>CM062817.1:147927668-149127668 GCA_031772625.1 Pinus tabuliformis
AAAACTTGATGCAAATTTTGTGTCAAGTTTTGCACCATATTTGATAAATGGATGCAAATAGCACCAAAAATGGGCTCTAGATGCAAAAAAAGAAGTAAAAAGGGACGCTAATCGCTGGTTTTGTTGTAGTGTATTGATCTCTCTTCTTTCATATTTCATAAAGGAAGAAACCAATATAGCTGTACTCGTTTGTTGCTAAGGCACTGTCACACCTTAGGTGGATAGGATTGTCCTGCATAGGCATTTTTCCCCACAACATGGATGAAGATCAAAATAGTGATCTTTCAAATGGCCAACTGGGTCACAATGTTGGCATTTCACAACCTGTTGTTGTTGTTGTGGAAGAGGAGCAAAATCTAGAACAACTGGAGGTGATTTGTCATGAAGGAATCTAGCACTTTGAAATTGAATGGGCTTTGAGTAGTCTGGAATATGAAAGGAAAAGTCTTTGTCATATCCAAGACTAGTTTTATGCTTGTTGTGGATACGCTGTTCCCAAGGTCTGATGATGGGCTTGGGAAGTGCAGACTGAGTTTCTGCATCTGCATGTACAACTGCTGCTTTATTGGGTACTAAATCTGAACCAACTGTAACATTATTGACTTGCTTCTGATGGGTTGCAGTTTCAGTGTTCTGAATAGAAACATGTTCAGAATGACTCCTCTGTTTTAGTTCTTCTTGCTGTAGCTAAGATTCGAGCTGCAAAAAATCAATTTTCTCTTGTGCATTTTGTAGATAGACCTAAATGTCCGTGAGAGAAACTTTGCTGATTTTTAATGTATCATGAGTGGTAGACAATATGAGAGTTTTGAGGAACTCTAATACTTCATTGATTCTGGCCATTTTTTCTTCAATGCCAGATTTACACCTTAAAAAACTGATCACAACTACTATTCAATGCAGAAAAGTAATACCCACTCACAATACACATCAATATCCTTTATAAATGTGTAGCAAGGAATCAATGCATATATATGTAGACAGAAACTATAATGAGTTTTAAATACAATGCCACATTGGGGCAGCAATAACTGCAAACTTGCTTAGATCCTTCAAATACTCCTTCACTTTCAAATCAGAATGATGGCTATCAAAACTTCAACAATTATTAACACCATGTCATGGACAGGACTTGAATGCTCATATATAAATGCTTTGACTAGGGTAAGAATCAATATTCTTTGATCTTGCCACTTTCTTCAAAGAAAACAATAGTCCATTGTAAGAAACCCAACCGGAATAACTAAGAGAAAACTACAAAGAGAGAAAACTACAAAGAGTCCTGAGTTTGTATGGTTTGGTCCACTGTAGTATCTTAACAAACAATTTGTGTATCAAATGTTGTAGGCGCATTCCTTGTTGTTGGCTCATGTAAATATATAATATGATGGATAAATACTTGTGGAAGAACTTTAAAAAATTAATTTAATATCAACTTTCGACCCAACAAGCATAAATAATACTAATAACAAGTGTAGCAACCACAAACTTCTTCACTCTTCACTGAAATACATGTTCAGAATTTACACAATGATGTTGTAGATAAAGAGGAGAGCTAGTACACAAACAAAATCTGATATATATATGCACTGTCTATGATGGCATTAACTCACGGTTCGCTTCAGCATTTGGTCATGTTGAAATGCCCAGCCCTTGTTGTATATGCACTTATATATCAGCAGTGCAACTTTCAGAGAATAGATGTTCCATTCTTCCACTTTATGCCCTCTGCTACAACCATGTGAAGCTACAGGAATAGATTCAATTGAAGAGTCATAGGTACAGTCAATCAAATGACTGCATCCCTCTAGGAACTCATGTTTCTGCTACTCGAAAGGCACACACAGTCAGCAGAGAAGAAGAGTGGCTCTGTTCTGTGCAAACAATGGTCTAATCTTCCTCAAAGAGCACCCAACAAACATAATAAAGGTAGTGGCTTAGTTCAGCAAAAGAACACGGCTATCTCAGGGCCACTTTCGAACTCCAGAAAGGAAGCCCCCGCAGTTTTTCCTTGAGTCCATATCAATTGACATTTAAACACTGAATTTTCATCTTACATCATGAAATGCCCATTTTAGTATATTATGCACCTAAAAATTCCAAAGAGGATTCTAAATCCTGGAAGTATTAACATTAACAAAAATGGTGTTAAAGGATAACCCGGATGGAGTTATTTTAGATGGGCGAACAATACTGCATTAGCCATGGTCTCCTCTCATTTTGTTGCTAGAAAGAAACAAAAGAAATGACTATTCGAATACGTCCATGACGAAACCCATGATGTTCAAGACTTGAAGAAAACCTGCGAGGGAAAACTCTACGACTTTCGCTCAAAAATAATGGTGCCCATTCATTTCTTTAATATCTATAGGAGTGGAAGCCATGACATTAGCGTCATGCTATAGGAGTGAGTCAAATAAGTGAGAAGTTTCTCCTAGCTGTTGAGAATTCTGAGATGCTACTGTGCTAAATACGTGATTAATTTCTAGAAGAGGCTTTGCTGGACTGCGGAGATAGATACCTAGAAAATATTCTCAAAATCTTGGGATTCAAATGCCAACCCTTCATCCTGCTATGTTTCCATGATTTTGTAGTTTTAGAAATGTGAAGCCTCATCCAAAATTAAACTCGGAATGCATAAAATTGCAAGCAAGATATCATTGAATAGTCATAATAACTCCACCTCAATGGTCAAGAGTTGGTAATTCTTATCGCTCTACCATTTTTGATGTTGGATTTAATCTAGAAATAAGAAAATTCAGTTTGAATCGACTGCTCAAGGCACTTAATTTACTGCTGAACACACGTAGTAGTTGCAGTTGGGACTTTGTACTGCTTCAAAGGACGCCTGCTAACTCACATGTATACAACTCTATTCAAAAAAGGCTACAGTAAGTGACTGATTCATTCCATGTCGGATGTCACCAATCAACTTTCACAACCAATGCAATTAATATAGTTATATTCAACTCGGTAAAATCTCTATTTAGATATCAATGTACACAGAGGACTGGATTACAGAGTCAGGATGTGTTACGTAGACAACACTAGGCACAAATAAACCATTTCAAATATGGGAGGTATTATTTTTCTCTGCAGAATAACATAGTGGATGGAAAGAGATGATGGCAGCTGGGTAGGAGAATTTCGGTGTTGTCCGAGCAACAAAATTCAGAGAGACGTTGAGTAGAGTAGCTGGCAAAGGAACGCTGACAGCACTGTAGGAGCAGGTATTCGATGGGAATACCAAGCGTTACCCATTATCACGCAGAGAGTAGATTCAGAATGGCAGAGAGATAATTAAATGAAATGGCTTGGTGCATGTAAGTAGCAGACCTGATAGACAGAGGTGGCAACTAATGGTAGACAACGGTTATGGTAGAGAGCCCACAAAGCGTAGGAAAGAATATGGCGCAGAATGAGGAATTAAATGCTCAATAAGGTGGCAATTCTGATCAACTCTGATTAGGAGAAAGGCAGAACTGACATGTATATAGAGACCACAAAACAAGTGGCTCAAATTGGAGCAGGACCAACAATCGCCCGCTCTGATACCATGTTAAACACACATGGGCAGTAAAGGAATCTGAAAGATAAAACATGAGAATACATTTTTATTAACAAGAGATATACATTTATAGTACATGGTTTGACTGTTGGGTTCCACATCCCAAGGTCTCTTGGACTCCTTTTGTCTATTCGGCTTCCACACTAACCCATTGAGGATTAGATGTCCAACAAATACAAATAATTTTGTTGTTCTCTTCTTAGCTGTGAATTAATGCAGCCCTGATCAGAGAGCTGGGCCCTCTCTTCTGATTAGGTGTTGCGTATTTCTTTCATGTGTGCTGTTTCATTTATTGTGTGTTCATTCTTTATTGCTGTTACATATCTCTATTGATTGTTGTGAATGCCTTCTGCAAATTATTTCTAATTCATGTTACAATGATGCTTTGATTTCTTAGTCATGAATCCTTGCTGTTGTAAGATTGTAACCTTGTTCCTGCATATACCTTGCGCGCTACCTTGAAAATTGTACGCACCCGGATTGATGAATTAATGCAGAAAAGGGTGGAATAGTTTATTCACACACGGAAGCCAACAATGAACAAGATTGTTCTCAAAGGTAATTGGGTCACATCCTTTATGCCGATCTTTCCATCCCTATAGGAAGGGCTCGAGGTCTGCCATAGGTAGCGATATAGTCTTTCACCGTCTCACCACCACTTCTTCCACCTAAAAGAGATATTGGGGCACCTCACTTTGACAATATTGTTAGAAAGCAAATATCCCCTACCTGTATCTCGAGTAGATTCTCCCCAACTTGAACACCTGTGCCTGAATATCCCATGAACAGACAAGGCATTTCAACAACTCCATCTGTTGCCTCATACCAGGAAGCCAGAAGAATTTCAAAAACCCACAATTTTTGAGCACTTGGATGGTAGCAAGGTCGTTTGCCACATTCAAGTCTTGTTCCTCATGTTCTCTTTCTCTCCAAATGAATGCCATTTTGTGCTAATGGGTACCTGAAACATCAACAAGGAATCCATTAGGCTCTTTTCCATGTAAAAAACCTGACAAAATTTGAGGCAAAACTGAAAGAAAACTTAGAGAAATGTGCCCAACGCACCCCAACAGTGTTTACTAGAGCGTTGCACCTCTGCCTAGGTGCAACACAATTTTAGACACAGGGGTGTGTGTTGGTCCCAAGGCATTTTTTATGAACCCTAGGGGCCTCAAAACCTTAAAAATTTTGCATGAAAACACAAAAATGAACCGTGGAAAGATAGAGAAGAGTTTCGATTCCTACCTGGAAGTGACGACACTCGAAATGGTTCCCTAGATTGGCCACAATCAACTATAGAAAATCGAGGAAAAAGGGCTCCAAATACTCATTGTTGAAGGTAAAATGTGAAATGGTAAAAATGAGAAGTCATTTTGAATATTTATGGTCATTTTCTCATTATTTTATTCATTTTTAGTATTTTGACCTAGATATGCTTCATTTTTACTATGAAACAGGTATGTTTAATCCTTCTTGTGGTGTTTTGAGCAGGTCGACAACTGTTAGCAGGTTTTCATTATGTTTTAACATGTTACTTTGACCACATAGTATAATTTTATCTCTTTTTTTAGGGTCTTTAATCCTATGAAAAGGAACCCCACATGGTGTCCTCTTTCAACTCTTTTCATGCTTGCAAAATATGAAAATATTTCTGAGCACTTGCCTTTTTCGAACTTGTAAAAATAAATGAAATATGCCTACTCAGTATACGTTTAACCCTTTTCCATACTAAGATAAAATAACTACAAAAAAAGACTACCTTCGTTGAACATGGATAAGAGGTTCTCTTGGGTATTGTTTTCTACCTTTTCAGACCTACCTATGAAAAGGGACATCTGGATTTTATTTTATTTACTTATTTTATTTTATTTTATTTATTTATTTTTTTCTGCCTCTTTTTCAAACTCTCTAAACATGAAAAAAGGTGTCGAGTTTTACCTTCGTTGGACTCGTTAAAACATCAAATAGTGATGGAATCGTCGATTATGATGGGGTTGAACCACTGCTTCTTAGGGTTCGTTAAATATACTCAGAGGGATTTATCCAAAGGATGAAGTTATAGATCAATCATACGTTATCCTCCTCAAGCTTGTCAAAAAATAAAGAGGTACTGACCATTATGATTGCGGAAATTGGGAAAACAAGGGATTCCATTTTTCTAAATGGCAATGAGTCGCTCTTGAAAACGACACTCTTCCACTTCATCTCCATGGCTTTTGGGTTGGGTAATCTGCTTGTCTTTTGGTTATCATACAATTTTCAAAGCCTCCATTTCGGTTTTGGGTCAATGCTACCAACTCCATTCAGTGTCATCGGTGTGTTCAAGAGAATTCATTCAATTGATCTCTGCTACAATAATCTTAAGCCTTCATTTCATGTCTTCCTTTCCTGATCCAATTCCATATCAACATCATTCTGATCATTCTGTCTCAATCATGATACCTATTTCATGTCGTTGATGGGGGATACATCAAGGCCCTCCTGCGATAGGTCACTTCCTGTCGACATCAACACATCATCCAGGAAGTTGACTTAGAAACACACCTTTGGTACCTTGGTGCTTGCATACATCAATGGAAAGTTCCTCACTCTCGGTGACAGGTTTTACATCATTGGCCTTTGATTGAAATATTCTATTGGTGTTCGACATCAACTCATTTATTCACACCACATAGATTGTACCCGAGTATCTTGAGAGCCATTAAACATAATCGGTGGTTTCTCTCGTGTTTGTTAACAACTTACATAATTGGCCAGTAATCAGATGGTGTCTACCATGTTTGACTCAGCTCATTGATTCACATGTTAGACTCATACATTGTTGGTCATGTGAATGAGATACAAGACCCCAGATCTAGTTTCATCCATCTGGGCTGCGATTTTAGTAGTTAACAAAGATCACAATGTATGAAGGCCATGATCATATACCAATCATCTAGTCATGGTCCACCAGTTGCATCTATGGACACGTATTTTGATCATTATACATGTTAAATGTTAGCATATGACCGAGTATGGGCATGCCTCTGTTATAGACATTTTTGTGCCTTACAACTATAAGCATGAAATGTCCATAATCCAAGGGATCCAAAGTCCCTAAACATGTTGTTCCTACTCCTAGAGGAACAAGGCTAACAAACCACAGCAATTCACAGAAGTTCTCCACCAGAAACTGCTCAAAAACAAGTCAATTCAGGATCAATTCAGAAGCTCCACTAGCTGCCTGCGTTGAAATGCAGAGGCTACACTGGCTAGTTGCATTGCAACGTAGGTGGAAGCACTACCAGGGTGCGCTGAGCGGGAAATGACAAATGTCAGGGTCTCTTGTGAGAGGTGTCAAGACTGTGGAAGCTTCCAGAATCTTCCTCCATGACACTTGCCTTGCTGAGTTCGACTAAGTGATGAGTAAGAGGCTCTTAGTCTCCAAGTGGAAGTAAGAACTGACAGAGAGAGAGGACACTAGTCAGATCACAAGCTGACTCATCCTCACTCCAAACATCTATATATGGATCTCTTATCCATGAGATCTAGAGGCTGGAATTTTGTTATTGCAAAGAATTGCTGTTGGTTTGAGATTGGAATCATTGGGTGCTTAATGCTTTGAAGGGAGGTGAAGATAGGAATTTCATTCGCTGGGAGGTAGATGCTGGATTGGAACTCTCTTGGTTGTATCTCCTCCTGAACCTTGTTATTTCATCAATAAATCTATCTTGGTTTCTCCTATATACTGATGTGTCTTTGATGTATGATTGCATTAGTATGTTTAGTTTATTTCTAATCTTGAACTAGTTATGAATATGAATCTACGTCTTTGTGTAGTGTTCCCTTCTTGTGATCTTGCAAGAACCTGTTGAAGCTGGGCAAGCGAGAAGGCAAGTAGCTGGGAACTCTCAAAGAGAAGAGAAACCGGATCGAGGGACAAACGGAAGACACCGGTTAGTCCATCCATCTCTCTTCATTCTTAATTCATAAAGGAAGAATACTAGAATAGCTGTTTCTGTTTGTTGCTAAGGCACTGTCACACCTTAGGTGGATAGGATCGTCCTGCATAGGCATTTTTCCCCCACAACAAATTGGCGACTCCGCTGGGGAGATCTGTTTAGTCATTTTATTTGTGTTTCTATCATTGTTTGTTTCATAGACTCAACAACAACAATCGAACTGCATCTGCTATTCTCAGATGCAAAGTAGACAGCTGCTGCTTTGATCCAATCACTGGATTTGTCTATGATCTGAAAAATGGACTCACAAATGATTTGATGATCCTTTGTGATAGATCTTAGTCCTCCTTCAAAGCATCCCTTTGATTGTACCTTGCTTGTTGCTTTGATTTGGCCTGAAACTGTAGATTAAATAGCAAACCGTGACCCAGAACCCAGTGAGGAACTCTCGTTTCTCCTTCAGCGCAGGCTCTGTGAAGAGACTCTGCATTTCAACACAGTTCCCGTGAAGGCTACCTACGTTGAAATTCAGTTTCCCTGTTATACAGGTGCGCTGATCCAGTTAGGCCTTGTGCAGCTGGGGTTCTCTGCTCTGTTTTGCCTTGTTTTGATCTCTGATTTTTGCAGCCTGTAACCAGCATAGGTACCTGTCTGATAGCCCTTTTCTCTGCTTAAATTCTGCCTCCTTTTGTACAAAATACTGTGAGTGTTTTTATGTGTTTGTGGCATCATTTACAGTTTCCCTTTGCAAGAGTGAAATAGTCATCCTGTAGCCCTTGATTCAGATCTGTTGATTGTGATCTTAGGAGAGAGTTCATTGGCTGTTTACAGTTGGTTATACATTCATTTTTGCTTTTGGTTTGAGTTTGTCTCTTTTGAATGTCAAAACAAGTATTCATTTCGAAAATCGTTAAGTGTTGTAATCTCTTCTACCCTTTCTGATTTCGAAAAAGTAAACTTGTTTGTATTTGTCATTTAAAAGCAAATTCAAAGTTGTGCAAAAAGCTTTCTTTTTAGGCATCAATATTAAGAAAGCGGAAAACAAACACTTGCATTGTGCATTTGCATCTTGATAGTTTGCATGATTGATTTAGGAAAGTGCATTTAGAGTGTGCTGATTGCTCTCTGAGAAAAGATGGTGTCTTTCTTTTCCCTTTGTAGCTAGGATTTTCATTGTTAAAAAAGAGATAAAATTTGCTTATCATCTTTTAGATTGCATTTAGGAAGTTGTCTATACATCTCGTGGTGAACCTCAAAAGGCAAACTTCTAAGAAAGATCAACATAAAATAAACTGAATGAACTTAATAACACTTTGTAACATAACGCACAACATAGAGGTCTAGGCTAGAGACGTGTTCCGGCGTCGTAAAACCTGGTGACTGTCGATCTCGCTGATGGTGGGTGATTCCTCCTGAGGGACGATAGCACCAGTATGGATTGTGCTCCCACGTACCGTCGAGTATATATTGGGAGACCCCTATAGGCATAAAACCTTTATCCTTAGGAAGCCGTGTCGGCCGCCCTACTGATCGCAATGCACTGAACACAGCATTCAGGAAGATTGACCGCCCGTACCTTAAAAAGTATTCTGCGGTTTTGCGAAAAGTTTGGCACACCCTCTACCTAGAACTCCAGAGCAGTTCCTTTTGGCCTTTTTCAGACTCTATAACGGAAAAAGTCCATCCGAGCATTTGTCACTTCGGGCTCGTTAAAACATCGAAGGAGACTAGAGTCATCTTTAGCTTTTTCTCGACTCTTTAAAATTGAAAAAGCAAGTTGTGTCTAAAAGCGTCTAAAATTCATTCAATTCGGAAACGTACTTCCCCAGTTTATTTTAGTTGATCGAGTAATCCGCAATCGTGGAAGAAAGTCAATTGAAACCCCGTCGTTCGCGGAGACTTACGAGTCAACCGTCTTTGTCTCCGGAATCGAAGCCAGTACGGACAAAGCGAACTCGTTTAACCGGTTCCAAATCTCCTCTTAAAGTTAGAACAAGTGTTCCGACGACATCGGAGGTTCCGGTTACTCCAAACATTTCTGGAATCCCTGCCTCTACAGAAGAAGTTCAACAGCCAGAGGGAGGGACAGTGAACTGATCCTAGTTTGAGAGTAAACACTTGTGTTACCGAACCAGTTCCATCAGTAACCGGTCCGGAGAGTGGTGCTCTTCAAACATCTGTCGCTGTCGATACAACCCCTTCTTCGGCACCAGAAATATTTTACGGACCTGACGGTCTTCCTCTTCCACCTGGTCTGATTGCGATTGAAGAAATTGTAGAAGACCCTCCAACAAGTACTCCAACTCACTTTGGAGTCGGGGTCACTCTATATCCTTCTTCAGAAGTTAGTCTACCACCAGCGGAAGTTCCTGTAGAATCGCTAGGGAATCTCTTGGATAGACTAAATATGTCTGAACAACCGTCAACATCTAGGACTGTGGCACCTGACACAGCGACAACAGAACTCCCTGCCGTCACTCCAACAATGTTCGCCGGCATACCATCTGTCCCAACTAGCTCTCAACCGCTGGAAGGAGCCCATTCAGGGGCTATTACGACAGTATGGTCTGTTCCTGTTTGTTCTTCCGGAGTAATACCCGGCAACTCTTATGTTGAAACTCGACAAATTGATCCGTTTGGAGGTCAATTTGGAAATCCGGTCCCCAAGGGCAAACAATCCCCTTCAGTGCCGGGTCACCACCGTATGGGGGGCAGTATGCCCTTTCATTACCCCCTCCGGGAGGCTATCCATACGGGAGTTCACAACAAAGTTCAGGTTACACTGGAATTGCTTCAAGTGGTTGGGTGCCTATGCTACCTCAACAACCAAGGGTTGTGTATTCGATGCAACAGTGTGTACCTATGTCGAACATCCCAACTACACCAGCGATTGTGACGGTGTCGCAAGTTCAAACGTTGCCTGTTGTATGTCAACCTCAGATTTCTCAGGTTGTAATGCAACAGCCCCTTGACCCTGCGACTCAACCACAATCGCCAACTAGTGGGGCGACACAGGTCCAAACAGGTACAATTACCCCACACCTTGGTCCAACGGTTAGTATAGCGCAACAACACATGGCTTCTCAACCATGGCTGGTGCAATACCAACAACCACAATTCCAACAAGTATACCAAGGTTCTGAGCAACAGATCTTTGCAAATAGTGGGCAACCGTACATTCAAAACGGTCAAAATCAACCATTTTATAATGGTCTTGTCCACCAACCTTACCAGTCATACCAGCATCAGCTGCATTATGCTGGTATGCAAAGACCAACTGCTCAGGCGATCCCATCGTATCCTGGGTATGCTTCACCTAACCTGAGCCAGCAGTTACCATTCGTGGCAACTCTAGAGTTACCTGATTTACATCGGTTAACAAACGATCCAATTGCTTACGCCCCATGGTGGCCAGTGATTCCACACAAACTTCCATCAGACATTCCTAAATTTAATGGAAATCCGGGTGAAGATCCATCGAATCACGTGATGACCTTTCATCTATGGTGTTCGTCAAACACCTTAAACGATGATTCGATAAGGCTTCGCCTCTTTCAGAGGACGTTAACGGGTCCAGCGGCTAAATGGTATATTGAATTACCTAGAGCTTCGTTCGACAATTTCAGCACCTTAGCCACTACCTTTTTAACCCATTTTCAATTACCTATAAGGTATGAAACGGGAACGAAAATCCTTACCAACTTCAAACAGACAACGGCCACTCACATATCTGATCATATACATGAGTGGCAGCGTCGTCGTAGGATGGTGAAAACATACGTTCCCGATCAGCTGTTAGCTGAATGGTTTATAAAGTCATTACTTCCTACCATCACGGAAGATGTGGCCAAGGGGGGGGTCGTAACGGAAGAGCAAGTTATCGCTCGTGCGCAATATCTAGACTTGGTCTATACTCAGTCTGGCACGCTCTACGACAAAATACCTGACGCCCCTAGACCGGAATTCTCAATTCCTCCTCCTCCTAAATCAAACAATGACTCTCACGTCGGCGATGGCGTGATTGGCACGACAAACGCGAAATCGACAAAGGCTACATCCAAGAAAGCCCGTAAGGTTTCAGATCAAAATGCAAAAGACGAAATTCTTGCTTCGAAAGTAAATGCCGTATCGACAGATAAGGGCAAAGAAACCAAACAACCAGGAAGCAAGAAGAAACAAAACAAAGGGAAGAAGAAGAAACAGGATGAGCCATCACCTGAAGAACCTTCTTCGAACCCTCCTGGAAATAGGAAATATCCATGCAGTATATGCGATGAGGATCACTGGACAAGGGAGTGTCCATACAAAGCTGAGCTGAAGAAATTCTTTAAGAGTTCGAAAACCTCAGCAGTGTTAACTGATCCGTTTCCAAATCCAGGAACAAATCTGGTTGATAGTGGAGATGCTTCCCCGTCTCAAGTGCTAATGTTGTCGGTTTCAAAACAGCAAAATGATGCTTTGATCTCGACAAGGAACAAAGATTACGGGAATCCACAGCTGTCGAACAACAAGGATAAAGATCAACCAAGTAGTTCGACAACAACTTCGACAGAAGTTGTAACGCCACCAATAATACCTGAATTAACAATAAAACCGCCAAAGGGAGTAGTACACAAGTCGACATTTAATCCTCGCGCTAGGGCAGCGCAGCATTATAACATAGTGGAAGATTTGGCCCAATCGCCATCCGCTATGTCGACTCTTGAAGTACTACAAAATTTCCCATCCCAAAGGCAGGCTTTGTTATCAGCTATCGGTGGGGTTGACCCAAAGGATTCCAATCTTGTATCCTTCGATCATAAAGGATACGATCCTCAGTTACTGTCTCAACTAGCTTTCCTTATTCAAGTGAAAGCCCTCAACAAAACCGTTCATCGAACGATTATTGATGAGGGGGCATCCACATGTATTATGTCGATGAGTTGCTGGAAAACATTAGGATCTCCAACCTTGTCGCGATCTTCGACAACATTAAAAGCATTTGATGGACGATCGTATACCCCATATGGTATCCTGAATAACTTGAAAGTTGAACTAGGAGGGAAAACAATAGAAATAGATGTCGAAGTCATTGATGGGAACCTTGACTACAACATCCTACTAGGAAGACCATGGATCTATGCCATGGCAGCTGTCGTGTCGACCTATTTTAGAAAGATTGCATTCCCTTTCCAAGGAGGGATTACAATCGTTGACCAGCAAAACTTCCTCCCCAATGGTTCTCAAGTTACGGGAAGCATTCCAATGATCCATGGGAGCAACCATTCGCTTCAAAATATCGGAGTAGGCCTACTGAAAGACCCCACATTAATGGGAACTTTCGCGCTTCCACCTCCAATCTATATTGGAGAAGTAGCGTTGGTAGGAGCCTGCAACATGATATCTTCCGCACAAAAGATTTCAGAAGACGATATTAACATGGATCATGCAATGGTTTTTCCCCCAAGCCCAACGGAAATATTGTAGCAATCAATGTTCCTAGCTTGGGAGGCGAACCCAAATCAACGCTCATCGTGCGTTTGGGTAGATAGGTCTAGAGAATATGGTACCCCCTTGGATCCTTGGTCGCGAGTGCATGGAACCGACGAAGGAATCATACAATCAATGTTGATTGAGGGGGCACCATGGAATGATAGCCACCATCGTTCCCTTCTTCCGGATTGTGAAGAAGATACTCAGGATGACCTTTATCATCCTTCAGTCTTTGAATTCCTATCAAATACTGTAAATACGGTGGATTCCGAGCGGAACCTATCCAATATTGAAGAGACTATAGCCATAAATATCTCGACCAAAACAGATGTTGTAGAGAATATTTATGTTGGCAAATGTTGTTCTCCTTCAGAACTGGAAATATATAACGCTCTTTTTCGCGAGTTCAGAGATGTCTTTGCTTGGTCATATGATGAAATGCCAGGCATCGACTCGAGTATCGTTGAACATGAAATTAAGATGTATCCTGATGTCAAACCAGTAAGACAACGGCTTCGGCAGGTGCACCCCAAGAAAGCCGCTGCCATTAAGGCAGAAGTTGAAAAACTTCTCCATGCTAGTTTCATCTACCCGGTTCCTCTAACCGATTGGGTATCGAATATTGTCCCTGTTATGAAAAAACAAGGAGCAATCAGAGTGTGCGTCGATTATAGGGATGTAAATCAAGCTTGTCCAAAAGACAACTACCCTACACCCTACACCCTTCATCGACCAGATAATTGATGAATGCGCCGGATGTGAAATCTTTTCATTTATGGATGGATTCTCCGGGTATAATCAAATAAATATCCGCCCACAGGACCAGTCAAAGACTGCATTTATTTGTCCGTGGGGCACATTCGCATATCGAAAATTACCCTTTGGTTTAAAGAACGCTGGGGCGACGTTTCAGAGGGCAATGAATTATGCTTTCCACGACATCAAGAACATCGTTCAACCATATCTCGACGACCTTCCGGCTCACTCGCAAAAGCGGACTGATCATCCGCAGCATTTAAGGGCGATATTTCTACGTTGCCGACACTACAAGATACGACTCAATCCACACAAATGTGTATTTTGCGTCAGTTCTGGTCGTTTACTTGGCTTTATAGTCTCCAAGGACGGGATTCGTCTCGACCCCTGTAAGGTTCAGGCAATCATAAATTTGCCTCCACCTTCAAATTTGCTTCAGATTCAGAAACTCCAAGGGAAAGCAAACTTTCTGAGGAGATTCATTCCAAATTACGCAGAACTTGCTAAAGGTTATACTCGTCTTTTGAAAAAGGATGTACCTTTTGTCTGGGATCAGGTGGCGCAAGCTTCCTTTGACGCTCTGAAATATTCTCTAGTAAAAGCATCATTAATGTATGCCCCGGACTACCAAAGAGATTTTAACCTGTATCTGGCTGCAGCGGATACGACCATTGCGATGGTTTTAGTTCAAGAAGTCGATGGAATTGAACATCCTATATATTATTTAAGTAAAAACTTAAATGATACAGAAAGCAAATATTCTTACGTTGAAAAGCTAGCACTTGCTGCTGTTCAAGCGATACAAAGATTTCGACATTATGTCCTCTTTCGGAAAACTACCATTCTATCAGATTGCAACCCCATGACTTATATATTGTCGCGACAGTTGCTGGGGGGCAAATATTCAAAATGGATAGCGATCCTTCAAGAGTTTGATCTGGAATTTGTAAAATCCAAATCAAAGAAAGCTTTGGTTTTCGCAGAATTATTATGCGATCTCCCATCGTCATCCAACGATGAAACATCCCAAGAATCAATCGTGGACGAAAGTTTGTTTCTGATATCCACAAGCGATGAGTGGTATGGAGATATAATTGTTTATCTCCAAACCCAAAGATTTCGGCCAAACACCTCCCACTCAGAACAAAAACGTATTCGATACCAAGCAAAAGACTACATGATCGTCGGTGATACACTTTACCGTCGTGGTGTCGATACGGTTCTGAGAAGGTGCCTCACCCACGAGGAAGCCGAAAAAGCCCTGAATGAGTGTCATTCAGGCGCCTGTGGGGGGCATCAATCTGGTTATGCTACAGCACAAAAAATCTTACGAGCAGGATACTTCTGGCCAACCATGTTCAAAGATTGCATAACCGCAGTCAGAAGTTGCCATGCTTGTCAGATTTTTGATAGCAAAACCAGAAGACCTCCCGCTCCGCTACAGCCAATAGTAGCTGTGGGGCCTTTCGCCAAATGGGGCATCGATTTCATGACATGTAACCCCACCTCGACCGGGGGGCATGGGTATATCATAGTCGCGGTCGACTATTTTACCAAATGGGCCGAGGCGATGCCTACATTAGATAATACTGGTGAAACAGCTGCCCTATTCTTTTTCAATCATGTAGTCGCCAGATTCGGCGTACCACAGGCTATAGTTACAGATCATGGATCGCATTTTCGCAATCACATGATGGTCGAATTAGCTGCCAAACTAGGGTTGTCTCACGACAGCTCTACCCCATATTATCCGCAAGCTAACGGGCAAGTTGAAGCAATCAACAAAGTCCTGAAGCGCATGCTGCAAAGGATGATTGGGGTTCACAAAAGAAGATGGCACCTAATCCTGTACTCAGCTTTGTGGGCCTACCGAACATCGGTAAGGAATGCAACTGGATTCACACCTTTCCAACTGGTGTATGGTCTGGAAGCAATCCTACCAATCCAGTGTGAAATCTCGTCTCTTAAACTCGCAATTGATCTCCTCCCCGGAACTTCAGAAGAAGAGGCTCGTTTCTTGGAGTTAATCCAATTGGATGAAACCCGTCGTGACGCCACATTGGCTAACAAAGCCCATAAGAAATGAGTCAAGGCGCAGTTCGACAAGAATGTCAAACCCCGTGTCTTCTCAGAAGGTGATTTGGTCTTGCTTTACGACCAAGAATCCGATAAATTGGGAGCTGGTAAATTTAAGTCTTTATGGATGGGCCCCTATATTGTTAAAAGGGTATTAGCAAAAGGAGCCTACGAGTTAATGGATTATGACGGAATTCCACTGGCGCAACCTCGTAACGGGTTGTACCTCAAGCGTTACTATGCCTAATAGTAACCTGTATGCTTTTGTTACATTTTTGTTTTCACTAAAGTGTTTATTTTGGTTAAGTAATCCACTTTTTACATTTATTGCAGATGTCAAATCCATTGGAACCGTGTGTTGGATATGCCGACGGAGCGAGTCATAGTTCGCGGAACCTATCCTCCGCAGCCTGGGCCATTTTTGATCCAAGTGGCGAGTTAGTAAGTTTCAGAGGTGTATGTATTGGTCAATCAACGAATAACATCGCTGAGTATAGCGCGTTGATAGAACTACTCTCTGATGCCATCACCCATGGTATACGCCGACTAGTCGTCAGGCTAGACTCACAACTCGTAATACTGCAACTCACTGGTATCTACTCTGTCCGAAATCCAGCTATTTATCGCAAGTTCCTAAGGGTTAAGATTTTGGAAAGACAATTTGATTTTATTCAATATCAACACATTTCCAGAAACTTAAACACATTAACCGACTCATTAGCAAACTATGTGTTAGATAGACATTTGCAAAATTGATAAAAAGAAAAGCATCATCAATGTTTCACATATGGATCACATAAACCAGAATAAAACTCCGAAAATCAAAAATATATATAACTGTTTATGGTTTACATATAGTTTCTGTAACCAAGACAAAATCGGTCATATGACCCAAAAACTCAAAATGCTAGGGGGCACCCTAGTCTAATGATGCTCGTGATAGCAAGTCACGGCCTGTGCAATCATGCGCAAGAGACGAGTCCATCGTCTGGGCACACCAGTAGTATGCCGCTGTAGCTGCAACGGAAACTCGTCAATCCTCACATCTGGAATACCGAGAGTAAGGCTCTCGACCTGCTCCTGCACAGCTGAAAGAGTCTCAGCCACATCAAGATCGCGAAGAATAACTCTCCCGGCAGCCTCTCCTGCTGGGGCGACAGCTGGCACTCTCGGATGGGCTACTGGGCCAACAGGACCAACATCTGCATGTACACATGAGTTTGATTAAAGTCTTGATAGAATAAAGCACAAGAACATTATAAACAAAAACAATAAACAGTGATATGGTCAGAGATTTTACCAATAGCACCCCACTGCTCGCCAGCCGGCAGTACTAAATCCGGATCACCCCGGAAATCCATGCCAACATATGGATACTCGGCATAAAACATCTCCTGACGATCGAACCACCTGAAGAAGGTATCAGAAAAGGAAATCTGAGACTGGCCTGCATGCCGAGACATGTGAACAACCCATCTCTGCATACGTGGTTCGGTAGGAGAAGGTAAGTCAAGTGCAATGTACTGAGGCTGCATCAGTGGTATCCTCTCCAAGGCAAAGGCGGTCAAAATAGAACCGAACCCAAAGTTCTTCAATCTTCCGGTCTTTACCTTGGTCAACTGTTCTTTCATCACCAGAAGTACTGCATCACACCAGTTGAACAATTTCGGTTGGAGGCATTCCAAGGCATGCTGCATATAGGACCTGTTGGCTACATGAAGAGAAGCGCTACCGGCCATCCTACCAAAAGTAAACAAGATAGCCCTGAGGGGCCTGTCGGTGACATCACGGATGACGATCTTGCCGTCTTTACTCGGCTGAGATCCTTCCCTACAATACTGGCGGACATAATCTCTCACAGAATCGCTCCCCCGGACCGAACCTGACAAAGAGATGGGGGCACCTCGCCTCGACAAACCAGTCAAGAAATAGATGTCCACTGCTGTCAAGGGGATGGACTTGCCCCTAATCTGAAAAACTTGGTGGTCGGGATCCCAAGCATCGAGCAAATACTGCAGTAGGTTGATCTGCTGTCTCATGCTAGAGATGCGGAAGAACTTCAGCAAGCCACAGTTCCTCAGCGCGTTCACTGTAACTGGATCATGTAGGGAAATCATGTCCTCTTCTTCATGCTCTCGTTCTCGCCATGTAAGGGTCATTTTGCTCAAAGATCCCTGCAAAACAAACAAGAGAAGGAGTAAGATCCTGATTTTGATGCAAAACAGGCAAAATTTTCATCAAAAAATGTGCAACAAGTTCCTCTTTTTCGCCCAACGCACCTGCAGGAGTGGTTCACCTGCGTTGAATGTCAAACTGCCTTCATACTGGCTGACATTCAGCGCAGGTTTCGCTAGGCACAGGGTGCGTTGATAGGAAAACGAGCTCATGAAACCCCAGGGGCTCAGAAAAACAGGAAAAGAGGCACAGAATGCAAAAAGGAAACCATGAAAAGAAAGAGCTAGGGTTTAGCTCCTACCTGGTCCAGACGGCGCCGAGAATCGTCCACAGAATCTCCCGAAATAAACTGATGAAAATCGAAGAGGAAGAGGCACCTCCAAAGCTCCAACAAACCAAGTGCAAATGAAATGGTAAAATGAGAGGTAAAAACACTTTTAATTGCTTTTCACGTAGTTCAAAGTAAAATATTAGTGTGTCTATCTCATTTTCAAACAAATATTGTTTATTTCTAACTCGTTTGATGAAGCAGTCGAAGATACAGTACTATCTGTTGAAAGAACAAAGCTATTTATGGTAAAAATCCAAAACAAGACCATCATCGAGCAGTTTTAGCACACAGTTCATGCTCGTTAAAAAATAAACGCAAGATCCGAGCAGTTTTAGCGCATAGTTCATGCTCGTTAAAAAATAAACATAAGACCGAGCAAATGTTTCCACCCGCGTTTAAGCTCGTTAAAAAAATGAACTATTCCGGTAAATAACCACCGTGAATGTAGCGACATCAACCATTAAAGCCTTGGTCGTGTTTGCCCACCACCTCCACTTTTCCATTGGCCGATCATTCACCTCCATATTGATTGTTTACCCATTTTGAGGAACAGCTGCGAAGAGTGATTTCACTAGCCATCCTTGTGACACTGCCGTGATTTGGAAATTCCGATTCTTCCCTGGAATCTGCTGCTACCCTTTTTATCACTCGTTCCTCAAAAGACGAGTCTTCTTTAAGCTCTTTTCATCTGACTCGTGAAATATGAAAAGATTGCCGAGTTTTGGCCTTCCAGCTCGATAAAGTGACCGGAAGAGCTATCCCTCCTCTAGATTTTAATCTTTTTGGACCTAAGGGATTATTGCACAAAAAGATCGAGCGCTTGTTTTATTCGGCTCGTTAAAGATATCGAAAATCCATCCCTTCTGTATTGTTTTATACTTTTTCGGACTTAAGGGATTAGATGACGAAAAAGGACTTTTGGAGTTAACTTTATGTACCTTTTCAGACTCTCTAAAAATGAAAAGGACCGAGTTATCCTTGTCGTTAGACTCGTTAAATGCATGAAATAGCGACAAACTTGTCTTTAGACGAGAACGAGTTTCACTATCGCTAGGCTCGTTAAAACATAGCGATGGGCTTGCCCGAAGGGAAAGTTATAGAACAAGCATATGTTATCCTCCTCAAGCTTGACAAAAATAAAGAGGTACTGGTCAGCAATGACTGGGGAAAAATTGGGAGAAACTCAAGAAAACTTTGATGGTAGCAAGTCGCTCTTGAACATGACACTTTTCCTCCGTACCACAATCGGGTTGGGTTGTTTCATTCACCGGTCACATCACCATGGTCTCGCCATACCATCCATATTTGGGGTAATGCTACCGATCCATCGCATAAGTGTCGCCATATGTTCAAGAGAAGTCGTTCAGAGAAGTCACTTGTGTCCCATCCACTACCATACATTATACTCTTTCATGACCGCCACCCTGAATCATATGTCATCAGATCGTTTTCACCTCCATCAAAATCATTAGCTCCGTTCCGTGTCATCATGTGGGATTCATTAAGGCCCTCCTTTGATGGATCGCTTCTTGTCGACATCAGCTCATTATCCAAGAAGTTGATCTAGGAACACCCCCTTTAGTACTTTGAAGCTTGCATGCCTCAATGGCAAGTTTCTCACTTCCGGCAACAGGTATACATCAATGACCTTCGACCGAAAGATTTTGCGTGGTGTTCGATGCCAAGTCCTCTATTCACACCACGTGAATTGTACTGCAGTACCTTGAGGGTCATCTTCATTATCGGTGATTCCTCTCGCGCTTGTTAACAATTTACATCATTGACTGGTAATCAAGCGATGTATTTCCATGTTCGACTTCAGAGCAATTCTCACATGGATCGACTTGTACTTAGAGTGAAGATCGGACGAGATTGAAGACCCCGGATCTAGTTTCATCCATCCGGGCTGTGATATATATTCAGAAAATAAAGACATAGAAATGTACAGCTTTACAGCACAGATAATCATCCTACCAAAAGGATGATGGCTCTATCAGAATCATCAGTCTATCATCAGACGATTGTCTGTTATATGTACATGAAAATGAATTTATAAAGCTGAGCATGGGAATGCCCGCCTCAGCTAGATCATGAAAAAAGTATGAAAATAATGTATTGTATTACAGGTCTCCTCCCAACATTGAAAGAACTTCCGATCCTCCTAATAAAGCATTTCACCCGATAAACGGCCTCATACTTTAGGGGCAACTGTTATAGACATTTTTGTGCCTTACAACTATAAGCATGAAATGTCCATAATCCAAGGGATCCAAAGTCCCTAAACATGTTGTTCCTACCCCTAGAGGAACAAGGCTAACAAACCACAACAATTCACAGAAGTTCTCCACCAGAAACTGCTAAAAAACAAGTCAATTCAGAAGCTCCACTAGCTGCCTGCGTTGAAATGCAGAGGCTACACTGGCTAGTTGCATTGCAACGTAGGTGGAAGCACTACCAGGGTGCACTGAGCGGGAAATGACAAATGTCAGGGTCTCTTGTGAGAGGTGTCAAGACTGTGGAAGCTTCCAGAATCTTCCTCCATGACACTTGCCTTGCTGAGTTCGACTAAGTGATGAGTAAGAGGCTCTTAGTCTCCAAGTGGAAGTAAGAACTGACAGAGAGAGAGGACACTAGTCAGATCACAAGCTGACTCATCCTCACTCCAAACATCTATATATGGATCTCTTCTCCATGAGATCTAGAGGCTGGAATTTTGTTATTGCAAAGAATTGTTGTTGGTTTGAGATTGGAATCATTGGGTGCTTAATGCTTTGAAGGGAGGTGAAGATAGGAATTTCATTCGCTGGGAGGTAGATGCTGGATTGGAACTCTCTTGGTTGTATCTCCTCCTGAACCTTGTTATTTCATCAATAAAGCTATCTTGGTTTCTCCTATATACTGATGTGTCTTTGATGTATGATTGCATTAGTATGTTTAGTTTATTTCTAATCCTGAACTAGTTATGAATATGAATCTATGTCTTTGTGTAGTGTTCCCTTCTTGTGATCTTGCAGGAACCTGTTGAAGCTGGGCAAGCGAGAAGGCAAGTAGCTGGGAACTCTCAAAGAGAAGAGAAACCGGATCGAGGGACAAACAGAAGACACCGGTTAGTCCATCCATCTCTCTTCATTCTTAATTCATAAAGGAAGAATACTAGAATAGCTGTTTCTGTTTGTTGCTAAGGCACTGTCACACCTTAGGTGGATAGGATCGTCCTGCATAGGCATTTTTCCCCACAACAGCCTCCCTCAGCAAACAAAGATGTCATGTTGTAAATGTATTGTAACATATGAACCTCACCGATTGTCCTTGATCCTGACTTGTCACACGGAAAAGACTTCAGTAATTAGTCATCATATCTGACTTTGCGCTTTAGGGGGAATTCTTCTATAGGCCATTTTTTCACATCTAATTAGTGAGCCTCCTAATGGGATCAATCAACATCCTATTCCCCCCTGCCACTGTCTTTCACAAAGCCCTTAACATGTTCCCTTCATACCCTATAATTTCAGCCCTAAACTTCTTCATCTGAGCCAGTTTGAGGACCAACACTCCCTGTAAGCCTACTGGGGTGTGTTCACTTACAGGTTTCTCCATTGTGGCCTGCGTTGGTCACCAAAAGGTTACTCCCCTTTGAACTTGCATTGGTTCAAGAAATATGGGAGAATTATCAAGATTCTAGAAGCTTCCCTTTCTAGGACTTTCCAGAAGTTGTTTCAACTACTTACCTTAGATAAAACATTCGGTTCCTATCCTTCCATAATTTGGAGTTTTCATCACTTATCCTTTGATCCTATCCCTCCATCAAAGGTGGACCTCTTACCTTAGATTGGTAATTGGATAAGAACTCCCATCTTACCCTACTTCTCTATATATTCCTATCCTTCTATGTGGTTGGGGTTGGATTTTGGAGAGTGATTCTACCCTTATGCTATTGTAGTGAGTGGTCATAATCTCATGCATTTAGGGCGATTGGAGGTGAATATTGTGACAAGGAAAGGAACATTAAACAACTTGAAGGAGCTCTTCTACAAGATCAACTACTTCTTATGGTTGTAATCTCTTTCCATTTATATTAATGCAAATAATTCATTATTTTTCTATATGTGATGATGTTATTTCACTTATTTCAATACCATGTTGATCTATTAATTGAAGTACTTATATGGTAATGCATATATCTCGTAGTTTCTTGGCTTGTATTATCTGACTGTGCAGGTTCTAATTTTGGCATTCAGAGCTTGAATTGGAGCTTCCAAGCTAAAGAAGGAGCGAAGTGTGTGAAGGATTCTAGGTAGGCCTCACTCCATCATATATTTACTTTAAGAAAAAACATTGTGTTCCTTGTCTCTCTATTGTTCTATGTTATCCACCAACCTAGGGGACATATTGTTGTCCGTAATCATAAATCCTGTATGACTATTATTTTCAATTTTGTCTTTTTTTTCATTCATAGACTTGACCCAATGTTCATCTTGACTAGCTTGAGCAAAAATTTGGGGTTCCATCATGGATAGTAGGGAAAAGTTTGCATGGCTTGATGTTCTTATAAATTTTATTCTAGTTGGACTCTTGATTCTTTATTTCCAAGAATTTCACTACCTGGATGGCGTTTTTGAACATACTTAGATGGAGTTTTTGGATGTAGTGATTCTTCCTCTTCTTATTTCTCTTGTTCTTAAATAATCCTTCTCTTATTCCTCTTCCAATTATTCATTTGCTTCTAGTTTAGGTTGAGGAAATGTTTCATCTACTCCTACATCAACGCTTTCAACTATTTTTCATAGTATTTTATTGTAACATATGTATCCCTTGCTTTTGTATGCATGCCCAATAAAAATTCCTTCATCCGTTGTGGAATCAATTTTTCCCAAATCATCTTAATTTATCTTTATGTAAAATTTGATTCCAAATACCTTGAAGTGTTTGACTGCAGTTGCTCTTCCCTTTCATAATTTATAAGGCGTCTTTGTGTTGTTTACTCTAATTTACACCATGTGCAAATTGCATATAGCTATGTAGATTGATTTCCCCAAAATTTATTAAGTAGAATGGCTACATTGAGCATTGTTCTTTCCATTTCTTGCAGTATTCTATTATTTATTTTAGCAACTTTGTTTTGTTGTGGTGTCTTTGTAAAATATAGTTTTCTTCTAGTCCCATGATTTTTATAAAATTTATTAAATTCATTACAAGTAAACTCACCTCCTCTGTCTGATACCAAACAATTGATTTTCAAATTAGTCTCGTTTTCAACAAGAGCCTTAAAAGTCTTAAATGTCTCAAATGACTTAGATTTTTTTCTAAGAAACATGACCCACATCATTATTGTATAATCATTAATGAACAACATAAAATACCTCTCACTTTCTAAAGTTTGTGTCCTAGTTGCTCCACATATGTATGTATGAATGAGTTGCAGCGGTTTGGATGTGGAGTACTCTTTCGTTTTAAAAAACCCCGGTCTATTTCCCATGCTCACATGGATTACAAATAATATTATCTAGTTTTGATAATTTTGGCATATCTTTTACACCCCATGCTTTGCTTATTTTGAATATATTTTTGAAGAGGATATGAACCAACCTTCTATGTCATCTTTTATCATTATGCTTCCCCCCTTTATGTGTGGAGAGTACCATTTTTGACTTTTGTGTATTTACCTCTATTTTTACTAGGTGGTAAGACTGATGTAGTTTCTTCACTTCTTGAGTCCATCTTTAGGAATTTATCCATCCATATTGAATTAATTTTGTTAGATTTCTTCTGCTTTCAACATCATTCCAATAGGTGATTTTTCATCCCACAATGAAGATAAGGATGGATATCAAAACACTGACCCTCCATGTGACCACTTCTCTAGTAATGCTAACACTTTTTAACTTCATCAAGAAATCCCACACTCAAAAACTGAATTAGTTTGGAGAAATATGGAGTATGAAAGCTATCATCTTTGGTGTATCCCAATCCATGTCAATTTTGTATGAATTATATTTCTTCCAAAGGTATGACAACCATCTTGGAAATATCATTTTCTTGTTCTTTGCCTTATTCATAGTTACTTCTACTATTTTTGTTGTTCTTCTAGGCATAATTTATTTGATTCCATTAAGTTGTCTAGATCACGCTGAGCATCAATCACCTGTATTGTATCACAAGTTGCATCAACTTTTGTTATTATTTTAGTTGTATCACATCTCGCATCAAACTTTTGAATAAGGTCCTCTGTATAACATGTTACATCACTCTACCTTATTAGCTCCTGTATGTCATGACTTGTATTAGCTATTTGGATGAATTCATGTGTATCACGAGATACATCAGCAATTTGTATTGGATCTTCTGTATCAAAAATTGCATCGACCTTTATTGTAAATGCTGTATCAATCATATCATCAATTACCTTCTTTTCTCTTAGTTTAATATGAAGTGCATCAAGTAATTGATCCTTCGTATATATTTCTCTTTCAAGATATTTTGTAGATGCTAGTGTGTCAGTCATTTGATCAATTATGGTTTGGTTTTGTTGTAATTTCCATTTAAGTACTTTAATTTTATTGTGCAATTCATGGTTTCACTCTTACAATTCTTTAATTTCTTAAGAGGCATTTAAAACATGCTTTCCTCCTTTACCCATTTTTCACTTGACATGCTCGCTTGTACTTGCTCACTTGATTTATGTCATTGTAGGCTATTAGATACTATCGATCATGCACCCTAAAGTGTGATTATTTTGAAAACTCTTTTGATCTACTTATTCAATTTTAGGCATGCCCATTTACAACAGTTCTTCTTGTAATTTGTTTCTTTGAACAAATCATGACTCAAATTAAATGACTTCTCCTTTTTCAATCATCTACACACCATGGGCCATGGTATAATGTTTGCGACAAACACCTATACCCCTCTTAGAAGTGAGAAATGTAAATTGCTACTTAAATTAAATATTAAATAACTATGTTCAAAAGAAGAAAACTTCAATATTTACATCAACCATCTTGGTGCAAAAATATTAACAGGGTTGTGACCCCAGGTTTGGGAATAGGGGCCAACAAAGCTCTGCTATGGTCTAGCAAAATGCTAAATTTTCACCTTATCTAGGGTGGATAAGGAGTCTCACTCGAGGCATGTCGTGACCCTAGTTAGATGGGGCGTGGGAGTCTGAAATCAGGGTGGAGTCACATGAGGGATGCAAGAGTAAAAAATATCTGAACTCTATCAATTAGATATCTAATCGCAAAAGATCATGAACATATAGAGGAGAAATGAAATACATATATGATCATATTAAAATTTTTAGGAAACCATGCAACCATCCATACACTATAAAAATATCCCAATAAGCTCCCTTTTCTATTAATCCATGCAACAATACAATATTACATTCGGCTCGAGAGCCTCTTATAAACATCACAAAAATATCACGATAGATCAATACATGACCATATTAACCAAGACAACAGACACAGTGTGGCTCGAAAAGCTCCACAACAATGTTTCAATACTCTCTCTCTCTTCTTGCTATGCTCGCCCTTCTTTATATTTTTGCACTTGATTGGTGTGGTAGTTCTCTCTTGGAGGCTCCGCCTTCTTCCTTGATTGGCTGCTTCTATTGCTCAACTATCAGTATTCTTCTCTGCTCAGCTGTGGATGCCTTCTTTCGTCGTTCCTTAGGATCCTATGATTCATAGGATCAAATGATGATTGAATATTTTCCTTCAGTATATCCAATTGTAAATAATATTTCATATTGCAAATGATTTCCAAAAAATATATAAATAAAAATAAAAAATAAAAAGAGGGTATATAAAAAATGGAATAAAAGAAATATAGAAAAAAAGATGAAAAAAACC
Organism: Pinus tabuliformis; assembly: GCA_031772625.1. Classification (NCBI taxonomy): domain Eukaryota; kingdom Viridiplantae; phylum Streptophyta; class Pinopsida; order Pinales; family Pinaceae; genus Pinus; species Pinus tabuliformis. The sequence goes on from CM062817.1 coordinate 147,953,841, forward strand.
CCATGAAAGAAAAAAGAAAAGTGAAAGTGATGCGAATTCAAATGCCACTAAAGTGAAATAGTTTGTTTCATAAATAAATCAGGGTGTTGTGTGCAGCTTGTTTAGAAATGCCACAATCATCATTCCTTATTTGAAACATACAGTCTAATCATGTTCAAACAAATTTCAGTTTCGGTTGTTAGATTAGAGAAAATAATTTGGCCAAACTATTTAAACTTGGCTAAAAATAGTTAGGTATATTAGGTGAATAAATTGATCCAACAGTTTAATCTGGATCATTGAATTAGTAGAGTTAGGTTGCAGTTAGATTAGATGATTTTCCATTTTAATGAAAATAAAACAAGGGTCTACACCTCTAAATGCACCCTTTGTTAGTCAAGATTAACCTTAGTCTAGGGGAGAATAGAAATGAAAGAGGTTGAAATAAACAAAATTCATGTTTTGGGTTGTCCTAGGTTTGGCTTGAAATACATTTTATCCAAAGTTTGGAGTTCATGTTATAAATTCATAAGCGACAAAAAAAGCTTGTCGTGGAGTGTTAAACTCCACCATAGTTGAGCCGCAAATCATTATCTATAGTTAGATCAACAACGTTGAAGGCCTTTCGCCCCCTTGCCTTGTCTACCTTTATTAGCGGGGGGGGGAGGTCTGAAAATGTGGTTTCCCTATTCGGCACCACACCTATGTGTCGCTCTCTCATTTCTTCGCACCCCCCCCACCATACCACATACTGCTCACCCCCCCCCTGAAAAACTGCCTCACCACTGTTCCTTCCTACCAACGTTCCCGCGTCCATTATACCACTCCATTCTCGACACTTGTCCCCCTATACCCTATCTATTAAAACATTTATTCCCACTCCTAAATTACCGTTAATCCCTCTAACATCCCCGCGCCTACAACATACACATTCCTAGCTATAAGAACACCGCAATTCACCACATTGTTCCCCTTACTGCCTATGAACTTTGCAAGCATTAATTCACAACTCACCCATCAGTTCGACTAGATACGAGCAAAGGACTACCAACTACCATATCATCTTCGCCATTGCCAAAAACCTTCCGTTTTTAGGTTTCTTGGTCAATCCCGTCCTCTATTCTATCTTTTTATTCCTAAAATTTCTTGATATGGCTCCTAAAAGTGAGACTGACACCAATGTTGAAAACCCACGATCCCTCCACCCATTGACCTGGATCACATTCCCTTGGTTGACAGAGATTATAAGATCTCAAAACCGAAGTGTGAATTCGATTTTTTTGAGTTTCATAATTGGCTCAAAGATCTTTACCTTAACCAAAGTGATGAAATATGCCTCTGGGAATCAAATTTACCCCTCTACATGTTTCCCCAAACAATTATTTTCCTGAATTTATTCTCAAATGCAGAGATGAGTACATACCTAATCAGAGAGCCATAATAGCCCCCATTAGTGAGGTTTTGTTTGCAATTAACCCTCAGTCCATCCAACAAATGATGCAGATTCCTCAAAATAGTGCCTCCAGCGGTAAGGCATTCGAATTGGGAGGGGGAGATCATGGGTTCAACCCGCCGTCCACCTGTCCCACACACATATTTTGCTACTGCATATAAAACATTGCACCATTCGAATATTTCGATGGATTTGAACATTGACTTACCATATGACATTTAAACAATGTGCCACTCAAATAGTTTAGATATATGCTGATTTTGGAATTAACCATATGATATTTAAAATATATATGCGGAATTGTAATATTAAATATTAAATATTAAATATTAAATATTAAATATAAATATATATATATATATATATATATATATATATATATATACAATTTCCACATTCACCATGAACCATAATTCCACCTTGGAGGCCATTGGGCAATTTCACCTTCACACAACCAAGCTGGCGAATCCTAAAGTGGAACTTGTCACAACCTCATTTGGCAAAAACTGAAGAAGATTCCCATCATGCTGACTGTATTGCCATGTCATCATTTTGTCATGTTCTGCATTTTTTTATCTGTTTAGGAAAAAAAATAACATGCATTTTCTCCTTCATTCGGACTCGGTTTTTAGTGAAACAAATTGCGTTGTGATCGTCTTGACGAGACAGACGCAGTCGTATAGTTTTTGAGACGATATGAGAACTTTGATTTTTGAGCTAAATACTGAGCACCTGATCACTTACTTAAGAAGAACAAGACCTTTTCCCACTGTCACAGGATGAAGTAGATCCAAAGTAATCAGAAGATTATAAGAAAGGTTTTGAAAATGCAATTATGGAAGTCCATAGGCAATATAATCTAACTAGTAGGAAAACGATCAATAATCCTATTAAAAAGAATGCTGATACTCCCAATAAAAAGGTAGCTAATACCCCTGCTAAGACAAATCTTGATATTATTGCTAAAAGGAATGCAAATGTTTCAACCCAAAAAACATCTAATACTGTATTCAAAGCAACTCAAACTGAATAGTCCCTCTACTAGCCATCAAAGAGATATTTTCTGAAAGGACTTGGTTGGAAAACAAGATGCCCTCAATCTAAACAAAACTCAAGCATCATTCAGTATAGAACATGAATTGGAAAAACTTAAAATATCCATTCCTCTAATAGAAATTATGAATAAAACTACATAGAGATCACAAGTGACAAAGGCCTTAAATATAGGAGAGGATACATATAAAGTCATTGTATTTGATGATCAACAAGAAATACTGTTTGGCCCTAAAGGTTATGGAAAACTCCAAGATGGAGATGTACCTCCTTTTTACATTATTTTAAACATTCATGATAAAATTTTACACAATGCAATGCTTGACTTAGGAGCCTCTCACAATCTCATGCCTAAGGTTATCATGGAAAAATTGGGACTAGATATCACTAGACGATACAAGGATCTGTATTCATTCGATTCAAGTAAAGTAAAATGCCTTAGGCTCATTAAGGATTTATGTGTCAAATTAGTACAAATACTAGCCAACAACTTAGTAATGGACATAGTTTTTGCTGGCATACCTATAAATACGACATGTTACTGTCTCGCTCACGGGGAGCTAAACTCCGAGGGACCCTCCAAATGGATATGATCTATGCTACCATTCTAGTGTTCGGTCAGTAGAGGAGACTATACAGGGAAAAACTTATGAAATTTATGGTTATTGGTCAGGATAAACCCCACAACTACCCCTTATATTCAGTCCATTCAGACCTTAATTCTTTTATTTCGTACATTGATGGAAACACACAGGAAAAAATTGCCAATGAAGAAACTGATTTGTGTGAGATTGAGGGATGCAAAACAGGAATGATAGAACATGATAAACAAAATGAACCTTTATGGAATTTAAGATTTGATGGTGCTTTTCGTAAAGAAGGATCAGGGGCAGGCGTATGTGTTTCAAATTCACAAACTCGTCACTCAAAAGGCCAATCATATAACATAAAATTTTGATGTACTAACGACATAGCTGAATATGAAGCCTTAATTTTAGGGTTGCAACTTTTAAAGAAGCTAGGTGCTAAGAGAATTTCAATTCATGGAGATTTTTAACTAATAATAAAACATATTAAAGGGAAATACTTTGCCAAACACCCAAGGTTGAGGGCCTATAGGAATGTTGTTTTGGATTTTCTTGAATCTTTCATTGAGTATAGCCTGTATGTGGTCCCTAGAGGTAAAAATATCCTAGTTAATGGTATGGCTACTTCAAACAGTACCTGTAAAATGCCATATCGTCCTAGTCACCAATATACTGTTGAAGTAAAAAACAGACCAACTATGCCAAATAATATCAGATACTGACATGTTTTTGGAAACGATGAACAAATTGAAAGTTTTCTACAATCAAAATATGAGTTTGAGTGTGCTAATATAGATATAGAGGTTGACATAGAAGATAGTGTACATAATAGTGTGACTAAATTAGAATTGAAGGAAGCAAATCAAGAAAAAGAAGAATCATAAATTTTACAATTGAAAGATAATGTTTTGCCTAGAGGATTAGTCCCCTTAGAAGATCTATTTGATTTTAATGACATAGCCAAAAAGTCTAAAATCGAACCTACTAGAGTTGAAGTTGATGAATATAACATTAGAACTGAACAAGAACCCAAGATGATTAAATTATCCAAATCCATACCCTCAACAGAAAAGCAAAAGTACATAAGCTTATTAAAATAATTCATAGATGTGTTTGCATGGAGTTATGAAGATTTGAAATCTTATGAAACCAGCATTATACAACATGAGATTCCCTTAAAATAAGACCAAAATCCTTTTAAACAGAATCTTAGGAGGATCAACCAAATGCTCATGCCTCTAATTGAAAAGGAGGTCAAAAGAATGTATGATGCAAAGATCATAGTGCCATTAAGATATTCTAAATGGGTATCAAATTTAGTTCCAATTAGGAAAAAGACTGGAGAAATCAAACTTTGTATTGATTTCCGAAATCTTAATAAAGGGTCCTTGAAGGATAACTGCCCTTTGCCTAAGATGGATCACATTTTGCAGAAGGTGGTTGGATCTAGCAAAATTTCTCTATTAGATGGTTTTTCTGGTTACAATCAAGTCCTAATGCATCCCGAAGACCAAGAAAAGACAACATTTACTACACCGTGGGGAACTTTCATGTATGTGAAGATGCCTTTTGGTATGATGAATGTCGGTGCCACCTTTCAAAGAGAAATTGACTTTACCTTTACAGATGAAATGTGCCAATTCATAGTCATATATCTTGATGATATCATTATTTTTTCAAAGATAGATGAAGAGCACTTTCTCCACTTAAGAAGGATCTTTGAAAAGTGTAGGAGATTTGATATTTCCATGAACCCAAAGAAAAAATTGTTTGGATTAAAAGAAGGAAAACTGTTAGGACATATCATTTCAAAAGAGGGAACTAAAATAGACCCTACCAGAATTGAAGCTATTCTAAAAATAAATCCCCATAGAAATGTAAAGGAAGTCCAGTATTTCATTAGCCAAATCAATTTTCTGAGGATATTTATTCCTAATCTAGCAGAGTTTCTAAGAAATATAACAAATATGTTGAGAAAAGACACTAAGTTAAAGTGGAACAGTGAGGCCAAAAATCATTTGATAAGGTAAAACAAGCCTTAACCCAAGCTCTTGTGTTGATCACCCCATATTTCACAAAAGATTTTATGATTTTCTCTTTTTCTTCTGAGCATACTATTGCAACAGTTCTCTTACAGAAAAATAGAAGAGCATACTATTGCAACAGTTCTCTTACAGAAAAATAATGAAGGACATGAAAAACCTATTGCTTTCTTTAGTAAAGCTTTAAGAGATGCTGCATTAAAATACAACATCATGGAAAAGCAAGCATTTATTTAGTAAAAGCAATCAAATATTTTAGAGTTTATATCCTTCATTCACATATAATTGCTTTTGTTCCAAATGCTATGGTAAAATACATACTGACCCAAAAAGATCTTGATGGGAAAAGAGGTAAATGGATTGCCATTATCTTAAAATATCATATTGAAATCAAACCTACCAAACTCATTAAAGGTCAAGGCTAGCTAAATTGATGGCCAAATCTAATTTACATGTTTTGGATATAAATTTTCTAGCTATACTCAATGAACCAGAAGAGAAGGTGACTCCACAAGTAGCAGAGGATATTGCTACCTCTCCCTTATATGCATACCTTATTTTTGTTCTACATCATTTACAAGATCCTCCTTATTTGACCAAAACGAAAGCTAGATTTCTTAGAATCAAAGCCATGAAATTTTGTATTCTAGATAATAATTTGTATTGGAAAGATGTTGGATGAGTTTTACTAAATTGCTTGTTGAAAGATGAAGCAGATAAAGTAATGCAGGAATTTCATGAAGGAGATTGTGAAGGACACCTATACTGGAAGACCACTACCAACAAGATCCTAAGAGTTGGTTTTGACTAGCCAACCTTATTTGTTTATGTTCATAAGAAAGTCACCTCATGTCACCAATGCCAAATATTTGAAGGCAAAATGAAACTATTGCCTTTACCCTTGAAGTCCATATGAGTTGAAACTCTTTTTCAGCAATGGGGTTTGGATTTCATTAGAGAAATTCATCCTTCTTCCTCGTCCCAACATAGATGGATTCTTACAGCCACCGATTATTTTACCAAATGGATTGAAGTTATACCTACTAGGCAAGCCTCTGATGCAGTAATCATTAAATTCTTGGAAAATAATATTCTTTCAAGATTTGGATGTCCTAGGAAAGTCATCACAGATAATGCAACAACATTCAAATCAAAGAAGATGGTGGAATTTTGCAACAAATATCAAATAACTTTGGGACACTCTACAACCTATTACCCCCAGGGAAATGGATTAGCAGAGTATTCCAACAAAAGTCTGGTTAACATCATCAAAAAATTGTTGCAGGATAACAAGAAATCATGGCATAACAAGTTGGTAAATTCATTATGGGCGGATAGACTTAACACTAAGAAATCAATTGGAATGTCTCCATACCAATTAGTTTATGGAATAGATGCTTTTTTTCCAACCTCATTAGGTATCCATGTTTTGAAAATGATGCAAGAATTGCAGGTGGAGTCAAATGACCTACAAAGAAGAATAAATCAAACAATTCAACTGCAGCAATCAAGAGAAGAAGTTCAAAATAGAAATCAATTGGTCCAGGAAAATATCAAGAAGATTTATGACAGAAGAACGAAGGCTGATGATTTTCAGATAGGAAACCGTGTTTTGAAATGGGATTCAAGAAGAGAATAAAAGGGTAAGCATGGAAAATTTGATAATTTATGGATGGGACCTTACATAATTCATGCTTACATGGGTAATAATGCATTTTTTTCTGAAAGACATGGGTGTAACAAAGCTGCCTGGTGGACCTGTCAATGGTAGGATGTTGAAACATTATGTTTTTCAGGAATAAAAAAACTTCTAATCAAAATCAACGTAGATATCATTTTCTTTGTAATTGTTAAGAAATTTACTCGAGAACACAAATTAATCACGGAAAATTATTGTGAGAAACAAATATAAAAATAACCAACAACAACCATAAACACATAAACACAAATGTTTATCTCAGAAAACCCCAAATCTAGGGAAAAACCAAACCTAATAAGATCTCATTAGCATTGGCCAAAACCCTGGCCAATTCAACCAAGTGAGCCTTCACCGCTCACCTCCAGGTCTTCATTATAATGAAGTGTTCCCAACCTTTTATAAGCTCTATTACATGCAATACCATGGACCATAATACCACGGATACCATGTCCCCAAAAACACTACTATTTAACCAGGTCAACCTTGACTCAAACCCCGAGTCAATTTTACCTAACAATCAACCCCTTAAACTTGAATTGGGGTTTCTTGACTAAATCTAGCCAAAACCTGCTTAGTGAGACAATCCCGCTCACTCTAGTCCTTACCTGCCTCAAATTTCTTTTTACTTGGGGTATTGTTAACCCGACATCCCCTTATCACCTCGGTATAACCCAGACTTTATCGGCAATTACCCAGAGGTATGCATACCTTACTAGGTCTTACAGCGATATACCCATTTACATATAAAAAATAAATATTAACTCCATTGTAAATTTTTCCCTTGTTGCATTGTATAACTACCCTATTAACTTGACGCACTTCGTGCCTCATGCTCTCCTACGGCTACTGAATTCTATGGATTTCTTCACCCGTACCAATCAAGCATCTCACTTTTACGATCTTTTAACCTCTTTACATTGCCATTCTTTCGTCCGGTCCACTTCTCCATTTCGGTCCACATCCCGTAGATTTTCTTGCTAGAACATCATCGTCTTTTTCATTGACGCTGATGTTTTTCCCTCTGTCGATTCTTGAAAACTTGCATTTAAGCTTTGATCACATTAACAGTGAAGACATCCCTCGTTAGTCCAACCCTAGTATTACATTTGAACTCCTCTGATTCTCCAATTGAATCCCTCTACAACCAGTTCTGCCTTGGTCATCTCTTACCATTACAATGTTTCGGCTTCTTTTAGAAACATTATGCTATCTACCCAACCATGGGGATGTTGTTTTCGGTTTAGGTTCATGGATCCTCTAGAGATGAGGTGTGCCCACAACATCACGAGGTCGAATCCACACAGTGATTTTGTGCCATTACCAAGCTGCTCCCTTCGTGCTAGTACTTGAATGAGGGTGATACCAAACCTTCAGATCTCAGGCTCTAAGGTTGATGCCTCGACACCACCATTTTTCTGTTGGGCCTGCGCTACAATCGTCACAATTTTGGACTTGTGCGCATATAATCTTCACAATTCTGTAACTGCACCAGTCCACAAAAGTTAAAACCACTTAACTGCTACAATAAGTTCTCCACGTTACACTCACCTTCGCCTAGATCTCGAGTTCAACTCTCACGGGCCACGAGTACCACCTGGACAAGCACAAGACTAGATCCCTTAGTCTCACAACCGGGACATGAAACTCCACCATTCATTTTACACATGTTATGTCTGCTCAAATCTTAGAAAATTGTGCGTTGATCTCTCCATACATGAGGGAAACTCTGATATCTCATCTTTTCAATTTTATTGGAGCATGAGCCTAAGGCGTCCACTATCACTATCATCCTCACTATATGTGGATATGTTTAATCTTGGTGTTTTCATCATATTTGTTCTCACCGTCACTTCCAGAAAGCTGATTATTTTTCATCTCGGTAAATATCGATATTAATTTATGTTCTTCGAACAAATTTCTTAACAATTGGTATCGAAGCCATGGTTGAGAGTTTGGGATTTGAATGTACGCCACTGCAGCGAAGGATTTATTTTGGCCCAATGGATAAAAAGATCACCCCAAAATTTTGTTGTTTTGCTCGTGAGATCACCATTGAAAATGGTTGAAGAGCTAATTGAATTTAGATATCATTTTCTTTGTAATGTTATGTTTGGGGTGGCTCATGTCAGAAAGTTGAAGCCCGTAGAGAAGGCCCTGAGCTTTTAGTCATGTTTTCCACCATAACTACAACAACAACAAAAATCAAATGCAGTAAAACACTGAAGAAGAGGATCTAAGGCTATTAGTCAACAATTCTTGACACCTCACAAGGAGAGTGCCATCCCCAGCTGGAGCCACTGTTAGGGTTCTATGATTCATAGGATAAAATGATGATTGAATATTTTCTTTCAGCATATCCAATTGTAAATAATATTGCATACCACAAATGATTTCCAAAAAATATATTAAAAAAATATAAAAAATGAAAAGAGGGTATATAAAAAATGGAATAAAAGAAATATAAAAAAAAATAGATGAAAAAACCCCATGAAAAGAAAATAAAAAGCGAAAGTGATGCGAATTCAAATGCCACTAAAGTGAAATAGTTTGTTTCATAAACAAATTTGGATGTTGTGTGCAGCTTGTTTAGAAATGCCACAATCACCATTCCTTGTTTGAAACATACAGTCTAATCACGTTCAAACGGATTTCAATTTCAATTATTAGATTAGAGAAATAATTTGGCCAAACTGTTTAAACTTGGCTAAAAATAGTTAGGTAGATTAGGTGAATAAATTGATCCAACAATTTAATCTAGAATAATGAATTGTAGAGTTAGGTTGCAGTTAGATTAGATGATTTTCCCTTTTAAGGAAAATAAAACAAGGGTCTGCACCTCTAAATGCACCCTTTGTTAGTCAATATTAACCTTAGTCTAGGGGAGAATGGAAATGAAAGAGGTTGAAATAAACAAAATTCATGTTTTGGGTTGTTCTAGGTTTGGCATGAAATACATTTTATCCAAAGTTCGGAGTTCACGTTATAAAGTCATAAGCGACAAAAAAGGCTTGTTGTGGAGTGCTAACATCTGCCATAACTGAGCTGTACATCGTTATTTGCAACCAGATGAATGACATTGAAGGCTTTTCGCCCCCCCCGCCTTGTCTACCTTTATCGGCAAAGGGGGGGGTTCAAAAAGGTGATTTCCCACCTAGCCCCATGCCTACGTGTCGCTCCCATTTCTTCGCACCCCCCCTCACCATACCACATACTGCTCACCTCCCCCTCCAAAAAACTGCCTCACCACTGTTCCTTCCCACCAACGTTCCCGGCGCTCATTCTACCACTTTCTCCTCGACACCTATCCGCCTATCCCCTATCTGTTAAAAAATTTATTCTCGCTCCTAAATTACTATTAATCCCTCTAACGTCCCCACAACTGCAACAAACACGTTCCCAACTATAAGAACACCCCAATTCACCACATGGTTCCCCTTATTGTCTTTGAACTCTGCAAGCATTAAAATTCACAACTCACCCATCAGTTTGACTAAATACGAGAAGAGGACTACCAAATGCCATATCGTCTTTGTCATCGCCAACAACCTTCCATTTTCAAGTTTCCTGGTCAATTCCGTCCTCTGTTCTATCTTTCTATTCCTAAGATTTCTTGATATGGCTTCTAAAAGTAAGATTGAAACCAATGATGAAAACCCCATGATCCCTCCACCCTTTGACTTGGATCACATTCCCTTGGTTGATAGAGAATATAATATCTTATAACCGAAGTGCGAATTTGATTTTTTCGAGTTGCATAATTGGCTCAAAGATCTTCACCTTAACGAAAGTAATGAAATCTACCTGTGGGAATCAAATATACCTCTCTACATGTTTCCCCAAACACATTATTTTCCTGAATTTATTCTCAAATGCAGGGTTCAGTACATACCTAATCAGAGAGCCATAATAGCCCCCACTGGTGAGGTTTTGTTTGCAATTACCGCTCAGTTCATCCAACAAATGATGCAAATTCCTTAAATTAGTGCCTCCACTCCTTTTTCAATAGAAGAACTAAATGAACTGTACCAAAAGCTAAATTTTTACCAAAGGGCTAGGATTTTTGAGATATTCCTCCCTGAAAGAGCCAAGAAAATCATATCAATGCTTTCATATTTATTAGGTTATTATTCTGATGAATGGGTAGATGAACCCATCTTAGGTTTTCTGTCCATATTTTCCACTGAAGAAAAACCCTCAGTTATGTTTGATTTTAGCCAATTTCTTGCTGATAGGATCCATGAACAATTTCTTAAGCTCCAAACTAAAGGAATGTTCATATATGCTTCTATTTTAATGTACATGTTTTTATTTTTCCAAGCAGACAAATTCCCATTTGTAGTGCAGAAACTCAATGAGCAGGGGGAGCCACACTCAGTTATATTTTGGACCTCCATTCTAAGAAGAAATTCAAAGGAATATACTTTCAAGGACTTCATAGATCAGTTTGTGCATCCAGCTACTTGCTTGCTGACCAGTCATACAGAACCTAGAGTTAGTCAAGAAATCCAGAAGATCTTACATCTCAGTGAGCAAGTAAAGACAGGTGACTGGTACTTGTACCAGAATTACACCGAAATCAGAGTATATGGGTGTGAATTTCCACCTTATAAGCTACCCAGATATCTTCCAATGAGGATTTTTTCCTTGGAGTACATCAGGCAAATGATCCACTCTGATGAAGTTCATTTTGTTTCAGCCAAAAAGAAATCACAATTCAGAATAAAAACACAGGTTGGACCTTTTATCTGGAATAGCAGGACAACAGGGTAGGAAGCAGAGGATATTCTAAAACAGATGAAATTTCCCCTAAGCTTTACCTGGTCATATGACCCATTTCAGATAATTTCAAAGCTTAGGGTGGAGTAGAAGACTACACCATATGTGCATACTCAAAGACTAGAAATTGAAAAGTATATGAACTAGGCTCAGTGGGAAGAAAACACTTTACAAGAGGTAGAGGAACAACTTCTCTAGAGAACCACTTCACATACCCTTTCTCCTCAGGAAAAGATAGAGAAAATACCAAGAGAAGAGGACTCACCTTCAGTCACAGAGGTCTTAGCAAAGGAGTTTAAAATTTATACAAAGAAAACCAAGAAGAATCCTACAACATGGTTTTCAAAAGAAGAAGAAGAAGGACAAGGACCATCTACAATAGTTCTGAAAGGTCCACTGTTTCCATCACATTCAGAGGATATATCCATAGGGTTCCCAACTTCATTCTTTTCACAAGCCAATCCAGCATCATAAATTATCCAGAAGCAGAAAGAGTTAAACATATTTGAAAAGTATAAAGAGATCAAGCAAAGAAATGAAGCCCTCAAGCACAACACCTACACATAGTTTTGGAAGAAAACTTCCACCACTCAACATAGGATTATGTCAACATTCGACACAGAAAAGGGAAGAATGCAGATGGCATTCTTGCAAGCACAGGTCCCCCATCCTCAATCAGCAGCAGATTATAAGCAAACCACATTTGAGTTTGAAGCAAAGGATGTCCATCCTTTGGACCAGATGGACATGCATAGGAAAACTGGAGAGATGGTTTACTCCACATTCACACATACTGCAATGACTGCTTCCAAATTGCAGGTATCTTTAAATAATATTCAATCTCAGCTAAAACTTGAAAATATTTCCTCTTTGGCTAAGGATAATAGGATAAAATCCTTAGAAGATATAGTTATCAAAGCAGGGTATGATCCAAGTAACATAAAGGAAGTAGAAGAAATCATCATAAAGAAGAACGCTGACATAGCTTCTCTCAGGAAAAAATTAAAATTGCCAGCTACTAAAGATCCTCAAGCTAAGGAAATGGGAGAAGCTGAAAGTAAGAAAGAAAATATGCTCATACTCATCATGGAACAAAATTCTCAAATAAAGGAAATGGAGGTAGAGATGGACAAACTCATCAAGGAAAAACAGAAGATTTCTTAGCTTACTCTAGTACCTCTTGATGCAGTGCCTCTTGGATCAATAATTAAAACATGCATTTCTACATCAGCTAGAACAACATGAGTATCCACCTCTACAACACCCCTTGCATCAACTTCAGATGTTCTATCAAACTAGTCCAATCAATAGAAAATATGTCAATACAAGGCGAAGAAATAAAAAATCCGCGGGAGGGTGTAAAGACCCTACAAGAACATAACACTAGATATGAAAACTCTCTCTTGATAGAAATGCAGAAATTGCAAAGACTTACCCAAAGAATGCAACAGATAGAGAAGGAGACTGCCATGGGTAGTACCTTGGCCCAGGTCAAGGAGAACATCTGGAAATAGAAATGTGACCATCCGTATAGATTATATTTGAGCACAGGGAATTAATTGAGAAATATAGTGAAGCTATTGAACAATTAAAAGAGTAGCTGGGTGATAAACCAAGTGAAGCTATAGAGCTCATTAAATTCCTCAATTCCAAAAAAAGACAGGGGCTAGAAGAACTAGAAATCGAAGACAAGACTGAGACAATACTAGAGGTAATATAGGTGCTAACCAAGAGGAACTTAATCAGGCAGATGGAAAAAAAATGTCAAGTTTTAGACATTGGTGTACAAAGGTTCTTCAGCAAATTGAAAGTCCTCTACAAAAAGGGACTCCCCAACTTACTAGTGATAAATTACAAGCTCAGTACATGACCTGATTACAGCCAGAAATTGATGACCACTGCCAACGACAGTACTAAGTTTACAAGAGTAAAGTGCAACATAATAGGGAAAGCATTTATAGAAGCACTGGCACATGATTTAAACATCTAGTATGAAATTAAGTATATCTTTATTTCTAAGCCAAATTTTGTTAAATACACTTAATTCGACGAGGTCTACAGAAAAATACTTAAGATGTTTATTCCAAGTGAACAATGTTGGGATAAACTGTGCGAGTTACTCCAGTAAAAAGATGATTTTATTCTCACCACAGGACCAACAACGCAACAAAAATTCAAGGGCCAGATATTCAACAGTTCCAGAAAGCTAGGGCTACCAATCTAAGTAGTTTTAATTTTCCTATATTTTGTAACAACTAGATAGAATTTGTTTTAGAAGTTCCTAAAATATATCCTGATCAGTTTTGACAGGATATTTTGTAAACAAACTTATAAATACTTCTCTTTTCGAAGTATTAGTCGTTGGTTTTTGTACAGAAGAAAGATATTGTATATTTTTCAAGCCTCAGTGGACTTATCAGTAATACAGAAAGCTCTTTCATAGGATTCTTGTGTCAGATTGTTGGTGAAGTGCCTTTATCATCTTATGTGTTTATATTTCTTTGTTTACGATACAAATTTGTTTCTTAATCTAAATTATTCAATAGAAAGTTGAAGGCAATAATTTGTTTAGATGTACACTCTGATCCTGACTGTGAATACTTTTAATGTTTTCAACTAAGATTAAGTAAAAGAATTCTTAATTGATCTTTACTTAATTGAAATCTTTTCTCTTCTTCTTATTCATTTCATTGAAAAATTAAAGAATCCAATTATTTTTGCTACCTCGCCCTGTGAAATCTTTCTGCAAAATACTGAAATTGATCCATATTTTAAAGAACAAACTCCATAGCCCAATGATAATCTAGACATCAACCAACCATACAATACAAACCAATTCACAAATCAAACCTTAAACTTCATAACTAACCTAAGGTTTGAAAACAAAAAAAATCTAAATTTTACAGAGAGATCCCTCTCTGAAGCAGGAAGGGCTAGATCTCAACTTCCAAGTGGTTTTGTGGTTACCTTTGTAGTTTCTTTAACAACCTCAAAAATTACAAAGTGCTAACACAACCACAACTGTTAGTTCTTAGTGTGTTCCTTTTCTGCCTGTCTCCCTCACAACTTCCCAACGAATATCTCCGCAAAAGTCATCGGCCTTTGATATTTTCATCTAATTTATTTAGTTCCCCAAAATGAAGGACCCAACAGGCCCTGACCACAGTTCATTGAATTGTCCCTGAGTTAATCTCTTTCAACACTGTTGATGCTACTGGTGCTTCTGGTGTTGCTGATGCTACTAGTGCTCCTTCCTGCATTTCTTCCCCTTGATTTATCCCTTCAAATTAAGGACCCAACTTAGGAAGGAATTCGATGGTTGCCTTTCTGAATTGAGTGTAGGCGTTGAGTGCTTCCTACCATGTGCCTGTGAGAGTAGCTGTTTGGGCGAGGAATTGAGTTGTAGTGTCTATTGTAGTCTGGGGTGGGTGTGTCATCGGTATATAATTCCACTGCACATATGTTTCTTCGTTGAGTTGCTGCAGTGTTTCGAAATGAGTCTGTGTTTATGGATGAAGGTCCTAGAGTATCTACTTGGTCTTGGATGATTCATCTTCGATACACTGGATTTGGTTCTCAAGATCATTTAAATGTGTGAGAATTTCCTTTCATTGGCTCTTGTCCCTGGTACCCTTAGCTTCATTAAGAAGGTGATTGAAACAGCTGCGCAGAGGGTAGAAAGGCTGGTTCTTCTTTGCTAGACAACTAGACCAGTTGTGAACTTGCTGTAGAAGTGTGTGAGCCTCTTCCGTAACATTGATGAGTGAATCTTTGAGGTTCACTACATTTCCTAGTTTCTGCTCATTCTTGGCTACGTACTAGGTGGAAGGGTCTAGTAGTTCCCTTTGTGTGTCAGCAAGGTTTCACTCCAGCTTACAATTTATCGAGATTAGATCAACACATGCTACTTGGATATGATCGCAACATTCGACAAGGGTACATGCAGAATCTTCCGAGGCATTAAGAAATACATCTGAGACTGAGACCCATAGTACCTGTAACTTTTTAGTTATCTGATCAAGATGACTCTGAAGATGTTGCTTTTATTCGAGCAGGTGATCATGTTCTGCAGTGAGGGTAAGGATCTATTGTTGTTGCTGCTCATGTTCGGTTGCTAGAATGTTGTGCAATGATTCTTCATGGCATGCAACTGGTTGAATAAAATTAAATAGTTGGACTAAGGACCAGGCTTGGAGATAATCTTGGCTTATTGTCGATAGTTCAGGAAACTGACTCTGCAATGGTTGTCCACTTACGACGGAATTCTCAGAATACTCCTGGGGTGATGTGTTTTGTTGTGAGGGTTCCACTGTCGGTGGATTGGTATGGATGGAAGTGGGGTGGGATGGTACTGAAGAAGAGGAATGAAAGGGAAACAATACTGTATGGAGTGTAGCCGTAAGGGGATGGGTAATTAACTGTCCTGTGATCATGAGTGGACCCGACTCAAGCAATAAATATAGCATGGACATTGAAGTGAATTCTGTGTTGGTAACTGTAGTAATGGACTAGACAACATAGTCGACCTCCATTTCTATTTCTATTCCTAACAGTGTTCTAGAGGGAAAGGTGAATAAGATGGCGGTGAATGTGGAGGTTGTATGGGGTGATGGATTATGCAATTAGGGTGATGCAACGGAAGTGGAAGGTGGATGTTCTTTGATAATGGGTGACACAATATATGAATGGGGTTCTTCGTTTGTAAGATAAAAAATTTGGGTGGAGGTGGTTGTGTTATTTCTCTTGGACCTGGTTGGAGGTTTTGGAGTTTTCAGCTCTAATGGATTTGGGATTATCAGTTCTGACTAAGAATGGGGGCCCACTACAGGGAGTGAAGCAATGAGGGGAGCACCAACCACATAATCATGAAACCTTGAACTTTGAAATTTAGATAAAGTGGGGAAAGAAATTTTTGAGACTTCGATGTTCACCATGGTTTCCTGAGTAGAGTGCATTTGCGTTTCGAGCCTCTTGATGACTGGTTCCAACTGTTCCTCATCCATCTACTCCCTTGATGCCGCATATGTATCTCCCGTTAAAGGCTGTGGAACCATCCATCCAAACTAATATATATGCTTCCCCTCTTGAACTTCTCCAACGATTCCTGACCAGAAATTGACCTCCACATGGAAAGATTCTTCAATTAATATGAACTTTTGGGCCCTATTTGAAATGTGTCAGAATGGACACATTTTAGCTATATCCAGGTATTGCTATGACTGATGCTGAACCATATTTCCAATGAGTAATCATCCAATAATATATTTTGGACCCTTTCCATGGCCTTGATGAGCTCCAATATCTTCTTGTACCATCTAGTAAAGGACGCCTCATTGATTTCTTTGCTGCTTGGGTCCCCCAAGGTTCGCTAAGGTGTATACCAGAGAGCCAATGGCTAGTCTTCCGCAGTTAGAGCTAATTCTCGATCCTCTGGTGGGAATCATTTACACATGGCCAGTGTAACAACAATATATCCATAAATGGAGTGAGTGACTCTCTTATATATATCCTCGCAAGCCTCAAACAACCCTTGAAGTAGAAAAGTGCACATGTTCAACTATGCACCCTATACACAGTTCTCTGCCACTGAAATAGTATCTAATGTGCACTCATTCCTCAAGAAATGTCGCATGAGCTTCTTGGCAATAATATAATAGGAAAATTGATTATTGGGCATGTTGATTGGTTCTATTAGCGCTCCCTTGCCCTCTCTCAGGGTATTGTACTTATTATAGTAGTTATCATTCCCCATCTTCCTCACGTAATTGAAATCTATTTGTAATGCATTGGATACAACGACCCTAGTAACAGACAGGCTTGTGAGCCTCTAAAGTTCAACTGCGTGCATTGGATACTCCTTGTTGAGCCATAATGATCCTCCATGCATTTGGCTAATAAGAAGCTTTGTACATTACATGGCGGCTTCCATCGTCCCAAACACAGGAAGACTCCTAAAGTTCAACAATGTCGACCTTTGAATTCCCTTGAAGTCCTCTCCAACCTTGATGGATTTACTTCCATCAACCTTGACTACTAGTTTATTGTAGACCTCTCTCTTAAGTGATGCAAATTGAAAAGAGTTTGAGAGGTCGTTGTCAATAAGAACTGCCTTATCATATTTTCCATAGATAGGCTCTCTCTTCATGATTCTCTCATTGAATTCAACCTCTGGGATAGAGATCAAAACCTTCTTCATTCTTCTAGAAAAATGTTGATATACACAACTTATAAGGGCTTGAACTTGGACTTGAGACAATGGAAATTGGAAACAGACTCCATACTTGGGAATTCTACCACCTTGGCTTCGGGTTCTGAAAAAATTATCGTTGCCATGCAGATTAAGTAGAAAAGCTCGACATGACGTTTATGACTAGACTGCTTAACTAATTACTATGACAAATTTCCCCACTCAATATCAATCGCGTTAATATTGACGACGGATAAGCTAGAACTCACTTCGATGATGCAAAACTGAAAAAGGAGGGTGGAGTTGATGCGTAATTATGGCATTGTGATGGGAGGTTCTTAGGAGTTGATGATGGGTATTACGGGAAATATTTAACATAAATTAAAAATGAAACTCGAAATTATTGCCTAATTATTAAAAATACGATCCCTGACACATGTGGCTCCCCAACCAGAAGCAATCGCGGTGGAGTGGAAATACCTCTGTAACTAGAAGAGACCCGATGGGACATTTATTCTATACTAACTTCAACTGAAATAAGTGACAAACCAATTTACCAGAAACAACTAATACATGACAAAGAACTAACTAACTCTACCTAATCCTACCTATGGTCTCCTTTCGAAGATGCATCAATTTGGAGTGGAATTGTTAGATCCCTAGAAGGGTTTCAGGCGTGAACCATTCACCCATCCTGGCAATAAGACACCATCAAATTGCACAAGATTGACATCTCTTGATTCCTTCACTTTCACAACAATAAAAGGTCCCAACCAATGCATCGACAGCTTTCTGAAAATCTTCAAGAACTTGCTATCATATAGTACATGTTCTCCCACCGTAAATTATTTCCATTTAATATGCCTGTCGTGCCATGCCTTCCACCTCTACTTTTTGACTGTTTTATGGAAATATGCCATGAACCTAGCCTCATCTACTTCCCAAAGTTCCTCCAACCGCTTCAGAATTTATTCGTCCTCCATCATATGAGTGGCTTGTGTAATGAAAATGTTGGGAATAGTGAACTCGACGGGTACTACAACCTCTTGTCAATATACTTGTTGGAAAGGCATATTTTTGTATAAGCATTTAATAGTTGTGTGATAGGCCCATAGAGTGGCTGACACCTGCTCATCCCAATAGTTCCTATTGGCTGAGCATATCTTGGTCATTCCCCTCTCTAAGATCTTGTTGAAAGCCTCCACAATACCATTTGCTTGAGGTTGATACAAGGTGCTCCTATGGTGTTATATCATGAAGTTATGGAGTAATGAGGAAACTGTTTCATTAATGAAATGGGTCCCATAATCACTAGTGAGGCTCTGAGGGCACTCAAATCAGGTGGTGATATTATCAAATATAAATCTGGTGGAAGTATCTACAATACAATATTTAACTGGTGCGATCTCCGCCCATCTGGTAAGGTACTCTGTGATGGTGATGATATATATGGCGTGGGAGTGGTGTGCCAGCGGATTGATAGGTCCTATAAAGTCAATTTCCCATTTCTCAAAAACCTGCAGCACTCGTACTGGTTACAAAGGTAGTTCATCCCAATGTGATGGCTTTCCAACCCTTTGGCAAACATCACACCTTATGGAATATTCCTTTGCATCTCTAAATATTGTGGGCCACTAGAGCCTCACTTGCAATACCTTCCTTGCGGTGGCCTTTCCTCCACTCCCACAATACATCATGTCTCTCATGGTCTACGCCACATCTTCACAATACTTGATCAAGGCCCAATTTGTACAGTTGCCCTGCAATCAACTGATAATCTGCAACACAGTCGACCATGTGTCTCTGTAGTGTTGTTGTGTATTCCTATGGGTATTTACTTGTAACTAGAAAGGCTGCTATATCCTCCAAGTAGTCTGGTATAACTTCAAATCGAAATATATCAACGTCCAACAACTGATCATCAATGGATCCTCCACTTTCACCTTACTCTAGCCGAGAGAGGTGATCAGGCCCCACATTTAGTTATCTTGGCTTGACAATTACTTCAAATGTGAATTCCTAGAATAACATAAGCCATTTTCAAATCGTACCTTCAAGTACAATTTTGTTCTCTAAGTATTTCAGAGCAGAGTTATCAGTGAAAAACATGAACATACCTCCCAGAAAGTAATGTTAGAACTTTTGAAGCGAATACACCATCACAAGGGCGTCATGTTCTGTAGTGGTATAATTTTTCTTTTCCATAGATAACTTTATGCTAACAAAGTAAATGGGTTGATCAAGGTTTCCCTCCCCTGACTGAGCCATGACAACTCCTAAAGGGATACCTGAGTCATCAATGCGAACATGAAATTGTTTGTTCTAATATGGATAAACGAGGATTGTTGCACTTGCCAATTTCTCCTTCAATATATTAAGAGAAACATCACATTATTCTGACCACGTGAATCGTTTGAATTTCTTTAAAAACTTCTCCATTGGTGCAGTAATCGAGGCATAGTTGTAGATGAACCTCCTGTAATACCCCAAGTGGCCCAAGGTGGACTTGAGTTGTTTAACACTTGTTGGCAGGTCCATGTTCACAATTGTCGCGAACTTAGCAAGGTCTACACACACCCCTTCCTTGCATATGATATGGCCCAAAAGCATTCCAAAGGGGACAACAAATATGCACTTTTTCAAGTTTAATGAGATTTGCAGCTGTCTACACAGGTCAAACATGATTCTAAAAAAACTGGAGTGTTTCTTCATTAAACTACAGACGGTCCAATCATCCTTGTAAACCTCTAGGAACCTGTGGATATAATTTCTAAAAGAAGCTATCATAATCCTTGAAAACATCGTTGGTGCATTCTTGAGTCCAAATGACATATGATACACATAATATCCCAATTTTATGGTAAATTTGTTTTCTTCTTATCCTCCTCTGCAATCATGACTTGATGATAACTGAAGAATCCATTTGTAAAAGAATAAGTTTCATTCCCCGCCACATTGCCTAAAACTTCATCACTGAAAGGGGTGGGAAAAGGATCATGAAAACAAGCATTGTTCATACTGCAGTAGTCCACATAGACTCATATTTTAGTAGCATCCTTTCTATTTTGTATAACAATTGGACTAACCCACTCCACTTCATCAATTGAGAATATTTGCCCTGCATGCAACATCTTATCTATTTCTTTCTTCACCTTCTCCTTAACCCTCAGGTTTAGTCGGTATGGTCGATGCTTCAATGGTTTTGCATCTAGCTTAAGCATGATCTTCATCTCCCCTAACTCCCCCTTAATCCCCTTCAGTTCTGCAACAAACGAAGGGAACAAGTCTTCATATTCTTTTAAGAGATCAAATATCTCTTTGGTAGTTTTCTCATCCTAGTAGTCTCCAATTGAGGGTAAATTCGGATTTCCATCAGTCTCGATGTTGTGTTTCTGCAACTTCAAGGGAAGTATATGTGGAGCATCAATCACAGGCCCATCCTTAACGCCCCATTCCCCCTCAGTTTCATTGAATTCCAGATGTCGTAATTCCTCTAGATCATCCTTGTCTGGTTCTCTATCTACCCTCCCATACGACCTCATGATATCTTGATTCATTTATATTCTCTAGAGTGCTCTTATATATGCATCCTTCCATTAGCTACCTAGTTGTAAGAAGAACTCTCTTAACAACCTACAAAGAATTGGTCATCCTTTCAATGTTGTCTGAGAAGGAAACTCTGCTGACAAATTGATCTGCCAGGAAATACCAATCACCAGTCTATCTCCTCGTTTCTTCTTTTACATACCATGCTTTTGGGAAGGTCCCTATGGTGTGTACAAAGCCATGATCCCATAACTTCTTTGAAATTACTTCCCTGTTCTAGATGGGCCCACATTCTTGCAAGTGTTGCCAAGGGTCAGAGTCCCCCATGTACTTCACAAAATATTGCAGGTACTCCCCTGAATGTCCAAATATGACTTTCACCGCTGCCTTGACCTCCTCCCATTATTTGAGATGGTTGTGGTGAACTCCTCAACACCTTGTCGGTGTCACTTGTAAGGTGACATTTAGTAGGGGCACCTTGTTTTCTTTAGGAAAAGTTGCATCAACCCTATTGATAAAAGTATTAACTTAATCCATATCATTGAAAATAGGGAATTCTCATACCTCAGTGCTGATCTAGTTGATCCGACGGATTGTTGCATAGGGCATGGTGTTGATTTCATATCCACCCTATTTCCAATCATCCCAAGCGGCCTCCGAGTTGACCTCTGAACTTTGAATACTTTTCCAACTGATAGACCCTTCTATGGCCAGGTTGATATAGTCCTCCCTTCTTCTTATGGTCAGTCAATATAGTTGATTGAATAATTTCAGTTCTTCCCTATCATCTCTCGACTCTGTGAACCTTGGTCCTTGATATGGGTCTAGGGGCTGGATCACTCTAACCCCTTCTAATTCAAATGCCATCAGTTCCTTCTTTAAATCAATTATCATGTAGTTCTCAAAATCCCAGTCTATCCCAAGCATTGCCGGGTAGGGGTCCTTGTCCCCCATAATGTCTATCACTTCAAATTCCACATAAGACTTTACCCCCGCCACATCGACTTCTACATCCTCCAGCCACCTGACCAGGAGGATGCAATATTGATTTTCCATACACAACTGAATTGGCGAAAATGCCATTTTAGGCCTTCCTAGGGCTTCCCAAGTCTTTCTTGGAAAAATATTGACATCTGAGCCTAAGTCCAACATTGTATCCTTAATTTGGAAACCTGCAATCTGAGCGTCAATCCAGAACTCCCTTCCCATTCTCTTCTTGTTCCTCCACACCCTCCTAGAGTGTATTTTAGGTAGGTTGGTAGAAATGATTCCTCCCTCAGCCGCTCCATCCTTGACAACATATTTCAAACTTTCCCACAACTGTCCAAGCATCTTATCACCATTCATAATTTGCAGGAATAGTTTGTACCATTATTCTATGGGTCGAGCATTGGATTGCGGTGGGTCTAGAATCCTGGTTTTAGAGATCTTGGTTGTTCTTCTTGCAGCCCCCCGCCTAGTGTTAATTTGTTAAAATTTTATGCAACTTCCTTGTAGAACTGATTCTGTTGTTTAGGGTCATACAAGCACTTTTATGAATCCAATCTTATAATCCTGGGCTATTCAAGCGCCCCTATGTCAACTCCAGTATTTTCCCCTCCATGAGTGACTATGTTAATGTTTGAGAGGGGATCTGTCTCTCAAAACCTTGTCTCTACATTGATTAAGTTTTATCCCCTTTAGCAATTGCATTCTTCCCATCTAGCAATCAACTTTGGGAAATCCTCTATTGCATGCATGTTAACCCTACATTGGGAGCACCATGGTCTTATGGGTAGTGGAAAATCTCGTGCAACGTGCCCTTCCTGATCACATTTATAGAAATGAATCAGGCGTCTACCTCCTGTCCTACCTCCCCTTGTTCCTCCTCGTCCTCGTGCTCGAGAAGTCTCATTGATTCGGTATGTCGATTGGTCCAACTGATCAGCTAGGGCATCCAATTCTCTACATTGATCAATATGATGAGTTGGTGAACCGCAAAATTTGCAAAAGGTGTTGTTTAGAATGTTGGAATTCTTTTGTAGAATTGGACATATACGATGGAGATTCCCATATTCTCTGCATATCTCACAATACTCAGTTGGTGCTAAATTCTGCTAACTTGGAAATGCATGAAATTGGGTGCACCTTATGTATAATACTTGCGTCCCTATCTACCAAATATTGCAGTGGGTGTAGATCCAGATGGTCCCACTGGTGTAGGTGTAGTGTTTGGGCCCCACAACCTTGGTCACTATGTAGCAACATGACCCTCTACAAGACAATTAGTACACCATACATTCGGTTGTGCCGACCGTGCTGGTTGTAGCTCCCTTATCTTATTTGTCAAGTTCACAATTTAATTCTATTGACCCAATATGGAAGGGCATGAGGTGTTTCTCCCCCCAGTACTCATGTGAATATCCCACCATAGCCTCTTTCTGAGTCGCCTGTTCCAAAGCGTCTTGCAACATATCAATTTTCTACTCAGTCAATGGTGTACGGGTAAGGGGAATAATTCTTTAATGAACAAATCTCGTTGATGGTTTGGGTATATCAGGTAGCTCAAATTTCCAATCACATCCTTGAATCTCTGCATTAGATCCCAGGAAGTCTCTCCTTCTCGCTTCCTTATTTTCCATAGCTTAGACAACCCCTGCTGGTTGGTATGAGGAAGCTTAAATTCCTACACAAATTCCTGCTTGAAATAATCTACCGTTGGATTTTGGTGCTGTTCTGATCACTTAATGAATGATATCAATGCTCTTTCTCTAAGAGTGGTTTAGAATTCAATTAAATTTACATCATCAGGTGTCTAGCAGGCCCTCCAGATGGCTTCACACAGATACCAATGTTGCTTTACATCATCATTCCCTTTACCAGAGAACTCAGGATACCTGGTGAATGATCCTGCCATATTTGACTAAACTTGTGAGAGGAGTATAAATCCCCGCGACCTAGGTTTCAATGATCCTTGCAGGTTCGCACTACTATTTCTAGTTATATGACTAACAATGCCAACTTTGTAGGTAGCATGCACACTGTGAACTCTTATGACTTTGATTCACTTAGATAAAAATTTATCGGGATTATGATAAAGTACCAGGGGAAGGTTGGGGAAGCTACTACCTGAGCTAGGGGAAGGAGAGTCATTGTTATAGTGGACACATCATTTTCTCCAAATAATATCCTCATGGTAAATTTCATGTCATCATCCAGGCCTTCCTTGGAGCCTGTGTAGCCCATTCCATCCAACGTTTCCATTTCCACTAGCGGGGATGGGTTCGTGTTACCCTCCTGACCCACAATCATTACGACCATCTCTGCTCTTCTCGATGGACCAACTTTTGCTCCTTCTTCCTCTTTTAGACCTCCTAACACCACTCCTGCTTGGTGTAAACTCTTCTTCCTTATTTTAATTTCTTGTAGAGCCCTCTCTCACCATTTCTTAGCTATCTGCACCCTCCTTTGCACCCTCAGATCGCTGGCCTTTTGAAAGTCATCCGTGTCCATTTTTTTAACATTCTCATAGTTCCCTTCTTGATAACATCCCTCCCTTTAATTACTTCCCGCAATACTAGGCAGTTAAGCTATCATGTTCAGGTTCTGGAACACTAACAAGTTCTCCTCCACCATTAGAGCCTTAACCCACAATGATATTTCCTTTAGTAGTCTTCTTCTCAATCCTGACCGGAACACGACCTCAGTTTTAGAAAAGGATTGATGAATCTCTACGAAAAACTCAATAATGTATACCTCTAGCGTGGTCTGCACCCATAAATCCACAAATCACGTCAGATTTATGTCAAGTTGATGTAGCTTGACATGATCCACTTGAGTCTAGGTACGTTGAGATCACATTTGTACATTGGTATTTCCTTTTACTTTTAATCTTCACAACTAGTTGTAGATCTCCTCTAGGAATTTGCACAAGAAAATCTCGTATTGGTCGATAGCTGGTTCCACGTATAGGATCTATTCCTTCAAATTCTCCACACCTTGTCGACGGAGTTGAGCTTGCTGAGAGACGAACGTTCCACTTGTTTGTGCCACCAATATTTCTACTCTTTCTTAAAGATCCTCGCTACCATATTCCAAAGCCCTTTTTGAAATTTCAGGTCCCAACAATAGAACCATTTGTTGGCGCAAAAATATTAACAGGGTTGAGACCTCGGGTTCAGGGATAGGGGCCAACAAAGCTCCACTGTATTATAGCACAACGCTGACATTTTCACCTTATCAAGGGTGCATAAGGAGTCTCACTTGAGGTGTGCCGCGACCGTAGTTAGATGGGAGGTGGGAGTCCGATATCGGGTGGAATCAAATGAGTGATGAAAGAGTAAAAAATATTTGAAATATATCAATTAGACATCTAATCTCAACAAATCATGAACATACAGAGGAAAAATGCAATACAAATATGATCATTAATTTTTTTTTAAGAAACCCTATAACCATCCATACACTATACAAATATCCCAATAAACTCCCTTTTCTATTAATCCATGCAACAATATAGTATTACATTTGTCTTGAGAGCCTCTTATCAACATCACAAACTACCACGAGAGATCAACATATGACCATATTAACCAAGACAACAGACACAGTGCGGCTCGAACAACTCCACAGCAACATTTAAGTTCTCTCTCTCTTCTTGTTCCTTCTTTATAATTTTGCACCTGCTTGGAATGCTAGTTCTCTCTTGGAGGCTCCGCCTTCTTCCTCATTTCGTTGCTTCTATTGCTCGACTGTCAGTATTATTCTTTGCTTGGCTATGGCTTCCTTCTTCCACCTTTCCTCCACAATTGTTAGTTCTTAGTGTGTTCCTTTTCCATCTGTCTCCCTCACAGATTCTCAACTTCTATCTCCAAAAAATGTCATCGATCTTCCATATTTTCATCTAAGTTCTTTAGTTCCTGAAAATGAAGAACCCAAAAAACCCTTTAACTCTAATTTGATATAAATTCATTTAACATTTTCACCAAAAATAAATAATAAATTTAACATTCCTCCACAATTTCACACTAAAAATAATAAAAGACTCATTTTTTGTTTTTTAGTACATTGATTTAATTATTTTTCTTGAAAAAGTAATAAAATATCACTTCAACCATTATTCTATTCCATTAAAACAAGGGAATTGATACTTTAAATAGATAAAGGTTGTGAGTTCCACTCTTCTTTTTAGTAATATGATCAAACCTAAGTTTCATTTGCTGTCCAATGCACCAAGAAACAACACACAAGCAACTTCCTGGATAGTTTCCCATAATGTAATTTAGATTTGAGCTAATCTCATCAACCTTCACCATTAGCTATCACAAATGAAATATTGCTATGATATCTCATCAATCTTCACTATTAAAACACATGTATTAAAAACCCAATTCTTGACATATTTGAGGAGTTAAAACCTTAAAATATATAACATATAAATCTTTAAAAGAAAAGTTTAAAGACTATTGGCCTTTTATGGTGCTAGTCTGGTTGACTTGTAATGATCTCCCCATTGAAGAAATTCACACTAAAAAACCATTCAAACTTCCCTTGATGAGGTAGCTTCTTTGCCAATAGTGCATCCTTTTCTATAGTGAATTTCTTCTATAAGTGCTGATTTGATAGAGAACGTGAAACATTTTTCTTTTGTTCATATTACATAACGCATATATGTTTTTATAAGAGAATTTCTTTCAACTAAAGTGGATTCAACATCATGCTACTTTGTTTCCTAGAGAATGTATTTTCACTAAGATTCCCGACTTAGTGAGAACATGAAAGCTATGATACAACATTCAAATAATATTCCTATCCCAACAAGTAATATACAGGTTAGGGTACAAAACCTAGATCTTTGAGATAATGCTCTGTGCCCACTCCTGAAACATTAAACCTTTCGTTGTCACCCATCTCTATGTGCATCTTGAGGTCTTTCTCCTCCAAGGCACTGAATAAACTTTCATCACCGGTCATGTGGAATGAGGCTCCACTGTCAAGATACCAGACACAACCCATCATCGATGACACCATGCATGCAATGAAGGCAAAGTCCATTTTAAATTGAGAGGCTAATGCCTCATCTTCCGATCCTTCTGAGGATCCCTTCTTGGACTTCTTCGATGGGCAATTAGTCGCATAATGTCCCATCTCAATTGAAGTATGATATGAATTCGATTTGCACCTGCAACCCCGAACTTCAAACTTCAAATTCTCTTCTCTGTATATTGTTCACATCTCTGATAAACCTGGCTCCGATACCATGTAGAAATTTATCTATAGATCAGCTAGCTCTGATACCATGTAGAAATTCTGTAAATTCTCTACAAATCTCACTCTGAGACATATGTAGAAAATCTGACTGTAGATTAACCTGATAATGCAATATACCAAAGCAAAATACTATAATCTACTTCTACTATCAATTTGCAGAAGTTTAAAGATTGAGCAAGATCGAGCTGAACACATATAACCTGAAGAAGAAGAATCAATGCACATGAAACATAGAAAATACTCAGGGGAAAGCCTCAGCTAAAAACCCCACTATCTGTATTATCATACAAGGTGGAAATACATAAAAATTATACAAAGCCTTAGCTCTCACAGCTAGCCATCTCTCATTACAATCCTCCTGGATGCTCACATGCAATCAAAGCTTCTCACAAGCCTTCTCCTTTGCCCTCCAAGCTCCTATATCCTTGCACAGCTACCTCTAGGATGATCTCCTTCACACAGTGTAACACTGCTCTCACACACTGCTCTAACACATTATCAGAACTGTGTAATCCTCAAGGAATCTTTCCTTGACTGCATGCATTGGTGTCCTTTATAGGATAAAACATGCAACTGATAGTACAATGTCCTTGACTTTAATCTCAACTGGGTCTTTCTCAGAACAGACATGCATGAGTTTCTGATGAGGGAACCTTCAGTTATCTGGAGTACACTAGTTGAGTGCATGCATGCATCAACTGACTGATAACTCACAATTAGTTCCTCAAACTGTTTGGAACTAATTTAACTAGACTTAACTCAGTAAACTGAGCTAACTAATTATAACTCAAATGTAACTCAATCTTATCTCCTTAATTAAGGGATAATCTCCTTAATTTAAGAGATAACTATTGCATGACTTTAGAAAGACTTCTAACTTGAATTTCTCCAACTAATTAATCCATAATGAATTAATTAATTATTTCCAAGCAGCGAGTGAGACTAAATTCAATTTTTAATTCAAGGACAAATTAAAATTGGAATATTCTGGATTTTATTTTTATCATTTCTTGTTGCTATTTTCAACACTCCCTCTCAACAAGAAAGGAATTCGACTCGATCCTGATCCTGAACCTTTGGAATGTTTTGCATGCAACACTTCTCTCTAGTGTTGTTGCTCCAGCAACTCCAGAAACAAAAAAAACATCCAACCTGAATCAATATGATGCATCTGTCATCAAAGTATCTGACTGCTATTGCCTCCGTCAACTGAAAACTTTGCGCTTTGCTGACTCTGCCTTTCTACATTGTTTTCAATCCTTCTCTGTGCTCTTCAGTATCTAACTGCTCTATCCTATGTCACTTTGATCTCTGACTGCATCAATCCCACTGATTCCTCCTGCTACTATGTACTTTGGGCTTTCATAGCAAGGTATGATCCATGAGATAAAACGTCTCAATGGACCCTTATCAATTTCAGCGTTCTTGAGACTATCACTTCACATCGCCCCACCTCACACCTGGAGGTATGGATGCATGTGATCCCTCTGCTCACTTCTCCAATTGTGGCTCCTCCATAATTGTCTGAGACTTCTTCTGGGGCTACATGTTGAGAGGTAATTTACTCTCCCTCTCAACCACCAACTCTCTAACATTTGCCTTGCTCCTCAAGGCTTTGCATGCATATTGAACCTCAAGAGCATACAGGTTCTTGACTCGTGAACCGATCTGTTTCACCTGTCTCGTGGTGATGTGTCTAAGGAAAACCTTTCCCTTACTAAAGACAACATCGTAGCCTTTGTCCTCCAACATTACGACCGATACCAAGTTATTCTTCAATCCAGGCACATACTTCACATCTGTTAAGGTGATAGAAGCTCCATGCTCCCTTTGAAAAGAAACCGTGCCCACTCCTGAAACAATAAACCTTTTGTCGTCAACCATGTCTATGTGCATCTTGAGGTCTTTCTCCTCCAAGGTACTGAATAAACTTTTATCACCGGTCATGTGGAATGAGGCTCCATTGTCAAGATACCAAACACAACCCATCATCGATGACACCATGCATGCGATGAGGGTAAAGTCCATTTCGAACTGAGAGGCTAATGCCTCACCTTTCGATCCTTTCGAGGATCCCTTCTTGGACTTCTTCGATGGGCAATTAGTCGCATAATGACCCATCTTGTGACAATTAAAGCATCTCACTTTAGACTTGTCAACCTTCTTCCCTCCATGAGTAGAATTCAATTTAGAATGGGAATCCTTCCCCTTCCCTTTCCTTTCCTTACTCACTAAGGCCAGATTTTATTCGTCATCATCCTTGGATGAAGAACCATCTCGTGCGCTCCTCCTAATCTCCTCCTGCATGAGATCCGACCACAGTCATTCCCAATCCGGGAGTTTCTCCCTTCCATTCACAAAGTCTTGGTAGGTATTCCAGCTCTTTGGAAGGCCAAGGAGAGCAAGGCTCACCATATCATCATCGAAAATAGTTATTCCCACACTTCCAAGCTCATCTCTACAGGTGGTGAGCT
Organism: Pinus tabuliformis; assembly: GCA_031772625.1. Lineage (NCBI taxonomy): Eukaryota > Viridiplantae > Streptophyta > Pinopsida > Pinales > Pinaceae > Pinus > Pinus tabuliformis. The sequence goes on from CM062817.1 coordinate 147,983,886, forward strand.
TGTTCAGATATGTGGAAATAGTATCGCTGTTCTCCATCTTGATTCTTCAAAGCTTATCCTTGAGTGCCAATTTCCTCTGGTCGCTACTGTTCTGGTAGAGGTCCTTCAATGTCTTCCACATTGAATATGGAGTATCCTTCCCATGGAGACTCAAGACAATATGGTCTCGAACTCCCTCAAGGATGATCCATCTCGCCCTCACCACACACTTCTTCCACTCAGCCAACTCTTGTGCATTAGTTGAACTTGGCTTTGGGATTTCTTGATCAATGAAATCCTTCAAGCCATTGTCTTCTAATACAACCTCCATGCGATCTTTCCATGATATGTAATTCGATCTACCTTCCAAGGAATACTCGAGTCTCAATCCATAGAACACCATTGGCCAACCTTGAAGTATGATAAGAATTCGATTTTCACCAGCAACCCCGAACTTCAAACTTCAAATTCTCTTCTCCGTATACTGTTCATAGCTTCGATAAACTCAGCTCTGATACCATGTAGAAATTTCTCTATAGATCAGCTAGCTCTGATACCATGTAGAAATTCTGACTATAGATTAACTCGATAATGCAATATACCAAAGCAAAATAATATAATCTACTTCTACTATCAAACTTGCGGAAACTTAAAGATCGAGCTGAATCAGAGCTGAACACATATAACCATAAGAAGAGGAATCAATGCACATGAAACACATAAAATAATCAGGGGAAATCCTCAGCTCCACTATCTGTATTATCATACAAGGTGGAAATACAACATAATTATATAAAGCCTTAGCTCTCACAGCTAGCCAGCTCTCAGTACAATCCTCTTGGATGCTCACAGGTAAACAAAGCTTCTCACAAGCCTTCTCCTCTACCCTCCAAGCTCCTATTTCCTTGCGCAGTTACCTTTGGGATGATCTCCTTCACCGAGTGTAACACTTCTCTCACACACTGCTCTAACACACTGTCAGAACTGCGCAATCCTCAAGGAACCTTTACTTGACTGCATGCATGAGTTTCCTTTATAGGAAAACACATGCAACGAATAGTACACTGTCTTTGAATTTTAGCTCAATTGGGTCTTTCTCAGAATAGACATGCATGAGTTTCTGTTGAGGGAATCTTCAGTTATCTGGAGTACACTGGTTGAGTGCATGCATGCATCAACTGAATGATAACTCACAATTAGTTCCTAAAATAGTTTGGAACTAATTTAACTGGACTTAACTCAGTAAACTGAGCTAACTAATTACAAGTCAAATATAACTCAATCTTATCTCCTTAATTAAGGGATAATCTCCTTAATTTACGGGATAACTATTGCACGACTTCAAAAAGACATCTAACTTGAATTTCTCCAACTAATTAATCCATAATGAATTAATTAATTATTTCCAAGCAGCGGGTGAGAATAAATTCGATTTTTAATTCACAATTTTAATTCAAGGACAAATTAAAATTGGAATATTCTGGATTTTATTTTTATCATTTCTTTTTTCTATTTTCAACATAAATTTCCTTGATAAGAAAACATTATACTACAACTTTAGGATTCTTCAATCTAAGTTATTTATGATTTGTAAGGATTTAAGAAAGAAATCTGGCTTGAGAGCCTTCATATGCATTTTCAAGAGACCAACAAAGAAATATTACATGAAATTGCATCAGATTTCCTTTAATATGGCCAAGACCATCACGTCAATTGGTTGAAAGACAATGGACTTCAAATTATCATATCATTAGGTTTTGTTCCAGGCGGATTAGAGGTTTCTTGCAAGCAATTTATGTTAAGGAAATAGTGGGTTGAGTCAACAAGAATGGGAAAAATTAGAGAACAAGAAAGAAAATGCCAAAATTGAGTCAATCAATGTTTCTAACACGCCCATGAATTCTTAAAAAACCATATTTCTTTGACCCATATGCAAATCTATCAAACTAAGAATATCTCATGAATCACTACCATATACTTATGATAAATATCTCATCTTTTCCAATATAAATTCAAACATTAGTAGATATTGATACAATATAAATTTTGGAAAATGAAATACATGTTTTCAAGAAGCTATAGTGATGGTCATACTTATAGTGAATTTATAATACATCAGCATGACCTTCTAGATCTTCTATATCTCACTGACAACTCATCAGTGGATCATGATGACACCTATTTTTTTTTCCGAAATAGAAAATTCATAATTTCAAAGGAGAAATTACATGCTGTAGATGCCCGAAGGCATATGCTCAAAATCTGGCACTCGTCCACTGTCAAAACAAAACTAGTAACAGAAATACCCCGGAGGGTGTACAGTATTGGTACTCTGACCATCAAAATAGTGTTCAGAAAGTATCTCCTGTACATAGAAGATGTCCATATTTACAAGAATTATGCTGTTATATACATAGTATACGGCAAAAAGTTCATATTCATAGGCTGTGAAATTAGAGGCTGCTGCCTCCCTATATTTCCCCATCGATATAAGGCCTGTGAAAATATTGGTATGTCCCTGCTGGTGTAAATTCAGTGATCATCCACTCCCCTAGAGGACGATGCGTCGCTTCTTTCGATAGCCGGTCAACAGTTTCATTTCTTTCCCTGTAGATATGAGAAACAGATATTTGGTCAAAGAATGTTTTGAAAAAAACAATTTCTTCCAATATATTCCTCAATGAGTATGCAGAACAAACAACAGTGTTGTTAAACCAATCAGTCACATTCTTTGAATCGCCAAAAATTTGCAAATTTCGGCAGTTTTTCTTAATGGCAAAGTATAAAAGATGTCGGAGTGATATCAGTTCAGCATGGTTATTTGTTCCCGGCCCCAGTCCCATACTAATCTGAAAGTAATGAGTTTCAGATAGGTGGAAATAAATGCCTCCCCCACAGCCATGCTGTTGGGCGGCCCCATCAAAATAGGCCCAAGGAATTGTACTATTGATCTGCTCCTGCCTGATGTTCCTAGGTCTCACATTGCTGTTGTCATTTGGAAGTTCAGCATATGCCGCACAGATAATAGGATGGATAAGGTTCCAATTGACCGGACTATCCTCAAAAATAAAAGTATTCCTCTTGATCCAAATATGCCAAGAAACAAGAAGTGGTAGGTTTCGAGGTTTGTTTGTAGCCGAGGTACTCCACCAGTGTTCCCAGGCTGAGCTGATGTCTGCCCCCTGCCAGTTTATATTCAAATTAAGTGTTTGAATGACCTGTGACCAGATGCACCTGGTAGTAGGACAAGAAAGGAAGAGATGATGGGTCGATTCTTCTTCTTGAAGGCACAACACACACCGGGTAGGACCCAAGAAAGCCCTTTTTTTTAGATACGATCCAGTGGGGATCTTGTTTTCCAAAATGTTCCACATCAACAATCTGGTACGTGGAGGAGCTTTTAATTTCCATAATGAATCCCACCAGCTTTTTAAGACCTCCGGTTTTCTATCAGCAATGATTTTATCATAACCCAGTTTCGGTGAATATTGTCCAGATTTTGAGAGTGCCCATATAAGTTCATCCTCTGTATTCCTTAATCTGACATGTGATTCTATAAGTGCCTGTATATAACTTTGCCAAGATCTACTCCATTCATTTGGGATATGCCAGTGCTGTTCAGTCAACCATGCTTGCGAATGAAAAGTAGAATTATGCTGGTCCCCAATCTGTCCAAGGAACTTTATACCTCTGCTATTAAGATGATGTATCAAACCTTCTGGTAATTTATGGGAGTTTCCACAGCCCGGCCATGGGTCAATACCAATGCGGACAGATGCACCATTTCCAATTTTCCATAGCAAACCTTCTTTGATAATGGGCATAGCATTGAGAATGGCCCTCCATATCACTGAAATACCCCTCCTGTTCCATGATGTGTCTCTGATCCAGTTAGTGATGGTTGATGGCCATATGTATTTATGATGAATAACCTCCGCCCAAAGACTATTTTGTTTCAACAGAAGCCAGCCCTGTTTGGCCGCCAAGGCTTGAGCAAAGGCCGAGAGTAATTTGAGCCCCCAACCTCCCCACTTCTTTGGAGTGGCAATTTTGGTCCATTTTACCCAAGCAAATGTCCTGCCCTCCTTTTTACCATTCCAGAGGAATTTGCAGCAAATTTGTTGAATTCTGTGGAGTATCCCACGCGGTATCCAGGCAAGTGACATCCAGTATACCGGGGTGGCTTCAAGGACAGATTTTATGAGTATAAGTCTGCCAGCTCTAGAAAGGAATCTATGACACCAGCAGTTGATTCTCTTTTCCACTTTTGTGATGAGCCAAGTCCAATTTGCAATCTTGTACCCATCCGGTTTAAGTCTGAAGCCCAGGTATTTGAGTCCTCCCATCAGATCAGTTTCTTGGAAGGCAAACTTTTGAATGGCTAGCTGAGATTCCTATAGAGTGCAGTCTGATAGGGAGATGGATGATTTTTCTCTGTTTATCTCCATTCCCGTTGCTTTGCAGAAAAGGATCAGAATCACATTTAGTGAGGTAGAGTCCCAGACACTCCCGTTCAAAAATATCAGAATATCATCTACAAAAAGTAGATGGGTCAGATAGAAATGCTCCATGATTTTTAGTCCACTAAGTCCCCCTCTCCTTTTTTCTGTTGCTATAAGTCTGCTCAGTCCTTCCATGACTAAAAGGAAAAGAAGAGGTGAAAGAGGGCATCCCTGCCTAATGCCTCTATCAATATTGAAGGGTGAAGAAGTTGATCCATTTATAAGGATAGCAAAAGAGACAGTAGAGATGCAACCCATGATCCAGGAGATGAGGATGGGGGGAAAACCCAAGTGAGTAAGGATCATTTTAAGATAAAGCCAATTCACTTTGTCAAAGGCCTTTGACAGATCAATTTTGAGAGAGATGCCCTTAAGGTTCTTGTGTTTTATGGAGTGTAAGGCTTCCTGGGCCATACCAATGGCTTCTTGTATGTGTCGATGGTGGAGGAAAGAAAATTGCTCCTGGGAGATATGATTAGAAAGGATGGGCTTAATGCGATTTGCAATAATTTTAGAAATGATTTTGTAAAGGCAGTTGCAGAGGGATATAGGCCTGAAGTCATTGAAGGAGGCAGGAGAATCAGTCTTGGGAATCAAGGCTATGAAGGTGTAGTTCATGGGAGGATGTATATGACCTTTGATTCTACTCTCTTCGATGACTGCCAATAGATCCTTTCCCAACAGCTCCAGGAAAGCCAAGTAAAATTCCACTGGCCAACCGTCCGGCCCCGGACTCTTGTCTTTTTTGAACCACTTTAGAGTTCCTTCCAGTTCCTCCATGGTGACCGGTTGGATCAAATCCTCAACTACTTCAGGTTCCACAAACCTTGGAAAATGCCCTGCCAGATTAATGATCTCCGATAGATTGATGTCTGTCGGAGCCGTGAATTGTCTTTTAAAATGTGAAGTTCCCAATCTGGCTAATTGCTTGTGAGTTGAGGCCCAACCATCAGGATCACTAGGCAGCTGCCAGATAGTATTAGTGGCCTTTATACCATTTGCAAAGTTGTGGAAAAACTTTGTATTTCCATCTCCTGCTTGCAGCCAAATGGCCCTACTTTTCAACCTCCATTGTTCTTCTTTGTCAATTAGCAGCTTAATTTTTTGTTTCTCCAGATTATTCAATTGTACTTTAGTCTCCTCTGATAAGAATCCAAGCCCCTGTTCATCCATTAACTGTGCAATTTGTAATTCAATATCAATGAGATGCTGTTCATCTCTCATTTTCTTCCTCTTTGACCATTCTTCGGTCCTAATCCTGAGAGTTTTGAGTCTCTCACAGAAATCCGCCGCCATCCTCTGTTTCGGCAGAAGAAGTTGTGATCTCTAGTATTCAGTCACAAGGTTGATGAATTCTGGTTCTTGAAGGTAGCCCGTAAAGAATTTGAAAGGAGGCCGAGGCTTATTGGTTGGTCCAGTGATTTGAAGAAGAATGGGAAGATGATTTGATAAACCTCCAGTGCCTAGCCATTGTCTGTACAGGGGGAGGTGCAGAAGCAGATCTTCATGGATCAGGAAACAGTCCAATCTCTGACCCAAAGCAACTTCCCCCGTGTGCCTATTATGCCAAGTGGGTACTTTCTTGTTCATGGAAACATCAACTAGCTTGTAGGTGTCCAGTAATGTACTCATCTGCTCCAAGATAGGATCCATTTGAGCATGATGATCCCAGGATTCCTCCATTCCCAAGGAAAAGTTTAAGTCCCCTCCAATAATGGTAGAATTTGTGATAAGATTATGTTCCAAAAAATTAAGCCAAAATGCCATTCTATTCTAGTTAGGGGCATAAATGTTGATCACTTTTAATATGATTCCGAGTTCTCCCACGAAGATGTCCATACCTAAGAAGCCCCATCCTCCCCAGGATGAATTGATCTTGACAGTTTTGGGATTAATACCAATTGCTAGGCCACCCGATTTTCCATTTGCATCCAAACCCTGAAAAACCCAACCCGACAGAATAGATTGGAGGGTTCTTGTAATGTTGTCCGAAGAGCCAAGAGTTTCCTGTAGGAAAAGGATATCACATTTGGTATCCTGTGCCAGCCGCTTGAGAGCCAATCTCTTTTTGGGGTTGGCTAGTCCCCTGCAATTGTAGGAGAGCCAAATCATGGGGAAACAGGAACAGAGGGCTCAATTTCTCTAAGCGCCCTTTCAATGGTGTACTGTCGGCCCCTGGCAACATCTGCCACCGCCGACTTGATGGCTGATTTGATCTTGGATGGACGGCCTCTGGCAGATTTTTTTTTTTGGACCGTCCAGGGGAAAGTCCCAACCCCAAAGGTTTTGGCCGAATCCGAGATCGAAGGTTGTAGGGATGGGAGCCCGTCCCTGATAGGGAGGAGGTACGGGTGGGGGGGGTGGAAAGTTCCCTGAGGGAGGTGGGAGTAGTGGAGAAAGTGGGGGGAGGAGGGATAATGGAGCAAGGAATGGAGGGAATAGAGCCCAAAGCGGAGGAGGGAGGATGCAGAGATGAATGCAGAGCAGAAAACATAACATCTGAAAAGAGTGCAGAAGTTATGGGAAAAGACTCATTACCCGGGATAGAAGTTGCTTCCACTGCTGACTTGGAGCGAGTCCAAGGAGGTGAGGTCGCCGCTTTTCGCCTGTTTTTTGTCTTCTTTGAAGCACCTTCCTCCGCCTCCGATGGGACCTCTCCTTGTTTCCTGTCTCCTTCTCCTCGCTTCATATCACCCTTGTTCTGCTCAACCGAAGTCTGATGTTTCGTCCCCTTCGAATTTTCTGAGGTCACCGCAGAGAGTAATGGACAATCTTTGTATAAATGGCCCACTTTGTGACACCGCCTGCAATGAAATGGGACACCTTCATAGTCCAGTAGTTGTTTGCGCGAGAAATGCCTTCGGTGTAGAGTAATTTTCTCTTCCAGCCCCGCCCTGGTATCAAGATGTACTAGGATCCTTGCCATGGTCATAATGCCTGTTCTTTCGTAGGATTGATCGTGCTCAAGATAGGTTCCCAGCGCATCCCCAATACGCTTGAACACTTGTGGAGTCCAAAATTGCATGGGTAAACCAGGCAATCTCACCCAAATAGGCCCAGCTCCAAGCTGTTCACGCTCTGGATCAAAAAGGGGGTCCCAACGCTTCAATAGGACTGGTGCTAGCTCAATATGCCAGAATTGCGACAATATCATTTGCGTGTACTCTGCTCTATGAAAGTGTAGAGCGAACCAGCCTCTAGCTAAGACCATTATTGCAGGAAGTTCCTTCAGGAGGAAACCCCAAATCTCCTCGGTCCATTGACGCAATCTTTCCATGGTATAGGTCTGTCCTTGGACTCGACCAACCAGTACTTTCCTCGCTGTCTCCATTGCATCCTCCATTTGGACGTCCTCACCAAAGGTCAGGTTAATATCCAAGTCTATGGGTCTGAGGCACCGACCCTTTTTCTGTTTGTCCGAGCGCTGGCCCGTTGGGTACTCTTTAAGCAGATTTCGACACGGGTCCGAGGTGCTATGCTGGGCCGATAATGTAGGGCGAGCAGACAGTAAAGGAGAACTGAAACAACCCGAACGAATAGGGGAATGAGGGTTTAAGCTGCAGGAGCCAGGATGAATGAAGGATCGAGCAGGGCTTTGCAGATTTGAGGGGCCAGCCGGGGCCAAGGAGAAGGAGGTTGGGTTCAAGTGCTGGGAAACCTGCGCGGGGTTTGGAGTGGCATGCTGCAAGGAGTATGGTAAGGGGGAGTCGAAAGAGGGTGAATGTTGCATGCAGGAGCCAAGTAGATGCAGTGTAGCCGGCAAGAGGGGGGGACAGTCCAAAGTCGGTAAATCCGCCACATTGACAACCGGATGCTGCCTTTTACTGGAGTGAGGCGGGTGTTGTGTCGGTTGAGCTGCAGCTGTCGACCGAATCTTATTTTTTCCCCAGGGTTCCATGTCCGAGCCTTTTTGATGAGCCCAAATCTCCTGTTCAGGCATGGGGTCCTCCTCGTAGTCTACGAGGTCCTCCTCTACCATAGTAACCGACAAAAAACCGACCTGACCATTGTATGACCAGGGGGAGACAGTCTGCAGGGTATGAACAGTGTCGCGGATGTTGAAACGACCGTTTCGCATACAAAACCTTAAATTAATTCACCGACAGTCCTGGGAATTGAGGTCCAAACCATATAATAATCCTTAACTCGCAGGCAGGCCCGCGACAGTAACTATTTTCCAGTTCCAAAGGGTCAAAACAGTCCGGGAATCCCTCGATTCAATAGGCAAAAACCCTAGGGTTTCACCATCTTTTCCAGGGTTCCAGCTGTGCCTGCCATGTCCCTTGATTCACTCCCTCCTCGCTCTATTCGATCATGATGACACCTCATCAAGATAAGGATTACAAATCACGGTCTCATACTTTGTGATTATCTATGGAATCGTATTATAACACTTCGCCAACATGGGATTCAACATCAAACCATATTCCATACAATCTTAAACAAAATGGTGTAGTTAAAAGAATGAACAAGACTATCTTGAACATGTTTCATTCCATGATGTTTTTAAGAAATGTAAAGTTGATTTTTTAGGTTGATGCATATCTATGTGAAATATTTGTGAAAAATAGGTGCCCATCTAAATCTCTTAAAAATAATACTCCTTATTAAATGTGGTATAGATACATTCCTTCAATGAGGCATTTGAGGGTATTTGGTTCCACTTACTATGCCTTGATTCCTAAGGAGAAAAGAAACACGATTTACATAAGGAATCATAAGTGCATCTTATTGGGGTACTCAAGTAACACCAAGAAATATTTTTTTCATGATGAGGTCGACACAAATTTTATTATTTCTTAAGATGTAGTTTCTTGAATCTTCTAAGGCTCAAAAAATTATTAAGCGATAGCTTGATCATATGGAGAGATTCACTCATGTAAAGACATATCATGAATTTGATGATAATATTCCATGTCTTAAAGGGGGTATCCCTATGTTGGATCAATATTTGGAATCTCCTTATGAAGAACCATATATCTTTGGATTTTCCTTTTGAAGCGCCATCCACCTGTTGTGAAGTCCCAACCACTTCATCAATTCAAGAAGATCCTTTGAATGATGTGATTAAGTGGATTGAAAGTATACACCTTGATGCAACAACATATCAATTAGTGGATCAACACATACCATCTTAAAAAGGTCCACAAAATTAGCTCATCAAAAATATTGAAAGTTTTCATCATGATGAGGTAAAAAATACAAGAACTAGAGGTTCCACCAAACAAGTTAGAGGTGACATAGATAATTCTAATTAAGGTAATGTAGACGATATGGATGTTTCATATGGTTGTAACTTGAATTTATCTACTAATTTTGAACCAACTTCCTTTGAATAATCTACTTCTCATAATTAATGGAAATAAGAAATTTAGAAAGAGTATGATGCTCTCATCAAGAATGTGAGATGGAATATTGTGGATCCTCCATTAGGAACCAAACCAATTGGTTGCAAGTAGGTCTACAAGAACAAGTACAAATCATATCTCTCACTTGACAAGCACAAAGAAAGGCTCATGGAAAAATGATTTGAACAAAAATAAGACATTAATTATGTGGAGACTTGTTTCTCCATACTAAAATGGGTCACCGTCCACACTCTCTTTTTCTTGATAGCATAGAATGGATGGAAATTCCAACAAATGGATGTGAATATTACTTTGTTGAGTGGATATTTGAAAGATAATGTCTTCATGTCTCAACTAGAAGGTTTTTTTGTGAAGAGATAAGATTAGAAAATATGTAAACCTGATATAAAGAATCAACTGATCATCTTACGAAATTGAATTTGAAATACTTTAATATTAATGATGCAACTTTGTTTGTTAAGAGATTTAGAAAAAAACCGCATATAATGTAGTGTTTATAGATGATTTGTTGATGATAGGAAACAATGAATGCTATAATGCATCATAAAGAAAGAGTTGAAGAAGGGATTTGAGTAGATTTGGTACACCTTCACTAGTAATTAAGTATTGAAAAGGCTCAACAACCAAAGTACATATTCATCTCCCAAAAGAAATATATTAGAGAATTTTTAAACAAGTTTGACATGATTGAATGCAACCTTGTTTATACTCCAATGGAATTTTTTTTTGAAGCTCATACCAAAAGAATGGAATGAATTCGAGGATGCAATCGAGTATAGATAGCTTGTGGAAATTATGATCTACCTTACCAACAACTGACTAGATATTTCATTTGTTTTTAGGATTCTTTCTAGGTTTATGCAAAACAACCTTCCGAAGGACATTGGTCTATTGCAAAAATAGTTATGAAATACTTGAAGGGAATTTAAGATTTTGGAATCAAGTATTCTAAGGTAGATTAATTTAGCTTAATTGAATATTTTGATTCAAACTTTGATGGGGAAAAAGAAAATATAATATCAGATTTAGACTATCTCAAGAGTCATGGATCAATAATTACCTCTTGGAGGTCATGTAAATAAACTAGCAGATTCCATAATAGAGGAAGAATACATGGCAACCACAAAAGAAACAAATGAAATTGTGTGGTTTGGGAAAATACTTGAATATTTTCAGGAAAAAAGTGAATTATATTCCTCTTCTGGTTGAAAATACTTTTGCAATAAGACTGGCCAAGAATCCCAAATTCCATGATAAAACCAAGCACACCAACACAAAGTATAATTTGGTTCAATATCATGTAGATGCTAGTTCTATTTATTTGAGACATTGTTCCACAAACGAGCAAATTGTAGACATCTTCATCAAAACACATGGAAGAGAAAAGTTTGAAAATTTTAAAATGATGCTTGGACTCACAAGTGCCCCTTTGGCTTAAGGGTGGGAGTGTTGGACACACAATTATTTGGATTTTTGTTTTATTGTAAATAAATTTTACATAATCAGCACGTAGAAATCAGAAGTCATGAGGAAGAGCAACAATACCTCATAGAATATGAAATGAATAGACACCCTCATTGTATATATTAATCTTTGAGTAATGAAATCTACCAAAAAATAGAGTTAAAACTCAACATGATCTATCTATCTATCTATCTATATATATATATATATATATATATATATATATATATATATATATATATATATATATATATATATATATATATATATATATATATATAGAGAGATATATATAGAGAGAGAGAGAGAGAGAGAGAGAGAGTTGGTTTAAAAAATTGCCACAAAAATAAACAATTATTTGAAGTTACGAGAAGAAACTTATATTAGACTAGAAGTAAATATCCTAATTTTTCCTACACCTATCCCTTCTCACAAAAACACCTCACAACCTTATAATATAGAAATATGTAAAGTTAACAATGAATATGAAAATTACCCACCTCCTGTTGCCCATCATTAGTTTGTGGGGAGCATTGTTTCCTGATTTCCATTAAATTCCTCAGTGGGTAGACTATATCCTTTTATTTGAGATCAACTTGGTATGAATGATCTCAATCCATATTGTTTGATGTCATAGATAGAGTATCCTTTTGAATATTAGGAGTTAGATTACAAAGCATATTACACTATACTTTGAGGATGTCAATTCTTTTCTTTTGCTAGACTAATAGATTCATGATGTTTTATTGATAAGTGATGTATAGATGCTCGTTCTTAGTGAAATTGGAGGACACTAAAAGTAGTGTGGCTTTGTTACGAGTGAATGAGGTCCTCATGTCTAATCAAAACTCTTCAAAACTCCTAGAAATACCTATTCTCCATGTTGACCACACTTGCACAATTAAAATAGAAAGGCTAACACATCGATTCAAGACTTCAATCAAAATCCAATCCTCTCTAATATTCTTTATTAGGATTGAACTAGAAAGGATATCAATGAACAAAGTATCAACATAACAGTGAACCCAGGCACTAGAGAAGAAACATATGAATGTTAGAGGCTAGGACAATCAAGAGGATAGTCAGCAAGTTGTAAAAGGTAAATAGGAAGATCAGGAAGAATTTAATGAGAGGAGTATTTGTTGTAGTGAACGTGTAGAAAATAAAAGTCAATATTTCATAAAGATGTTATGGAGAAGGCATTCGAATTTCTTACACCTCTTTGTAAAAATGTCTGAATATGGAGAAAATGAAATGAGAATGGCAGCCATAAAATTTTTGAATTCCAAAATACCAATACAAATAAGTAGTGCTAGCAGTGTGTTTTAGCAAGTGCAGAAGTTAGACATTGAAATTGAAGAAATAAGGATGTTGATGAATAAGACACATAAATATAGGTATTGTAGGAATGGGACACTTAGCAACATGATACAATTGACTACACAAGTGTACATCAACAAAATTAATAGAAGACTACAAAATAAAGTTTCGGATCTAGGAGGATTCAAGCATTAATGACACATGACTAGGAGGTCATGAATTTTTCTACCTTGGGAGTCTCATGCAGGAGCATTAGAGTTTCCAATCCATCAAGATTTTTGAAGAAAAACTCCAAAAGGGGTTTCAATATTGTAAATGAATTCTAATTCCTTAATTATAAATATTCTTAGTTTCTTTTAATTATTATAGAATAGTTTTAGAAAAGCTAGGGATAAGAGAGATTTTTTCCATAACACAAAAGAAACGTTGCCTTGAAAAACACGAGAGGTTTATACAATAAATCATGAGAGCTTTAGGGAATAAATCAGGGAGTGATTTATGGATTTAGTAAAATCTAATTTTCTTGTAACTTTGTATTTAATCATTGTAACCATGAGGGGAAAACTAATGGTTACATGAATGGGAAATCATGCCATAGAGAGAATGAATGCCTATGAGAATATGTATGTACAAAGCTAGTTTAATGAATGAGAGTTCATGCATAATTGTGAATCTAATAATTTTATGTGAAGTGTGATTTGATTATTTGATTTCAAAGAAAGCATGGAAACATGTTTTGTGATTGACATATCAATCCAATCCAATAAAATTTGGATCATTGAATTAGCACAAAATTGTGGATTATTAGTTTGTGACTACCAGAAAATATATCATTGTTTGTTATTCTTAAGATTGCAGGTTCATGGTGTAGAGCTGTAACAAGGGTCTCTTTCACCTCTAGTTATTCCACATTAATAAGTCAATCCAGGAACGTTTTGTTATTGCAAAGAGTATCTCATTCCGAGGCTATTCGTCAGAGTAATGCTTAGTAGTACAGTGTTCAGAAAATACAAGAGTAAACGGATGCTGAACTATGACTAAATTACTTCAAAAGGATAAAATCACACAAGGCAGCTTATCAGTCAAGGGTGCGGAAACAATAACCCATCCCTCTAGAAACTGATGGAAAGGAAATTAGAGCATGGACCATAGGTCTGGGAGCTAGGCAGCGACTGCTGAGGCTCACTACAGCCTTAGACCTTCTCTCACACCAAAGCAGCAAATGCAAGTAAATGGAACGGCAGAAAGTAAAATGGAATAGCAAATAAGAAATGGAACAACAAGTCTAAAATGGAACAACAATCAAATGAACTAAGTCTCGCGAGTCAGAACCAAACTTGCTCTATTGAACCAAACTCACACTCTAAAATAACAATCTTCTCTCTTAAGGCAAATTGGATGGAATGTACTTTATGGAACAACGCTCATTGATGAATTATAGAACAACAGGAATCAATCATATATACACACAACACGCTAGTATAGTAATCTGACGGTTAAGGAGAATACGACTATGTTTCCAAATAGAATAACATTACTTTCGGATTCCAATAATCGGGATTTCAAATGAATCCAATAACAGTAATATTCAGTACAAACGCTCTGTAACAGAAATAACTGGTTTAGACTAATAACATGCAATCAACTCTGAAAAGATTCACTCATACAATGCAGAGTCACTACATGAATTTCCTGAAAGAACCATTAATGAATTAATCGTAGCAGAGCATGGAATAGCACATGAAAAGCATATCAGATTACCGAGCAATAAAGATAAGCAAACCACGCAGAAATCAAGTTATAATGATACAAAAGCAAGTGTCCTTCGGAGCCGGGCCCTTAGCTTCCAATGGTACACCGCCTTAGATTACTCCAGACGCAAAGATGAAATAAACACCAAGTCTTTTATATTAACGCATCAACAAACGTACAGTAAACCAAGTCTCAACGAGAGTCGATGATCAAAGTTTAGTCTAAAACTGAAAATTACATAAAAGTCCCTTTGCTTAACGATGCTGTTCCTTTTTATAAAAGTAACGGCGTAGATATCTAGGTAACAAAATAAGTAAAACAGCGATCCCTCAGGATCAAAGATCCTGAGGGATTCGCCAAGCTGTTAATCCTTTACTTTTCTTTCCCTTTTCCGCCGAATTGGTATCCCTTCTTCCTTTCCTGGGTCGTTTTGCTTCGATCTGTTCGATCTCGTTTGCATCCGGTTCCCTTCTAGAGGGACAACAGTTATTCCTCTGTATTTCCCTTTTGAACGACAACTCTTCATTTCCACCTTTCCCTGCATAGAAAAATGACAATTATCAGCGATTAAGCTTTCCATACTAATTCTCACACGTTCTATTAGAATTCTTTATTTCTTTGAGTTCATGATGCAGAAAAGGTTACAATTGTTACTGAAAAGTCACTAAATTGTTTGTCAAAAACATACCTTTCAAGTGCTCCACACATGGAAGTGAATATAGCAGGAAAAGTCATTTTTGTTACATCACTATCCATTATGGGTTGCCAAGGTTATAAAGGTAACTAAAGAAAACTCAGATGTTACAGGTGTTGAAGTACATTGGTATGTCATAAACACACATCCATTCAATGATGTGTACAAGCCAAAGATGTAGTTGATAAACAAATTGGAATAAAGAGAAAAATAAAGGTACAAGTACAAATCGTCACCACACAGACCTCTAAAAATTGGAGCATGTTAACATACTTGTTTATGAATTCAATTTAAAAAAGAGAGGAACTCTTCACTTCAGGACCATAGACATTCTAAAGAGGTTGCTACCAAAAGAAACAATATTAAGATGGGAGTCTGCTGAACCTAGTCAGAGATCTAGAAGACTTTTGAAACCTAAAATGGTGGGCATGCATGTTGACTCAAATGGGGCACAAGTTGATACGAGAGAAGAATATGGATCATATTCATCTGCATCCAGTCATTCATCTGAATATGTTTTATATTTTGACGGTGTTCCAAAACATGAGTGATTTTGAATAATTGTTTAAGATATTTTATGTAAATGATGTTTGCATGGTAACTTGAAATAAATATTTTAACTTCCATATGATCGTTTTTTAAGGTAGTTCACAGAAAATGGGTGGAAGCTACATCCACGAGAAAATCTAGGTAGATCAACTTGAAGGGATCTACTTGTCAGCCAAACAAGCAGTGCCATCCCCAGGGGCATCGAGGAGGTTTGAACCCATGACCTCCCAACTGACGAGGTACTTATCAACGAGAACTTGACCAATTGAGCTAACATTTGGGGCTAACTTCCATATGATCTTACATGAAGTTATGAGTCATTTCTAAGTTTTTTGGATTATATATTTTAATTATGATGAATTCATTTATTTAGAATATCGACAATGCAACAATAACTTTGAGAAATAATTTATGTTTTATTCAATCTACAAGTATTGATATTCTGATTAAAAGTAAAAAAAATATATTAGAAATTAATGTTGAAATTTTAAATTATAACGTGATATTTCCATGATATTATTTAATGTTATTTTTTGATACGCTATAGTTAAAAAGAATGTTGCAAATGCCTCATTGAAAGGGGATACTTCATTTTGATAGTTGATTTTTATGTTTTTATTGCAATGGGATAAGTTGTCTTAGGCTAAGATTTGAAAAGAGCTATACTTTTAGCCTTTAAAATAAAAATTACTCTTGGAATAATGAATCTTTCATTCAGGTGTTCATTTTTAAAGTTTTTTTTAGTCATATAATTTGTTCATAATGTCATGGTTTAAATTTGTTGAAAACTTAAGATTTTTAATTCCATGGTTGAAAAATTGTAAAATTTTTAAGGTTTTTCATATTTTATCTTTAATGCTATGATTGAAAACAATTAGAATTTTAGGGTTTTTTAGAGTCATGATATTTTATCTTTAACAACATGAATGAAAATTGTTGTAATTTTAAGACTTTGCAGAGATGTGAAATTTTATCTTTAACGTCATGCTTGAAAATTGTTGTAACTTCAAGGTTTTTTGGGTCCTATTATTTTATCTTTAACACATTGCTAAAAAATATTGAAATTGTACGTTAAAAAAAAATGTTATTCTAGCATCAATACTTTTTGTGTTTTTTTTTCATATTTTTTGTACCAAAAAAATTGATTTTTACTGACATTTTAAAAAAATGTTGAAAATTTACCCTTAAAAAAAACATTGTTATGACATACACATTTTTCATTTTTGGACTATTTTTCATGTTTTTTGGATAGAGTTCTTGTTTTGAGTTTACAATTCTCGTTTGATAGTTTAAATTGTTTACTTTTTATGATATTTAGATAATATTTTTATTGGCTATATAATAGTCTCTAATAAGCTTGACCAGACTACATCTTCATCATGTTCAATATATCACCCCGATTGGGGTGGGGAATTGAACTGGTGACTTCACATCAAGGAGTGCCTTAACAGAGCACCTGATCATTGCCTATCCAAGAACTCGTGGACACATTTAAACATATATGAAATACTAAAGATATATAAATTAAAATTTTTTTAAAAGAAAAATACATTAAATTATACTATTTTCCTATGTTATAGAAAATATGTTATATTTAGTATAAAAATAGTTTCCTATATAATTACAGATTACTATAACAACTTTGTTGAAACCAATAACTGTTCATCTCCGACTTCCAATGACAAAGAGGATGTAGTTATCTCCGTAGTAGGTGGAGGTGCATCATAAATGCAAGTACAGGATAGATGTATGGACTCCTTTTTGCTTCAGCATAACATTATCAATGCTATTAAACAAGTTGGAACAATCAAGGTATGGAATATAACCTAGTGCATGGTAGTGGTGCTTACATTATTAGACAAGCTGCCAAGAGTGTTAATGTAGCTGGGCTAGCACGTCCCTGTTTTGTGCAGGTTTGGTATGTCATTGGCGTGCTTGAGCCACTTTGTGTGTTTGTTGACACATATGGAACTAAAAGTATTCTAGATACTGAAATCCTGCAGTTGATTAAGGAAAATTTTGACTTCTAATTTTGTACGATTTCTATCAATCTTGATTTAAAACTGGGAGTGTTGGGTTTTGTACATGGTTTTAGGCATGATGGTTTTCTGTCCATATATAATATTTTGTATATCCGGTCAAAAGATATATATATATATATATATATATATATATATATATATATATATATATATAGTAACATTGACAATAATATAATGAATAATCAATTTGGTAATTCTTGTTTTGTTTTGGGATCCAAGAAAAAATTTCTGTGTATATTTGTTTTATGTTTTCGCCATTACATATTTTTTTGTTTTATGAATTTATTTACAAGCAATTTCTATACAAAATTAAAACCTACACAAAGGCAATATGAAGTTCCAAAAAACAATTTCATATAACCATTTTGGTCGAGAGGATCCTGATTTCACTTGGGAGACTATAAAAATCCTTAAATAGTAAAAAACTTGAAATTGTAGTATAAGAAATCGAAGTTTTTTTTTTAAGCATACAACATTTTTTTGAGATTCATTAGGGTTAATGTAGGAGCAAACAATCTCACAACGGAAACTAAATCAACATACACAACACAAACCAACATTAAAAAAACAAAGATTTTAACGTGGTTCACCCAACCAATCTGGGCTACATCCACCAAACAGAGGCATCGGCAATCTTATTATTCAACAGGAGATTACAACAACATAATTCCTCACACCCTCTCAGCTCCAATATCCTCTACGGGCTTACATTTTATAGCTGGGAGTAGAAAACTGAATCATAAATTCTCTCACAACAAATATAGGATGCAATAACTCCTCCTCAGGAATAACTGGAGCTAACTTAGCAACAAATCCTATTGTTGTCACATTCATGAGATTTTTTCCAAAATTAATTAACAGAAAATCTCAACAATCTCCACCTTGACAACAATTAGCCTGATACCCTGTTCCTTTATTATTTTATCTTTTCTGCAAGCCAAGAGAAGCCAGACACCAACGTAGCTTCTCTAACAAAACTGGTTTCGTGAACATGTCTGCACAGTTTTCCTTTGTATGCACTTTTTCAAGAGAGACTCCCCTTTCAGTGATAACCTGTCTTACAAAATGGTACTTGATAGGTATATGCTTTGATTTACTATGATAGGCCGGATTCTTAGCCAAATGAATTGCACTTTGACTATCACAAAATAACTTGATGTTGTCCTGTAACCTACCAAACTCACCAAACAAACCTTTCAACCAAATCGCTTCTTTGCAAGCATGTGAAGCAGCTATGTATTTTGCTTCAATAGTGGATAAAGCAACAATGTTCTGTAGCTTTTACATCCAGCTAATAGCTCCACCTGCAAGAGTAAAGACATACCCTGATGTTGACCTTCTCTTATCCAAATCACCTGCAAAATCGGAATCAACATATCCGCAAACAAATTCACTACTCCTGTTATAAGTGATACAATAATCACTTGTGCCTCTCAAATACCGAAGCACCCATTTCACTGCTGACTAGTGTTCTTTTCCTGGATTTGCCATATACCAGCTGACAACCCCAACTGCATGTGAAATATCTGGTTGAGTACAAACCATCGAATACATCAAACAACCTACTACATTGGCATATGGAATTCGAGACATATATTCTTTTTCTTCATTTGTATTAGGACATAAACTAGAAGAAAGCTTAAAATGGGAAGCTAAAGGGACTGAAACAGGCTTCACATTGTTCATACCAAACCTCAAGAGTATTTTCTCAATATACTTCTGTTGTGATAGCCACAGCTTACCATTGCTCCTGTCTCTGAAAATCTCCATGCCCAAAATCTGTCTTGCTGCTCCTAGATCTTTCATATCAAATGTCCTAGCCATCTGAGCCTTTAACCTGTTGATCTCTATTATGCTTTTGCTTGCTAAAAGCATATCGTCAACATACAACACTAAGATAATGAACATTCCATTACTTAATTTCTTAAAGTAAACACAATGATCATATTCACTTCTTATATAATTTTGACTCATCATGAAAGAATCAAATTTCTTGTACCATTGTCGAGGTGACTGCTTCAGACCATACAATGATTTCTTGAGCCTGCAGACAAATTTCTTGTTGCGATTTTGAACAAACCCTTCCGATTGTTCCATGTAAATCTCCTCATCTAAATCTCCATGTAAAAATGCAGTTTTAACATCTAGTTGCTGTAATTCTAAATCAAGTAAAGCAACTAATGCTAATACAATTCGAATTGAAACAATTTTTACAACTGGTGAAAATATCTCATGAAAATCAATGCCTGCTTTCTGAGAAAAACCCTTTGCGACCAGCCTTGCTTTGTACCTGTCCTCTATATCATCAACACCCCTTTTCAATTTGTAAACCCATTTACATCCCACAATTTTTCTGTCTTTAGGAAGTTCTACCAGATCCCATGTGCCATTCTTGACTAATGCCATCATCTCGTCCTTCATAGCTTCTTTCCACTTTTCACTTTTAGAACCTTCTACAGCTTCCTAATAGCATAAAGGTTCATCATCATTAGCGGTTAAAGCAATTGAAGTAACATAATCATCATACCTTTTAGGAGGACGTTTGATTCTTGTGGACCTCCTTAAAGATGTTTCTGGTACTTCCACAATTTGCTGATTATTATCTGTAAGAACTTCTTCATGATCTGCATCTGAAACTTGTTCATGATCTTCATCTGAAACTTGTTCATCTTGACTATCATCAGTATTTGAACTAGTTTCAAACTGAATGTGTTGAAGCTTAGATACATTATCATGTTTCAATTTATCATCTACATCTGGATTTTCAAGTGAAGATTCATTAAATTTAACATCTCTGTTAATGATGATCTTGTGAGTAGTAGGATCCCACAACCTGTATCCCTTAGTCCCATCACCATATCCAACAAAGATATATCTTTTTGATTTAGGATCTAATTTAGAACGCTGATGTTTCGAAACTAGAGCATATACATCACAACCAAAAACTTTAAGTTTAGAATAATCACAAGGATGACCTTTCCATACCTCTTGAAGAATTTTGCATCCTATTGTAGTTGATGTTGATCGATTTATCAAATAGCAAGCTGTAGAAACTGCTTCTGTCCACAATTCCTTTTGCAAATTGGCGTTACTAAGCATACTTCTTGCTCTCTCTAAAAGAGTCATGTTCATGCGTTCAGCAACTCCATTTTGCTGAGGAGTATATACAGTGGTTTTATGTCTTTTGATCCCAACGTCCTTGTAATAATTATCAAATTCCTTTGAAGTAAACTCACCACCATTGTCAGTTCTTAAACATTTAATGGTTTTTCCAGTGATGTTTTCAACTAATGCTCTAAACTGTTTGAAAACTGTGAATACATCAGACTTCTTCTTTAACATGTAGACCCACACTTTTCTAGAGAAATCATCAATAAAAGATACAAAATATGACGATCCTCCATATGAGGTTGTAGGAGATGGACCCCAAACATCAGAATGGATATAATCAAGGATTCCCTTACTAGTATGTTTTCCAGTTTTAAACTTCTGCTTGCTTTGTTTCCCAAATAGACAATGTTTGCAGAAATCTAACTTAACAAACTTTAAATTAGGAAGTAACTTACGATCAGATAAAATCTTTAAACCTCTTTCGCTCATATGGCCCAACCTTTGATGCCATAAATGAATAGAATTACTGTCGTTTTCAGATACTGTAGAAACATGATCTGACTCTGTTCTTCCTTCTAACTAAAAAAGATTTCCAACTTTCTTTGCTTTCATTACTAGTAAAATTCCTTTATAAACTTTCATTACTCCACCTTGAATAAAAGTTTTATATCCATTAGTGTCTAGTACTCCTAGTGAAATGAGGTTTTTTCTTAGTTCAGGTACATGTCTTACATCAGTTAGAATTTTATTTGTCCCATCAAACATTTTAAGCTAGATGCTTCCAATTCCCACAATGTTACATGTGACATCATTTCCCATGTAAACTACTCCATCATTGATTGATTTATAAGTTTTAAACCATTCTCTATGAATGCACATGTGATTTGATGCACCATAATCTAAGAGCCAATGTTGATCATGATTAGACAAATTAACTGATAACACTTCATCACTCATACCTGAAATGGATTCCGAACCTGTATCTGTCGTGTTTGCTTCTTTCTTCTCTGTCGAAGAGTCTTCTTTGGATGTTTGTTGTCTCTTCCAATAGTCCTTCTTCAAATGTCCCGATTTGCCACAAAACCAGCACTTTACTTTACTCTTCTTCCCTTTCGATTTTGACCGCGATTTGTCGTGCTTACTGAAACCTCTTTCTTTAGAACGTCCTCTGACCATCATTTCTTCTGATGTAGAGGTTTCTGAATTTGACCTCTTCCTTGTTTCTTCGGACAACAAAGCTCCAACAACATCATCAAATTCAAGGGTTTCTGATGAACTAAGACTTATAGAAGTAACAAAATGATCCCATGACTCGGGAAACGAGCATAAAAAGGGAAAGCTTTATCTTCTGATTCAAATTTTACTTCTATACTTTCTAACTGCACCAGGAGAGTATTAAAGGTATTCAAATGATCAATAATAGATGTACCTTCCTTCATGCGCAAACTCTACAACTGTCGCTTCAGAAGAATCCTATTGGTTAAGGATTTCGTCATGTACAACTTTTCAAGCTTTGTCCACAAACCAGCAGCAGTTTTCTCTGACACGATGTTAAACAAAACATCATCTGCCAAACACAATCGAATGTCGCTCAGTGCTCTTTCATCCAAGTCACTCCATTCATTATCTGTCATGGTGTAAGGTTGTTTAGCTTTTCCCAACAAGGCCTTTGCCACGCCTTGTTGCACGAGTAGATCATACATCTTCACTTTCCAGATCTCGAAGTTGTTTTTGCCATTGAAATTCTCGATCTCAAATCGAGCACTTTGAGTTTTTGCCATGTTGTGTCACACAAAATCTCCAATTGAAACTTTTAATAAATGAAGTTCTTATTTAAAAAAAAAAAAAAAAAAAAAAAAAAAAAAAAACCTACCCTTCATCAATAAAATGCCTTTGCCTTATAATGTCATGGCATATTACCATTTAAAAAACAAATCTGATATAGATATAATATCATATCTAATACAAAACCTTTGTTTTTGTTTTAAAAAAATAAAATTTCATGATAGCTTTATAACAACCTTCAAATCGACTGGTTGTTTTAATGTATAGAGGTGACCCATTACAAAACTTTTTTGTCCTGAAATATTGTAATTGTGAATAACTCAACCACAAGGAATGCAAAACCACTTTACCCTACCATGCCACTTTATCACAAGGAATGCAAAACTTATCAAGCCTACGACAATTTGCTTGGATAGTTGTAATTTAAGCAATATTGATTCCTTTCAAACGATAACTGTGGGATTTTTGTGAAGAAACGTGGCATCACAAACTAAAACAACAACATTTAAAATGAAACGTTCCAAAACATTTCAGCATTTTAATACTTGGTGTCAACAGAACGACATTTAATCGATTTTTTTGTTTCAACAGTTCAAACCTCCAGCAGTTGACGTGCCACGCAGTTCCAACCTCGAGTCCACCGCTCTGAGCGTAGTTCCAACCTCCAGTCCACCGCTCTGAGCGCAGTTCCAACCTCCAGTCCACCGCACTGATCAATGCTCAGTTCAACGCATTGATCAACGCTCAGTTCAACGCACTGGTCCAACGCACTGGTATTTGCGCAACAGACTTGGCCTCTCAGCTTCTCAGGCACAGGAAACAGACGCCACGGTACTGTGTATATGCGTAGCAGACTTGGCCTCTCAGGCTCTGATACCAATTGTGGGAGCAAACAATATCATAGCGGAAACTAAATCAACATACACAACACAAATCAACATAAAAAAACACAAAGATTTTAACGTGGTTCACCCAACCAATCTGGGCTACATCCACCGAACAGAGGCATCGACAATCTTATTATTCAATAGGAGATTACAACAACATAATTCCTCACACCTTCTCAGCTCCAATATCCTCTACGAGCTTACATTTTATAGCTGGGAGTAGAAAACCGAATGATAAATTCTCTCACAATAAATATAGGATGCAATAACTCCTCCTCAGGAAGGAGCTAACATAGCAACAAATCCTATTATTGTCACATTCATGAGATTTTTTCCAAAATTAATTAACAGAAAATCTCAACAGTTAATTGTTTTCTATCTTTGACAACAATCTCTTGAATATCCAAACCTCAATTATGAGTTTCACATCTGATTCTTTAAATACGTAGGTTTCATATCCGAGTCTTCAAATATGTGATATCAAGTGCATTACGAGTTTTTTGGTTCCCAATGGAAGTTTGGGATTTTGCCGTGATTGGGCATTGTAATTGAAAATTTCACCTCTTTTATCATTTGACATATATGGTCACAAAAATACTTGGTCTCGGGAAATTTTATTATTTAATGACATGCATTACTTTTTATGATATTCCGAGAGTATTGTTATTCCCTATAATATCCTCTAATAGACGAATTTAAATAGATATGAAATGGTAAGGATATATGGATTAAAAAAGATGTATTAAATTATACTATTTTCCTTTGTTATATTTAGTATAAAAATAGTTTACTATATAATAATAAATTACTATAACAACTTCGTTGAAACCAATAACTGTTCATCTCCAACTTCTTTATTTTTAGTATTACAAGTAAAAGCTATTCCAACAATTATCTTTCTTGAAAAATAAGAATGCGATGTGTAGCCTCATTATATTGGGTACGAAAAACATAGAGATCTTATATGGAAAAATAAGAATATAATTTGTAGCCTTATTATATGGAATCTCTTAAAATTGTTGTATATAATTTATTAGGTTTAGATGGTTATTTTGTTTCTTATTGTGATTTCTAGTTTTGTCTAAACATTATACATTGTAGAGTTTTTGGTCAGTAGTTAATTTTTTTTGGTCAAATTTTGATTTGTGTTGTTTAAAATCAAATTTTGACTCCATATATGCATTCAACATTTAAAAAAAATCTAGTACTAAGATTATGGAGAGTTCACAACTCAAACTTGTGTGATTCCAACAAATCTCTGCTTAGTAGACTGGAAAATATGCCTAAAAATCTTCCAAAACATAAAACAAAAAGACTAGCATATGCTTCATTATACGTGGCATTTATAATAAACCACTGTTGAAATGTATGCATTCTGCTATATTTTAAACTTTATCTTGATTTGGAAGAGCAATGATCTTGAGAAGATTTCCCTTTATTGTTTATTTTCATGTAAATACAAAAAATGCCCATCCATATATATAAAAGAAAATAACACATTTATACAATCTTTCATTCCTAAACATTTTAAACAATGATGAGAGAAGTATCTACAATACCATTCAATCTTGCATGTTTCTTAGACAATTTAAAGGTAGAGATCCAAGGGAAGGTTTGTTTAGCAGATTGGATAAGATTGCATTCAATGGCATTGAAGGATGACATATTTTTGTGAATATATCTGTTAGTTTCCTTGTGATGTTATATTGTGCATGGCAAATGATTGAAGGACTATGAAATTCAGCAAAACAATTTCTAGACATAATTGTTTAAAATACACTTTTGAATGCATAAATAGATTCAACACCTTGCAAAATCCTCTAAACTCTCAATTTTGGCAAATTAAACAACTTAAACTTCTGATTTTTAAAAATCTATACAAAATTTTGAGTAAAATTAACCACGGAAAATGCAAAAAAGAGATGGTCATTGCATCTATTAGTTAGACTACCTTAAAATATGACATAATTAATTTACTTTGATTCATTTTTAAAAGACATATTAAATGTGGAGTATGTTATTCTAGATGTTCCGACATACAAATTATAAATTTCAAAAACAATACACCAAAAAACTTAAGTTTAATATATCAATTATTATTTACATGATCATAGAAATTACAAATTTTTCAATTTAACAATTTTATAGGCATTTTTTTGCATCTTTTGAAATAATTGCTAATAAATATTTATATTTAAATTATGAATATTTTTTGTCTTTTTTTGATAGATATGTAAGCTAGTACTATAACAACCACTAGTCCATACACAACACTAAGAACCTCTAAAACAAACAATATATAAAATTATTGATTCATTAATGAACAAAAAAATATATGCCACTCATCCAATAATATACTAGGTTAAATCAGACCAATGACCTACACTGCCCAGCCCCTTACCTAGCCCATTAATGAGCTGATAGCTACAGATAACTTTTTAGCCCTTACAGATAACTTTTTAGCCCTCCCATGCTCCTTTGAATTGAATTCTTTTTGGTCGACGTAATGATGCTCCTCTGTTAGATCTGCTGCTACTATTCAACGCCTGCTTCAAAGGTGTAGGTGCTGTTAAGTAAACGCACGCGACCTGGAAAATATTGGTACCACTAGAGTCATGTCATGCAACTAACAATGTATAGTTGGATACATTTAATGCTCTTGATGTAAACCTTGCATCTTAACCTAAACAGTTGTCATAGACATTTGGTTGTAGTTTTTTGGAATATTTTTATATCTAGTTCTAAATGTTATGTTATTTCGTCACCTTTATGTAGTCACTCGTCACTCATATGCAAATACTGTAAAATTATACAAAATTTTGATGCTATGAAAGTAAGTTTCATTAAGAACTCTGGGATTCAGAATTTTGATGTTTAGAATTGATTTGTAAATAATCCCACTTATCGTAAAATTTAAAAAAGATATCCGATTGTGAAATTTAAGAATATTTCGGAATTAGAGTCAAACAGAGAGTCTCGAAGTCTCAATTTTTTTTTGTTATATATGTGCACCAGAAGAACTTGTATTCCCATACTTTTGTTGGCCTGCAATATGGAGAAGAGCAGGATTCTGATAGTTGGCGCAACAGGCTACATTGGTCGTCATATTGCCAAAGCCAGCCTTGATCTCGGCCATCCCACCTTCCTTCTCGTCAGAGACTTGGCCAGTACTGTTGCTTCTAAGCCTGAGAAAGTCCAGCTGCTGGAATCCTTGGAGGCCTCAGGTGCTAATATCCTTCATGTAAGTAAATCCCCCCACATAGTAGATGCCCAATCAAATTATTATTTACATGTGTTGGAGGGCGCACTAATTTTTTTGAAGATGAATACTGGGTACTCGATGTGGTGGTGCAGGGATCGCTAGAGGACTTTTGGAGTGTGGTAGAGGCCATAAAGAAAGTGGATGTGGTTATCTCCACAATAGGTGGAGGTGCATCACAGACGCAACTAAGTGATAGCTGTATGGATTCTTATTCGCTTCAGCATAACATTATCAACGCTATTAAACAAGTTGGAATTGGAACAATCAAGGTATGGAAGAATTTCGATTGCAGTTTCTTTCAATTGGACGGTTCAGCTTATTCCGATAATCACAGATTCACAGCTTATTCTGATAATTACAGATTTTTCTAATCCAAGAGTCCAACTAGCTGTATTTTTGATGATAAAGAGATTTCTGCCAGCAGAGTTCGGAAATGACGTTGATAGAGTGAATGCAGTGGAGCCTGCAAAGAGTTCGTATTTTGCAGTAAAAGCTGAACTTCGTCGTGCAATCGAAGGCCAAGGCATTCCTTATACATACATTTGCTGCAACTGCTTTGCTGGCCTTTTTGTCTCAAATCTTGGCAACGTGGACTTCGAGTTCCTCCTACAGATAAAGTTGAAATACTTGGCAACGGGAATGCCAAAGGTGTGTACATAAAAACATGGCTACTTGTAGTCTTATGTTCAAATTTTGATGACGGATAGACAGTATTACATATCATACTGTATTATAAAATAAATTTTCTTACATAATGATTTCTGAATTATACTTAGCTGTGTTTCTGAATTATACGTAGCTGTGTTTATACTTAGAGAGTAACATAGAGAGCCCTGAACAGGACCCTGCATTTCAGGCCTCCTCCCAATACTTTATCCTTCAACGATCTTGTAGCCTTGTGGGAAAAAAAGATTTGGCAAAACTCTTCACAAAAGTTTCATAGAGGAAGATCAACTCCTCATAAAGATTGCAGGTTAGAATTTCCAACTCACAAGTGACTTTTTATTCCCATTTTTATCACATGATCGATCATACAGGTCAATATTTTTATTTAAATTTGTATAACTGGCCGAATTTTTTAAATTGGAGATGGAGGTGTGGAAGTGAGTGAGCTGTATCCCGACATGAAATACACCACTATAGAAGAATAGCTTGACCAGTATGTTTGATATAGGTACTGTAATAGCAAAAGCCTCGGGCCGTAAAGTTTCCTGCCTTGTTTTGTTTTGAATATGATGTGGAAATAGGGAGAAGATATAGGGACAAGATAATTTTACAAAATTAGCATACGTGTATAAACATGAAAACCTAAAGTATATGATAAATTTTGAATTATTTTTTTTGGTTTTCTTTTCCTCATTTCAAAGTAATTTTTGAGTTGATTATTAATCTTTTTTTTTAAATTGCAATTAATTTTATATATCAAATATACTTTCAAGTGGTAAACTTGTAGTCTTTTATTCATCAAAATATTCATTAATGTGATGTTTTTTATATCAAACTTGTATTTATAAGTATATAAAGTTCCAAAAAGACATATCAAGGATAGTTAATAATGCTTTACCATTGGAATCTCTTAGTTTGATTGATTGTGAGGCTTCTAGAAATTTCATAGTTTATCTATTTATTACTATTTGACTCTTTGGTACCTTTCATATGTATAAATTTGTGGTTGGTCACATTTGCATAAAATCTAGATTCATGAGTAAATATGAATACAATCTAGAGCTTAATTTTGGATTTGTATATGATTTGGAACCTTGTTCTCCTACATCGCTGGCTTGAAATTTGGTGGATATTAACCCATCTCCACAAAATATGGAACATCCCCATGTTGTTCATTTTTTACTTTGGTGCTACCCAACTGTTAGTTCAAACGATTGTTACAAGTTTGAAAATATCTTGAAACAAAAACAATTAGATAATTTATGCTTAACTTTTTGGCATTGTTAATTTTTTATTTTTTATTTTTTTCTAAGTTAGGCTAATTCTATTACTGAAAAAATATTGTACACTGAGGCCTAAGCCTTTGCCTATCCATGCCTGAGTAAAGGCAAAAAAAACAACAGAGACAAAGTCTGGACTGCCTATAATGGGAAACTAGTCCGAATCAAAAAACGATTTCAAAATTTAACTTGCTGCCCACGCAGGGGAAACCAACAATTGCACACAGTTTTTTATCAGTTGTTCAAGGTGAAACATAAACCAACCAAGGAACCTAAAACCATCAGTTTTTCCGGAACCCCCATTAAAGAAACTAGAAAGAAAAATTCCAAAAACCTGAGAAAAGCAGACACGTGGCAGGCTGTGTGGCAAACACGTGGCGGGTTGTGTGGCAAACACTTGGCAAGCAATGTGGCTGACTAGGAGCGAGGCAGAGACGATGGGTTTTCCTCCATGATGAAGCACCTATAATCCTCCATGTCGACACCTGCTTGTTCCGAGGCCTTTGTGTTGCCTGCTTGCTGCGCCGGATGTTCCTCCTCGATGAAACTGCGATAAGGGTCCGTAGCTTCTTCTTCATGCTGGTCCTGGTCCTCCTCCTTCCCCGTTTGTCCTGTCTCCTGCCCTGTTTGCCTCTTCCCTGCTTCGTGGGTGCTCATCTGAGCCATGTCTAGTTCTTCTCTAGTGTGGCCACCACCTTCAGTGGTTTGCTCTTCAATTGCTCTAGTGCAACCACCACCTTCAGTGACCTGTCCCTCAATTGCTTGCTCCATCTTGTGAAAGAAAATGGAGATAATGGCGGTGATGATGGGCCTGTTCATGGATGAACGAAAGGTGAATTGGGCAAACTGGAGATGCGGCTGTGGATGGTATGGAGTGCCTCTAGGAGGTGAAGCAGAAATGGAAGGAATGCTGCTGGGAGGCGAGGCAGGGGGCATCGAATGGAGGCGGTAGGATTGAGAGCGGCCTCTTCCACTACAGGTGTTTGGGTAGCACCCAGTAGTCTGTTGGGACAGAGAGGAAGTGGAATCAGAAACTGGAGAATGATGGGAACGAGTCAGGCTTCCTCTGCTTCCGCCCCTGCGACTGCGCATACGATGACGCGTTCTCGACATGGTGCTTCCAGAAGTTTGATAATTTCTTCTGAGATTAGGCTCAGAGTGATGCAGAGGCTCAGTAGAATATATGGGTTGCTCAGAGGAGAGACTAGCTACAGAGGCCGAGTGGAATACAAAATGGCAAGTCAGGCTTTGCGTGAAGTGAATTCTCGTGCCTAAATCAATGCAGCAGAGGAGGTGGCAACATCTCCCCGTGGTAGTGCGAGAGCTGGGTGCTGCAGCAGCTTGAGGGCAGAGGCATTGTAGTGATAGAGGATGATGGATAGGTGCAGTGGTAAGATTATCACTGGAATTCATATTTGCGTAGAGCCAAAGTGGGTGGTTGCTTATAGGTTGGAAACAGTGCCCCTGTAAATGCCATTTATGGCTATTGTTAATGCCAATTTTAGACCAGTGTGCCAGACTACGGAAGGCCATGTGGGCTAGCCACATACCGTTCCATTCGACCGCCACTTCATTGTCCTTGTTGAGCACCCGCATTCAAGAGGCATTGTTAAATTATTAAAAATTAGGAAAAACATTAATTAAACCATCCAATTTAGCGTAATTCCTTATATGTAGCTTTATTTTGTATAAGACATGAAAATTGATGAAAACCGGTGGTAAAGGACTTTTTTTTTATGAAAAGATAGTGTAGAAAATATGGTAAATGTATTAATTTTTTTTCTTTAAATAAAGAGATAGTAGCTTTATATTATAAATAAAATCTGGCTTCGAGACTAGAATCTTTTACAAAATTTAGCTTGTTCTCATGTTGTATTGTTTATACATGTTCATAAAATTTATTTTATATATCTATGAAAACTTTTAACTACTATCTTATACAAATATCGTCCATATACCTTGTAATAAATTCTTAACAATAGTGTAAATTTATAAAACATCAACAAAAGAAAAAGCAAAATCCAAATTATCTCGGAGCTTAAGCTCTAACTTCAAATCCATTTTTATCTATTTAGCAGCATCAACCTTATCCTTTATTTCTCAATCAATAAAATTTTTTCCTTCTTCCTTGACATCTCCTCACGGATGTGCGGGTCATCCTAATGGCCCTTTTCCCTTATAGAAGTCTGCTTCCTTCTTTCTCAACCTATTATCCAAAACAACTAGTTCATGCCCCATGAAAACCTACATTCTCTCAAATTTCCGTTGGCGAATTCATAATTTTTGTCTAAAAATGCCATATGTACCCTCTTTTCCCTATCTTCCATGCCATTCCTTTGCCTCATGACATCTAACATGTTCTCCACAGACTAACAATCTTTCCATCAAATTTTTCATTGTCTCCTACACATGCTCAAGGGATTTCATGTGACTTTCGGCCATTGTATCTCTCTGTTGTAGTGAGACAATTCAGATAATACCTATTATCAATTTCGATTATCAATTATCACGGGGAAGCATTTAAGTTAGGCCACAAGAATTCCAGGTCCACTGGTCTCTTACATATTAAGTAAACGCACGCGCCTGGAAAATACTGGTACCACTAAAGTCATATCATGCAATGAATTAATGAGCTGATAGCTACAAATAACTTTTTAGCCCTCCCATGATCCTTTCAATTGAATTCTTTTTGGTCGAGGTATTGATGCTCCTTTATGTTAGAACTGCTGCTACTATTCAAAGTCTGCTCCTACCATTCAAAGTTGTAGGTGTCGTTAAAATCGAAAATTAAACAACTCCTTTGGAATTTTTAGTTGTTGGCACCGTTAAAAGCGAAAATTAAAGAACTCCTTTGGAATTTAAAGTCGTGGAAAACAATTCTCCATTATTTGGATTATCAATTATCGCGGGGAAGCATTTAACTCAGGCCGCAAGAATTCCAGGTCCACTGATCTCTTACATATTAAGTAAACGCACGTGACCTAGAAAATATTAGTACCACTAAAGTCATATCATGCAACGAATTAATGAGCTAATAACTACAGATAACTTTTTAGCCCTGCCATGATCCTTTGAATCGAGTTTTTTTGGTTGACATAATGATGCTGTTGGCTCTTTGTTAATGGTGGTGTAGAAGGTCGATGCTCCCCGTGTGTTTCATGGCATGTGCTTAAATCGATTGATGTATCTGTTTACTAACACCTCTGGGTTTTGGTGTAATGGAAATCGTGACTCCAACAAGTGGTATCAGAGCTAGAGGTCTCGAGTTCGAAACACAATGGGCTCATGTTGGGGGGAGATTGTTGGCTCCCCGTTAATGGCAGTGTAGAAGGTCAACGCTCCGGTGTAGAATGTCAACGCTTCTCGTGTGTTTCATGGCATGTGCTTAATGTTGGAGGTACTACACACTTACATGTGGACACTTAGTTAGAGCATCGGACTACATGCAAGATTCCTTCTGCATGATTTACTCCTTGATTTGCTCATTCTTTAACTCCACAACTGGTTAGTTCTTCTGCATGATTTACTCCCTGATTTACTCCTTCTTTAAGTCTGCAACTGGCTAGTTCTTCTGCATGATTTACACCCTGATTTGCTCCTCCTTTCACTCCGCAATTGGCTAGTTCTCTCCGGAACTTGTTGTAGGTGTTGAGTCCTCTCATTGATCACCACTATGGTGCATTACCTTGGGATCTTCACCCAGTAATGCTATATCATGAGCATTGTAACCTATTTTCTAATGAATCATTCTTTTGTTCTTCCGATTTTCTTTGTGTTTTTGCTTTGCAAAGCTGTGTGTTCAACCTTTACTAGCTAGATTCATCTATGTAGATTTTCTAACACATTTACATGGTATCAGAGTCCACAGGTTGCTAGATAAAAGGCGCACCAGTAATTTATTTTGTAGGTATTACAGCTTGGAGATCGAAGATCGTCAGAAAAATGGAGTTTCCCAAAGCATCGATCCTAACACCGTACAACTATCACAAACGGAAGGACCAAATGGCTCGATACCTTCGTCAAAAAGGGTTGTACAGGATTACCATGGTTGCAGAAGTGGAACCCACTTTAGCCATAGAGAAATCCAAGTACCTCAACCACATGGATGAGGCCCATGGATCCATATGCATGTGCATCTCCCCAGAGTTGCAGTTTCATCTATCTGCCTGCAATACTCCCAATGAGATTTGGAAAAAGGTTGAAGAACTCTATAGGAAACAGGATGAGATGAAAGGACATTTGATCGAAGTGGAGCTGCTGTTATTGGATCCACGGAACTATGACAGAATTCAAGACTTTTTTGCCAAATATAATGATCTATTGCTACAACTCAAGGGTTCTGGTTGACAAATCCAAGGAGGAGAGTCGCCAAGTTCTCTCTATTATGTCAAAGCTCGGATCAGAATACTTCATCTTTGTGTCTACATTTCATTTAGTAAGGCTCGCAACAGGTAAATCCTACACTATGCCTTCTCTCAAAGAGTTCATGGAGTCCCTTACTTTTGAGCAAGATAAACTCATTGGCATGGGGAAAATCAAACCTCCAAAAGCGCATGCACTTGCTGTGCACGATGGCAGCTACAATAAAAATCACAGATCTGATTCAAATCAGAAAAATCAACAACAAAAAGACAAGGGAAAAGCGCATTCCCATCCAAAGAAGGAAGGGTACACTAAGCCCTTCAATGACTCCTCGGGCTCGAGAAATGAGAAAGGGAAGAAAGGAAACAAATGCACCTACTGTCAAAGAGGATTCCATCCAGAATCCTCTTGCATGAAGAATCAAATTAACCAAATGGCAGAAATCCTTCAGAATCACAACCTTGGGGACCACATCCCTCAGGGTGCCAAGAAGAAAAATGAGGATCTGCCACACGGGAAAGGTTACAATTTTCATTCTTTAGTTGCAATTAATTCTTCCCCTGATGCATGGATTATAGATTCTGGTGCATCACATCATATGGTTGTTACAAAGGAAGTCTATTCCTCTTTGGATGCATGCAAAGAACCTCCCATCCTCATGGGAGATGACTCACCTATTGAGGTCACCGGAAAAGATAGAGTGGAACTTTTACACGGAAGCTTTGAAGATGTGCTTCATGTTCCAAAAATTTCAGTAAACCTGCTTTCAGTTTATTAGATCACTCATTCCGACATTGGAAAGAGAGTGGAATTCACTCCAGATGCAGTGAACATATATGACCTACATAGCAGCTCCAAAATTGCAACCGGTGAGGTAAACAATGGAGCCAGACTGTATACATTTTCTGAATTTATTGAATCTGAATCCTCCTTATTGCTTACACATGCTGATGATAGTAGTAGGCTTTGGCACAAGAGATTTGGTCACTTAAATTACAGGTATATGTAGCAGCTAAGCAAGAATGAGATGGTAGAAGGCTTGCCAAATATCAGTTTCTCCAAAGGATTTTGTGAAGGGTGTGTCCTTGGCAAACATCTTAGAGAAAAGTTTGAAACCAGCAAGACTCACAGAGCATCCTCTCCTCTAGATCTGATCCATAGTGATCTCATGGGGCCTTTTCCTCATCCTTCCATCAACAAAGCAAGGTATGTGCTTACATTTATTGATGATTTCTCACGGTATACTTGGGTGTATCTTCTCAGGGCCAAATCTGAAGTTTTTGCACACTTTGAAGATTTCAAAGCACTAGTTGAGACACAGTCAGAGAGAAAGATCAAAGCCCTCTGTATAGATAATGGGGGGGAATATGTTAACACAACACTTTAGAACCTTTGCCTTGAGTCCGGTATACAGTTGCAGTACACAGTTCAATACACTTCGCAGCAGAATGGAGTTGCTGAGAGAAAGAACCAATCTCTCAAAGAGATGGCTTCCTGCATGTTGCATGCTAAGTCACTCCCTCATAAGCTATGGGCCGAAGCACTTAATTTTACTAACTACATCCAGAATAGATCTCCTCAAGGATCAGACCCCTTTTGAGGCTTGGAGCGGCACTAAACCGGAGGTCACCTACTTCCGTGTTTTCGACTCCCGAGCATGGGCCAGGATCCCCTCTAAAAAGAGGAAAGCTCTTGATCCACAGAGCACTGAGTGCATCTTTTTTGGATACCCTGATGGTGTGAAGGGATACCGACTCCTGATTTCCTCTACGGACAAGCTCATCATTGAGCGAAGTGTCAAATTTGAGGAAAGTCTCTTGCATGCACCTCAATCGCCGCATGTAGACACCTTTTATCTACCTCATGTCCGAGATGATGACTCAGTACACTCAGATGCAGATACAGAGCATGCAGATGCCGAGGTAGAGCATGCAGATGCAGAGACAGAGTCTTCAGATACAAATCTAGTGCATGCATATGATGATCCACATCCAAGCACAGATCGGGCTTCTTGCAGTGAATCAACTTCCCCTGTCATAAATCAGAGAACAAGGAGCTTACGTGAGATATATGCACAAGACCACCCAGCTGCTAGAAATGGTCTTGTGGGGGATAATTCTGATCTGCAGAGGACTAGCTCAGAGTTTATTGAGCCTCCTCTTGCCCTCACTGCCACTGAACCATCGCCATCCTAGCATTTTCATTTGGTTCAGTCTACTGATCTGCAGTTTTATGTTGAGGCTGCTGGGCATCCATCTTGGGAGTCCGCCATGGAGGAGGAGTATAACTCCCTCCTCAAGAACCAGACCTGGGATCTGGTCCCCCTTCCTTCAGGAAGGAAATTTGTTCGATGCAAATGGGTCTACAGGACCAAGAGTGTTGCAGATGGGCAAATCACTAGACAAAAAGCTAGGCTAGTAGCCAAAGGCTTCCAGTAAGTGCATGGCATAGATTATGATGAGACCTTTGCTCCAGTAGCAAAGATGGATTCCACACGCCTTGCACTTGCCATTGCCGCTGCCAGGGGGTGGGAAGTACATCAGATGGATGTGAAGAATGCCTTTCTTCATGGAGACCTATCTAAGGAGATCTACATGGAGTAGCCACATGGTTTCATTTAGGATTCATCTTTGGTGTGTAAACTGAAGAAATATCTCTACGGCCTTAAGTAGGCCCCGAGAGCTTGGTATGCGAAGATGGATTGTTTTCTCTTATCACAAAACTTTGAAATATGTAAGTCTGATCTGAATGTTTACATGCTCAGGACACATGATTCTCTTCTTATCTTAGATTTGTATGTGGATGATCTCCTGATCACCAGTAGCTTAGCTTTAGCCATTGCTGTAGTCAAGAAGGCCTTGCATGATAGGTTCTTCATGATGGACATGGGTCCATTACACTTCTTTCTTAGTCTTGAGATCAGCCAGGATGCCACAGACATCAAACTCTCTCAGGCTAAGTATGCACGAGATCTCCTCAAGATATTTCACATGACTAATTGCAAGCCAACATCGACTCCTTTTCTGTCTGGAGTCCGCCTTGAGGATGGAGGTGACACTCCATTAGTTGACAATATTCTCTACCGACAGCTAGTGGGGAGCTTATTGTACCTCACCCACTCCAAACCAGATCTCTCATATGTAGTAGGGGCAGTTTCCAGATACATGCAGGAGCCGCATGAGCTACTAGAATGTTGCCAAATGCATCCTCTGATATGTGCAGGGCACTATCACCTTCAGGATTCACTATGTAGCAGGCACTGCATTGAATCTCCTTGGCTTCACTGATTCTAATTGGGTGGGCGGCAAAAGTCCACCTTAATATATTCACTCAGTCTAGGGTCTGGCCCTATCTATTTGTCGAGCAAGAAGCAGGCTGCTATTGCTCTCTCTTTAGCCGAGGCCGAGTACAAAAGAGTAGTCAACATCACCATTTAGGCTCTGTGGCTACAACACTTCCTGAATTGGGTGTCCAGTTCCACCAGCCCATTGTCATCTGGTGTGACAACTAGAGCACTCTAAAATTTTGCAGGGATCCAGTACAATGGCAACGGACGAAGCACATAGAGATCCATATGCACTACATCAGAGACTTAGTACATGATTGGGTCATTGATTTGCAGTTCTGTCCTTCAGCAGAATAGACTGCAGACATCTTCACCAAGACATTCATTGAGCAGAAGTTTCGCTCTCTGCGTGATCGTCTTGGAGTGAAGGACACAGTTGCTTAGCAATTGCCTTTTCTTCCTGTTTTCTTTTGATTACATTTTATTTTGGGGGGGGTTTTCCCACGAGGTTTTCCCTCTTTCCTCAATTTTAGTACAAGTTGCACTGTATTTTGGGTTACCTTTGGCCTTAGTTGCCAGGGCCCATTTTCTATTTTTCCCCATAGTGGTGTTCAGGGGGGGGGGGTGTTGGAGGTACTACAGACCTACATGCGGACACTTAGTTAGAGCATAGTACTACATGCAAGATTCTTTCTGCATGATTTCCTCCCTGATTTGCTCCTTCTTTAACTCCGCAACTAGTTAGTTCTTCTGCATGATTTACTCCCTGATTTGCTCCTTCTTTAACTCCGCAACTGGCTAGTTCTTCTGCATGATTTACTCCCTGATTTGCTCCTCCTTTCACTCTGCAACTGGTAGTTCTCTCCGGAACTTGTTGTAAGTGTTGACTCCTCTCATTGATCACCACTATGGTGCATTACCTTGGGGTCTTCACTCAGTAATGCTATATCATGAGCATTGTAACCTATTTTCTAATGAATCATTCTTTTGTTCTTTCGATTTTCTTTTAGTGTTTTTGTTCTGCAAAACTGTGTATTCAACCTTTACTAGCTAGATTTATCTGTGCAGGTTTTCTAACACATTTACACTTAAATCTAGCGATGTGTCCGTTTCCTAACACCTACGGATTTTGGTGTAACTGCAATCGTGACTCCACATACTTCTCTATATTAGAACTACTGCTACTATTCAAAGTCTACTCCTACTATTCAAAGCGGTAGGTGCCCTTAAAAGCCAAAATTAAACAACTCCTTTGGAATTTTCAGTTGTAGGTGGGTTAAAAGCGAAAATTAAAGAACTCCTTTGGAATTTAAGGTCGTGGAAAACAATTCTCCATGAGTTTTTATTAACTCAGGCCGCAAGAATTCCAGGTCCACTGAATCTCTTACATATTAAGTAAACGCACGTGACCTGGAAAATATTGGTGCCACTAAAGTCATATCATGCAAGGAATTAATGAGCTGATTGGCTACAGATAACTTTTTAACCCTCGCATGATCCTTTGAATTGAATTCTTTTTGGTCGACGTAATGATGCTCCTCTCTGTTAGAACTGCTAGAACTGCTGCTACTATTCAAAGTTGTAGGTGCCGTTAAAAGCGAAAATTAAACAACTCCTTTGGAATTTTTAGTTGTAAGTGCCGTTAAAAGAGAAAAT
Organism: Pinus tabuliformis; assembly: GCA_031772625.1. Lineage (NCBI taxonomy): Eukaryota > Viridiplantae > Streptophyta > Pinopsida > Pinales > Pinaceae > Pinus > Pinus tabuliformis. The sequence continues at coordinate 148,021,852 of CM062817.1, forward strand.
TAAAGAACTCCGTTGGAATTTAAAGTCGTGGAAAACAATTCTCCCTGAGTTTTTATTAACTCAGTCCGCAAGAATTCCAGGTCCACTGATCTCTTACATATTAAGTAAACGCACGCGGCCTGGAAAATATTGGTACCACTAAAGTCATATCATGCAACGAACTTGGTCTTCCATTGGAACTTCCGTGGTGGAATTGAAGAGAGAAAATTGGAACGATACAGGGAAAATTAGCATGGCCGCAAATCGAGAATTTAGAATTTAACTCTGGGATTTAGAATTTAAAATTTTGATGTTTAGAATTGATTTGTAAATAATCTCAATTATTGTAAAATTTAAAAAAAGATATCCGATTGTGAAATTTACTAATTTTGGGAATTAGAGTCAAACAGAGAGTCTCGAAGTTTCAATTTTTTTGTTATATATGTGCACCAGAAGAACTTGTATTCCCATACTTTTGTTGGCCTGCAATATGGAGAAGAGCAGGATTCTGATAGTTGGCGCAACAGGCTACATTGGTCGTCATATTGCCAAAGCCAGCCTTGATCTCGGCCATCCCACCTTTCTTCTCGTCAGAGACTCGGCCAGTACTGTTGCTTCTAAGCCTGAGAAAGTCCAGCTGCTGGAATCCTTGGAAGCCTCAGGTGCTAATATCCTTCATGTAAGTAAATCCCCCCACATAGTAGATGCCCAATCAAATTATTATTTACATGTGTTGGAGGGCGTACTAATTTATTTGAAGATGAATAATGGGTACTCGATGTGGTGGTGCAGGGATCGCTAGAGGACTTTTGGAGTGTGGTAGAGGCCATAAAGAAAGTGGATGTGGTTATCTCCACAATAGGTGGAGGTGCATCACAGACGCAACTAAGTGATAGCTGTATGGATTCTTATTCGCTTCAGCATAACATTATCAACGCTATTAAACAAGTTGGAACAATCAAGGTATGGAAGAATTTCGATTGCAGTTTCTTTCAATTGGACGGTTCAGCTTATTCTGATAATCACAGATTCACAACTTATTCTGATAATTACAGATTTTTCTAATCCAAGAGTCCAACTAGCTGTATTTTTGATAGTACAGAGATTTCTGCCAGCCGAGTTCGGGAATGACGTTGATAGAGTGAATGCAGTGGAGCCTGCAAAGAGTTCGTATTTTGCAGTAAAAGCTGAACTTCGTCGTGCAATCGAAGGGCAAGGCATTCCTTATACATACATTTGCTGCAACTGCTTTGCTGGCCTTTTTGTCTCAAATCTTGGGCAACGTGGACTTCGAGTTCCTCCTACAGATAAAGTTGAAATACTTGGCAACGGGAATGCCAAAGGTGTGTATATAAAAATATGGGTATCTGTAGCTTTATGTTTAAATTTTAATGACGGATACACAATATTACACATTGGACTGTAAAATAAATTTTCTTACATAAAAAATTGATTTCTAAATTATAAGCAGCTGTGTTTATGACTGAGGAGGACGTTGGAATTTTCACCATCAAAGCCGTGGATGATGAGAGAACTGTCAACAAGACCCTGCATTTCAGGCCTCCTCCCAATACTCTATCCTTCAACGACCTTGTAGCCTTGTGGGAAAAAAAGATTGGCAAAACTCTTCGCAAAATTTTCATAGAGGAAGACCAACTCCTCAAACAAATTGCAGGTTAGAATATCCAACTTACAACTCAATTTTATTCCCATTTTTATTTTTATTTACATTTGTCATTCATGGTGGGCGTTGTTGTAACTTGAGACAGAAGCGCCGTTCCCTGCGGCTCTTTTACTGTCATTACGATACTCCTTTTTCGTGAAGGGAGAGCAAACCAACTTCAGAATTGGAGACGAAGGTGTGGAAGTGAGTGAGCTGTACCTCGATATGAAATACACCACTATGGAAGAATACCTTGACAAGTATGTTTGACTTGGGTACTGTAATAGCAAAAGCCTCGGGGCCTTGTTTTGTTTTGAATATGATGTGGAAATAGAGAGAAGATATAGGGACAAGATAGTACGAGGGAGAGCGAAGAAGTCTAAATTTTATAAAATTAGCATACGCCTATAAACATGAAAACATAAAGTTTGACATATATATGATAAATTTGGAATTATTTTTTTGGTTTTCTTTTCTTCATTTCAAATTAATTTTTGAGTTGATTATTATGGAGTTTATTATTACGATTTGATTATTAATGATTTTTCTTTAATTGCAATTAATTTTATATATCAACTAGAATTTTAAGTGGCAAACTTGTAGTTTTTTATTCATCAAAATATTCATTAATGTCATGTTTTTCATACAAAACTTGTATTTATAAGTATACAAAGTTCTAAAAAAAAGACATATCAACTACTAGGAATCACTTAATTAATAATGATTTACAATTGAATCTCTTGGTTTGATTGATTGTGAGGTTTTTAGAAATTTTATAGTTTATTTATTTATTACCATGTGACTCTTTGTTACCTTCAATATGTAAAATTTGTGGTTTGTCACATTGGCTTAAAATCTTGATTCACTAGTGAATATGAATATGATCTAGAGCTTAATTTTGGATTTGTATAAATTTGTGGTTTGTTACATTTGCATAAAATCTAGATTCATGAGTAAATATGAATATGATCTGGAGCTTAATTTTGGATTTGTATATGATTTGGAACCTTATTCTTCTACATTGCTTCATAATTTTGTTTATGTTTGACATATAAATTTAATTTAATTGTGCTAACCCCAATCTTCATTTTTTTAAATTAACCTTACTGTATACAATGGCTTGAAATTTGGTCGATATTAACCCATCTCCACAAAATATGGAACATCCCCATGTTGTTCATTTTTTACTTTGGTGCTACATGACTATTAGTAGCTTAATTCCTCATATGTAGCTTTTATTTTGTATAAGACATGGAAAGTGGTGATAAATGACTGTTTTCTAAAAAGATGGTGTAGAAAATATGGTAAAGGTATTAGTTTTTTTTTCTTTAAATAAAGAGATATAACTTTATATTATAAACAAAATCTGGTTTTGAGGCTAGAATCTTTTACAAAATTTAACTTCTTCTGATGTTGTATTGTTTATACATGTCCATAAAATTTATTTTATATACCTATGAAAACTTTTAACTACTATCTTATACAAATATTGTCCATATACCTTGTAATGAATTCCTAACATAGTGTAAATTTATAAAACATCAACAAAAGAAAGAGCAAAGTCCAAATTATCTGGGAGCTGAAGCTCTAACTTCAAGATCCATTTTTATCTATTCAACAACATCATCCTTATCCCTTGTTTCTCAATCAGTAGCATTTTGTGTCTTCTTCCTTGACATCTCCTCACTGATGTCCGGGTCATCCTAATGGCCCTTTCCCCCCTATAGAATTTTGCTTCCTTCTTTCTCAACCTATTATCCAAAACAACCAATTCATGCTCCATGAAAACCTACATTCTCTCAAATTTCCATTGTAGAATTCATAATTTTTGTCTAAAAATGCCAAATGTGCCCTCCTTTCCCTATCTTCCATGCCATTCCTTTCCCTCATGGCATCTAACATGTTCTCCACAAACTAACAATCTTTCCATCAAATGGTTCATCCTCTCCTACACATGCTCAAGGGATTTCATGTCACTGTCCACCATTGTATCTCTCTGTTGTAGCGAGACAATTCAGATAATACCTATTTCATCATACTTCACTACCTCTCTAGTTGGAATGTGTAGATTACAAAATAAGACATTCCTTTCTTTATTAGCAATGCATAGATATGATGTCCAACTAGTTCCTTGAGTTTTCCATTCTAGGACAATAAATTCCATATTCTTAAGATCCATGATGTTAACTTTACACTTATCCTTTGTTAAATGATAATGGAAATGGCCTATACAGATGTAATTAGACTGCCAATCCACTTTCTAGTTTAACGAACGAATGCATGTCGCCAAGATACGCAATTGTTGGGTTTTATTTCCAATCTAACACTCAATTAGCCATTACAAAAATCCACAACCATGGATGCCATTTTGCTCAAATTCATTAACAAAATAATTATTCTCTCAATTCATGGCAAAGGTAAATGAAATGTGGGGCCATGATCGTGCTCCATCTTCGCTAATCCAAGGTTGTTCATTTATTCACAAGTGCATCAGCCATGATGTTTAGTTGCCGATATAAGTGATAAAATTCAGTCTCCTTGAAATGCCTAATTTACAATACTATCCTTTGCAAAATAGGCGAGGGAGATTTGGAAAGGGTTCCCTTAGCTTGCTTTACCTATCTGATCATTATCATTGAATTACCAAAGATTGGTAACCTATAGATTCCCACCGCCAAAGATATTTCAAGACCTTGCCATAAAGTCACCCAATCCTCATGCTAATTGTGACTCTTTTTTATCATGAGGGTGAAAACTAACCCCTCCCACTCCTGCCAACCCTAGTAAAGGTATTAATTATTAGTTGAAAATGATGCTAATCTAGTAAAACAACACTCTTTCGACACAATAATCTTCACTTGGTTCAAATTTTGCAATCTCTTCGACATATTTAAAATATATTCTATAGGTCAGAATTATCTTTTCAACTTTGTTACCATTACCTTCTACGATTTAACCCTCACATTTTGATCATACTATCTTTCAAATTGAAACTTATTTGACCATAAAGAATCATGAATTTTCAATCTTGTACAAGTAGACCTAACCTTCATAGGCTCTTCAATTTGTTTAAATTCCAAAAAAAATCCATTTCTTCTTTCCAATTTATCACGACCTCCTCTAGATTGAAAATTTTAGGAAATACATGAGTTTTAAGTGTGGTTTTTCCACTAAAACCTCTAATCAATTTAATCATTTTCTCTTCCATGGTCACATGGCCTTGTAGTTCCTCTCTTGCAGTCTCCATCTTTCCTTCATCGTTAATGACATTTACTTGAGAAACACATCATGTTTATGTTTCTTTTGTGGCATCTATTTTGGCCAACATTCCCCCATCATTGCTATAAGGTCATCACATCATCTTTCTTACCTATTAGGCATTGCATGATCTCTTTCTCTCTACTCAATCTTTAAAATTCCCTTTAAGATAACTACAACCACTCTATTCTTGTTAACTCTCCACTTCCACACCATCTATGAGATCATCTACTCTTCTCTTTGATAGTTTTATCTAGCATTCTTCTCTTGTTGGAATTGTCTTCCACTCAAGAGTCATAATTACACGATTAACTCAGTCTAATACAACTTCATGCAATCCCCGTGGATTACAAATTAAAGTCACACAACATTAATATTCACACAAAACTAGAAATATGCAAATGCATTAAGTAAAAGTAGATAATATTACACATTGTTTGTTATCATTAAAAAACTATAACGAGGCTTTCACTACAATATCTAGATAATTTATTTGAGTCAATAGCCAATGCTCTCAAGTCTCATCACATTTACAAAGCCTATACACTGGTCTCTTGATTCCATAACAACTAATACCACCGAAAAGACCGATCAAAAGAGACATAAAGCCCTTTGTCTATTCACAAACTTCACATTTTTGTTTAAGCTCATTAAATTTTTTTACTTTCAACTACCAATTCAGATTCAAGCTATAATCCTTCATATTTTTAAAGTTTGCAAAATATAATTAAAATGTCAAAACTTCCTTAATTTCTAAAAATGACCAAATTTGTGTTTAAAACTTAATACATATATGCATGGGAAGGCTTAGAAAAATGCACGTCAAAATTCTTGCAATTTCTGAATTGAAAAAATAAAATTTGATGTTAGAATATATTTTTTTCATAGTGCTGAAAAAACCCATGTCTCAGCATTTTTAAATTTGTCTTTACTTGCTTGTTTCAAACCTATCAAGTCATCAACTTATGTAATTTTCACTCAAATTGACCAAAATTACACAGGTTTACGAAAATGCACAATTACAATTTATTTATTGATTAAATCAAGTGATTCATATTTGATATTGTTGTTTCTCATACCTCACTTCTCTACCTTTTCAAATTTTCAATTTGATAAAAAATATTAGTGCACTATGCAAAGATACAAAAATTGTTGAGATTAATGAAGAAATGTTTTAATGGAGTGATGGTTCAAATCGAACTTTAGATAGAGTGTTGTTTAAACTTCTCTAAATGTGTGTTTCATGTAAATATTTCTCATGTAATGAATTGTAACGCAGAGCGTGTTCTGCAAAGGTAGCTTTAAGGTGGTGTTCCACACCTGTGACCTGCTCAGGTTTGATTTAATAAATTTGATTTTGCTCTTTTTGACCTGGTATTAGAGCTTCAGGGCTGAGGATGGCCTGTAACCCTGAGTGGAGAGACCGACGCTTTTTGAAGGGAAATCAGTGCGGAATTTGGCGCGATAGTTGCGTTGATTCAGTTCTGGCCTTACGCCATTTTTTGTTTGAAGAATGGCGCGAGTGAGCCATTCTTCAAGCGCCCCGACCATTGTAGGAAGTATGCGGTGAAAAGGTTGCCATGGATTTTGTTTATTTGGAGTTGAATCTGTTTTGGATTGCTATAGGACTACCGAGGAGGAGGCCTCATTTTTTTCTGTGCTACACTGGCATTTTGGATCAGAGGTGCATGGAGGCTGTGTTGAAACATTGAGCTGTTGTGAGTGTTACCCAAGTCACGGTGGTATCGATTCAAATAGCAGCCACAGGCTAGATCGACGCCGGTGTGATCAGGAAATCGACAGGAGTCAGTGTGGCTGCGTGCTCAAATGCGTGGTCTCAAGCGTTGAAATCTAACAGGTCTTAGGCATTGAAAGGAGCAACGATCGGGAGGAAAGGGACATTACCGTTACTAGCGAACTGAGCCATTTTTTTTGTCTGTGCTAGTGTGCAGGAGGCCGTTAGTTAGGCATAGTTGACTGCGGAAAGATTTCAAGTGTGACCGCTGACTGCCGAGGAGGAGGCTGAGATTGTAGACACTCATACTGTCAAGTGTTGAATCTGAATCTAGACTATTTAATTCGAATCCATTTAGTTGAAAATAATTAATATTATTTTGTATTAATGGAGAAATGGTTACATTAGTTGTAACGTATCTCCTTAGCTTAGGATTTGTTCCTAGAGTTTAGGAGTATGTTTGCAACTACCTGATTTCTAGTGATGTACTTAATGATATAATTGTTCATTTGATGAATAGTAGAGTGAACGGAGAGAGTTCTCTTTGTTTCAGTGCAGTCTCCAGGTGCAGTACTCACCTGTGAGCTGTAACTCCTTCTTTTTCAATTCAAGTCTGATTTTTATCTTGGTATCAGAGCTCAGAGTAGGGACAGCCTTAATTTTTTTTTTAGGATGCATCATTGATTACAGAACTGTAGTGGGGGTAGGAGTATATAGAAGCATGTGTAGAATCAGGTGGACTGCAGTAACACCTGAAGAAGGGTCTCAGATGACTGATCATCTCTGAGCGCAAGAAAGGGTTGGCGTGGATTTGTCGCGAACAATCGCGCCATTTTTGAGCTGAAGCAGGAGCTGGCGCGGTTTATTAAGTAACAGTCGCGCCACTTGGCGCAGTTTTGAGAGAAATAGTCTCGCCAGCACGCCAGAAAGTGCTATTGGCACGGAAAATAAAGGATTATTCGCGCCATTTTCGTAAGACACGTCGATTTTGTTTCTGGCGCGGATCTTTTGCCTTCGAGTAGTGCTAGCCTCTTTCTCTTTGGAAGATCTGCAATTTTTGAGCAGATCGGCCTTGCCCGGTGGTGGCACTTTGGAATTTTAGATCTTCTCGGTGGCAGCAGATCAAATTTGCCCGGTGGTGGCGCTTTGAAATTTCAGATCTGCTCGGTGGCAGCAGATCGGATTTGCCCAGTGGTGGCGTATTGGAGTTTGTTGATCTGTTCGGTGGCAACAGATTAGATTTTCCTGGTGGTGGCACATTGGAGTTCCTGATCTGTTCGGTGGCAACAGATCGGACTTGCCCGGTGGTGGCGCATTGGAGTCTTTTGATCTGTTCGGTGGCAGCAGATCGGACTTGCCCGGTGGTGGCTCATTGAAGTGTTCAGTTGGATACAGTCCAATATGAATAACAGTATAGAATCGTATCTCCACGAGTCTGGCAAACTCGATGGATCGAATTTCTCCAACTGGAAATTCAAGATACAGACTTTACTTGAAAGTGCAAATGCATGGTCGATTGTTACAGGAAATGAGCTGAGATCAGGAACAGCTACACAAGAACAAGATTGGGATAAAAGGGAGACAAAAGAAAAGGTCATATTGAAGATGTCCATCAAGAACAATGTTATCCCTCATATTAGAGATTGTAAATCGACCGCTGACATTTGGGCGACGATTAAAAACCTATACAAGACACAGAATACAAACCATGTCTTGTCACTCAAAGGCAAGCTGTTTGCATTAAAAATGGAGGAGAATGAGTCCGTTGCTGGATTCATTGCTAGAGTCAATGACCTGAAGGACAGATTGGGAGCTATCAGAGAGAAAGTTTCCGATTCAGATCTGGTCACGCTCACGTTGAACAGAATGACTGATGAATACCAGACGTTTATCACAGGGCTGTCAGCAAGGGAGAAAGCCCCTGCATTTGAAGAGCTGACAGGGATCCTGCTACAGGAAGAAGAGCGACGACAAAATTTGAAAACTCAGAGCAATGACCTTGCTCTGATGGCAAAAAGGAGACAGTATAGAGGGAAGCAGCATCAACAACCGCAGCAGCAACAGCAGAAAGGAGCCAACACATTTCAGAAGAGACCGTTTAAAGGTATGTCTGCTAATGATTTTCCCATCAAGAAATGTTTTTACTGTGGAAAACCTGGTCATCAGATTAAAGATTGTTATAAGAGGCAGGCAGACGAAGGAAGAAACAAACAGAGAAAACATAAGGGTTATTTGGCTGAGGAAGAAGAGGACCACAGCCACGAACTTCGACTATTTACAGTCGATTGTGCTCTTTTAGCTTCAAAGGGAGATGAGGACGACATATGGTATGTCGACTCTGGCGCATCCTCACATATGACTGGTAAGAAGGACTGGTTTGAATTTCTTGAAGAAACTTCATGTGGGTCGAAAATCTATTTAGGAGATGATAGTGGATATGAGATCAAAGGACATGGTGACATTCCTGTAAAGTTACCTAGCGGTGACATTAGACACCTTAAAAATGTATTGTATGTTCCAGGAATTAAGAAAAATTTGGTCTTTGTCTCAATGATTACTGATCAGGACATGCAAGTTCAATTCTTTAAGACTAATTGTGTCATTAAGGATAGCCAGATGGAAACAGTTGCAAAAGGAGTGCACGTGGGGAGCCTGTATAGACTAGATGCAAAGAGTATGCCACAGCAAGCAATGGTTGCAGCTGGATCAACAGTCGAAGATCTCTGGCATCAGAGATTCGGCCATCTTAATCTGCAAGACCTCATCCTACTTCAGAGAAAAGGTATGGTTGATGGACTCCCTGTTTTCCATAATGTTAAGCTGGATTGTGATGGATGTGCATTAGGGAAAATGCATAGAGAAGAGTTCCCTTCGCATGTTAATAGAAAGGAAAGAGATATTTTAGAACTGGTGCATACAGACATTTGCGGACCTATGCAAACTAGGTCATTAGGAGGAGCATATTACTTTCTCTTATTTACAGATGATTGCACTAGATTTTCATGGATATACTTTCTGAGTAAAAAGAGTCAAGCCTTTCAGTATTTTAAAGAGTTTAAATCCATGGTAGAAAACCAGACAGGAAAAAGGATAAAAATTCTTCGCTCAGATCAAGGGGGAGAATACAGGTTGGGAGAGTTCATGAATTTCTGCAAGCATCATGGGATTGTGCAGCAGTTTATAGTGCCACACACTCCACAGCAGAATGGAGTGGCAGAATGGAAGAACAGAACTCTTATGGAGTGTGCGAGGAGCATGCTTCAAGGTAAGGGTCTATCAAATGGTCTTTGGGCAGAAGCTATTAACACTGCTGTGTATTTAAAGAATAGGAGTCCTACTAGATGTTTAGGCTTCAAAACCCCTTTTGAAGCATTGTTTTGATTCAAACTAGCAGTTAGTCACTTAAGAATATTTGGGTCAAAAGCTTATGCTCATATACCTAAGGCAGATAGGAAGAAGTTAGACCCCAAAGCCCTGAAATGTATATTTGTTGGATATGGCACTGAGTTCAAGGCATATAAGTTATTTAATCCTGTGACTCACAAGGTTTTTGCAAGCAGAGATGTCATATTTCATGAACAGGTTGAAGAAGGAAAGGAGGATTCTAACAGTGATTGCCACATTCCATTGCTAATAGAAGAAAACAGTGAGGAAGATGAAGAGTAGGAGCAGAAACAAGAAGAAGAAGTAATAGATAATGTAATCAATGATGATGCAAGCCCAGAAAACGCTGAAATAGATAGAATTGAGGTAAGTCCCCTACCAAGGAGATCAGGTAGGAAGACTCGATTATCATCTAAATTGAGAGACTATGCATTAATGTCAAAGATTGTAAACATTGTAGAACCTGTAAATTATGAGGAAGCAAGTAAATCTAATGCATGGAGGGCTGCAATGCGTGAGGAAATAGAATCAATAAACAGAAACCATACTTGGGATTTGGTTGAATTGCCTGAAGGTAAAACCCCCATAGGATGCAAATGGTTGTATAAACCAAAAATAAATGCAGATGGGAGTATAGAGAAATTTAAAGCTAGACTGGTAGCAAAGGGTTACTCACAGCAAGAGGGTATAGATTTCGATGACACCTTTGCTCCTGTAGCCAAATTAAACACCATTAGAATGCTTATTTCCTTAGCAACAAAACACAAATGGCAGCTACACCAGTTAGATGTTAAGTCTGCATTTCTGAATGGTGACTTGAAGGAAGAAATTTATTTAGTATAGCCTCAAGGTTTTGTGAAAAAGGGACAGGAACATCTTGTGTGTAAATTGAAAAAGGCACTCTATGGTTTAAAATAGGCACCCAGGTCGTGGTATGAGAAAATTGACTCATTTTTTATTCAGCGTGGCTTTCATAGGAGCTTGAATGATCCAAATCTATATACCAAGTTTAATAAACAGAGGCAAATTATTTTGATTTCTTTGTATGTAGATGATATGATCATAACAGGGAATGCTAACAATCTGATCAAAGAAATCAAACAGCAGATGTCACAAGTGTTTGAGATGAAATATCTCGGAAACCTTCATTATTGCTTGGGATTGGAGGTGTGGAAAGACTCTGGACAAACTTTTCTTACACAAGGGAAGTATGCCAGAAGCTTGCTGGAAAGGTTCAGAATGGAGCAGTGCAGATCAGCAGCAACACCATTACAGCAGAATTTAAAGTTGAGCAGTGACGATGGTACTAAAGAGGTGGATGCCACTATGTACAGACAACTAGTTGGCAGTTTGATATATCTGACTACAACTAGACCAGATTTGGCATATTCTGTTAGTGTGTTGAGCCAGTTCATGTCAAAACCACTCGAAAGTCACTAGGTCGTAGCAAAAAGTGTGTTGAGGTATCTTAGTGGTACTAGTAATTATGGCATTTTGTACACTAACACTTCTGATGTTATTCTAGCAGGTTTTTCAGATTCCTATTGGGCAGGTAACTTGGATGATCGAAGATCTATCATAGGTTACGCATTCAGCATTGGATCCGGGGTCATAGCATGGAGCAGCAAAAAGTAGAGTACTATAGCTCTATCTTCATGTGAAGCTGAGTACCAAGCATTGTGTGCAGCCACATGTGAAGCTATCTGGTTGAGAAGACTTCTCAACGAAGCAGGAGAAGAGCAGAAAGAATCAACTATTATCAAAACTGACAGCCAGAGTACCATCAAGCTTGCACACAATCCAGTCTTTCATAAAAATACCAAGCATATCGATACTCAAGTTCATTTTGTTCGAGAGAAATTACAGTCAAAAGAGATATGTGTTGAATATTGTAAAACTTGTGATAACATGGCTGATATTTTTACTAAGCCTCTTGGGCGTGTAAAGTTTGAATTGTTTAGAGGGATGCTAGGAGTTCAGGATAATCCTTTCTCCATTAAGGGGGGAGTTGAAAATAATTAATATTATTTTGTATTAATGGAGAAATGGTTACACAAGTTGTAACGTATCTCCTTAGTTTAGGATTTTCTCCTAGAGTTTAGGAGTTTGGTTGCAACTACCTGAGTTCTAGTAATGTACTTAATGATGTAATTGCTCATTTGATGAATAGTAGAGTGAACGGAGAGAGTTCTCTTTGTTTGAGTGCAGTCTCCAGGTGCAGTACTCACCTGTGAGCTGTAACTCCTTTTTCAATTTAAGTCTGATTTTTACCTCATTTTTGGATTGTTGTCGCAATAGTGGGAGGCTGAGCTGTTGTTGATAAATGGAGAAGGAGCTTGAGGCCGAGCGGAGCCATTTCTTTTTTGTGCTGCGGTTCAGGAGGCCGTCGTTGGTGCGAAATTCCCGGGAAATGCGTAGTCGATCTGCAGATAAATTCAAAATGTCATAAAGTGAGTTAGGCTAACCTTTGAAATTATCATTAAACAAGGAGTCATCACGCGAGTGCGTTGGACAATGGGCATTGAATACAATAGTTGAAACTGAAATCTTGAAAGTTCTGGTTGGAAATTTTTTCAAATTAAGTTCTTGATTAAAGTATTTTAATTCTTTAACTAAAAAAAAAGGAGGGGCTCTTTATTTGATAAAGGGGGGCGATTTTATTTTTTAAAGGAAGGAATTGAAGTGATATTTAAAAAAAGGGGAAGACTTGGGCTCAGTTTTTTGTTTAGATTTGGCATTTGTAGTAGTTTTGAAGATCCGGGGTTATTTTTTAATTGCTAGGGTTGAAGTTTTTTTTATTCATTCAAGATGAATAACCAGTTAGCAGAAGCATATCTTAATGAGAATAATAAGCTGGATGGATCCAATTATTTTGGTTGGAAATTTAAGTTGTAGACCTTTCTTGAGGGACACAATGCATGGACAATTGTGAATAATGATGAGGTGAAGCCAAACCTGGATGCAGGAGGAACAACAACAACAATCCAAGACCGGGACAAGTAGGAGACTTAGGTGAGAATTCTCCTGAAATTGTCGGTCAAAGATTGCGTTATTCCTTATATCCGTTATTGCAAGACTGCACCAGAAATCTGGAAGACGCTCAAGGATCTCTATGAGGTCAAGAACACCAATCGATTGTTGTTCTTGAAGAGAAAGATTTTCTCCATAAAGATGGAGGAGAATGAGACAGTTGTAGCATTTATTTTGTAGATCAAGGAGCTCAAGAACAAGCTGGGTGATATCGGTGAAGCTGTGTCAGATACAGATTTGGTCACGATTACCATGAATGGTATGACTGATGAGTATCAAATGTTCATCACTGGCTTGAATGCAAGAGAAAAAGCCCCCATGTTTGAAGAATTGTCAGGGATCCTCATGCAAGAGGAGGAAATGCGGCTAACTCATAAACCTTAGAGTTCAGATTTGGCCTTAATGGCGAAGAAGAAGCCCTTCAGAGGAAAGCCAAATGCAGCACAGAAGATCAGTGCAACCCCACAGAGAAAGATGCCTCCACCTCAAGGTACGTCTTTCAATAGAAATGACTATGCAACCAAATGTTTTTATTGTGGTAGAACCGACCATATAGCTAGATATTGCATGAAGAAGAAGTTCGATGAAGGCTGGAAGAGACATAAGAAGCATGTAGGTCATTTTGCTGATGAGGAACAGAGTCAGAACCTTAGACTATACATATTTGACGTTGCGCTTTAGGCTAAGGATGATGAAGCAGATACTTTGTTTGCTGACTCAAGTGCATCCATCCACATGACAGGGAACAAACAACGGTTTGAAGACTTCAAAGAGACTAGCAGTGGAGAAAACATCTATCTTGGCAATGATAGAGGGTACCAAATCAAAGGTTATGGTAATATTCCTGTTGTTTTTCCTTATGGAAATACTAGACATATCCATAATGTAATGTATGTACCCATGATAAAAAGAATCTGATCTATGTTTCTACTATAACTGATCAGAATTTCAAGGTAGAGTTTTATAAATCATATTGTGTCATTAAAGACTTGTTGGATTGTGTTGGCTTAGTGGGGTTTGACCCAAGTTCGGAAGTGATTTAGCTAAGCAAATCCCGATACTACTAGCCCTTTTGGCAATAGTCCGTGGAGCGTGGACTGAGGTCTCACCCGAAGTAGTATGGGAGAGTGCTAGAACCATGTTTCCGCACCCTTGGGATGTCTGATGGGCTTCTAGAGGTTCGCGGTCTGACCTGTCTCTGCGCGCACTTGCGATCCCTTCACGACTTGCGGTGCGGCTTTCACGCAGCGCTACTTGGGGTGCGACCTATATAATACCCAAGTTCCTCACTCATTAACCACTTACTTAACTTGTGTGTGTAAGATTTATGGTTATTACAACATATTCAACATTCATATTAATGTGCGCGATACATAAAGGAATATAAACATAAAGAAGATAATGCACAACAATTACACAGAATTAGGAATCGACTTCTCTTTATTAGTTTTCTGTCCCAATTACAGACTCAACTTTGCCCTATGCACTCAGCTGCAGGGGTCCATGCACTCAGCTGCAGGCTCTACTAGGCCTCTGCGCACTCAGCGGCTATTGAGCTATGGAAAATGTATGAATTTGTCATTTATTTCCTTATCTTTTTCTTTAATCATAACTCCTTTATATTCTAAAATGGTAATATATCAAAGAATTATATTGAAAACTAGGGAGTTATTCATCAATGCAAATTAGTTAATTATTGTCTTTTTCCATGCAGGAAATAGAAGAAATGGAAAACTACCATTTTGAAGGAAAAGACAAAATAGAGTAACTGTTGTTCCTTCACCAGGAAGTTGTATCCAGACAAGCAGATCAAGATCGGAGCGCACAGTTAAGGATAAGAACGGAAAATCGTAGCATCAGCGCAAGAAGATAGGGTTGACTGGAATTAGAAGATGGAGTGTATCCCTCAGGATCTGTTGATCCTGAGGGATTGATGTTTTACAATCTATCTGTTATTTCTTGTTTTATCCGCTTGGCCATTATAAAAGGGACAACACTTGTAAAGATTAGGGGTCAATCATCGATCATTCATCATCATTATTCAGAACTTACTATTGTATTTTCACTTTGATCATCGACTCTCGTTGATTAAAATAGAGTATGATTGGCTGTAAACATTTTCGCATATGATTAATACATAAGTCGGTTGTTGTTCCATTCTTTTATACTGAAGTAGTCCGGCGGTGCTTCACTAGCGGCTAAGGGCCCGGCCCTGGTGGATCCACTTGCTATTCTGTACCATTACTTTACAATCGCAGTCGTGTGATGGTTTGGTTTGATTCTGTTTATTTGAATCGCATTGCTTTATTGTTCCTTGTTTCAAGAGTTTATGAATTGTTTTATTGTATATGCTGTAACTGAATCGCGTTGCCATTCCTTTTCATCATAATAAGATTATTACTCTCTGCAAACTATATTGTTATGCTGTTCATTTCAATTATAAAGCTTCGTTGTTCATTCCAGTAAACTGACTTTGCTGTTCATTACAGATTGTTGTTCATTTCTACTAAATAACATTGTTGTTCATTTCTTTTCTGCAAGTATTTGGTTTTTCCTTTTAGCATCATTACAGTTAGCGAATTTATTCCATTCTCTATTAGTAGCATTGTTGATTTAATTCCTTCTCATTTTTAATCAATCTGTTAGGCCCCTATACTACTAGTGTAACCCCTTATTGTTATTAGTACAACCCACTTATTATATTGATGTACCCATGTAGTGCCCATATTGTTACTATTGTGCCCCATAGAAGCCCACTATTGTTATTATTGTGCCCTTACATTATTATTGTTATGTCGGCTCTGATTATGTTATGACCCCTTAGACTCCTATATATAGAAAGGAGGTCTTTTCATTTGTATCATCCAAGAATTGCTCATTTATGTAATGTAAAGGAGGTTGCCCCATCGAAGAGGCTGAATTCTAAGGTGTCGATCTCTCGTTTCTATCTTTTCGTGAGCTGGTTTCATAACATTTGGTATCAGAGCTTTGGATTCTAGGGTTTCGCTGCTCCAAACAGGTCATCGCGGCATTTTCGCTATAACCTTTTTCTATGACGTTTCAGAAGCTAAAAAAAAAAACCCTTTTGAGAAGAAATCATGCTTAATTTTGGGACCAAATTTCATAGCTTTTCGCGCTATATTTGTGGAGATATGATCTGAGGAAGTTGGTCTTTTTGCAGACTCTTGAATTACATTCCAAACAGGTGACCTGGGGAAAATCTTCATAACTTTCTCTCTGAGCATCAGATTGAAATTTTGTAAGAAGTTACAGAAATATGACGGACTGTAGTTTCTTGTAGATAGTTTTCAGAGCCAAAGGTCAAAACGGTCACTTGTGGCACGTCGTACAAGTTAGCTCTACTGAACTAGTCTATAATCAGGTCACTGTGGGATATTGTGCATAACTCTTCCTTGGAGAATCCAATTTGGATCAGACTGGTGGCATTGGAAAGAGGACACAGAGAGATACTAAAAGTCGCAATTTCAGAACTTAAAGATCCGAAAGTACAGAGTTACAGTGGTTTCAAGATCGAGCTCCTAAAATCAAGAAAAAGCAAGATGAGGAAGTTTGATGGCAAGGATCCGGTAAATTGGATACTTCAGATAGAGCAATATTTTGATCTACATGGTGTACCACTGTTACAAAAGGTATGTATTTCATCTTCATATTTAGAACTAGATCAATTTTTATGGTATGAAGGGCTTTGTTCTCGTAAAAAACTTGTTACGTGGTCAATTTTCACGGAGGAAATGATAGCACATTATGAGGATACAAAGAGCAACACCTTCTTTAGAGCAACATCACAACAATTGGAAAGAGTAAAAGGGCTTTGTGACATAGTGGAAAGCAAAATTATGGAAACCAGGAAGCATACCCCTCACAACTATAAATATGGAAGTGTTGTTTCTCTTATCCTTCCACAACCTATAAGGGTTAGATCACAACAATTGGAAGAAAAAAGAGAAGAAGGGCTTTGTTACAATTGTGATAACAAATGCACTAAAGGTCATAAGTGTGCTGAGAAAAAATTATTTTACATAGAATATGAAGAGGAGGAAGAAAAGGATCAAGAAACATCAAAAGAAGAAGATATACGCCAGGACGCCACCCCAGAGAAACAAGAAATGAATCAGACCATATCTTGTAAAGCATTGGCAAAAATTACCACTCCTCAAAATCTCAAGATAGAAGGACATATCAAGAAGGAAAAGGTGCAAGAAGTGAAAGATCACGTCGAGAAAGAAGAAATGAATCCAACCATATCTTGTAATTCATTGGTCAAAATTACCACTCCTCAAACTATCAAGATAGAAGGACATATCAAGAAGAAAAATGTTCAAGAAGTGAAAGATCACATCGAGCATCAAGAAATGAATTCGACCGTATCTTGTAAAGGATTGGAAGAAATTACCACTCCTCAAACTCTAGAGATAGAAGGACATATCAAGAAGAAAAAGGTTCAAGCAATGAAAGATCACATCGAGCATCAACAACAAGTTCTCCAACTTTTAAAGGATAACGCCACTTCGGTGCAAAATCAAACGAAACAATAGGTAGATCAACATCGTAGTGAAAAATGTTTTGATGTAGGTGATTGGGTATTTTTACTTCTACATCTCAAGCAAGCTATTTATGATAAGGAAATTTTGGCAATACTACATGCACTTAAAAAATGGCGACCTTACCGAATGGGAAGACTCTTCAAGGATGAGGATGTGGAAACATTGCTTTGTGCTATTTCTATTATCCAACCAGATTGGATAAACGAAGCAAGGGATGAATGGAAGAAGGAAGAAGAAGTATGGCCACTTATTCAAAAGTTGCAAAGATCCCAATTCAAACAATATTACCAGAAATTGAAGAGGAAGGAAAAATCATATTGGAACCTGGAGCAGTCACAGAAACAAGAACCCGACAACTACGAAATTGATCAATTTCAGAGTATCTCATCAAGTGGAAGAACTTACCCGCTGAAGATTCCATATGCGAGGACAAGAATTTTATACAGAAGCATCAAGAACTACTCAAGTGTTGAGGACAACGCTTTTTGAAGGAGATGGGCATGTTAGGCCCCTATACTACTAGTGTAACCCCTTATTGTTATTAGTACAACCCACTTATTATATTGATGTCCCATGTAGTGCCCCTATTGTTACTATTGTGCCCCATATAAGCCCACTATTGTTATTATTGTGCCATTACATTATTATTGTTATGTCGGCTCTGATTATGTTATGACCCCTTAGACTCCTATATACAAAAAGGAGGTCTTTTCATTTGTATCATCCAAGAATTGCTCATTTATGTAATGTAAAGGAGGTTGCCCCCTCGAAGATGCTGAATTCTAAGGCGTCGATCTCTCTTTTCTATCTTTTTGTGAGCTGGTTTCATAACACAATCTCTTTAGTGTGGAGTGTGAGATCAACAACTCTAAAGAACATTGGCTATTACTGTCAGAGTTCTTAGATTGAGGATCTTGTTTATGTTTGATTTCATTTACATCAGTTGACAAAGGAAAGAGTTATTGCTACTGCATCCTTTACTGATAATTGCTGTTAATTTCTTAAGTGAATGAGTTAGTTTCAAAGCATTGAGTTTCTTTTAATTGAAAGTAGGTTTTATTTCAAGCATCCGTTTACTCTTATATTTGAAGCACTGTACTGCAAATTGGAAACATTACTCTTGGATTAAATTGCCACCTCAGACTGAGTACACTTTTGAAATAGAAAATAGTTCCTAGATTGATAATTAATGTAGGATAAATAGGAGTTAAAAAGACACCTTTTATACCTCAACAGATACAGAGCCTCTTCCTACTACTACAACCCAAGACACTTCAACTTCTATTCTAAGCTCGAACCATTCCTTCGCTACTCTCTCTGTCCTCTTAAATCCCTTTACAACTTAGAGCCTCGCTCTATTTATACAATCCCATGGTCCGTGGACCATGGGTAGGACGACTTTACACTAACTTACAATACAATGTTTAGGGCGGACAACCTTATGACTCAATTGTACACTTCGCATTCTGCGCCCACAATTTGCGGAGTTTTACACCATCTTTGACCAAAACTTGGGCTTTGAGCTCTAAAACCTGCTGTGGGGGGATTCCATGCCCACAAGCCCCCAACACAATCATCATGACTCGTCCTGAGTCACTCTGATGGTGCGGCAATCTTGGCACGGAGCCCCTCCAACCAATCCTATGCTGCGCCGAGGTCCACAACGCACTGTTCTGCAGTCTATTGGATCTGCTCCACTCTTTCGGCCGAATTCTTGCTATCAGGGACAAATCCCTATCTTAGAGCATGCATCGCCTTCATCTATCCGAGCTTTCCTTCGATGTCTATAGTGATGAGGAAGGCCTCGTCAATCCAAGGCTAGATGTGTGCTTCAAGGACTGCCTCTTTCTGTCGCGCGACATCCACCTGTTCCTTCAATGCCTTTTCCTGCTGTAGCTTCACAAGCCGTTGGGTCAGGACAATTGTCTGTGTCGTTCCATGCACACTATCATACTGCACTTGAAGCTCCCACACCTCCGTTTCCAAGCGCTGTATGTTGGGGTCCTCCTATAATGAAGTGAGGACTGCGAAGGATTCTTCCAACATAGTAGTGCAGTTCTGTACTACTTGTCCTATTTCCTCCAGCCCTTTTTGAATAGTGCAGTGTGCCGTTCCCTAACTTCCGGGGGCATAGAGGACTGCGCCTTTAATCGCAGCTCGACAATCTGAAGGTTGAGGTCCAGCTGTACCCTTGTTGCTTCCTCCTTTGCCTCACGGAATCCACTGGCTAATTTGTGGATTCACACTCCAACTGGTAGGTTTGTCATGATTTCTAGCTCTGGAACGCGGCGACATGCTTCCTCTACCATTTTCTCTAGCTGCTGCTTCTATGCAAGCACTTCATCGCGCTGGAGACTAAGCTACTCAATGTTGATTCTCTATTCACTGAGCATCTGCACTGCACGTCCTTCCCTAGCGCGGAGTTCTGCTGTTGCTCCGTCCTGCAGTTGATATAATGTATCCCGCAGAAGGGCAACCAAGTTTAGGCCAAGTCCCTTGATCCTGCCCACCACGACTTTGTCCTCCTCGCTTTCCGCTATTAGCGCTCCTTCCGGCAGCACTATGGTGTTGGTTATTCTTGCGTGCAACAGCTACTCCACTGTTGATGTATCTGTAGCACTGTAGGCGGCTACTGTTCCTTCATGTGGGGCTTGTGCCTGAAGTTCTTACAGCTGCACCCTTAGGGCCCCCAACACATTTTGTTGCTCCATCATAGCTTCCTGGGTGACCTCACGAACAGTGTCACCGATGTCATAGAGGTCACCCTCTATCAATGTAATGGGCTCGATGTCCAATTTGGAAGCTTTGGCCTTCTTTCATGGACTTGACCAGTCCGTGACGTGCGACTATTTCAGTTGAGTGGACGTTGTGCTCGGGTCCGCACCTTCTACTATATCTGGTCCTTGTCCTGTAGACACATCCTGGCCTCCTTCCTCCTATGTCGCGGTGGCCCCTGTTTCTTGTGCTACTGCTGCTCTTTCGGCGACCTTTGCCTGTTTTGCGGCTGCCTTTGCTGCTTCGTGGGTGGCCCTTACCTCCGTGGCCACTTGTTCATTGCACCTCTACTGGGCCAACTTTGTGACACACAACTTGGTTGCATCCTTCTGCTTCTGTGCTACTGTTCTATCCCTTTCTGCCAGATCTGGGGCGTGCCACTCGGCAGGCTGTGAGTCGAGCAGGAAGAAGATGGCATCATCAATTGCGATGAAAGGAAGCATGGTCCAATTCTGCGTCGGATCCTTATGCGCCTTGATATATACATTGTGCATATCCACCTTGAAGTTTGCAAAGCTCTGCAAACTATTGTACGCTGTGGGGGATAGGCGTTGCCTTTTGTTAATCCACATCCAGATGCTCGCTTCCATGAGCACCCAGAATATCTTAGTCTTGCGGATCCACGTGGCATCCTTCGTAGCCTAGAGCAACGCATATTTTGCAGCCTCTAGTAAATCTTGTTCAATATGAGGGAATGAGATGTCCTCAGGCAGTTCCCCTGTCACCAGTAAGATAAACAAGAGCAACCATGCATAGTGGAAGGTCTTGCCCTGCTCCTGAGCTTCCTTACAGTTGGTCAGGAATTCTTCACAGAGGAATTTGGCTGAGTTGAATTGGACCCCCTTCACGCATTGTTCTCGCCAGCGCAACAACCGGCGCTAGTACCTCGTCTCTGCAGCATTTTCTCATCACCTTCTTGGCCAGCAGTTGGGTGGCTATGCACACCCCTTTGTCTTTAATGCTACTGATTACGTAGCCTCTCTTCTTCTTTTACAATTTGTACTTCTTCTTCATGGTGTCTACGAGTGCCAAATCTCCGCTTTTTGCCAGCTATCTCCACGGGGTCCTTTCCCTTACTGGGAAGTCGAGAAAGCCTATGGATAAGCTCCACTGTGATGGGAATAGGCTCCTCTAGCCTTAAGTACCAATCATTCACCACGAAAAGTAGCTTCCTGATGACAAAGATCGTGATAGGTGCGCGGTGAAAATGCGAAATCCATAGTAGGTGGAGTAGCCCAGCCTTCTCCACACCGCGCAACCATTTTTGCAGCTCTAGTGCTGTAACTGACCCCTCCTTACTCTATTTCATGAGGTTCTCCATCTGTAAATGTGGGAACTTTTTGCTGTCTGTGAGGTCCCAGTCTTAAAATTTCATTGTGGGCATGCAACCCAGGGTCGAGCCCTCAAACATAATTCCATCTGGGAGGAGTGGGGTTTGGAGTGCACTCTTAGCGGCATCCAAATCCTTGGGTACCTTAGCTTTCCCTTTCCATAGAGGAACGTACTCAGGCAGTTTTGATGCAGCGCGCACCAGTTGGATGTCTTCTTCCATTTCTTCATCTGCCTCTATCTCCTCTACAAGAGCCAGGATGTCCTCCTCCTCATCATCTGTCTCAAGGTTGACAACCTTACCCTTTTCTTCCATGGAAAGTTTACCAAACCTCGAATTTCACGGGGACATGCGCACTGGTCCTACTACCTATTTAGCCTTTTGGGCCTTGGCGTCCGAGGTGATTTCGGAATTTCCGGCGCATACCCACCTGCACCGTAGGGCTCTGTGCGACTTCCTCGACGGTACTCTCTACAAAATCCACACCTCTCCTGGTAGTTGTCATCTTGTTTGAACTATCTGTGGTTGTTTGTGAACTTGGGGGCTCAAATACCGCTTGGTGCTCAACACTCTGTGCTCTTCGTAATAGCTCAAATCTCAAACGAACAAGTGTTGTCTCATGGCTAGCCTTGGGAGTTTTATAGCATCTTTTGAATTTGAATTTGACCGTTCCCCCCACTTCTAAGTCATTAATGCATTCTTGGCGGCAGATCGTCCCAAATCTAGCTCTTAATTCATGTCTTAATTGCTCGCCACCCGCTCCCTTTTGCCTTAAATTGGACATCTCGTCATGAATAGTGATGTCAATGGTTACTTCCCAGTTGACCCGTGCAGCAGCGTAGCCCCCTGTGCGCGGGTGCGAACCTTGTACGATGTTGATTCTACGCGCACCTCCTTCATCGCGCAATTCCCAAACAGACTCTTTTAGACTCCCTCGCTCTCCTTCAACTGTGTGGAGTGCTGATATTGTGCTCCCTATGGCTAGTCAGGTGGTCGCACCATCTGTGCGAGACTTCAATTCGCCTTCCAATATAGTCCGTGGACACTCCTCAGTTATCCTTGCAACACCCGGCACTGCGTGTTCTATCTTATGTGGTGCACTTCCCTTGTTACTGCATTTGGTAAGGTGCGGTCTCAGCCATGGTAACAGAATCACAAATTCTCAGCGACAATCTTCCAATGCAGTGGTATGACCATCCGTATCTTGCCTTGTGATCCTTGGTTTAGCAACGAGACATGCTTGCGTGACCTCGTTTTCTTGTCTTTTGATCTCAACATCCTTCAACATGCTTTTCTCCTTCAATCGTACCCAATCTTCTTCGAGTTCGTGAAATCTAAAGTTCCCTCATTGAATGGCTTCCTGAATCCTTATTGGGTCATCCTCGCGTAGCTGCGTGATTCCTTCGTCTTGGTCTTCACACGCTTTCATAACTACGGGGGCTATTACATGTGGATTCCTTTTGGTATTCCCTTAAGAAATCTCAAGTTCTACTTTGTTGCGCACCTTTGGAATAATATCCGCACTCAGGGTTTTGCACATGGTCCTATAGGCCCATCGAATCGTTGGCACGCGCAAGTCCCAATCAGTTTGTCTCGCCTGGTAAACCTTGTTCAGTACTCCGCACACCCTACCAAATGCCTCGTCATGGAGAATTGGTAACGCGCGTCGCCCTTCCTGCTACTGTGGTTTGTTTCGATTCTCTAGGCTATGCACTTGTGCGGATTGTACAGCATATGCCTGTACCCATCGGGAAAGGTGGGTGCACAAGTTGTTCCACCCCAGCTGATTGGATTTCATTCGAAGTTGGGGTTTCCAAACTATAGGCGCATCATCCTTCTGCATCCGCGTCGGTCTTCAAAAGTTCCTTGATGCATACCCCACCATCGTGCGGGTGTTGCGTGCAATGCCCACTTCAGCGCATCGAACCGCTGCTGTTCTAGTACCACACTTTTGAATTTACTCAGAAATCCTTCCATCGCTATCAATCCATCATATGTCGGCAACTCCCTTGACTTTGTTGTTATGCGACGTAATGATCTAATCATCATGTTGCAGTTCAGTGTTGTTACTTCATGTAGGCGATTCTGCCATCGCTCTATCTCTTCATCTGAATCCGAAGTATAGGAGCTTTCGCGCTCCCACAAAATCCTTCCATCAATAGTTGGATTCACCCAATCCTCTCCTTGTGCAATTATCTTGTAGATACAGTCGAGATCGTCATCACTATCATCGTCGCGCACTGGTTCAGTGTATCGTGCTCCTTCGGCTAGATCCAGTGGTACTACTACACGTAGTGACTTTTTCTCAAAGGTCATTTTGCACTTCTTCAGATTTATGACTCCATTCATATCGGTAGCCCAGTCTATTCCTAGTAGTGTGAGATAGGGATTGTTGTCATCGACAATCTCTATCACTTCAAAATCTGCCTGCGCGCTCGCGCCTTCAATATCAACTGTCACCCCTTGCAATCTTCCCATGGGAAAAATCTTCTGTTGGTTCACCATTCATAACTGAATAGGGGACCATTGTAACGTGGGTCTGCCCATGCATTCCCATGTTTGCTTTGGTAACACATTCGCGTCCGAACCCAGATCCAGGATTACTTGATCCATTTTGTACTCACCTATTTGCGCAGTCAACCTCATCTCCCTTCTTGTGCGCAATGCATGCTTTCCCAGTTTTCGAACCACGCACAGTTCTCCTGAGCCCGTGCACCTAGTGATAAGTTCCTGTAGCCCTTTGACTGCCTTGCTATTGTGCAACAGTTTCATGCATGTCTCTAGAAAGGTAGTGAGCATTGTAGGATCCATCCCTGGTTCTAGCTGATCCTTACTACCTGAAGTGGAGGCCTCCGTGACGCTCTTATTAGCTTCTATGAATGTCTCCTTCGCGCATTCTAAATCAAACTTGTAAGAGCCTTGCGAACCCACACGATGTCTTCTCGCTGCTTCCCTTTATCATCTCCCGTTGTAATACCACTCCTGAGCATCATGTTTAAATTTGGATCTTCTTCGCACAGTTTAGACCTCATCATTTGTAAATTCGGGGTCGGAGGGGGCTGGAGTAACCCCTTTTCTCCCATCTTTGCTATCAACAAAGGGAAATCTTCCGCATCATGATAAAACTGATTACAATACCAACATGATATCCTAGTCAGGTTCGTATAATCGCAGACATTATGCCCTGGCCCTATGCAATTATAACAAATAATCTGGCTGCGACTCCTTCCTGGTCCCATTCTGCCTCGACCCCGACCGCGCCCCTGAAACCCAGCGTGCGCCATCCCTACATTTGGGTTGAGGGCTTGCGTTTTAGCTTGCACCCTATAGGCAGGAGTTCGATCCATCATTAGTTCATAGCTTCAGCAGGTGCGTTCGTCATGGCCTACCGACCTGCAGAAATTACAAAACAATTGCTGGGATGTTTGCATATACTTCTGCAACAGATGAAAATTATCCATGGTGTGTTCTCCTCCTATAATGGTAGATCGTGCACCATAATGTAGATGTCGCACTTGGTCCCGTCTGAGCCTCCGGTCTTAATGGCATTGGCCCTCCCCCTATCAAGTAGTTCGCGAACACCAGACAATGATGTTTGTCGTGGCCATGGCCTTTGCATTTTATGCACCATACTTCCTCGCGTGCCTTTGGCTGAGGTGCCCTATCCTATTTCAAGCTCTACATTTCCAGACACAGATTCTATAACTGCGCGTGGATCTATTGGACTCCCAATCCAGGGTCTTGTATAGGGGTCTCACGCAACCTCATTTCCATCTCCAATGCTTCGGCCTACGTGGAAAGTTTTTGTTGCGACAACATCGTCCTTAAGTGTGGCGTAAGTGAGGCCACAAACCATGCGCGATGCTGTGCATCCGTTAACATCATATTGGCTTCACGGATTGTACTCTTCAACCATTGGTGCAGATCCCAGGGGGTCTCGCCCAGGAGCATCGCGATCTCCTTAAACTGATGATTGATTACGTCTCTGATTTTGGCCTGCTAAATTCCTTGTTCAATGCGATCTGGATCTTTGCAATTCCTACATACGGGTGGTCATTAGAATGCTTGATATACCACGTTAATGTGCGATCCTACAGCACGCTCACCAGCATAGCCTTTTTAATATTATCATCCATGACGCCCTATGCTTCCCATACTGCACTTACCATGAACCAGAATTGGTCCAGATATTCATTCCCTACTCCTATGAATATTGGTAGTTTGATCGTGCTCGCCATACTGAACTGTGGAGGTGGCAGAGGTGGAGTAGGTGGAGATGGAGGTGAGGGGGGTGAAGCGGGTAGCGGTGTGGGTGGAAGTGGTAAATGCAGAATTTGCTGCCTTATCAAACTGACCGTGCTTCTCGGATAAACCTTCACAAGTTCCTCCTCGCTTTCCCATGGGGGTGAAATTAAGGGACTGTTTTCCAACTCATCACTACTTCCGCTTCTATAGATCTTTATGCTTCGCATAGTCCCAAACATTAATTTATCCACATAACTCGCTTTTCACACAATAGCATCTTAATCCAAGTGTTCAAAGATTTAATATACTTACCTCGCTGTCCCTTGAGAAAACGTTGCTCGGCCTCACTGTAGCTAACAGCCGTGTCTACCACGAACTCAGTGATAAATCCTCCTATTATTCAGTCGAGCTAGTGGTCCACAACTCACGCTATCCTATCTTCTAAGGCTTCTAGTCTGCACACTAGTTTCGGAGTCCACACTATTTGTTTGTCGAGCCTACACCTTCCCTGGCTGTCTGCTAACTTTGTAATCCACTCATATAGCTTATATGGAAAAGATGCAAAGAAAATTTCGTGGATTTCAGTGTACAAGTAGCGATCCAACCATTGCTCCTTAGATACTCACGGATTTCTATTTTCTTGTGCCACGAACTCGTGAATCTTCTTGTACAACCACTCTTCAATTTTTTTCTTTGTAGGGTTCCAATGGCACGACATCAGACATCCTTTATGCTGATCCTGATCCCAACAATGGAACCATTTGTTGGCTTAGTGGGTCCTGACCCAGGTTCAGAGGTGATTTAGCCAAGAAAATCCCGGTACTACTGGCCCTTTCGGCAACAATCCGTGGAGCGTGGACTGAGGTCTCACTCGAAGTAGTATGGGAGGGTGCTAGAACTAGGTTTTCACACCCTTGGGATGTCTGATGGGATTTTGGAGGTCCACAGTCTGACCTGTCGCTGCGCGCACTTGCGATCCCTTTGCAACTTGCGGTGAGGCTTCCATGCAGCCCTACTCAGGGCACGACCCATATAATACCCAAGTTCCTCGCTCATAACCGCTTACTTAACTTGTGTGTGTAAGATTTATGGTTATTACAACATATTCAACAATCATATTAATGCGCGCAATACATAAATGAATACAAACATAAAGAAGATAATGCACAACAATTACACATAATTAGGAATCAACTTCTCTTTATTAGATTTCTGTCCCGATTACAGACTCAACTCTGCCCTGTGCACTTAGCTGCAGGGGTCCGCGCACTCAGCTATGGACTCAGCTGCAGAGCCTCTTCCTACTACTACAACCCAAGACACTTCGACTTCTATTCTAAGCTCAAACCATTCCGTCACTACTCTCTCTATCCTCTTAACTCCCTTTACAACTTAGAGCCTCGCTCTATTTATACAATCCCATGGTCCGCAAACCATGGGTAGGCTGAATTTACACTAATTTACAATACAATGTTTAGGGTGGACAACCCTATGTCTCAATTGTACACTTCGCACTCCAAGCCCACAATTCGCGGAGTTTTACAACATCTTTGACCAAAACTTGGGCTTTGAGCCCCAAAACCTATTGTGGGAGGTTTCCATGCCGAACAGATTGTATGAAGCCTATTGCATCAGGTATTCATGTGGGAGGATTGTACAAGCTAAATTTAAAAAGCGCACCACATTAGGCATTAACATCATCTGCCATGACTACAGTGGACTTATGGCATCAGAGGTTCGGCCATATTAACTTCAATGATCTGCTGCTTTTATAGAAAAGAGGTATGGTCGAAGGTCTTCCTGTTTTAAAACCTGTTCATATTGATTGTGATGCATGTGCACTAGGAAAGTTGCACAGAGATGAATTTCCTATGAATGTTGATAGAAGGAGGAGAGATATACTCGAGCTGGTACACACAGAATTATGTGGGCCTATGTAGGCAAGATCATTAGGCATTGCATACTAATTTTTATTGTTTATTGATGATTGTACTAGATTTACTTGGGTGTATTTCCTCAGGAAGAAGAGCCACACTTTTGAATACTTCAAGGAGTTCAGAAGTATGGTTGAAAAGTAGACAGGTAAAAGCATTAGGATTCTTCGCTCAGATCAAGGGGGAGAGTACAAGAAAGCTTGTGTCCTCAAATACTGCAAAGATAATGGGATACAACAACAGTTTACAGTACCCCACACTCCTCAACAGAACAAGTTTGCAGAGAGGAAGAATAAAACCCTTGTGGAGTGTGCTCGTAGTATGTTAAAAGGTAAGAATATTTCTAATGGTTTTTGGGCTGAAGTGATTAATACTACAGTATATCTAAAGAATAGGAGTCCAACAAGAAGTTTAGATTTAAAAACTCCTTTTGAAGCTTTATTTGGCTATAAGCCAGCAGTTAAGCATTTGAGAGTTTTTGGCTCTAAAGCCTTTGCTCATGTCCCAAGGGAAGATAGAAAGAAACTGGATTCAAAGGCCATAAAATGTACTTTTGTTGGGTATTGTACAAAATTTAAGGCTTACAAACTATTTAATCCCTCTACTCATAATTTTTTTTTTCGAGCAGAGATGTAGTGTTTCATGAGCAGGTTAATGATGGAAACCATGGGAGTGCTAATGAAGAATAACACGTGACATTGTTGGTGGAAGAAGGAAGTGATGAATCAGGTGACAACAATGAGCAAAAACAACAACAATAGTAGGAAGGGAAAGAAGATGATGTAGCTATCAAGCCAAGTCTAGAAAATAATGATCAGACAAGGTTTGAAGCTACCCCACCACTCAAGAGATCAGGCGGGAAGGTTCAATTGCTAACAATATATAGGGAAAATTCTTTTATAACTAGTATAATGAATGTTTTGAACCCTCTAGTTATAAAGAAGCCAACCAATACAGTGGATGGAGGGCTGCTATGGAAGAGGAATATGAATCAATCCTCAAAAAAAAAACTTGGGATTTAGTTAAAATACCTAAAGTAAAACAACCCATAGGATGCAAATGGCTGTATAAGCCTAAATTTAAAGCAGATGGGAGCATGGATAAGTATAAAGCTAGGCTGGTTGCAAAGGGTTATTCGTAGCAAGAAGGCATAGATTATGATGAAACATTTTCCCCTGTAGCTAAATTAAACACAATCAAAATGATAATTGCTTTAGCTACCAAACATCATTTGATGACTCACCAACTAGATGTTAAATCTACATTTTTGAATGGGGAATTAAAAGAAGAAGTCTACTTAGTGAACCCTGAGGGATTTGTCAAACAGGGTGAATAACATTTAGTTTGCAGGTTGAAGAAAGTGCTCTATGGACTAAAACAGGCACCTAGGTCATGGTATGACAAAATTGATTCATTTTTCTTGCAGCATGGTTATAAAAGGAGCAAAAATGACCGTAATATTTATACTGAGTTTGATGAAGAGGGAAGGATTGTTTTGATTTCTTTATATGTGGATGATATAATCATTACAGGGAATGCTGATAATATCATTAAAGAAATCAAGGAGCAGATGTCACAAGTCTTTGAGATGAAAGACCTTGGAGAGATAAATTACTGTTTGGGTTTAGATACTATTTTTTTGCCCTAAAACTTATGGAAATTCTAGCAAGATTTTGATAAAATCCGATAGGGATTTCTATAAATGTAGGTTACAACTATTAAAATTCATGATTTTGGGTGCCCCAGAGGTTTTTTATGGTGCCGAATCCATTTCCACCATAAAAAACATGATTCAAACACTGTTACTACAAAAAAAAATTAAATTTTTTTGCCCGAATTTTGATGACTTTTGACCGTCCAGGAAATTCCTCCGCCTCAATATCCTTCTTCTTTACATATTACTTCCTAACAAAGCGATCACCAATTTATATGTTGGTAGTGTCAGTCTTTGCAGCCTTCCTCCAGTGATCAAATATGCTCTTACAAAGTGATTTTAAGGTGTCAAGGTCAAATTTTGTCATTTCAGTGAGTTTTCAAGCAAAATTTGGTCACTAGGTATTAGGTCTAGGGTTTGGTTTTACTCTTTTCAAAGTTGTCCAAATGCCAGTCCTGGTCACCATTCAACTGATTGTACCATCATTCAGAGGGTTTTCATCATCATGTCAAGTTCCACTGGGTCATTTTACACCTTGCTCATGCTTCAGTTGCGGCTAGGTAAGGTTCATTTCCCTCTCCTAGGGTTTTGAAGGCAATTTCTCTTGGATGGTCAAATCATTAGCAAAATTTGTATCTGGATATTCATACACCTTCCCCTATCCTTAATGTACCTTATTAAACACTTCCCATCACTGAGATCCTCTGAATTCCTCATTTTTGCACAAACCCTAGTTTCTTGCTACAACTTGGCAATTTTCTAGGTTAGGCCTGTGTTTCGCCCTTTTGGACCCCTTCCCCTCACTCAATTTTTGAGATTCCACTTTCCCCTACTTCTTAACATCCCTCCCTACTTCCCAAAATTTTCTCAAGAATTTAGAAGCCCCTTATCCCCTTCATTTCGCTTCATTTCGACAAATCCCTTGTTCCACACATCGGGATAGGTTTTACTCCAATGATGTTTCTGAGCAATAAAAGATGAATTTTTGAAAATGGAGAGAGGGTTTTTTCAAAAACAGGCAAAGGAAGAAAATATCCTTCACTTTTTACACAGGTGTCATGGTTTTAGAGAAATGTCAAAAATATAATCGCCTCGGGAGAATTGATGCACCTCTGTAGTGACCTTGGGAAATTCAAGTTTTCTCCTAGTTTGCTTGGCCAAATGAATTGATTGATGAGTCAAATGATAAGTAGACACAAATAGCTTTGAAATGACCTATCATGAGCTCAATTTGGAGTTGAGGAAGGCATTCAAAAGTTGACTGTAACAACACTTTGCCTTTAGGCAACCTCATTTGGCACATTTTGACCAGTCTTGGGAGATTTGATTTTTGACAGGGAAAATGAACTCCAAATTGAAAAATTCTGGTTTGGTTGGAAAGTAGACTCAAAGACCTTTCCAACGAGCTACCCTGTGCCCAATTTGGACACCGGGAAGGCCTCCAAAAGGCTCCTGTAAAAAGGCGTGGCGCACGGGGAGAAATTTTTCAGTGTAAATTTACACTGGCACGGCGCACTAGGAAAGCGCGGCGCATTGGGCTAAAAGGCCTGAAATTCATTGAAATATTCCTCCAAATTTCAAATTATTCATTCCACAAGTAGGTAGAGCCTCCATTTTTTTGTTTCATCCAAGTTTTCTAGGGTGTGGTGGTTGATGGATGCTAATGATTGAAACAAAAATTCAAACCCTATCATTTTGAATTCCTCACATGTCAACTGCTGCGTAGGGTTTCAAAACTTGTTTTCCACCAAGGTCACTCTTTTCCATTATTTCTCTTGTCCTTAATTCCCTTTGTTCCTTGACTCCATTGTTCCCCATCCCCTAAAGTTACTAAACCCCTATCCTAAATTCCCTTTCCCAAAACTTTCAAAGGTGAAACCCTAAACCCTATCCCACACATAAAACCCCTCAAACCCTCCTACACTTCCCTAACTAATTCTATCCCAAAAAATCCCTTAATTCTCCACTATCTTTCCCTCACCTTAAATCCATCATCCTTATTAAATCCCCCGTTCCTCTACATCCCAAATCACTTATTTCTAAAGTCCTATTTTCCTATCCCTAAACCATACCATACCCTATTACTCTCTCTTTCCCATACCATTTGCAAAATTCCTAAATCCCCAAACCTCACTCTCCTAAAACACAATCAAGTGATTGTCCTCACATTGAAGACTTCACTTGATTGAACCATATCCTTACCCTCACTCCATTATACCTACTGTTCCATATTTCTCACAGCCCCTCATTTCCCATTGACATATTTGGCACTTGGAGACAAATACATCAAGCCTTCATTTCTCATTTTCAACAAATCAAACATACACTTGACATACACCTTGTAGCACCATGGAGATGGACACCGACACATCATATGACCAAGAGAGTGACTTTACAACTGAAACTGCATGCACCAGGAGGGTACTGAGGAGGCGCAAAAAACATGATTGGCTCCAAGTCTTGACCGAAGCTTCTTTGGCTGAGCATAACACTTAATGAAGAAGCTCCAGCCCAAATTTCAAGAAATTTGGGACATTTTTTGCATTTTGACAAATTTTGGTACAAAAAACAAGGTTTTTCTCCCTGTGCGCCGCGCCACCTAGCGCGCGCTTTTGCTAGGAAGCTCCAAACTGCAAAACGTTTATATTTTTGGATTTTTCATGAAAAATAATGACTGTTGGTACATGTCCAAGAAGTTTGGGCAAGTTTTGAGTCCCCAGGAGGTAAAAAACACTCAAAAAATGACCTCTCTGCTCCTATTTTGACACACAGGAAGCAGTCTTGGGAGATTGAAGTTTTGGAGGGGAAAATGGGCACTAAATTTAGAAATTACACTTGGGTTGGAAAGTAGACAGGCAGGGCTTTCCAACAAGCACACTTGGGCTCAATTTGGACTTCAAGAAGTGCCTCAAACTCAGCCTCAAATTGGCGTGACGCGCAGCGAAATTTGGGCGGCGCACAGAGGATTTTTGCTCAATTTTCACCTTTCAGCTCATAAATTCGGCCAGTTTGACTAGTTTTGCTTTGTGATGTAATTTTTGATCTATCTTGATGTAATTGGATAAACATGATGTAATTTGGGCACTTATTTACTTTTTCTAGAGGATTCATTCACTAAAAAGTGAAAATTTAATGAATGAATCAGTTTCCTACCTTATAGAGGCAAGTTGTTTTGATTGCCTAGATTTTAGTGCTTTGTTTAGAATTGGTTGAAACAGCTCCTAGAATAATGAGCTCGACCCCTAGAGGCAAGGAAATAGGTTTTACTTGCCTATATCATGTAATTCCCAAGTCATTTTTCAGGGTTGGACACTTGGGATTGCTTGGAATATCATTGTACATTCTATCTCTACTTTTTTGGCTAAGGAAAGACCAGGGTTTTGTAGCACTGTTTGGGATCCATGTGGCTTTATGTTTTGATGGTGTGCTTCTCTAAGTAATTGTAAGTTCATTAGTGTTATGTGTATCATTTTCCTATCTCTTCTTCTAAATTTGAACAAATGAGTGATTAAGGTAGAATCCATTAGCTACTATGCTCTGCCTTTGAATTTGTTTAAATTTCCATGTTTTCATCTGTTTAAGGAGAATTCTTGAAACTCTCTTGCTCTCCTTAGCTCCTCACCAGTCTGATCTATCCATTTCACTCAATTTAAAGCATCAAAATGATTGCCTTCCTTGCCCCAATCAGAACTCTGTAGAAACTGTGCCTCATCCCCGAGCCCAATTTGCCTTTCCCTGTTCCCAACACAAAACCCTCAAAAACTTAAATCAAATCCCTTGTACTTCATACCTAGCATAAAATTAGATTTTATTTGGGTCATCTCGAGGCCCATCGCTTATCTTTTTCCGAGATCGACCCAGAGAGAGCCCTCTTCTGTCCTCGTAGGGCTAGCTACGAGGCTGAGCATGGTTTGATGTGGACCTAGAACCTTGTCTTTTTAGCCTGAGACAAATCTAGGCTCTAACAGATGCCCCGAAGAATATATAAATTGTATTGTTATTATCCCTACCGTAGGGCAGGTATAACACATTCGAAAATGCGTTGAATTTGAAATACTCGCTATTTGACCAAAAAATTAGATGCAAATTGGTAAGGTTAACTTTATAAAAACAAATAATTTATTTTATTAATTATATTAATTCCTATTTTTTTGAATGATGATTGGTTCAATTGCATTGGCTCTTATTATGTAATTATGATTGAGGTACAACCATCATACAATCACCTCACACAGTGAGTGCTCAACGAATTAAATTCATGCACGCCTCTTACTTTGAAAGTCCACAACACTGGTGATCGTACACGAATTAAAGATAAATCTCGAGTTTCCAATCATGTACCTTCTCCTCGTCTCCATTATGATTCTGCTAGTTTCCATTATGGCCTTGACCGTAAGGTTCTGCTTGTCGCTGGTAAAGTACAGTTCCAAAAAGTACTCTATCAACACACGATCAGAAACATTGAGATCAAATTTTTCAAAGATTAAAAAAAAATGACACAAAGGTAAAAATTATATAATATTTAATCTACAAAATGATAAATGAAAAGACAATATGCTAATTATTATTCACTTACTGCTTAATAGTTACTTTTACCTACTTTGAAGTTTAATTAAGATGTTACTTTACCTTAATTTGGATTATATTTTTACATATATTTTTTGGAAGCTAACGAGAGGAATTTTTCTTTAATAGTTTTTCTACTTAAATTTGGTCGAAACATTGTGAATTTTTTTTGACTACCAACTACATATTTTTTTTTATCATAAGTTTCATAGAAACTTTGTAGTAGAATTTGACAAGCGAGTACATATCTTTTTCTTAAATTTCATAGAAACTTTGTAGAAAGCATTTTGACCTTCACAATTTGTTACATATCTTTTTCTTAAATTTTGTAGAAACTTTGTAGAAAGTATTTTGACCTTCACAATTTGTTTCACGAGAACTTAATAAGTGGACAATTTGTTTTTGAGTTATTTTAATCATATTGTTTTATGACTTTTATTTTCTATTTTAGGGATAGATACAAAAATGGCATTAAAGTATCTCTTAAATACTATGATGGCATAAATTTTGGTTAGGATTTCCGAATTGAATTTTTAATGGCCTCTTTTCTATTTTCCTAGTCTCTTTCCTATTTAATAAGACATTTAGTGGATTTTTTTTGATAGAATTTTAGCCTTGTTAATGATAAAAAAATATGTGAAGATACACTATATTTAAGACATCAATTTCAACTTAATTCGCTGAAGTGAACTATACCTCGTAATCAAGATTCATTGCAAGCTAAATGAAACCTTCACACGTTTGTCACACATTATTTGAATTGCACATTATTTGAAGTGAACTATACATAGTGTTAAATTTCCATAAGGGAAATGAGTATCACATTAATCAAATATAATATTACATATATACAGGAGTATTGTCTCAAGATAGGAAAACTATCTTGGACACACAATCTGTTGGTTGAGAGAATATCTCAACCACACACAAATCTAGGAAACAAAATAGGAACAGACTCCTCTAGATAGAAAGAATCACAACTGAGACAAGTAGGAATTACATATTCCAACACACCCCCTTAATGAGTACTTGTCTCGATATCAATCTGCAAAGTCTAGTTGTGGTCAAACATAACAAAATAATATGTTGATGTCCATATAAAGGAGCAACCATCCACCAGAATGCATGGGTGCTAACCGCTGCAACCGCCAGTGTACTAGGATGCCCTTCGCATACATGGTTTTGTCAACCATTATAACTGCATAAATGTACCCATACCTGTAAATCCTCCTCCAATATCACCATGGGTTTTATCGGATTACCCATAACCATGCTCTGTGTTTTATCAGATCACCCTCAACCATGCCTTGTGCTCAGATGGAGATATGCTGAGACCTGTGAGAAAATAAATTTCTCCTGTAAGTAAGGTATGTCACTCCCGATGATCAGGAGCTCAGGACCAAGTGTCGTAAAATGGTCAAAAATGAAAGTGTTCAGAACTAGTTTGAACCTGAACAACTGGATAGAGATCTTCTTCCTGATTACGGCACTGCGAACGGTTCGAAAAACGGTCTCTGTATGAGGAAGTTATGCCAAAACGAAAAATTGCCCAATAACATTGAAATTTTGAATTTTTTCAAAAAAAATTAAAATAGAATATTCCACGAAATATTCTTTTTGGGCAGCGAATGGCAAGCTGCCACGTGGCAAGCCTGGAATCCGCCATGTGGCCCAGGTGACATCATCATGATGTCAGCTCAGTTTTTTGGCATGCATTAAAATGTTGGCAACAGAGAGGTTTGAACCTAAGACCTCATGTGTCCAAACGCCGCGCCTTACCAACACACCACAGGGGTCGGACTTGTTATGGAAGCGGAACAAAGTTCATTTGAAGTTTAAAATAACTTTGGGCGGGGCCCCAAGGGGGCC
Source organism: Pinus tabuliformis (assembly GCA_031772625.1). NCBI lineage: Eukaryota > Viridiplantae > Streptophyta > Pinopsida > Pinales > Pinaceae > Pinus > Pinus tabuliformis. The sequence goes on from CM062817.1 coordinate 148,057,839, forward strand.
AGCCCCTATACCATATGCCCATCCGCCGGGACCATTGTGCTCCACCCTAAACCGCCGGCGCCATAAACATAATGGTCACCATTTAATGTGTGAAACGTGGTCACATTGCCACAAACGCGGGACAAACAACCAGTTCACCTAACCGTGCCATTAAAGGTTGGCACTAAATCCGAGTCACAGAACCGCAGAGTCCGGGTAATCCGTTGACATGCACAGTAATGACAAACGGATAACCGGTGGTCAGTTAGCGGTGGAATTGGTGGACCGCCAAATTTGGGCGGTCCCGCCATAATTGGCGGGCCTATCTGGACTCTAATTAAAGTTAGTTGGAGTCTTTCTAGGACCAGTTGGCAGTTGGGAGTAAATGGCCATAACTTTGGCTAGGAAAGTCCTTTTTGGACGAATTTGTTTTTGATTTTGGGTCTCTTCGACCTTCTAAACCCATTGGCACAGGTTTCACAGCCATATGAGGTCATTTGTAGGTGTTTTTTCTTCGTGGAAGTTCCAGGAGCCACTAGAGCCAAATCAGTTTGGGAGCTACATTGGGAAGTGTGCAGCCAGCGAATGTGGAACGAAGGTCATTCCTAAAGTTTTTCAGCATTTTGAATCCATTTCTATAGCTTGTTTTTCTTTTTGATGCATTCTTCTCACTATTTAGCTTCAGGGAAGCTTTTAGGGCCACTAGGGCCATTTTAGTGATTGAGCTGTGTTGGGCTAGGTTCATCTGTTTGAGGTGAAACAAAAGCCTATTTCTGTGGTAAGGAACCTTCTGAATCCAATGAAGGTGTTTTCGGAATTATTTGGAGACTTCTAAAGGCTGAGATGCTGAAGAGAAGTTTCAGGTAGCCCAGAGCCATCCATGGGAGAAGGCCGATGCAGTGCTCATATTGAGCAAATGAACAGTAATTTTTTTATGTCAGATATGTGCTGGAGATAGTAGTAGAGGTTTTAGATACATTTGAAGCATTCTAAAGGAGTTTGTGCCATCAAGAAGCTCAGGGAAGCTTAGTGCACCTACTGAAGGAATCAAGTCCAAGGGAGCCTAGATCTGCCTGCACAAAGTGGACAGCCATGACAGGGATGCATATGGTTTTTCTAAACCCATAGGTTCAGTTAGTAACCTTTTGGAGTTGAGTGTGGAACTTGTAAAAGAATTCAAGCGATAATCCCAAAGAGCCAAGTCTAGTTGACTAGAGCTCACAGGAGACGTAGCCCACGAGATTGGGGTGAACTCCTTATTAAATTTGTTGTTATGTGTGATGTTTATTTGCTACATTATATGTCTGATATATATGTTTAATATCAGTTGAAACAAATCAAGTTAAAACACATAAACAGAAAAGACATACACCTCTTTCAAGCTAAAATTCCGCATAATGTCAAGTTCAAGCAAGGTCTTGTTTTTAATTGAATCTGAGTGTTTATTTTTTATTTCTTTAGGCAGAGTCTGTAGAGGGCCAGGTAGCTTCTGGATCTCATCCTCTCTTTAGAGGTGACATATCCAGTAAATGCCCCTACAGTCAATCTCTGTATTAGAAATAAGAAGTGCACATATTTGCAGATTTAAACTTGGAGTATTTGTGCACTCATTTACATAAATGAAAATGGATACCTTGCACCCTTAAACAAGTACATTCCATTTTCAAATCACCCGACCACCTATACTCTGAAACTGTAATCATGGAGGCTCCTATGTTGCCACCTGGGCACTATAGCCATGAAGGCTCTATAGCCACTAGGGCTCACCAAAGATCCGACTCAACCAAGTCGAGGGTTTTCTCGGCTAACACTAAACCATGCCAATAGGGATCTCTGTCCCATTTCACTCTTACATGTGATTTCTGGCTTACCACAAACTGACATTGCAAATACAAAGTTGTTTTTAGATTACCATGAACTGTATGGGGGTACACATGCCTTACAAGGCTTACAACACAACTCCAACTCTTGGAGTTACCAGGTACATACTTTACAACGACCACTACAAAACATCCTAGACTTGCTTACTAATGTATGTGACATATACTATGAGTTTTCTTTATTTCAACACACAATATTTTACCTTGTTTGTCCATCTATTGTTGCTTCACCCAACTAATATCTATTGCCATAATAAACTTCTTCTAAAATCATATCCAAACTTGGTGTCTTCATCTTGAATCTTTCCAACTTCATTTCGTCATTGTTAGAGTGATCAATTCTAAAAAATAGCATTTACATGTTAAGTTGATCAAGCTCAACATGTTTCAGTTACAAAACCCAAAAATAATTCAAGAAAAAATTCATTTTACCAATCATATACTAATTCGTGGCATAGTGGAAGTGGAAATGGTGAGGCAACGCTCACAAAGAGACGCTGCCCACACTCACTCTTCAATGGATTAGTCTTCAGTGCATCCAAACATAGCGTGCATTGTTCCTTGCACCCAAGGATTCAAAATCGAGCTCCTTGTACCCTAGAACATGTCCCCATGACGATTGTGCCTACTGCAAACACCACATCAACTTCAAGAATCGCTAAATTCTCTGAATGAAAGGGAAGTGAAATGGCTCACCCCACTAAGGCTTCGCAGACCCCAAAGCACTTTCTCTTTTGTTGTATGATACAAAACCAACAACACCCTCTCACAAGATTCGTCCAGAAGTATGCCAAGTTTGGCCTCCTTATGTGCACTGCTCAAATGGCATAAAAAACCTAGGTTCCTTATGTGCACAATTCTTTCCACTGATAATATTCTCCACAAATTTTCTGATGGCGTCAAGTGCACTGTCAATATTTCGTTTTAGAAAAGGATTTGGCATACGCTCCAAATCCCTGAGCCAATAATGATTGACCATGTTTTCCTCGTTTGGATTAGCAATGGTGTTGACCTCGATCTCCTCCATCTCCTTGAACGAGCACTGAAATTTGGGCTTCATTTCCTCCACAAATTCTTTAGTAAATCTGATTCGGCTTACGTTCACATACAACCCAAACTCCTTGTGTTGATAAATCCATTCCAGGTCACATGATCCGTTTCGAAACCTTTTTTCTTCTTCTTACTTTTTAATGAATCTGCACTAGAGAACTCCGACAGAATTTTCTGGGCTATATCACTGGCCCAAGTTCTAGACTCAATGCGACATCTTTGTAGGCTGGTAATTGACATAAATTATAATTATGCTTGCCGCAGTGGGAATTCTAATAGAGAGCGTGTGAAAACAATAAGTCGAGCTGCCACCAGGCCACTCTACACAGGCCGCTCCCACTAAGTGCAGGCCGCTCCACCATTGCACCTGCTCAGCCTCCAGCCCGACCTCCCCTGGCAGTTAGCAGTGCCATGAGTAGCACCACAGTAAACTTTAGATGCTGCTCCAAACCTCAGCTTGCTCGCTCCTTCCATGATGCTGCTTCGCAGGTCTGAGCAACCAACTCCACCTTCGAACTAACACTGGTACCCTCAGCAACATCCACTATAGGTAGACCACACCCATCATTTGATCTATACAGATCCGCTGCTCTGATCCACGTATTCACTATCAGATCATTGAGTTACACTCCGCTGCAACGCACCACACGACCTTCCTCTTCTCCAATCGCACCACCACTTGTTTAAGTTCAACTTCTACTTATATGGACAAACAAAAATTAACACACTATACTCTCTTAAAACAAATATAGATACTCGCTATTTCCCTCAGCCCAGGATGGGCCAAGCCTAGGAGGGCCAGGCCCTCAAGGACTGTGATACCATGTTAAATTTCCATAAGGGAAATCAATATCATATTAATCAAATATGATATTACATATATACATGAGTATTGTCTCAAGATAGGAAAACTATCTTGGACACACAATCTGTTGGTTGAGAGAATATCTCAACCACACACAAATATAGGAAACAAAATAGGAACATACTCCTCTAGATAGAAAGAATCACAACTACCTTCACACATTTATGGCACATTATTTATTACAATAAATAAGAGCAGTACTTGAAGACTGCCCAGTGAGTTATGACAAAAGACTGCCAATCAAGCGAGTCAGATTTAATACTATCACTATTTCGTCGAAACGAGAATTGAATTCACCAAATTCGGTTAGTGTAGAATTCCATTTGAATGCTTATCCAAAAAAACACCAATAAGTATTATTATGTTTTATTTTTAAATAATATTTTATGTCATGGTTTGAGTTGTTTGATTTTAAATTTAATATCTCTATATATATATATATATATATATATATATATATATATATATATATATATATATATATATATATATATATATATATATATATAAGTTTCTATGGTATTATCTTTAATTTTTACAATTTTTAAAATAAGAATTACTTTAAATTTAATGTCAATATGGAATTTTAACATTTGTAGATGAAATAATATTTTAAATGGTAATTTAAGTAATACAAATTGTGATTTCAAAGATTCTTTATTTATCAAATTTTAATAAATAGAAAACTATGTAGTTATCTTAGATCAAAAGTCCTCTATTTATAGAATCACTTTATGTTTTATAGAAAAGAGGTTGTTAGCAACAAGATTGTTTTTTCCTTAATCATATAAATTAATTTAAATTAGACCATTATTAAACAATGTTATTAAATTAAATAATTAAATAGATATGTTGTATGTAAAAAGTGTATGATATGTTGTATGTTGAATATTTATATATTTTTCAAATATTTTTGGGAATATTAGTACATTTTAATTAAAAAACAATTATAACAAACACAATGTTCTATGTATTTAAATGATAGATATTTCACTGCATGGTTTTAAGTTATTGCTAGGTGGTATATGAGTAGCAGACAAACAAAAATTTGGTTGAATGACAACTCCTTGTCCACGAGCATGGTAACATTCTCATTCATTATTATTCAAAACAATTCGGGTTTCGACTACCATGGATTTCTTTTCTGCCAATACAATATAAGTGTGTATTTCATTGTTAAACATGAGCCAAAAGATACATTTTACAAAACATAGTAACTAGATAAATGGACGACAATGCCCTTCAATTCTCCCCTACAATAATTTAGTAAGAAACTTTCATCACAAAATAAAATGAACAAATATGATATTAAAGTTTACAAAAAAAACCATCCACAAATAAAGTCCTTATTATCTTTGTGTAGCGAGAGCTAATGCAATCATGAATTATCTTACTATTTTAATTGTATTTTTTTCAATATAAAGTTGTATGTCTTTATTGTTTTTTACTCTAATTTAACTATATTTAAACTAACCGAGAGTAGCTACTTTGTAGCCCTTGTTCAAATGTGGGAGCTAGTTCATACCTTTCAAAGTTCAATAATTAAACTAAGTGGCATGGAGCCCTATCTATGAGACCTTGTTAACATATAGATGTTATATTATCTTAGTTATATAAATAAATTAAATAACTGATACTAATTGATAGACACCAATTTATGATAAGTATCAAGACATTAACTTTATGATAAATCTCATATTATCAAAATTAAAAAAAAAAAAATTCATAAAAATAAATTATGACTTTAATTTAAATTATTATTATTATTATTATTAATTATCAAAAAAATCAAGATATGAGTAAAAAACATAAAAATTTAAAAAACATAAAATATCTAACAAAATGCTTAACTATGGAAATTCAACCCCACTTTATCATGGTGATTCTTGACTTGTAAATATGATTTATTACTATACCATGGTTTATCAATACCATATGTCCAAAAAACCATAACTCATTTCATATCACACTTGTTTTTATAACATTTTTTTATTAATCAATTTAATTAAAAGGGTACAAAGAGTATATCTACTTTTAAGATAAATCTCAAATTTTGATATATGACCACTACTAAGAATATTCTAGAATATTTAGTGGAGGTTAAATCTCTACCATCCACCTAATAATTATTGATAATTAAATTAAAATTTTGGAAGTCTTATTCCTAGATAAACACTTCAATCCATACATTAAATAGTTGATAAATACAAACACCAATCCATAATAAACAACAAAACACTTCATGAATACGTCTCAAGTTGCTAAAATTTATTTTAACTTTATTATTATTATATAATTTGAATATATATACATTTACAAAACATGGAACAAGATTTTTAACTATGAAGATTTATCCACAATTTACAATGGAGATTCTTAAGTTATAAATTGGTTTTGTTACAATACCATAGGCCAATGAATTATTAATACCACATGCCCAAAAAACCATAACCCACTTCAGATCACACGTGTTCATATGATATTTTTTTCTTATTAATTAATTTAATTAAATGGGTAAAAAGGGCATAACTACTTTGCGTTGGATCCTGAAAACAATTCTATGCTCTATATAAATCGCAGAAGACTTAGATCTATAATCTCAACATTAATTTGTATATACTATTACGAATATTCTAGAATATTTCTCCCAAGTTAAATCTCTACCATCCACCTAATAATTATTGATAATTAAATTAGAAGTATGGAAGCCCTATTCCAAAATAAACATGCCTATCAACATAATTAATAAATTAGTTAATTAAAAAATAAAACCAAATTAAAAAAATTAAAATTAAAACTTTGATTTATGAAATATTGTGAAGAATAAAACTTTTTGTTATGTAATTAAAAAAAAAAATTAATATATAACATGAAATCAAATAAAATCATAAAGATGTACTTACTCTATTTCCTTCTAGATTTGAATATATGATCTAGAAGGAAATACAGTAAGTACATAATAGATAAATGAATAAATAATAGATAATAGATAAATGAATAAATAAATATATACAAATTTTGATTGTTGGGATTAATCCGTTGCATCTCTACTATTTATTAATTCTCTAGTTCACCTATCCATCTATATCTTGATGAACCACAGTAAGTGGTTCGAAACACATTGACATGAAAATCTATATGTGATTTTGTCTAGCTTGCATTCTGAGAATATATGATATCTTAAAATATGCATGCTTTAACCATTAAACTTACTTAAACTAACACACCTTGTACTATATAAATATAAAATTATTAAAAAGTAAACAAAGTAATGCACTTTAAAATTTATTTTATAAATCTTCAAAAAAATAACATTATAATAAAACTCATTTGAGAAAATTTTATGGATATATTTTCTTGAAATTATATGTATAATTAATGCTAATATGGATAGTGTGTAATTATTAGAGCATAGGTCTAGATAAATAATTGTATAAACTTGTAAGAATTGAAAAAATAAATTGGAAGAGAGAATCAATACTTAAAGTAGCTTAGTTAAGCTTAATTACATGCAAGCACTAAGACTAACTAAACTAACTAATGATAAGTGTGCTTTATTCTATGTTAATGTGCATGCACACCACATGCATGCACTAAAGCTAAATTATGTCCATGTACACCAACACGCCCCCTTAAGCATGACTTAGGTGAGTATGATGCAAGATGGATTAGTCCCAACAACAAGGCCATTTTACGTACCCGTGTAGAATGAATGGAGGAAAGAGGGAAAATCCAGTGGGAACAACCCCTTCCCCTCCCCCCCTTCCCCCACAAAAAAAAAATACAATGCAAAACTAAAAGAAAAGACAATTACTAGGAAGTTGTGTCCTTCACCCTGAGATGATCCCACATAAAGTGAAACTTCTACTCAGTGAAAGTCTTGGTGAAGATGTTGACTGTATGCTAATAATATGGATAGTACTATAGTTTGATGATATCATCATGAATCAATTATTTGACGTAGTGCATTTGGATATCGACCTGTTTGGGCTATTGCCATTGCACTGGATCTTTGCAAAACTTCAATGTACTTTGATTGTCACACCATATGACAATCGAATGATGGAAAATGATACCAAGCTTGGAAAATAAATGTCAAGTCCAAATGGCCTAAATGAAAACATTGACCGCTCCTCTGTACTCGACCTCTGCTGGTGATAAAAAAATGGAAGCCTGCTTCTTGCTTGACCAATAAATAGGGTCGTATCCAAAACTAAGTACATAGCTGAAATGGACTCCTTCACTACAAATGGATTTGGAGGAACAAGCTTCATTTTCGGAGTAGAGGTATCAACTCCCATGTTTGGATTAACGACCCATTCTCCTTATCCATGGTTGCATGCCAATATGGATCCTCTGCAATTCTAGCATGCATTTGACGATTAGATGCATGCATGGGAATGATTGTCTCTAGGGATGCATGCATGCATATGCATGGTGTTATATATGCCTCCTTGGATACATACATGGGCATGCATGGCTCTGCAACTGAGTGCATGTGGGGCATCATGAAATTGAGACCTCATCATATTTGCATCATCAACATCATAAATTTAGTAGAGGAATCAAAGTCCTCTTCTATGGTTTAGAAAGAAATATCTCCATTTGTAGTAGAGTTTTCATCACCAGTGGCGGAAGAGATTTCCATGTGTGTGACATCTTCGTTATTAGATAGGATCAAAATTCTCATTTTCAAGAGCTTCATCAATAATATAAGAAGCAAAGTCTTCATGTGCAACATTGTTTCAAGAATGTTTGTCTAAGTTGTTAAAGAAGTCTTTATCGATTTCATGACTATTATGATAGATTGAGCTCTCTGCCTCCAAATGGTGTTCTTCTCGATCATTTTCATCACCATATAATCCTTTTAATATAGTCCAAATTTCATGTGGTGATTCAATATCTATGATATGATAAAGAATATCATGAGACACAGATAGACATAATCTTCCATAAGCCATGTCAGATCTGTTAAGCCAATTGAACTTCTCATCCTTTGACATTGGTTCCGTCTCAATTCCCATGACTATTCGGTACAAGCCTTTGATCCTAAGATGAAGCAAAATCATCGACTTCCATTCATAGTAATTGTATGGAGTGACAATGGTGAAGCCTAGGAATTCCATTCTTTCACTAATTCAATTCTTTGACAGTTTTTGACACTTTCAATTTGTGGAAAATTCCAACACTTTCAATCTCCTAGTAGTTTCCAATGCTTTGATTTTTAAACCTGCAAAAAATTGTTCATGCACCTTCTCCAAGCCCCTTGCTGCTCTGATACCGTACAAAATTATTAGAACACATGTAAGAACCTAGCTAGAGAATAATTTCATAAACTTGAAATATTTGAAAACAAAAATTGGAAGAGAGAATATATTTGATACCTCAATATTGATGAAAGAATCAATACATAAAGAAACTAAGTTAAGCTTAACTAAGTGCAAACCCTAAGGCTAACTAAAACTAAGTGTGCTTTATGCTATGTTAATGTGCATATACATTGCATGCAAGATCTAAATCACATAGCATATACACCACATGCAAGATCTAAATCTAAATAAATCTAACTAATGTACATAAACACCAACAAATAATCAGCCGAAAGGTGTTTTCTTTATGAAGTTGATTGGGCAAACATTGTTTAGCCAAACCAATTCCCTCACTCTATTTTTGTCGTTCTATCCCATTAGAATTCAACATGTGTAAAATTTTTATCAATCCATATTTCTCTTGCTGCAATACGACTGCCTCGCCTATTGTGAAAATAATTCTAGTTATCGACATAGTAAAGTCTAGTACAGAAGCGATAAAGTTTCTTTTGTTGAAGGAAAAAACGATTTCAGAGTCTTATTATGGCATCTCCATTCATATCTCTTTCTCCTGCTCTAGATAGGCCCAAGATTACCTTCATAAGCCCAAGAAATGAAAATGGCCTCCAGAAGAGCTTCAATATTAATGTGCATTCCAAGGCTCCTGCGAAGAATTTCTTCGCCTCCACCTTGACCAATAGCCCTGCAGAGTATCCTCAAAGAGCACCATATCTGTTCAAGGATACATATTCTAGGAAATCAAAGGAGATTAAAGAGAATAATGGGTTTGAGAAGATCCCGCCTCAAAAATATGCAAGCCTGAGGTCGCCCACACACAAAGGCATGAAAAGCTTCATGGCCCCATAGTTTCCAGCTGCTTATAAGATTGATGAACCTAGAAAGAGGATTTTGATGGAGAAAAATGAGACTGTTGGGCATCCTGCTTCCTCAATGCAATCACCAGCCAAAGTCCTGGTGAAATCGCCCTCTGTGCTGAAGCCCCAAAATTCGGCCCTGTCTAAGCCTATGGTGGAAGATAGCCCCCATGTTGGAGAAGAGCGTGAAGAAGTTTCAGGGGATTGTATGGAGGTGGACAAGGTTCAATCCGTGTTGCAACCTAAAATAAAAGCTTGCAAGGTTCTTTTTGAAGCTGGGGTTGTTTCCAATCCCAATGAGGAAAAGGAACCTAACCTTGAATTAAGCGAGGAAGGTGAGTTGTTAGCCTTTCTGTATCAATTTCTTGATCCTAGTGACGAGCCCACAATCCTTCCACCCTATAATCCTAAGACTAATTATTTGTCTCCTCAGCCTCAATTTCTCCGTTATCATCCAGAAAGAGACTTAAAGTTGGAAGGAAGTTGGGGGACTAGCTTGTGGGGAGCATGGGTTTTTGGAATCTGGACTGGGAAGTGGACTTACCGAAGTCAAAGATATTAAAAAAATACAGTCCCTAGGAGACCAAATGGCTTCTATAGGTTTATCCACTGATTGTAGAGAAATCCATGAGGTTGAAGAAAAAGAAATAACATCAGTTGATAAATCTGAAGAAAATCCCTATAACACTAATGGTGCTACCTTTTAACCCACGTTGAACATTTTTGAAAAGGAGCGGGAAATGTATGATGATGAAGATGAAGAGGAAGAGGAGAATCCATATGGATGGTTGAAAATTTCATTGTTGTTTGTGTTTGTTTTGTTGTCTACTTCAGTTGGTTTTTTGGGATTTGGAAGCCCCGGTCTTCTGCCACCATCTTTGCAGAACAATGCATTGGCTACTGGTGAATTTTATGCCTCGACAGTGAATGCTATTAAATATGTAGAAGTGTTTTAGAGATAGGATTCTATCAAATATATGAATAATTCTATTTTACAGTATTCAAGGACAAAATTTGATGCTATTGTAGAGAATGTTAAGTTCTGGGTTGATTCATCCTTGACCAAGCTAAAGGCACTAACAAATTCTGTGATGGAAAGAATCATGGAGAACTCCTTTGAGAAAACCCATAACAGTGGTATTGAAGGAATGGGTAATCATCTTGGCTTGGAAACTATTGTAGAAAGGGACATCAAGGACCATAGCCTTTCCTCTGATGAGAGCTTACTAGAGAAGGGGAGTAGCACAGAGGCCAATCTGCAGGGCTTTGATCAATTTGTTTCCTCTTCAATTCATAATGAACAATCCACCCAAATAGCTAGTGCAAGGGAGGGAGAGCATGTTCCATAGGGGAATACTAAGCATGAAGTTCTTCATAGTGCATCTGAGAACCCATCATCCTCTGGAATGAAAGAAAAAGACAATAAATTTGGAGTACATGAACATGGATACTTCATGCCATTATCTTCTCCAGAAACCCTTCCTCGTTTAGACATACCTTTATCCTCCTACTCTGACATAGCTGATGAAAAGGATAGATATGGTAGAGAAGAGGGTTTTGAGGAATCTATGTTCTCATATTCTTCATATAGAATAGACAAATCTGTTGCTTCTGAGGAATCTTTGCCTATGGTTCATTATGAAGAAGCAGATAATATCAATGAACATGCTTCTGAAGCAGCAGACATTGATGAGATTCCTGAAACTACCATCCTTCCTAACCATGACCAGAATTTTGTATCAGTTGTCAGTGAAGATTTAGAGGTTAGTAAACCTTTCGTTCCTTTGGTTTCATAGAGAAACTTAGAAGTAAAGTAAGAATCTGAGGCATTAGACATGGACAACCAAACACTTGAGAATGTTAGGTCCCTATACTACTAGTGTAGCCCCTTATTGTTATTAGTACAACCCCCTTATTATATTTTTGTGCCAATGTAGTCCCCATATTGTTATTATTGCGCCCCATAGAAGCTCACTATTGTTATTATTGTGCCCTTACATTATTATTATTATTATGGCGGCTTTGATTATATTATGACTCCTTAGACTCCTATATATAGAAAGGAGGTCTTATCATTTGTATCATATAAGAATTGTTCATTTGTGTAATGTAAAGGAGGTTTCCCCCTCGAAGAGGCTTATTTCTAAGGCGTTCATCTATCTTTTCTATCTTTTTGTGAGTTGGTTTCATAACATTTGGTGTCAGAGCTTTGGATTTTAGGGTTTCGCTGCTCCAAACAGGTCATCATGGTATTGTCACTATAACTTTTTTTTCTGTGGCGTTTCAAAAGCTACAAAAAAAACTCATTTGATAAGAAATCTTGCTGAACCATGTATCCAAATTTCAGATCTTGTCTCACCATATTTTCAGAGATATGATCTGAGGAAGTTATGGTTTTTGCAAGCTCCAGAATTTCATCTAAAACAGGTCATCGTGGTATTTTCGCTATAACATTTTCGCTACGAAGTTTCAGAAGCTAAAGAAAAAACCCATTTGAGAAGAAATCGTTCTGAATCTCGGGTCTAAATTTCAGATCTTGTCTCACTACATTTTCGGATATATGATCTGAGGAAGTTAGGGTTTTTGCAGACTCCCAAATTACATCCTAAACAAGTGACCTTGGGAAAATCGTCATAACTTTCTCTCTGAGCAACAAATTGAAATTTCGTAAGAAGTTACAGAAAGAGGATGGATTGTAGTTTTATGTGCATATTTTTCAGATCCAAAGGTTGAAACAGTGACACATGGAACGTCATACAAGTTCGCTCTGCTAAAACATTATATAATTAGGTCATCTTAGGAGATTGGACATAACTCTTTCTTGGAGAATCAAATTCTGATCAGACTTGCGGGGTTAGAAAGAGGACTCAGAGGGCTACTGCAGGATACGATTTTAGAACTTTGAGATCTGAAAGTACAGAGTTAAAGTCATTTCAATATCGAGCTCCTGAAATCAAGAAAAGGCAATATGAGGAAGTTTGATGGAAAGGATCTAGTAAATTGGATACTACAGATGGAGCAATATTTTGATCTACATGGTGTACCACTGTTACAAAAGGTATGTATTGCATCTTCATATTTAGAACTTAATCAATTTTTATGGTATAAAGGGCTTTGTTCTCGTAAACAACTTGTTACATGGTCAATTTTCACGAAGGAAATGATAGCCATTATGAGGATACAAAGAGCAACACCTTCTCTAGAGCAACACCACAACAATTGGAAGAAAAAAGAGAAAAAGGGCTTTGTTACGAAGTGGAAAGAAAAATTATGGCAACAAGGAAGTCTACCCCTCACAACTATAAATATGGAAATGTTGTTTCTCCTAGCCTTCCACAACCTACAAGGGTTACACCACAACAATTGGAAGAAAAAAGAGAAAAAGGGCTTTGTTACAATTGTGATAACAAATACATTAAAGGTCATAAGTGTGTTGAGAAGAAATTATTTTACATTAATTTTGGAGAGGAAGAAAAGGATCAAGAAACGTCAAAAGAAGAGTATATACACCAAGAACCAATCCCAAAGAAAGAAGAAATGAATCCGACCATATCTTGTAAAGCATTGGAAAGAATTACCGCTCCCAAAACTCTCAAGATAGAAGGACATATCAAGAAGAAAAAGGTTTAAGAAGTGAATGATCACATCGAGAAAGAAGAAATGAATCCAACCATATCTTGTAATGCATTGGACAGAATTACCACTCCTCAAACTATCAATATAGAAGGACATATCAACAAGAAAAATGTTCAAGAATTGAAAGATCACACCGAGTCTCAAGAAATCAATCCGACCATATCTTCTAATGCATTGGAAGAAATTACCACTCCTCAAACTATCAAGATAGAAGGAAATATCAAGAAGAAAAAGGTAAGAGTGTTGATTGATTCGGGTAGTACCCATAATTTTATTGATTGTAAGATAGCCAAGGAATTGAATTACTTTCTATATCCAACACCAGAGTGTCAAGTGATGGTTGCAAGGCGAGGAACCCTAAATTTCTCTGGAAAGTGACATAATATCAAGCTATCCATGGGAGAATATGTATTTTATAGCCTAATTCTTTCCATTCCAATGGGTGTGCTGATGTTTTACTAGGTGTTCAATGGCTACAATCTTTGGGTACGATAGCTTTTAATTTTCAAGAACTTTTCTTGAAATTTTTTTGGGAAGGAAAGGAAATTGAATTGAGGGGTATTGAATGAAAACCTGGAAAGATAATCAACTCTAATAGCATGAAAAAGCTTCTAAATAAAGAACAACGAGGTGTAATGCACAATTATGTTCACTAGAGGATTCGACATCGAAATCATGTATTTCTCGAGATCTCCAAAACGTTTTGGACAATCATTCCAAGGTATGTGAGACTCCCAAAGGCCTCCTAACTATTCGTGATCATGATCATGCTATTCATTTGATTCCATGAAGTGTTCCTCCAAACATCAGGCCTTACATATATCCATATGCCCAAAGGAGCGGAAACTCATTCAAAAGTTGTAGAAGATCCTAGTTCAAACAGTATTGCGAGAACTTGATAAGGAAGGAAAAAGCATAGTGGAACCTGAAGCAGTCACAGAACCGAGAAATCGAAAGCTACGAAATGGATCAATTTTAGAGTATCTCATAAAGTGGAAGAACTTACTCGCTGAAGATTCCACATGGGAGGACAATAATTTATACAGAAGCATCAAGAACTACTAAAGCATTAAGGACAACACTTTTTGAAGGAGAGGGGCATGTTAGGTCCCTATACTACTAGTGTAACCCCTTATTGTTATTAGTACAACCCCCTTATTATATTGTCGTGCCCATGTAGTCCCCATATTGTTATTATTGTGCCCCATAGAAGCCCACTATTGTTATTATTGTGCCCTCACATTATTATTGTTATGTCAGCTCTGATTATATTATGACCCCTTAAACTCCTATATATAGAAAGGAGATCTTGTCATTTGTATCATATAAGAATTGTTCATTTGTGTAATGTAAAGGAGGTTGCCCCCTCAAAGAGGCTTATTTCTAAGGCGTTCATCTATCTTTTCTATCTTTTTGTGAGTTGGTTTCATAACAGAGAATGTGATTGTTGAAGATGAAAGTTGTTGTGCTTCTCCATCAAATGTAGATGGGGAGTACCTTGTGAAGGAATTTCAATTCACAAAGAGGACTCACTCTATGTTTTCCCAATTTGAAGAGAGAGAACTTAAATAATCTCCTTCATCTGCTGCAAAAGACTTCATTGGTTTTGGAATCGATGCTTCTAGCTTTCCAAAGAAATCAATAAGAGATCTTTTGCCTAGTGCAACTACAGGTTTTTCAATTCTAGTAGCTACTGCATTAGCTTCTATTTATTTTGTTTATGCCTCTAGGAGAAATTCTAAAATCTCTAGTGAAGTTGGAGGGAAATCAGTTAAAGCAACAACAGAAACAGGAGACATTTACCACTCCCCATACTCTAGGGTGTAGTTTATTTCATCCCCGCAAAACAGGACAGAGAAGCAAGTAAATTCCAGGCTTTCTCCACCTCGTGTGGAATTACTTTCTGAGTATTTTCTAGCAGATATTAGCAGCTCAGATAGAAGTATCATTAGTAGAGCGAGTGCATATGGAAATATTTCTTAGACATATGAAAGGAGGTCAAGAAGAGGAAACAACATTTCCTCTACAACTGATCAAGAATATGCAATTACACCAAAATTTTCCATAGACTCACCTTCTTATGGAAGCTTTACAACTTATGATAACATCGTTTGAAAAGAGGGTAGTTTAGATGAGCAGCACAAGGTGGTCACCCCGGTGAGAAGATCCAATAGAATCCACAAGCAAGCAACATCTCCTTTGTGATGTGAAGATGAAAACAAAGAGGGTTTTTTATATCCCTTGGTTCACATGGCTTATCCTATCTGATGAGCAATATTTCTTTCATTGTTCTTGGGCACCATTTTACGTTTCAAAATTTAGTTACTGCTTAAACGATGCATTCCTCATTGGAATGATGTTGACAAGGCAACAATATTACATATGGGTTGTCTTAGTGCTCTTTGATTGAATGAATTAGTTACTTATGGATTTAACTGGTTTTTGTTTTAAGGGAAAAAAAAAGTCCAGTACAGAATGTGCAGTGGCAACAATACCCCATTCAACATTCTATCAAAGATCTTAGGCCCAATGGGGAAGATGCCATCATTGGTTACTTACGGCTCAATCTCGGTGAACTTGCAAGTGTTCCTTCCTACCTTTTACTATTTGTTCTTCGTTGAGAAGTTTACTACCACCCGGGCTTTATCGACCTCACCTAGGTAGAGGAATTTTGTGTTGGTATTTAGCATTTGAGAGGATTTTATAATTTTGAGGATGAAACTCTAAGATTCTGGTAATATAGAGGGATATAATGGTTAGTTGTGCATTACCACATCAATGAATCAAATTTAGTAGAGTGTATTTTTGTAACTTATCTCTGGATGGATGTATTGAAAATTCTGGCTATACTGAGATAGAAAGTTCTCATGTCTGGTTATTTTTGTACAATATTTTGTTTATTAAATCAAAAAGTATTTTTTCCTTACCAATTTATACAAGATTTATAATCGAGCATTTTTCACCGTGTTTAGTATGGTTTTTGTCTCAGATCTTCTCCTTACAACTCTGTTAATGTTGTACGTCATGTCTTGATACATTATTATTTGTCATGATAATAGATTATCTGTCTATCTTGCTACATGGTTCATTAACTCACAGGGACACTATATTGTTAATGGGTTACCCAAGACTGTCTGTGCTTAGGAAATTTTGGTATATCTTTATAAAGTTCATAGTCACCAGCTAGATCTTCACTACTAAACATAAATGACGTTGCAGGTTGAGAAGGTTATTACATTAGATATCATTTTGGGATTCAAATGCGTTAAGTAAGTCATTCATGTATGACCATTTCCATGAGAGGTAGTCGTAACTGACTAATTTCTCATGATTTTTGAATAGTTCACTTAGCACTCATTCCATCGAGTGATGCTCACAGGGGTGAAGGAGTGGGATTGAAACTAGTGAAATGAATCACATAGCGTCAATCATCACTTCCGGGGCTTGCACCCAGTAACCAGGACTTCTTGGGAGGTCACCCATCCCAGATCACCTCTTAATCAAGCCCACTTAGCTTGCTACCCCATTTGCAAAACCTTAGCAAGTATTGTGCCTCATGAACCATTTAAGTATAGATCCCTTCACTCTTTTTGCATTTAAGTATTAGGGGGTTTACACAATGCATTATATTAAATATCATTTTGGGATTCAACTGCGTTAAGTAAGTCATTCATGTATGACCATTTCCATGAGAGCTAGTCGTAACTGACTAATTTCTCATGATTTTTTAATAGTTCACTTAGCAATCGTTGCATTGGGGGATGCTCACAAGGGTGAAGAAGTGGGATTGAAACTAGTGAAATGAATCACATAGTGTCAATCATCACTTTCGGGGCTTGCACCTGGTAACCAAGACTTCCCGGGAGGTCACCCATCCCAGATCACCTCTGGCTCAAGTGCGCTTAATTGTGGAGTTTTCCCCACAATCAAGCTCACTTAGCTTGCTACCCCATTTGAAAAACCTTAACAAGTATTGTGCCTCATGAACCATTCAAGTAGAGATCCCTTCACTCTTTTTGAATTTAAGTATTAGGGGGTTTACATAGTGCATTATATTAGATATCATTTTGGGATTCAACTATGTTAAGTAAGTCATTCACATATGACCATTTCCATGAGAGGTAGTCATAACTGACTAATTTCTCATGATTTTTGAATAGTTCACTTAGCATTCATTGCATCAGGTGATGTTCACAGGGGTGAAGAAGTGGGATTGAAACAAGTGAAATGAATCACATAGTGTCAATCATCACTTCCAGGGCTTTCAACCGCTAACCAGGACTTCCCAGGAGGTCACCCATCCCAGATCACCTCTGGCTCAAGCGCACTTATCTGTGGAGTTTTCCCCACAATCAAGCCCACTTACCTTGCTACCCCATTTGCAAAACCTTAGCAAGTATTGTGCCTCATGAACCATTGAAGTAGAGATCCCTTCACTCTTTTTGAATTTAAGTATTAGGGGGTTTACACAGTGCATTATATTAGATATCATTTTGGGATTCAACTGCATTAAGTAAGTCATTCATGTATGACCATTTCCATGAGATGTAGTCGTAACTGACTAATTTCTCATGATTTTTGAATAGTTCACTTAGCACTAATTGCATCGGGTGATGCTCACAGGGGTGAAGAAGTGGGATTGAAACAAGTGAAATGAATCACATAGTGTCAATCATCACTTCCAGGGCTTTCACCTTCTAACTAGGACTTCCCGCGAGGTCACCCATCCCAGATCACCTCTGGCTCAAGCGCGCTTATCTGTGGAGTTTTCCCCACAATCAGGCCCACTTAGCTTGCTACCCCATTTGCAAAACCTTAGCAAGTATTGTGCCTCATGAACCATTGAAGTAGAGATCCCTTCACTCTTTTTGAATTTAAGTATTAGGGGGTTTACACAGTGCATTATATTAGATATCATTTTGGGATTCAATTGTGTTAAGTAAGTCATTCACGTATGACCATTTCCATGAAAGGTAGTCGTAACTGACTAATTTCTCATGATTTTTGAAATCTTAAAAAAGTTGTTACATTTTATATTTTATATGTAATAATTTCCTCTTAACTTTCACTAAGGAAAAAGAATAAAATTTAATAAACAAAAATATCATTCCTATCCTTCACCAACCAATGAATCAAGTTCCACAATAAAAAAATCAATATATAAAATGATCATAGTCGACCTTCCCTATGATTCACTCATTTACATTCATAGCTAATGATTTAAGGGCAACACACCCTTGCTTTTTACATTATTTTTCTATGTCATTTTAAATTTAGTGCCAAAGAAGTTATCACTCTACCATTGACGCAACTTGCTTTCACATGCACACACAGAATTGAATAATCTCTAAGCAAGCACTTGTAAGATGCTCAACCACCAAACCATATTTAATTTTTGCATAAAATTTATGTCTTTGGGATAAAATTTATTATCAAAATTGTGATGTTAGATTGCCTAATCCATCAAATACCTACTAAAATAATTTAATATAAAGAAGTTTTATTTCATGAATCTAACACATTTGAAAGAAATCTAAAAAAAACAAGGGCGGCTGTGGGGCAGCAAGTCCCTGCCTTGAGTGGAAGTGGGGAAGTAGTTGATCTAGTATTTTGACCTTATTAAAGCAACACAATTGGGATATATTTTAGTATTTTGACCTTGTTAAAGCAGCAGAATTGGGATCTATTTTAGTCTGTCTCTAGAAACTAGGTCAACCTAATTTATTTAAGATCTATTTTAGAAACTAGGTCAACCTAATTTCCTAATTTATTTAATTTCAAATGACACAAATTGGAACAGGTAAGTTAACTTTATTCCAGTTGGCCATGGAGACAAAAACAAAAATGTACATACTTATTCAGGACTCCCTTTTCTTTGTGAAGTTTAATCGGTTTACGAACAACAGAACAGACAAAATGAAACACCAAGGTTCTTATAATACTCATATATTTTTAAATTTGTTATTTCTGATTTATAAGTTCGTTTAAACTAGCAATACTAAATGACTAAATGGCACGAGCTGCGTGCGAATGGAATCGATGTGAAATAAAGCTAACTAGTTTTTGTTGGTGTGAAAAGAATATACTTGACATGGGAGTATAACATTAGATTATTAAATTAATGTAGGCCCAGAAATTTATTTAATATTTAATTAAATTGAAGTATATAAAATTGTTCATTAATTGTTTTGTAAAAGTGAGCATGGAGCACCATGATAATACATGTGGAGCATGGCGCATGTATTACATGTGTTATAGTTAATTCTAAAGAAATGTCCGGATCAAAGTGCATGTATTACATGTGTTGTTTGCGAGCTTTTTATACTTACAAAGTAATTTTAGCTTTTTATACTTACAAAGTAATTCATGCCAAGCCTTTCAACAGAGAAAAACACAAATTGTTTCTGTATACGAAGCATTCTTCGAACCAACAACCATGCTACACCGGAAAGCCAAAGCTGGCAAGTTAGCTAGAAGCATATCATGTTCCAGATCAGAGAAAAACACAAATTGTTTCTGTATACGAAGCATTATTCAAACCAAAAACCATGCTACACCAGAAAGCCAAAGCTAGCAAGCTAGCTAGAAGCATATCATGTTCCAGATCCTCTAGCACAAGTTGATTATGCTATTGATTAAGCTATTGATGCAGCAGCTAATTATGTCGAGTCTATTGATGCAGTAGCTAATTCAGTCGAGTCTGTTGATTATGATAGCAAGAAAGCCAAGCTAGCCACCAACCATAAACAAAGCTAGTTTCCCACCTAGGTTAACCTGAAGGTGAAGCACATGTATATAGGGATATCAATTTCGTGATAGAGATTAAGAACTAGAAGTTCCGGATTGAGATAAATATATAGATCCATAGCTATTAGCACCCACAACAGTACATCCAGCAACAGATAAACTAGCATAGATAGTTGATGATCCACTAGCAGCATAAGTAGCTGTAGGGGTATAGGCTGTTCCTTTTCATGTCCCATTGATTCTTATAGTGAGCACATTAATTACCCTGGCAGACTCAAAGGACAAGAAGGTACTGTTAGTTCTTACCTTAGCTTACAAAGGAGGATAAGTTGGGTGATTTGTTTTCATAAAGTACGCTTTATCATCGCGAAACTATTTTCTGGCTCGGATTATGAACGTGATTACTGCCATCTATCCCCTGTTTAGATTTATCTTTTTCTGGCACAGGTTGCCTATTTGATGTATGTTCAACATTAGCCAGCATCACTAAACAGATATTGCGGAGTTCCTGTTTCATCATTTCTCTGAATTGAACATAATTTGATATACCCAAATATAAGAAAAAATATGAGTGAAGGCATTCGAAAAAAAACCAATAATATCATCTTGGAGTGAGATTTCTGGGTTTTTTCCGTGTTCCAACTTGAGTTTAGCCCATTTCTACTGAACTGGTTTAGACCTAATCTTACTTCGTATGCGATTCAAAGGAGCCATGAAACTCAGGGTTCCATTTCTATAACTTATCATTTGGCCCAAATAGAGGAAGAGCTTCCCTTAGGATGAATGCTTATTTTCAAGTCCAACTGGATATCCTTCATTAATGCATTCATTTCATTTTGAATGTGGTCCTCTAATAGGGGGGACCTGGGCTCTCCAAACCCTATCAGCAGGTCGTCTGCATATCTCAGATAGTGAACATGGTCAAAAGCAAATAGAAATTGCAATAGTTTTACATCGAAGTTGTGTAAGTATAGATTCATAAGCATAGGAGAGACAACGTAGCCCAGTGGAATCCCTTTGTTTTTACCAGTCTCATCCAAGATATCTACATTAGCAAAATTGCGGATTAGGCTAATAAGACGTTGATTTGGAATCACATTATTAATGACTTCAAAGAGGATTGCGTGATCCAGATTGTCGAAACAACCTACGACATCAGTTGAAAGAAAGTGATCCATTTTGCCCCAGCACCATAGAGTAAATAAAGATGTTCGAACTCCTTTGTTTGTTGAAATACTACTTTCAACTGCAGCACCAATTAAGACAGCAAATCGAGACTAGATTTTTCCTTACACAGTGTAGATTTTCTTTTTCTGGATCAAGGACATCAAACATTTAAGAACACAAAAATCATGGCAGAGTTGGTAAAAAAGTAAACACCAGGTTTTATTGCGGACATGGAGAATGTACCGCAACATCCAGAAATTTTAGGAAATTAAACTTATTTGTTTGCCCCTCCATACCTTGTTTTAATTTCTAGTCTTGCTATAAAATTTTAAGTAGTTTTCTGTGTTTTGTTGAAATGTAATGCGTAGCAGCGCGAGCTCATATGAATGAAACTTTTATGCACAGCAGTGCAGAGATTGAAATGTAATGTTTTTGTTTGTTGAAGAAAACGAAAGGGAGCACGCAGCAACGTGAATATAATGTTTGTTGTTGTTCGTTGAGAAATGTAAGTGAAGCGCAACTGAGCGCGAATGAAAAAGAGGGAAAAATGCAGCAGAGCGTGAATGTCCAGTTTTTGTGAATGTATTGGAATGGGAAAAACTCGCAGCAGCGAATGTAAGAGGAATTTTTTTCAGCAGGTTGAATGCAAAGAATACGCAGCAGCGTAGAAGGGCGAATGTAAGTTTTTTTTTTGTAATGGAATATGCAGCAGCATAAATGTAAGAAATTTTACACACAGTAGTGTAAAATTTTAAAACAAAGACAGAGTAATTTTTTTTTGTGGAGTTGAAGCATTCCTGGTGAAATCCCTTTGTGAGAGGAAGACCCATTTTGTAACGGCAGTCTTGTTAATTAATACAAGTTTTTTTGTGCGTTGCTGAAACTCCATCTTTAGCAAATAGTTTCTCTGCCTCAAAAACAGAGTGTTGCTGAAACCCTAGTTTCAGCGTTGCTGAAACGCCATTACTGAAACTCAGTTGACGAAACTCTGTTGCTGAAACACTGTATCCAGTAAACAATTTTAGTTTCCGCTGTGTTAAAACAGAGCATTTTTCTCTGTTCTGTTCAGTTTCATTTTTTTTCTGGAATTATCAGAAATTCCCAACATGGTATCAGAGCTTGTCCAGGCTCTTTGAAGGTGTCAAAGAAGCTGAAGGAAGGATTTCTTGCTGCAGCAGCTTCTCCAGCAGAGTGAAGACTAAGTCAAGAAAGAATCCAAGGTATTTCTCAAGTTTTTTTTTTTTTTGCTGTGTTGCTGTTGAAGACATTCAGTTATTTTAAATACACAGTCAAGTATTTTGAAGCATAGTTAAGAGTGTAAGAATGGCTGGAGCCCAGTTCCTTCATTCAAAGCTTAACAGCTTGAAGGTCAACATTTAGAACACAAATGGTGAGGTGAAGGAAGAAAGTCTCCAATCCTCCTAAGGATTTGTCTCTCTCTACTACTAAAATAGAAGAAAATCAATTTGATGAGGCTCCAAGGCTCAATGGGAACTTTAATATATGGGAAGCAAGAATGAGGACTTTCTTACAGTCTCAAGGGATTGAAATTTGGGAATCAGTGATTGATGATAGCAGGATGGATAGAGAATCCAAGGAGTACAACGCAAAAGTAGCAAAGACAATCTTGAATGGGCTACTTGATTCTGTAAAGAAGAATCTAGGAAAACATTCATCAGCAAAGGATATATGGGACAAACTTCATGACCTTCACTCAAAAGGAGCACTGACCATGACCATCAATCAAAAAGGAGATTCTGAGCCCATCATAGAAGCTGAAAATGAGAATGATGATATCAATGTTGAAGCAGACCTAGAAGATGAAAAGAATGAAAAGGACTTTGTAGAAGAACTCCTCGCTCAACTTATGACTGCCATGGAAGAGATTAACAATTTGAAAAAGGAAAATGAGGCACTTAAGAAGATAGCTCTAGTTGGTAACCAAGATCAAACAAGGAAGAAAGTTGACCTCATCAAGCTTCAAGTACAAGAAAGGGATGAAGAGCTTGCCAAACTTAAGAAGGAATTTCATCAAAGCAAAAGGAAGCATCATGAAGAAGTCATATCCATGACAAATCAATTGAATAAAGCAAAGAAGCAGGAAAATACCTTGTCAAGTCAACTTGAACAAAGGCACAAGAGCGTGAACAAACTTGAAGAAGAGATTGGTCAGTACAAGGTAGAGGTCTCCTCCCTTAAGTCTCAATTACAAGAAGCCAGGAAACAGGCACAAGGAGCTGAGAAGAAAATGGAGAGCAGTCAAGCAAAGAATGAAGAAATCTTCAAAATGAAGTCAGATATCATCTCCCTTAAAATAGTAGCAGCTGAAGCTACTCGTAGCAAGGAAGAAACTGAGGAACAACTTGCAAAGAAGAATAATGAGTGTGAAAGATTGGAAGAAGAGATTGTCCTCCTCAGAAAAAAGGTTGAAGGGATGAACAAAATCATGAAGAGCTCTCAAGCCTTGGATGACATGCTTAGCTATCACAGATGTCCATCTGATAAATCAGGACTCGGGTATGCAGGTGAACCCTCAAACAAGAATGAAAATGCTTTAAGAAAAAGAGATGTGAAGAAGCCAGAAAGAAATTGTGATGCTCCTAGTTCCAGCAAAGGCAAGGAGAAAAATCAAGGCTACAATAGAAGAAATCTTGCTCCAAGTAGAAAACCAGCTCCAAAAAGAAATGTAGATGATGTCAAAGAGGCAAGAGGCAATGGTTATCATCAAAGGATCTCAAGGCAAAAAGGCTTCAGAAGTACATCAAGGAAACCTCCATCTCCCAGGTACCAAAGTTCATTTTTTGGTTATTGTTATTCTTGTTCAAACTTTGGTCATATGGCAAAAGATTGTAAAGCATCTCATAGAGATAGATGTTATAGTCTCCGACAACCTCCAAGAAACAATTTTACAGGAAGAAATCATGAAATCTTATTCATGAACAATGTAGAATGCTTCAATTGTCATAACATTGGTCATATGGCACGTGATTGTAACTTAACATGGGCTCTTACACAAGCTAGAACCATGCAAAAGAAGAAAGTTACACAAGTATGGAGAAGGAAGGAAATACAGTCTGAAAGTCCCTTGAGCTCCCCAGCCAATCTAAGTTTTTTTGAGAAGACTCTGCCAAAAGGAGACGATGCATACAGTTAGGGGGAGCCTGTAATTCTTGATCATTATCGTTGAAGCTATTAGTGAATGGGTCCTTATGAAATCCTTGCTGAACTATATTAACAGTCATTCTTCCCATGAATGGGAGAAAGGAATTGAAGTCCCTTGAAGATCTTCTTATAGGGGAGAGATATGGAATTAAATCTGTCATAAGAGCAGAGAAGGAGCAGGTTGTTGATATTCTGACCAAACCATTGGGATAGAAAAGTTTTGAATTTTTGATGAAATGTCTGGGTATGACTGATAACCCAGCAGTTGAAATTAAGGGGGAGTGTTGAAATACTACTTTCAACTGCAGCACCAATTAAGACAGCAAATCGAGACTAGATTTTTCCTTACACGGTGCAGATTTTGTTTTTCGGGATCAAGGACATCAAACATTTAAGAACACAAAAATCATGGCAGAGTTGGTAAAAAAGTAAACACCAGGTTTTATTGCGGACATGGAGAATGTACCACAACATCCAGAAATTTCAGGAATTAAACTTATTTGTCTGCCCCTCCATACCTTGTTTTAATTTCTAGTCTTGTCATAAAAATTTTAAGTAGTTTTCTGTGTGTTGTTGAAATGTAATGCGCAGCAGCGCGAGCTCATATGAATGAAACTTTTATGCACAGCAGTGCAGAGATTGAAATATAATGTTTCTGTTTGTTGAAGAAAACGAAAGGGAGCACGCAGCAGCGTGAATATAATGTTTGTTGTTGTCTGTTGAGAAATGTAAGTGAAGCGTAGCTAAGCGCGAATGAAAAAGAGGGAAAAATGCAGCAGAGCGTGAATGTCTAGTTTTTGTGAATGTATTGGAATGGGAAAAACTCGCAGCAACGAATGTAAGAGGAATTTTTTTCAGCAGGTTGAATGCAAAGAATACGCAACAGCGTAGAAGGGCGAATGTAAGTTTTTTTTGTAATGGAATATGCAGCAGCATAAATGTAAGAAATTTTTACACACAACAGTGTAAAATTTCAAAACAGAGACAGAGTAATTTTTTTGTGGAGCTGAAGCGTTCCTGGTGAAATCCCTCTGTGAGAGGAAGACCCATTTTGTAACAGCAGTCTTGTTAATTAATACAAGTTTTTTTTGTGCGTTGCTGAAACTCCATCTTTAGCAAATAGTTTCTCGGCGTCAAAAACAGAGTGTTGCTGAAACTCCAGTTTCAGTGTTGCTGAAACACCGTTGCTAAAACTCAGTTGACGAAACTCTGTTGCTGAAACACCGTATCCAGTAAACAATTTTAGTTTCCGCTGTGTTAAAACAAAGCATTTTTCTCTGTTCTTTTTGTTCTGGAATTATCAGAAATTCCCAAACTTGTTACGTCTAAACCCGTGTGAGTCATTTACGAATACGTCTTTCAACACTTCAGTTAGAGTCATGGATAGTGCCTTTAGGACGACTTTATCCCGAGGATGCAATTTTGTTATGGCCCGAAATTGTCCGGATTTATTGGGCTTCGGAATGAATGATCTTTCCATGGGGTTGAAATGAAATGTTCCCATTTGTAAGTCATATAAGATAGCTTTTAGCTGTGAAGTCGAACTCGGATACAGTCGTTTTGGAGGTCGGTTCTATTGATTTACACTCACCTTGTCAATTCTACTTTTTCGGTCTTCGACCAATTGGATTGTTGTGTTAGAAACTTGCTGCATGATGTCCTTCTAGGGAATATAACTATGAAATCAAACTCGAACCAAATGAGGGAGAACACGGTTACCATTGAGTGAGAACATGGTATGAATATGTTGAGTTGTCCAGTTATCCTAAATGGGTACCCCAAAAGGATCCTGAAGAAATACCGAGAAAATGAACACCAAACAGAGGGGACGAGGAGAATCAAACCCCCTACTTCTTACTCTTAGAACCAAAAACCCATCTCACCCAAGGAACTATCCTATGAGTAATATTGACATCTATTTGCTATTAAGCTCTCTATTTCTTAATATGATAATTTAAAACGGTTGAGTTTTTTTTTCTGCTATGAAAATGATAATTTAAAACAGCCTGAGTTTTTTTCTCTCATATGAAAACGATAATTTAAAACAGTTGAGCTTCTTTTTTTGGTTTGAAAATGAGAAATTATAGTTTTAAAACGAAATCAAGCATGCAAGAGAAAAGAGGGTTCTAGAGTAAAGCTAAATTAAGGCTGGACAGTTTCATTCAGAGTCGATAGAGGCAGTAGCCATGAAGTAAGGAACTGAAAATAAATCAATATATGAAGTAGCAATGCATGAAATTTCAATAAATTAGGCAACTCAGAGAAAAAATTAGTAATATGAAACCAAACAGATCGTGGAGCGGTGCATGCAATTTCAATTAATTAGGCCAGAATGCAGCCGTATATGTCCTCCTAGAATGGCAGAAAAACATAGGTACTTTGAAACCTAGAAGAACAAAGAAGCGTAGAAAAACACTGCACTTTGAAATCTTTTTGAAGGTTTCTATTCTATACTCTGAAATCTTTTTGGAGGAAGGCACCAGACTATGATAATGCGCCATATTGTGTTGTTGATTTCACTGCCGCAACTATGTGTGAGGCTATGAGGCTTGTTGTTGATTTCACTGTTGCAACTGTGTGAGGCTATGAGGCTTGACTGCTATAACCCAGAATCTTTGCCGGAACAATTAACCGAGAAAAGTGTGAAGCCAAATTCATGCAGTATTCTAGATCCTTCTATATTAGATTTTTTAATCTAGATCTCCAGGATTCTAGATCCTCCTACACTGCCAGTGGTTTCTAGATCATTCCAAATCTCCATCCGAATAACACACAGGATTCTAGATCCTTCTTCTCTCTCGATCCTCCTTCTGCCTCTATAAATTTGTAATTTCTCTGGCCAGATCTCCATCTGAATCACACATAGGATTCTAGATCCTTCTTCTGCCTCTATAAATTTGTAATTTCTCTGGCCAAGGAAGGCAAGCCAAGGCCCAACCCTGTTATGTAATGCAAAGTGATTTCTGTTCTCCAATAATTGTTTTATCTATTCCGTTGTTTCTGACTAAGCAATATTGTTGTTTCTCCATTTGTCTGTATCTGTGAATTATTCTCTGCTATTGCCGTCTAAGTTTCTGAGTATAAATCCATTGCGTTATGTATTCTCTGGTCTAACAGGAGCAATAAACCCAAGCGAAAGACCGAGGGTCTATCATGGATTGGTTTCCTCGCAGAAGGGATTGTTCGGCCACTGAACATTGCTATCCATTGCTTGCTTTCCACAATTGTTTGGCCACTGCGCACTGCTATCCATTGATTGCTTTCCCATAGCTTGACCAAAAGCTAAAGCTTCAAAAACAATACCCATTGCTTGCTTTCCGCTATTGTTTGGCCACTGCGCATTGCTATCCATTACTTGCTTTCCTGTAGCTTGACTAGGAGTGAAAGCTTCAAAAACAATACCCAGAACCAAAGACACCTAACATGCAAGAGAGACATGGATGACATGCAATCCGACATGCAATCCCCAACATGCAAGAGAAGTGTTGACACATGTGCTTACGTGTTCACTAACCAGAATAGTCACTTTCTACGCCTAGGTATGGAAAATGTCCATTCGTTGAGCTTTTCCATAGTTGTAGCTTAGCAATAAATGCTTACAAACTAATGTAGTTTCCATTGGGAAAACATAAATGAAATAAATGTGCTTAACAAATATATAGTATGAAGAATATTTACCAAATGGTCTATTTACCTAGGAAGAGGCCAAATAAAACCATCAAATATTTCATGTGTTTTATTGATCCTCAAAAAATATTACAGCAATTTAATTGAGTGTGAAAGAAGGTGATTTTTGAAAATTCTAGAAAGTTTATATTAACTTGAAACGACATTAATGCTAAAGAGTGCATCCGATTACTATAGTCCCATGCCGCGGGACGGCAGGGACTAATAAGATGATTTGACTACCTCATACAATGTCCATGTTTACCTGGGTTTGGCCGCACTCAATCAATTAAATAGTTTTATCACAGAGGGTTCACAGTTGTAAGAAATAGCAAGCCCGCAATCAATGAATGAATCAATTTATTTGACGTTTTTATTATAACCTCACTAGACTAGGTAGCATTCAAGGTGATCCTCTCTGTTTTTACATAATGTTTTATCCGAATATATGGCACTACGACGTTTAAGTAGAACTATGTATATCATTGATAAAAGAAAATTAAATATGGTGTTAAAATCAATGGTTTTGTTTCGGCGATGTAAATAACCGTGCATGGTATTTTGTCAAATTAATGAAATATAACACCACCCTGTCTTTCAAGGATTGCAATGTTAAACATATATTTTAAGAAAGGTACGATATACGCATTTTATTAAATCGCCATTTTATATCAGGGTGTTGTGGTGTAGTCGGTTATCACGTCAATCTTCTTATTATATTAGCACACTAATAATTTAGTGAAATATTAAAAATATTTAATTTACAAATTTTAATTAGAAATATTATAAAATTACAAGTATATGATGTTTTTTTAAATAATATTTTTTTTTGGAAAAATGAAAAAGTTATATTTTTAATTTCGATAGAATATTTCAATTTAAATATATGATAATATTAGAAATACGTGGAATCCGGTTGATGCTTGGATGAGTTGTGTTGGATTTTGAGTTAATCTCATGAACGCAGAGTTATCCTTTTGATGTTGGCGTGCCTGTCAAATTTATAACCTGAGGGGCTTTCCCTTCTAACTTGGCGAGATGAATCTTAATTAAGATATCCTTCACTATTGAAGGTTTTTTAAATGGTCCCACTCCAAACTTTTATGTAGAGATCGGGGTAATACAAGCGATAAAAAAGATAGCAAGAGTAGCCAGGGATGGAAAACCCGGACATGTGGATAAGTGGAAGCTCCTCTACCTTAACAGTTAATGCTGCTATTATATATGTAATTATGCATTTTGACTTGATCGAATTGAAATGATTTCTTCCCCTCAAACTGACTGAAAGGACCCCATAATTATTTACTATATTACTATTGATTCTTTGGGTCAAAGCCTGAGCAGAGCTAAGGGTTGACTAGTCATATCTTCTCCTAGATCTATTCCCCTCAAAGCTATCTCAGGGCATCACGCTTTCTCTAGCTCCTGCTGTCCTTGCCAATATTGACAGGGTCTTTTCGCCATCTCCATGTCCAATAATCCTTCCGATTCTGACAATGCCCAGTTTCCTCGTTTCTGTATGGGTGGGTAGCAATGTACTATCCTTTTTCTTATACCAGGAGAGCCCCCTTACTAGTCAAGGTAGCGCAAGCTAGCATCACAAGACAGAGCTGCCTAAAGAGTAGCACCTCTAGACAGAGCTAGACAAGAGTACACCTGAAGCAAGAGCTAACTAAGCCAAGAAGAGAACCTCAATAAAGAGGAGCTAACCATCTCACATCTAACTAAAGAGTTGCATAGAAGGAGAGAGCGAACCACAAGATAGAGCCCTAGCTAGAGAGGCAGGAGGAGGGCAAGTTACCCTAAAGCCTACGTTTACTGCGTTGGAGTAGAAGGATTCGTGCTCTATCAACGACGTTGGATTTGGTCTCTTTCTAACAGTAGCTAGTAGTTATTTTGCACCCTGGATTTATGGTCCAGTTCCCGATTCATCTCGCTCATGCAACCATCTATATACGTAGGAAGTATCCTCTTCGCCTGCCATTCAGAGTGAATTCTTTCTCCCCGCCCCCACAGAGACACCTTTACCTATGAGCTGAGTAGTGTATGGGGGGAAGCGTGTGATGGGAGAGCTGAGTCTACCTATTGACCGATTTAGAGTGCCCCGTCTCGATGAAATGGGTGACCTTCCTTCTCGGGCAGTACTCTTGCTCTTCCTGGCTCGAAGAAACTCCTTGCACTAGGAAGCGCAAGACCCTACCGGACCTTCTTTTCCGGCTAGGAAGCGGATGAGGAAGAAAACTCCTATTGCTGTTATGGCTAGTGCGAGTTGCTCGTAGGTCAGTGGTTCAATCTATACTTTCAGTAAGCGGGTTAAGTAAGAAAAGGAAAGAGAGCCAGCTAGCCAAGTTACTGTTCTCTAGTAGTAGTAGTAGTCTCGTCTATCTCTGCTTTCTCTCGTACTATCGCTTTCGGCTTTTAGCTGTCAGGAAAGCAGCTCATGAATTCATTCCTTCAGTCCGGCAAGTGGCTTTGCTTAGAGAGTCTGTACTTTCAGTTCCAGCTGTAAGTGGTCGTAGAGAGAAAGAGGGGCGTCTGGGCTTGTTCTCTCCTCTCGCACGCTCTTTCCGTTTTTGAGTCCTTCGGTTCATGGCTTTTAAGTCGCTTTTCATCGCCTTTCACTCCTTTTATCGCAGAGGGAAGTGATTGATTGATTTCTCGGCTTGCGGTACCGATACTCTGGGCAAGTGCTAGTGCTAGTGGTTTTGCTCATATAGTCTTTCCTTCCGAAGTCAACTCCTGAAGTGACGTCTTTCAGTACTGGGACTCAAGTCAAGTAGTTGAGATAAGCTGTTTGCTCTTTGTCAGGTGCCGTAAGTTCCTTCTGTCTGTTAGGTTAGCTCGTTAGGTCAGTGGTTCAAGTCAATAAGCGAGGAGATCTGTTGGCACTGCACAGAGAACAGTCACTTGCGGTAGTTTCGGGAAGAGAGTAGGCAGTTCAGAGAAAGATTCCCCTTTTCTTACTTCATTTACCCACTTTGAGCAAGCGTGTTGAACTCTCCAATTTAGCGGGTACCAGGGCTACTAATGGAGAACTGATAGGCCACCTTCTCACTCTTCAATTTTCCACTTTGACTACGGGTACACCGGGTTAGTGTATCAAGTCATAAGGCCAGGTTCTCCCTCTTTCATTTCCCACGGTCGCTCACTAAGCAAGGCCAGTCATCCCAAGCCAGCGTCCTCCCATCCATCCTATCCAGCCAGACCAGTCACTATATCCAAAGCCATAGCCAGTCGGCCAAAACCAGCAATAGATCCAGATAGAAACAAAAGCAAAGACAGTAGCAGTAGCAGCATAAGATTAAGCCGTTGACTAAGCAGTTTATCCAGCAGTAGACCCACCAGCAGGAGCATATGTGGATTCAGTGGACCTAGTTGGGGCACGAAAACCTTATCACTGAGCTCTGTTATTAAGAGAAAACCTCTCCTTTTAGTCGAGCCAGCTTATGCTTCCTCATCGCCGAAGGAAGAAATGAAATTCTTCTGGGTTGGTGGGTCAAGGTGGTAAAGAACTTTGCAACACAAATGATTAACGAAGAAATTCCCTTCTAAAGAACTCTGTAACACAGATGATTAACGAAGCAATTCCCTTCTAAAGAATTCTGAAATCTGCGGATATGTAGTT
The DNA here is from genome assembly GCA_031772625.1 of Pinus tabuliformis. Classification (NCBI taxonomy): domain Eukaryota; kingdom Viridiplantae; phylum Streptophyta; class Pinopsida; order Pinales; family Pinaceae; genus Pinus; species Pinus tabuliformis. Next base: position 148,089,800 of record CM062817.1, read on the forward strand.
AGCTAATTTCATAGACAGAAAGTTCCTAAAAAGCCTATTGATTGGAGTGGTAAATCCTATCTATAAACCTGGCCTATCTATCTAGCTTCCTATCCGATCTAACCCTTCCTACTTGGCTGTCTTCCCTATCTCGTCTGACAAGCTTTCTTCCCTATCTATGGGGCGGGAGGCATAGCAATCAGGACGATCAGAAGGCAGATCCTAACTTGAACTACTATCAACTGCAACTTGAACTACCCCTACCAAATAGTACAGCCAAGACCATTCTAACCGTCCCCCTACCACTACTACTTCCATCTAGCCAACTATCCACTAATCTTTATAGCAAATACTCACACCTATGCTTACGCTGATCGCATTCTGACCTAGCTTCCTAATGAGTATGAGTACGGGTCAAGCTTATCCTTACTTCCCCTACCTCTCCAGGACAGGTAGAAGGGTATGTCTTACCTTCTGTCTATCTTTGGAAGTAAGGAAAGAACAACCAACCCTTTCTTATCCCGTCCCGCAGTGGAACAACCAACCCTTCTTGTCCAGTAAAAACAACTAGTTAGGACAATTTATGGATAAGTCCCTAAGTACGGGGCTCAAAGCCTTATCTATTCTGGTTGAAGCATCATAAGGTAATGCTTATGTAATATTCTTTCGGTAGTTTCGCTACAAATTTGCTAAGAAACTACCGAATCATTTTCATTTCAGAATGAGGTTAGGTCTTGAAGATTGTGGTCTAGGATTAGGTCTTCTCTTGCTGTTGGTGAATGACCGATGCAACTGAAACAACCTAATTGAAGAATGAAATGAGATAAAGAGATATGGTCTGGAAGATATTTGGCCAGGATATATTCTCTTTTTTTGGTGAATGACCGATGCAACATATATAATAGAGGTCAAGGAGCTAGGATGCGTAGCTTGAAACCTTCGACCTTGAGTTACTTATTGGGTGGGGGGGCCGAATGAATATGGAAGGTGAGAGCGAGACCATCACTCGATCAATGATTAGACAAATCGATGGGTCAAATGAATCAAAACGAAGTGGATGCGCATATAGCCTTTAAGGCTGTGTCCTCAAAGAAGTGATTCTTGTACCAGAGACTAGAAAATATATCAATCTTGTGAAAACTACCGCAACATATATAAAGATATGAGGCATTTCCCTTCTGCAAATCCCTCACCATATGAATAGTGAGTGACTCCGTCCCTCCTGCATCAAGGATGCGTAAGCATGCTCGACTATTAAGGAAAGGAAGCCCCCGGCAGGGCTCTCAATATAAGGAGAGGAAATTTTGATCTAATATTCTCCATTATGAGATTGCATAATTACATATATAATATATGCATTGTCTGCTAAAGCGTAATTACATCTCCGCAGATTGCAGAGTGAAATAGAAGGGTGCTACAGCAGGCTCGAATGATAAGGAGAGGACCGGCAGGGGCTTGACTGTTAAGGCCACCATCGATTTCTCGCTCGGCCATAAGGGAGAGGGCCGCCATCGAATTGCTCCGCAAAGAATCGATGTTTCGGAGTGAAATAGAGGATGCACAAGCACGTTCGACCAACGGGAGAGGGGAATTGCTCTGAAACCCATGATTTCACTAAGTGAATTTCAGAGTGAAATAAAGGATGCGCAAGCACGCTCGACCAACGCCCCCCCACCCAATAAGCATCAAGGACCGATAGGGTGAGGTAACGTGGCCCCTCTCAAATAAGTAACTAAGACGAGCAACTCTCTTTTGGGGGAGGGGCCCCAAAAGGGAGGACCGACAAGGTGCGTAAGCACACTCGATTATCAAGGAGAGGGGCTCGACTGATAAGGAGAGGTCTGGTAGGGTGAGGTAACGAATGCTCGACTAAAAGGAGAGGGCTCGACCAATGCCCCCCCACCCAATAAGTAAAATGAAACTTGAAGAACTAAAAGGCCGCCATCGGCTCGACTGTTAGCCCCCCCATCCAATAAGTAAATTGAAACTTGAGTTACTCGACCATCCTTTAGTTACTTATTTGAGAGGGGCCACCCAATAAGTAAAATGAAGGTAGGGCTCGACCAACGGGAGAGGATGCCCCCGGCAGGGTGAGGTACGAACGCTCGACTGTTAAGGAGAGGGCTCGACCAACGGGAGAGGATGCCCCCGGCAGGGTGAGGTACGAACACTCGACTGTTAAGGAGAGGGCTCGACCAACGGGAGAGGATGCCCCTGGCAGGGTGAGGTACGAACGCTCGACTGTTAAGGAGAGGGCTCGACCAATGGGAGAGGATGCCCCCGGCAGGGCTCGACTGTTAAGGCCGCCATCGTGAGCCTGCCGAACTCTTTTTTAGTTACTTATTTGAGAGGGGCCACCCAATAAGTAAAATGAATTTCTTGCTTGCTTGACCTTTAAGGAATGGGGCAAGGGTGCGTAAGCACGCTCTCAATTAAGGAGAGGGACGGAGTCACTCACTCATTCCGATGGGTGAGGGTTTGAACGCTCGCTTGACGTTAGGAAAGCGAGGATGCTAACGCACACTCGACTGTCAAGGAGAGGATGCGTAAGCATGGCTCGACCAACGCCCCCCACCCAATAAGCATCAAGGAAGCAGGCGACTATAGTAAATCTAAGGAGAGGAAGGATGGCTCATCCGAAGACTATTTACCCACCCACCCCAATCCCCAGTGAGGAAAGACGCATATTTTTGCCAAATCTTTCCATTATTAAGTATTGATATAGTTTCGAAAGCATTCAACCTTGCCCGATGCGGACAAGCGACTACGTGCCTCTCCCCCTTGGTCGAGCGACTACGTGCCTCTCCCCCTTGGTCGAGCGACTACGTGCCTCTCCCCCTTGGTCGAGCGACTACGTGCCTCTCCCCCTTGGTCGAGAGTTCGCTTGCTCACCCTTTTTTTATCTATATTTTAAATCTTTCTCTTAAAAAGAGGCAGTATTGATACGGAAAACATTCAACCCTTTCGTCTTTTATTAAGTACGGACATTTCAGTTAAGTACGAAAGAAAGTAAGTTCAGAAGGAACGAATAAGGGAATGAGACGACTATTTATTGGACTATTCCATAAACAGATTCTACCAAATTTATCTACACTAATCAGTTTTTATCCATTTCTCTCTTATATTGTAGTAACGCCCTTAATCATGGGTTTTGAAAAAGACTTTTCATGTCATTCCCATTTAGGTCCGATTCGGATTCCTCTGCTGTTTCCTCTTCTTCCCGAACCTTTCTCTCGGAGTGATAAAGAAGATGGTACACCCGAATCGTATTCTTCGAGTGCTTATTGCTTGCCATAAATCCTACTTCTACAATTGGTAGGTCACCGGGTTATTAGAATAAGTGGTGTTTTCCGTAGTTTTCCCATGTTACAAATTCCGTACCAATTTGATCGATCCGAAATGAATTGGTTAAACATTCCACCAGGGAGCCTGATCTTGACTCTTATGTGTGGTATTCATTCTCGTTCAGCTCTTAGAATCACATCCAGCAGTGGTTGGAATAGCTCACAAAATCCAACCATTTTACCTACTTTATCACCCCCAATCGTTCTCCGTACCTCTATCGAAACGGAATGGTTTCATGTTCCTTCATCGATTGGTTATTCCTCTCCGTTCACATCTCTTTTTCAAATTTCGGTCTCAATTGGTTCACAAGATTCAATGGCCGAGCAAAAAGAACCCAATCATTTCCAATAATTAGCCTGCCTACGCCTTTTGAACCCACGCTTTTGATAAGAACCCAACGGAATCACCCCATACGAACGAAATCTTGCCAGAAAAGAATGTGTTGTGCTTGAGAGCCAGTAGCTAAATAAGAATGTGCGGAGGCAGCGGGTGGATCAGACAATCCAACATCATTACAGTCCAAGCTTGTGAGTTTAGGAAGGTGGAGTGCGGCCAGCCATTTGATTGAGGTAGGTGGGGCATGTACATTTCTCTGTGCTTATCTGTGCATGCATGGTTTGTATGGCTGATTCGTGTAGGTAGGTAGAATGAATATAGAAAGGGGTGTTCGGTGAAGCGGTTGGCTTTGGAAGGCAGGGAGGATGGTCAAGAAAGGTTTGGAAAGGACAAATAAGCCCGGTCAAAGGAATCCACACCATGCTCGCTATATTATATATCAATACATCCACGGATTATCTATTCTACGTAGATAATGGATGGAAAAGAGAGAGATGCTTTGGAAATGCGGGGCGTGGGGTAACAGCCGCCCCCCCCCCCGCGCTGGTGATGCCACGATCATTGATTGAGCACAGAACCAGCCACGATATGCTACAAAAATGTTCCGCAATGCAGCCTATTTGCTTGCTTGGACCTGCCTGGGATGGGATATTCCTGCTCCAGATCATTCATCCCAGATAGAGCAGCCAGCCTTGCCTTCCTTCATGGCAAGCAAGCTCTCCCACCCAACTGAAAATGGAAAGGGCCCTCTCCTCGTTCCCCACCCCGGCTAACCAAAATAGACCTATCTCTATGAATGAGTAAGAAGGAATGTCGGTCGCCCCCACCTTCCTCTATTTGTTCCTACTAACTGACTGATAGAAAAGGAATTGCTCCGATAAGATAAGCAAGGGAGATAGATATGGAAGATCTATATTCAAAAGATTCCAATCTTTGGTCCTTACCTAATAACAATAAGGAGGGCTCGTAACGAGAAGGTAACTCATAACGAGCGTCATCCCGCATCCTTCACACCCTTTACAGACAGACAGTAGGGCAGTAACCGTTCAGCCTTCCTTCATTCCCTTCCCGGTACCGTCCCGTTAACAACTCAGAACGACGGGAAGAAGGGGCGGGCTCGTTTCGACTCCCGCCCGTGAATGAAGTCGGGCGAGAAAGGGCTTCATCAATCAGGCAGGAGATACGGTTAGTCGAGATATCGAGATCGGAACCAGCTAATGAGAGATATTCTATACGGCCAGCTCGCCCCGCTATCCATTCTTTTATTTGCCGGCCACCCTACTTCCGTTCCGCTTGCTTATCGTTCGGTCGGGGTACCCACCACCCCATCCCTCACTTGCCTACTGATAGGGATATATACGGACGGTTAGTGTAGTGGTATATATACAATAGGAGAAAGAGCGATACCTTCCTTCTAGATAGGAAGAACGCCCCCCCCACCCAGCCATTCCATTTGTTGTTAACCAACCAGCCAGCCAAAACAACCAGCTTTCATCTCGCTTCGCTCGACCCTCCTCTTTCTCACGCCTTCGCCTCCACAGAAAGTAGGTCGGTCCGTCCTTAGTTAGCAGTCTTAACGCCCTGAATATGACCGGGCTCTGCTCTGATCTTATGCTTCCGGATGATCAGGTGTTTTTTTTCTTGAGTATATGCACGCTTTCCAATCCTCTCTACGATCATCTGATTCTAAGGTACCTACCATGGAAAACAAGTGAATGATCTGATTCCCATTCGCATTCATCACATCATAGATAGGAAAAAAAGGAGCCTTACTCTTGTTTTTGTCCTCTTCACTCACTATTCTTCATGAGCCGCAATAAAGAAGATAAGAAAATGCTAACATCAGTATGGTTTGGTGAGAGACTCAAGTCCCGCTTTGATTACAACAGGATGTATGTGGGTGTCGCTTTAATCCAACCAAATCGATGTGGTTTGCTCTCGTGACGGTGGGTGGGACAGTCCATTTGTTGGTGAAAGTGATTGATTAATAGCTTGATAGATCTTTCTTTGATTTGTAGAGGATCTATCTATACAAACAAATAATAGCTAGGACGTGGGTCGAATATGCCGAGTTATCATTCGTTGCCACCACAAATCGAGAGAAAAGGGTACACGACCCATTTCAATTTCTCACTGGTCGACCTTATTTCACTATTTTATGGTGCGGCATGGGCAAGCAAATGGATCCCTTTTATGATCCGGTTCCCCCTCATGCATGCTCAATTTCCGGGTTTATTTACAGGCAGGATTTAGTTCTATATGCGCTGGTTCACCCCTACCACATAAGTGATCTCTCCCATATCCCGAATCAATTGATAAAGGGTCAATCTGTATGCTTAGGAGGCTGGACAGGATAGGAACTGTCACAGGTCAGTGCCCCGACCGGCTCCCCAAGTGAAGGTGCTTTAGTTCCAAAGTAGCGCCCCCCCCTACATACATGAGAAGCGGTGAGCCAGAGCCTGAAATATAAGCGGGCAGGTACGGGGCGTACGTCAGTAAAGGGATAACCCTAACAAATGCGCTATAGAGTCGGATCACTTTATGATTGCTCCTATTCGCGGGAGGAAGCGCTACAATATTGATTGCTATAGAGCGCTAGCAATCAAGGCTAAGATCGATCGGAAGTGGGTGGGATAAGTGCGCTTATGCTAGGCTCGCTTATCTAGTTATATGGCTCGTATTGCATATGATCGCTTGCTTGACAAAAGGATAGCAGGGATTCACTCATATATTGACCTCCCACTTATATCTTACAGAATGTACCAATTCAGGTAGCCTCTGCTCGATCGGCTCCCTTCCATCCTTGGCTGACCTCTTAATCACATCCCATTTCGGTCTCAACTCCCGGATCTATCAATATTTTGATAGGATCATATCATATGGTCAATCTATGTATCTTGCAAGATCTTATCATATTCTTATCACGCTGTGTCCTTAATAAAATAGACCTAATAATACGAGGACGGACCATTTCGGAATGGACTTCCCATTAGATAGAGAAGATCGCCAAGATCCTGCCTGTGATCCACTGTCCTATTCCAAGCTTTCACTCGTGGGTAATCGTAGGGAATACCTCGTATCAACAGATATGAAGGGAATCTCTCCCATTCTATTTAGAAAAGAGAAAAGAATATTGTTGGTGCTATTTCATTGCTCATCAAACAGGCATGAGAAATATTATGCCTTTAAGAGGATTCGAACCTCCACGCTCTTAAACACGATATTTTGATCAGAAACACTCTTCTTTCGGAATATGTATGTAGGACTGAAGATGTATGTAGGAATTGTTTGCTAACTATCGTCCTCTTGCTCCAGTAGAACTCTTATGTATCTTCATCCAGTAGAGTAGACAAAGTAGGATCAACCAGACGGACGGAGAACCCATTACTCACTTTGCCACCTATTACTTACTTAGCGGCGGAACAACAAACATGACTTTCTTAATTCTTGAAAAACAGCATTAGCTGCAGGGGAAGGAATTGCCCTCAACTCGATTTGGTCTTTACACACGGCATTAGGAGGGATATTTACCAACTGCTTGAGATTGGGATGAAGTGGAAAACAACCATGAAAAGAACCAGACCCTCTTGTTAACCAGTCATTATGTCGGGTCACTCTACCCCTCACTTAGCCCGATTCTTTCTATCACTATGTTCTTCGTAAACCCAACCCGTCCGGAGGGCTTGCGCTTCTGAGGGCAAGGAGACACCAGCTCGATCCTAGAAGTGACACGGTGCCCCTCAATTACCCCTGGAAATACCAACAAAGGTAGAGCAGCAACTTCCCCTCCTCCTTTTATGCAACTTCCGCTCTAATCCACCCCCAAAATTGATGTCCGATTTGATAGCCTTCATTAGGCATTATGTCTCTTTTCTCCCTGCATGCCGGCGAATCCGGTGCAAAATGGTTCAAATTGAGGGTGTAGCATTTTGAAAGTTGTTGCACAAATGTCCGCAGTCTCCACCCAGTAGAGAAAGTAGTCTCGGACCAGTAGTTGCGTTTCACTAAGCTTGCTTCTCAGTCGCCGAAGGCTCGCTCACCACTTATTCCTTTTTCTATCTGACTGACCTTTATAACCTACTGACCTCAATCTAGGTGGGAAAACACAGCAGAGGGAGGAGTAGTTTAGATATGTCAGGTAAAGATCTGTCAGAGGGAGGAGTAGCTTAGAGATGTCAGCTATGTCAGATAAGGCAAGAGCACAGGTATCAATATGGGAATATGCTTCATATATGTTGATACGGAAGAAGATGGAACAACCTTGGTCGAGCGAGTACCTTCCTCAAATTAGTGATAAGGATCAGAACCAATGTACAGTTAGAATTGACTCAGATAGAAACCAATGTACAGGACAATAAAGCAAGTCATCTTATTATACCATGCACTCAGGAAGAGCTCCACATGTTTCTCTAACAACAACTCACTAATTAATCGAGTATATAAAGTCACTCAGTTCATCTCGTATAGAAATAATAACTCAGCAACACCAGGTTATCTCGCATATCAAGTCGATGAATTACCCCAACAACAAGAATAATGACACCCCACAGTTAGAATTGTAGGAATCGTACCCTTGATTTGATTCATATTCAAAGAGAAGGAATTGACCCTTTCATATTGGTTCTTCCTATTTTCTTGTAGCCATAGGAGATCAGGAAATAATGAAAACGAATAGACTAAACTAAGTAGAAAGGTGATTAAGTCAAAGTACATTTTGCTTGCTGACGCAGGAATAAGTAGGGCATTTCCTCCCGTTCGGCTCACTTGCGTCACTGAACAGCTTTCCACCATAACCCGCTTTGATCTTTTCTTAACAGCACGGCACGCATCAAAGTAAGTGCTTGGACGAATTCTTGTAGAGGAGCTAAGGGTCAAGCAAGGTTGAGTCTCTCTATTATATACGTAATAACAGGGAAGGCCACAAGTCGTGAAAATAGAGTGCATAAAGAGAAGCGGGTGCATGGCGCCTTTCCTTTCAATTCAGATAGCCTTTCCTGGCGCATTAGGTTAGGTCGAACCCCTATTCCTAGATGGAACTAGGAAACAAACCCTAATTCAATTGTCTGACAACGAGCGAGCCTACTTTTGGATAGAGGGAGGTCGAGTGTCCACAACTAGCCAATTGTATACCGATCCTCATCTCATGAAGGCAAACCAACGGAGACAGACCAATATCGTACATCTTGGATCGTACATCTTGGATTGAATAGTCCAACCTAGTCAAGGTATAGGTAGTTGCAGTTCCCACTTGAAAGGCCACAGCCAAATGTTTCTAGAGTTTATATAAGACATATGCAAGAGTGCCTATCCGTGTAGTTGCTTCCTATGCGATATGCCTTATTTTTTGATCCGATCCTCTGTTAGTTCCTCCTCCTCTGTTCGATCTGATCCCCTCTCCTGTTCGCTGGATGATTTACCTTCCCTTCTCCTTCCCCTTATCCTGCCCTTAGCTCCGTGGCTTTAGTTGCCTGTTACATAGGCTATGCCTAGGTATATGCACTGGTCGCTCCTGGTTCTAAATCTCGACCTGGAACTGGAAGGGGTGCTTTGAGCTTATCTCCTGCGACTATATACTTTGCTCTTGGTGCTGCTTATTATACTCGGTAAACTCCTGATCTGCTGGATGTCTCGATAAACCAGATCACTGGCACCTATAAGGACACTGCTTAGCCATGGGACGCCTCTGCTACCTTCTACGCTATTCACTTTGCTTTTGCGGGTGCTTCCGCTATAACTGGAGGAATTGAATCTGCACCTATATATGCACCTGGTCTTGCTCTTACCTTGGCTTCTTCCTTTTATGCTGGTATATAAACTGGAAAAACGAATTCCGCTGCAACCTATACTGTATACGCCCCCGCCTCCCTTTATATGGTAAATTGCATAGCTAGCGCGGTTCCCATTATCAAAACCCATTTTCATTTAGCCCCGTATGGATTCAAGATAAGGTGCCCCCACCTCTGCTTTCTGCTTCTTTCTACCCCGTACCCCTGTCCTTGTTTCCTCCGCTGTAGTTTTGATCGGGTGCTGGAACTAGTTACGGATATGTGGGTTCTGGCTCAAGATCTACTGGTGCTCAAACCACACTACTTATGTCTACGCTTTTGCCTACCCTATACTGCTAGTGTTTTTTCATAACCTCGCTCAAGTGCTTTCCTCCATATAAAGAAAACGTTCTTTCCTGAGTGGGTGAAACTATCTTATCTAACTGACTTACCAAGATATTATATATGGTCCACCACCATTCTGAAATGGCCACCCTCCTAAGAACTATTTCCTCCCTCACACTAGTCTCCGAGTAACCCCCATCTTGTATTCTCTCTACATTCCACAACCTACTAGCACCATACGAACCCACTCCCCATGGTGTAGCAAAATTCATCTACAAAGTTTCATGGAGTAAATGGCAGCAATCCCTCACCATCGGAATAGTGAGTGACTCTGTCCCTCTCCTTAATAGTCAAGCCCCTCTCCTTATTAGTCGAGCGTGCTACGCACCCTGCCGGTCCTCACCATATGAATAGTGAGTGACTCCGTCCCTGTGAGTTTGTATCAGTGGCTGAAGAGACTTGCAGAATACCCTGAGTATAGGGCCCAACAAGAGAGGACTATTCAATGGACTTGGACTGTTTCGAACCTTGCTACATTGCAACAGGTAGATCATCAAATCATGTGAGCTATATATTTTGAGGTAGAGAATATTGTGGATGCATTCATTCATTATATACATAATTACGTCATTCGAGATATGTCATTTTGCGCATCCCCAAAGGGCCAAATTATGCTATTTCTTAGGTCTACGTAGGTTCCCCAGCTTGGGTGTGTCAAGTAGCTTTAAAACACGCGCAAATGTCCTCTCCCTTTTGGTCGAGCCTGCTGTCGCATCCTTGAAAACTAAATTCCACTCTCGATGCATGCCTCTGGAAAACTACTGCAACATAGGCTAGCATAGGCTGGCTTATGAGCTTGCTATCGAGTCTTGTACGCTTGAAGCATGGGTGAGGTACGTTAGTGACTCGATTAACAGGAGAGGAACGAACGCTCGACTAATAAGGAGAGGAAGGTAGTGCTTGCTTGACGTTAGGAAAGCAAGGGTGAGGTATGTTAGTGACTCGACCTATGGGAGAGGTACGTTAGTGACTCGACTGACAAGGAGAGGTATGTTAGTGACTCGACCTATGGGAGAGGTACGTTAAGTGACTCGACTAACAGGAGAGGAACGAATGCTCGACTAATAAGGAGAGGAACGTAGTGCTTGCTTGACATTAGGAAAGCAAGGGTGAGGTATGTTAGTGACTTGACCTATGGGAGAGGTACGTTAGTGACTTGACTGACAGGGAGAGGTACGTTAGTGACTCGACTGACAAGGAGAGGTACGTTAGTGACTCGACCTATGGGAGAGGTACGTTAGTGACTCGACCTATGGGAGAGGTACATTAAGTGACTCGACTAACAGGAGAGGAACGAACGCTCGACTGATAAGGAGAGGAACGTAGTTCTTGCTTGACATTAGGAAAGCAAGGAACGAAGTAGCTTGTCCACATCGGGCAAGGTCCGATAGGGCTTGCTTGACGTTAAGAAAGTAAGGAACTGACTGAACCTAAACTACCACATGCTCATATATAGCAATGACTGGTCTTTCTTCTCTCTCTCTAGCTTGGTGACCGGGCCGTCTTCCTGAAGAGGTAACCCCTTTCAAAGATATCCCGTTCGTCGAGATCTCTTATTTTCGGGTAGATAACCTATATGAGAGGTCAATGCATAAATGTGTAAACCTATCTCCAAGATCAGTGCTTCAATGACGGGCACTTACGAAAGAGAGGGAGGTCGAGATCTCTACAACCCGATGGAATGGCTCTGCCCATTTCCCATCCATCTATCTATCTATCTTTTCAACCTTTCCAATCGGAGCCGCTTCAAACTACTGAATTCCGAACCCCCAAATCCTTGAGTTCAGATAGCGTTAGTCCTTCTTGAACAACGAACAAAAGGTGCGTTCTGACTCGCATGTAGCATTATGCGCGCAGCATCCACTGTGTTCAAAGAAGGGACCTATTTCACTGCACTTCGTTCCCTACTCAATAGTCTAGATCCCTGGCCTTTTGCCTTTGGAAGCGGCCGGAATAGAAATGGTCGGGTCAACCTATGGTGTATCAGTTGTTTCTATCCATAGCGCAGCACCGGGCATCTAGGTCATTCGTCAATAGGAAATAACCGCTAGAACATCTTCGTGCGAAAGCTTCCCATTTGCCAGTTGTTCCTGTTCCTGGGTGTTGATTGAAGCGACTCCAGCCCGTGTTTCGTTGCTTCGTTCTTCCCCCGAAATCGAGTTGAGGCTATTCTCTCTCTCCGGTTCCGACTTTGGAAAGGTTGGAAGATCTGGTCAAAGAAGGTGCTAGCTTCGTAGACGTAGATTGGTTTCTCCCATGGTTCGATTCGCTCCGAAAGAAGGTGATAGCCCTGTAGATCGCTCCCTTCCCATTGCTCTCGTTCGTCATGGTCCTTCCCATGGTTCGATTCTTCCTATGGTCCTTCCCATTGTTGGAAGAAGCGGTCTGCCCGCCCCACCTATACACGATCGATTAGCCATGAGCAGGTCGAAGAGAGCTACAACATCCGAAGGGGGGCCGGTTCAAAAGGTAAGGGATTAGGGATGGGAATAGAGAAAAAGAAGATTGGGAGGTGATAACACTTTTATATTATATACGTATGAAAAACCCCGTCACATTGATTTATCAATTCAACATTTATAAGGGGATGCCCTTCTGGGCAAAGAGCTAGTTCCGCTGGTGAAGATCAATTGCATATAGAGCATGCATATCTATAGGTGCTAAGGCATGCGGTACGTGGGCATTCGAAATGTAGAATGGGTCCCGTGATGAATCCCAACCGAGTAAGCTAGGTGATAGAACTAAGCGATGACTAGCGGAGGGATTATAGGTATGGATGACTACGCGGGTTAACTACAGAAGGGGAGGTTGGGGTGCAGATGCGGGGTGCGTGGGCTGAGCATATCAACTAAGCTAGGTATGGGTGGGCATAAGTGAAGTAGAAGGTGGGATGCTCCCGAATGGGAAAAGGTTGAATGCGGCGGGGGATGGGAAATACCATGCACGTGCTAAGGACAGCCCAATCCATCACCAGGCATACATACATATTTCTCCCACCCCAGCTGGGGTAGCAAATCCAGTGGGAACATCTTCCGATTGAATGAACAAGGTTTATGATTCTACCCCGTCCCCACTAACCAATATAGACCACAGAACAAATCTCACATTTACTGGTCCACACGACTTCGGGCAAATAGAGCAGCTATAGCGATATAACTCAGATCTAATGGAATCAGTTTGGGGGTGATGAGTGGGTGAAATGTAAAGCTACGGACGTATATGAGACTTCTATACATAGTTTATGGGACCCTTTAGCGGTGATTCTCGATCCCGCCCATCATCTTGAATTGAAAGCCAGCCCCCACTCACTCGAAAACCAGGAATGACCGCGAAGCCACCGAAGACGGAAGAGTTACTATTTTGGTTTGTGCGGAATTGAAGTAACCCGAGCAATCAATGAGTTAGTGTTGGGAGGGAGGGGAGGAAGATAGAATAGGAGCAACAACCACGAATGCCTTGTTCACAAGAAGACCAGAGAGATACGTTATGTGCTATAGTTCGGTGATGTACTGCTTCCGTGATCACTAAAGGTAATTCCTTATTACCGTTAGCAGAATATTGTGAGTGAAGGAGGATTGGATTGAGAAACTCATCTTTCTTCGGGAGTTACCTATCTTTCTTAAGGTCTTTTTTTTGCCCAATCTGAGTCTTGATACGCCTCGGAAGGGAGGGGGAAAGAATGGCTTGATTCTCTAACAAACATTTAAGGTTAGTAAGGCCGCTCTATTGCTAAATAGAGGATTCTGATCAATAGATCGTTGGATGGAAGGCTTCCAGAAGAGATTCTCTTTGAATGTGAAGGTGAGCAGTGATCTCAGATCTTGGATTACGAAAAGTTTCCATTGAGATGTAATTACTGCAAGATTCACGGTCATTTGATCCGGGAATGCCCGTCTAGGGCTAAGGTCACCCTAAAGAGGAAAAGCCCTAGTGCTACTTCCCCTTCCACACTGGATCGACAAGTTTATGGTCCCTCTGGATATGATTGCATGGGTATGGATCCAAATGTTAGTGTGGGCAAGAATCTTCCTGCAGTAGAATCACTAGAGCTGGATCCAAGGGTTAGTGTGGGCAAGAATCTTCCTGCAGCAAATTCGCCAGATCCGGATCTAAGGGTTGAGAGTAGAGTGGAGGATTTGGAGGAACCTTGTTCTCAGAAGAACAAGTGGCTTCGCACCTTGTGTAACTGCTCAGAAGGATATGCTTATGTTTATCAGATCGAGGATAAGGATTGCAGGGACAAAGTCACTCACTATTCATATGGTGAGGGTGCGTAAGCACGCTCGACTGTCCAGGAGAGGGTTTTACAACCCTCTACCTCTCTAATATATATATATATATATATATATATATATATATATATATATATATATATATATATATATATATATATATATATATATATATATATATATATATATATATATATATATATATATATATATATAAGGAAAGGGCAATAAATGAGAAGGGTGAATCAGGATCATATCTGTCTGTTATATAAGGTTTAGTTAGGATCATATCTGTAGGTAGGGATCGAGGAACCTAGCCTACAGGCAGGCCGACCAAAGGGAAGGGAGAAGCTCGCAACCTTATTCATGCCACTTGGCATGATCGGGGAAACGGTGTTCGAACCCGTGACTTCTGGCATGACAGACCAGCACTCTAACCAACTGAGCTATTTCCCCCTTCCAGATTCGCCCCCCCACCCAATAAGTAACTCAAGGTTGAAGGTTTCAAGCTACGCATCCTAGTAGCAAATGCCGGAGACCTACCTCGCGTAGAAGTACTTTGGGCGGCATTTTTGAACTAAACAAGACACTTCGCGTTTCCACCCTCGCCCTCTTAATTACTTATTCGTTAGTGGGGGTATTTAGAGCGACTCATTTGCTCCTCGCCCCTATTAGGACGTCCCTCGGGCCCTTTTATTACTTAGTGGGGGCTGCTAGTCATGAATTATATACGTAATTACGCTTTAGCGAGAAATGTTGCTATGGGCATATGTCATTATGCATTTCTGATTCTTTTCTTCGACAATGCTGCTATGGGCATATGTCATTACTTACGCTTTAGGCTCTCATAATCTGCTATACTTACTAACTAATAAGGCCAATTATACCTCTGAGAAGATTTTTATGAAGAAAACCAGAAGAATTGATATAGTCTAATAGGAAGTTGATGATGGACAAAAGGTGATGGTATAATCAGCATAGCTGCAGTTGACAAGGCTAGAGGCATCGTCATAAGCGAGGCATCATCATCGTTGATCATATAGATATAATCAAGCATCTCTCATCTGATAATCACCCTATGAGTGACCTCAGTGAAGATTTATTAAACAAAAGGTATTACAGACCCATGTGCTCGTGTGTTTCTGTGTTATTGAAACAACAGATCGATCAGATTGCCAATACACAAAAAATAAGTGGAAAGACAACAGAGAAATACAGTAAGCAACACAAAGACACAAGCAATTTTTAATAAGGAGTTCATCCTATTCTCTAGGGCTATGTCTCCGGTCCAGCTTCAGTGGTGGCCTTGTTTTATTGTGTCTTTCAGCAGAGAAATTACAATGCAGGGACTCAATATGAGTTCTCTTGAAGCAGATTTTGCTTGGCAGGGTGGTTCTTGGATTCCCCAAGCCACTTAGAGTACACAGACTCTTTTTCTTCCTACTAGCTCTGTGACCCTCGGTCTACAGTCGAAAGAGCCAACTGTGATGCTCAATCCGGACAATTTCCTCTATGGGAAGGCTTGATTCTTCAAGCTCTTTGGTGCTCGATGCTACCTATGGCCAGCTCGACCCTTTGTCTCCTCTGCTTGGCTTTACTGCTCTTTGTGCTCAGTCCTCCTCTCAGGGTTCACTGTTCACTGTCTCTCTTGGTTGCTTGGACTCTTCGATCTGAATCTCTCTTCTGATCCCTATTAATTGTCTTTGTTCATGGCTTTAGCCATTCAACCTCCATGTCCATTCGTTTCCTCTCCCACCTGCGTCGATTCGCTTGTCGCCTGCGTGCTTGGAATTCCCTATTTGGCGTCAGCATGAACACTCAAGAAGTAGCCACGTGTCCCCATCAGAATAGCGCCAGCCTATTTTTCAATTCATTCCTTTCTCCATCGTGGTGGTCAACGGATCTCAAATCCCCTTAAATCGCGGCTTAATTACTTGCCAGTTCCGCTCTATCTATCGGGTGTAATCTCAGCCGTCCGATCTGGGCTCCTCCAGATCCAACGTCATTCGCACGTTGAGCGCGGTTGACTTGCTTGACAAATAACGCGCGATCGCGGCATTTTTTCTCTCACCTCCGCTGCCACGCGTCGATCGCTGAGGGTGCTTGCTCCATTTTCTCCAAAACCACTTACCGTTCAAGGGTGCCCCGATCAAACCGTCGGTTTCAAGGTTGTGGGTCCCACCTTCGTACGATGGCGCTTTACCTTTCTCTGCCCACGGTCCTCTAGCTCCCAACGTGACTGAGTTCTTAAGCCTTACCATTTCAGCCCTGTTTGCACGTGCATCGAAAATCAGCTCCTTTTCCCAATCCGGGGCTCCCAAGGGCTATTTTAACCTCCTGCACAGTCTCCATGGGCCTCGGTTAGCGCGCTTTGACCGAGGTCCTCGTCGTTCCATGCCGGTTACCATGGCCACTGGTTAAGGGTGTTTTCGATTGCTGTTTTAGATTCTTCAAGGATTTTTTCGACTTGATTTAGTCATGGTTCTATGACAGTCATTTATGGATCCGATTCGGATCACGGCCTCCCTACTGAAAAGCTTTTGGACCACCAAAAGTTGGTTTTTCTTCAAGCATCGACTAAGTGAGGAAACTGTGTCTCACTTGTCCAATCTCAATCCACTTCGCACTACTCGTCTTCGAACCTTTAAGCCCAATTCTAAGGTATTCCACCTGCCCATTGCACGCCGTCCTTACCTTCCTATCCAGCACTGTATCTTCCTGCAACTGATTAAGATATTCGGGTAGTAGGACATCAACAGAAGGCAATTGACTCTGCTCTTTAGGGTCCTCAATCAGTGAAGGCTCAAACAACCTCAAGCAGTCTGCGTTCACGACTGAGTAGATGTGCATGTAAGCTGGTAGATCAAGGTGAAAATCATTTTCACCAATCTTCTCAAGTATCCTGAAGGGTCCATACCTGATAGGTTTTAGCTTCTTACCTTCACCTTGCATCCTGTCCTTGCTAATATACAGCTAGACTTGGTCTCCAACTTGAAAACTATGCTCCATCCGATGCTTATCATGCCTAGCCTTGTACTTGGCCTGGCTCTTTTCCAGCTGTACCTGTACTGCCTGGTGGATCTCCTGGATCTGTTCAATGAAACTAGCTACTTTGTCCACATCTTTATGTCCATCAACTATGGTATCTTTACCAAAGACAAAATCCAAGGGAGACCTTGGTATGAAACCAAAGCAGGTCTTAAAAGGAGATCTCTGGGTAGAAGAGTGTTTGGCTCTATTGTAAGCATGATGCACATAACACAAGTGTTCATCCCAAAGCTTAGGGTGTTTGCAGCAATATCCTCTCAGTAACTAGATCACTGTCTTGTTAACTATTTCTGTCTGGCCATCTGTTTGTGGATGAAAAGCTGTGCTTTTCTTTAATTTGGTGTCCATTAGTTCCCATATATTGGACCAAAAATTCCCCACAAATCGGGTGTCTCGGTCAGATATAATAGAAGTGGGTAATCCAAAATGAACCCACACATGTTCAAAGAATAATTTTGCAGTTTGTTCAGCTGTAATCTGTTTACTACATGGTATCAAAATACACATTTCGCTGAACCTATCCACAACAACATATAGATAATCATGACCTTTCCTAGATTTAGGCAGCCCTCCAACAAAATCCATGCAAAGGCTTTCCCAAGGGTGAGAAGGAACTGGTAATGGAGTGTATAAGCCTAGTTTTCTGTTACTGGGCTTGATTTTAGCACACATAGCACACCCCTTTACATATCTAGAAACTGTCTCACTCATTCTTGGCCAATAAAAAAACCTTTGCAGCTGTGCAACTGTTTTACTTACCCCAAAGTGACCTGATACCATAGAAGTGTGTGCTTCCCTAATTATCTTTGCTCTCTCATTTTGTGGAATGCAGAGTTTCCCACAATGGTATAAGAGTCAGTCCTTCACATGATAGTCCAATTCTTCTACTCTTTTGCCTTGACTCAAAGTTGCATATGTACATATCCTAAGTATACTGTTCTATGTAGTTTTCATGTAGCACAGAATTATGCTTAAGTATTGTTGTTGGGAAAAGTATCCAATACGGAATGACCCTATCCCACTCTAAGGGTGATAGTTCCTTAGCAACAATCAAAGCAAAGCTATCTGAGATTACTTCTTTATGAGATGTAAAAGAGGGGAGAAAGAGATCCACTAACCGATGTATTTCGCTAATGATTGATCCAATCTTCTCTACTTGCTGCTTGCCCCCAGCTCCTTGCTCTTTCACTGGCCCAGCTACACCAAGATCCTGCAAAAAGACAAGAGAGGGAAACTACAAGAAGCATACATTCATAATTGATTCAAGGATTAGAATAAATCAAATACACAAGTATAACAATACACCATTGAGACACATGCATATAGAAGAACCTCAAATGCTTTATTAATGGAAGAAGTAAGATTCAGGAAGTGATACAACCATAAGAGGCCCAATCCAGCATCACCTTCCCAGCAGAAAGAAATCTCCTCTTCACCTCCTTCAAAGAAAATCACCCAATAGTTCTAAACTCAAACCAACAGCAATTCTTTACATTCACAAGATTCCAGCCTCCCTAGACCTCATGAGAGAGATCTATATATAGGAGATTTGGAGAAAGGATGAGTCAGCTTGAGGCTGGCATGAAGCTGACTAGTGTCCTCTCCCACTTCAGTTCTTAAGTCCACTTGGAGGTTCTTGCTTCCACTTGGAGATTTGGAACCTCTTACTCATCACCAGTCGAATTCCCTGATCCAAGTGTCATTTTGGAAGCTTCCTGGGCGTTGACACCTTGAGGAATGACTCTGCCACATGTCCAAACTCGCCCAGCGCAGGTAGCCTTCTTTGGAGTTGACATTCAACGCAGGCAGACAATGGAGCAATTGACATTCAACGCAGATGCTCAGTGGAGCAGTTGACATGATCCAGAATTGCCTTGTTTTTGAGTGTTTTCAGGTGGAGAACTTTTGTTGAGTGCTGTGGTTTGCTGGCCTTGTTCCTCTAGGGGTAGGAACAACATGTTTAGGGACTTTGGATCCTTTAGATTATGGACATTTCATGCTTCATGCTGTAAGGCACAAAAATGTCTATAATAGTTGCCCCCTAAAGTATGAGGTCGTTTATCGGGTGAAATGCTTTATCAGGAGGATCCGAAGTTCATTCAATCGTTGAGAGGTGACCTGTAATAAGATACAATACAATGCATTATTTTTCATACTGCTTTCATGATCTAGCTGAGGCGGGCATTCCCATGCTCAGCTTTATAAATACATTTTTCTGTACATAGAACAGACAATCGTCTGATGGTAGACTGATAATTCTCTGTGGAAATTATCATCCTTTGAGTAGGATGATCATCTGCTGCA
This sequence comes from Pinus tabuliformis, assembly GCA_031772625.1. NCBI lineage: Eukaryota > Viridiplantae > Streptophyta > Pinopsida > Pinales > Pinaceae > Pinus > Pinus tabuliformis. Next base: position 148,109,214 of record CM062817.1, read on the forward strand.
CATGTCAATGTTTTTATTTCCTGAATATATATCGCAGCCCGGATGGATGAAACTAGATCCGGGGTCTTCAAACTCGTCCGATCTTCACTCTAAGTACAAGTCGATCCATGTGAGAATTTCTTGGAGTCGAACAGGAAAGACATCGCTTGATTACCAGTCAATGATGTAAATTGTTAACAAGCGCGAGAGGAATCACCGATAATGATGATGACCCTCAAGGTACGGCAGTACAATCCACGTGGTGTGAATAAAGGACTTGGCGTCGAACACCACGCAGAATCTTTCGGTCGAAGGTCATTGATGTATACCTGTCGCCGGAAGTGAGAAACTTGCCATTGAGGCATGCAAGCTTCAAAGTACTAAGGAGGTTTTTCCTAGATCAACTTCTTGGATAATGAGCTGAAGTCGACAAGAAGCGATCCGTCAAAGGAGGGCCTTAATGAATCCCACATCAGTGACACGGAATGGAGCTAATGATTGTGATGAAGGTGAAAACAATCTGTGAAATATGATTCAGGGTGGCGGTCATGAAAGGATGAAAGATGATGTATGGTAGTGGATGGGACACGGTTGACTCTTTCTGAACAAAATCTCTTGAACATATAACGACACTGATGCGATGGATTGGTAGCATTACCCCAAATGTGGACGGTTTGGCGAGACCATGGTGATGAGACCGGTGAATGAAACAACCCAACCCGATGTGGTACGGAGGAAAAGTGTCATGTTCAAGAGCGACTTGCTACCATTAAAGCTTTGAGGTTCTCCCAATTTTTCCCCAGTCATTTCTGACCAGTACCTCTTTATTTTTGTCAAGCTTGAGGAGGATAACATATGCTTGTTCTATAACCTGCCCTTCGGGCAAGCCCATCGCTATGTTTTAACGAGCCTAGCGATAGGGAAACTCGTTCTCGTCTAAAGACAAGTTTGTCACTATTTGATCATTTTAACGAGTCTATCGACAAGGAAAACTCGGTCCTTTTCATTTTTAGAGAGTCTGAAAAGGTACATAAAGTCAACTCCAAAATTCCTTTTTCGTCATCTAATCCCTTAAGTCCGAAAAAGTATAAAACAATACAAAAGGGATGAGATTTCGATATCTTTAACGAGCTAAACAAAACAAGCGCTCGATCTTTTTGTGCAATAATCCCTCAGGTCCAAAAAGATTAAAATCTAGAGGAGGGATAGCTCTTCCGGTCCTTTAACGAGCTGGAAGGCAAAAACTCGGCAATCTTTTCATATTTTACGAGTCAGTTGAAAAGAGCTTAAAGAAGACTCGTCTTTTGAGGAACGATTGATAAACAGGGATAGCAACTGATTCCAGGTACAGGTTGGAATTTTCCAATCACAGTCGTGTCACAAGGATGGCTAGGTGAAATCACTCTTCGCAGCTGTTCCTCAAAATGGGTAAACAATCATATGGAGGTGAACGATCGGCCAAATGAAAGTGGAGGTGGCAGGTGCAAACACGACCAAGGCTTTTTATGGCTGATAAAATTTACGATCACAGTGGTTATTTACCGGGATAGGTTCAGTTTTTATTTAAAAGTGAGCTTAAACTCTGGAGGAAACATTGCTCACTGCTTATATTTATTTTTTAACGAGCATGAAGACCGCGTTAAAACTGCTCGGATCTTGCGTTTATTTTTTAACGAGCATGAACTTTGCTAAAACTGCTCGTCGATAAGTTTGCATGCCCCCAGCATCATAACACAAATCGAGGTGCATGCCCCCCAAGCTTCATTGCATTCAACTCGGTGGTTGGAATGAAGGTTTACTTTTGAGCTTTGAAAAGGGGATTTGTTTCATTTTTTAATGAGGTTGACATAGTAAAAGAACTATCCTCATGTCTCCTTGTTTCATTTTTTAACGAGGTTGACACGAGATAAGAACCGTCCTCGGTGCCCACTGTATTTACAGTATTTCTATTAGGGCGATGATCCATGCTGACAAAATGTTTAGGAATCTTCCGAATCCATTAGACATAGAAGATTTCATTTTGTAGGTTTCCACTGTGGCCAATTCTGCCAGATTACTTGGAGGCGGTAGGGCGAAAGTACCCATCAAGGCAGGGTCTTTTAGGAGGCCTACTCCAATATTTTGAAGCGAATGACCGCTTCCATGGATCATTGGGATGCTTCCCGTAACTTGTGAACTGTCGGGGAAGAAAGTTTGTTGGTCGACGACTGTAATTCCTCCTTGAAAGGGAAATGCAATCTTCCTGAAGTAGGTCGACACAACTGCGGCCATGGAATATATCCAGGGCCTTCCCAGTAGGATGTTGTAAGCGAGGTTTCCGTCGATTACTTCAACATCAACTTCTACTGTTTTGCCCCCCAGTTCAACTTGCAAGTTACTTAAAATCCCGTATGGAGTGTATGATCGCCCATCAAATGCTTTTAACATCGTTGACGATTTCGACAAGGGTGGTGAGCCTAAATTTTTCCAGCAACTCATCGACATAAGACATGTAGATGCCCCCTCATCAATAATTGTTTGATGAACAGTTTTGTTGAGGGCTTTCACTTGAATAAGGAAAGCTAGTTGAGTTGGTAACTGAGGGTCATATCCTTTATGATCAAAGGCCACAAGATTGGAATCTATTGGGCCAATCCCACCTATTGCTGATAATAAAGCTCACTCTTGGGAGGGGCAATTTTGCGGTACCAGTGGTTATTTACCGGGATAGGTTCATTTTTTATTTAAAAATGAGCTTAAACTCTAGAGGAAACATTGCTCACTGCTTATATTTATTTTTTAACGAGCATGAAGACCGCGTTAAAACTGCTCGGATCTTGCGTTTATTTTTTAACGAGCATGAACTTTGCTAAAACTGCTCGTCGATAAGTTTGCATGCCCCCAGCATCATAACACAAATCGAGGTGCATGACCCTATTGGGAAAAGTATCCAATACGGAATGACCCTATCCCACTCTAAGTGTGATAGTTCCTTAGCAACAATCAAAGCAAAGCTATCTGAGATTACTTCTTTATGAGATGTAAAAGAGGGGAGAAAGAGATCCACTAACCGATGTCTTTCGCTAATGATTGATCCAATCTTCTCTCCTTGCTGCTTGCCCCCAGCTCCTTGCTCTTTCACTGGCCCAGATACACCAAGATCCTGCAAAAGGACAAGAGAGGGAAACTACAAGAAGCATACATTCATAATTGATTCAAGGATTAGAATAAATCAAATACACAAGTATAACAATACACCATTGAGACACATGCATATAGAAGAACCTCAAATGCTTTATTAATGGAAGAAGTAATATTCAGGAAGTGATACAACCATAAGAGGCCCAATCCAGCATCACCTTCCCAGCAGAAAGAAATCTCCTCTTCACCTCCTTCAAAGCAAATCACCCAATAGTTCTAAACTCAAACCAACAACAATTCTTTACATTCACAAGATTCCAGCCTCCCTAGACCTCATGAGAGAGATCTATATATAGGATTTTTGGAGAAAGGATGAGTCATCTTGAGGCTGGCATGAAGCTGACTAGTGTCCTCTCCCACTTCAGTTCTTAAGTCCACTTGGAGGTTCTTGCTTCCACTTGGAGATTTGGAACCTCTTACTCATCACCAGTCGAATTCCCTGATCCAAGTGTCATTTTGGAAGCTTCCTGGGCGTTGACACCTTGAGGAATGACCCTGCCACATGTCCAAACTCGCCCAGCGCAGGTAGCCCTCTTTGGAGTTGACATTCAACGCAGGCAGACAGTGGAGCAGTTGACATTCAGTGCAGATGCTCAGTGGAGCAGTTGACATGATCCAGAATTGCCTTGTTTTTGAGTGTTTTCAGGTGGAGAACTTTTGTTGAGTGCTGTGGTTTGCTGGCCTTGTTCCTCTAGGGGTAGGAACAACATGTTTAGGGACTTTGGATCCCTTAGATTATGGACATTTCATGCTTCATGCTGTAAGGCACAAAAATTTCTATAACAGTTGCCCCCTAAAGTATGAGGTCGTTTATCGGGTGAAATGCTTTATCAAGAGGATCCGAAGTTCATTCAATCTCTGAGAGGTGACCTGTAATAAGATACAATACAATACATTATTTTTCATACTGCTTTCATGATCTAGCTGAGGCGGGCATTCCCATGCTCAGCTTTATAAATACATTTTTCTGTACATAGAACAGACAATCGTCTGATGGTAGACTGATAATTCTCTGTGGAAATTATCATCCTTTTAGTAGGATGATCATCTGCTGCACATGTCAATGTTTTTATTTCCTGAATATATATCGCAGCCCGGATGGATGAAACTAGATCCGGGGTCTTCAAACTCGTCCAATCTTCACTCTAAGTACAAGTCGATCCATGTGAGAATTTCTTGGAGTCGAACATGGAAAGACATCGCTTGATTACCAGTCAATGATGTAAACTGTTAACAAGCGCGAGAGGAATCACCGATAATGATGATGACCCTCAAGGTACGGTAGTACAATCCACATGGTGTGAATAAAGGACTTGGCGTCGAACACCACGCAAAATCTTTCGGTCGAAGGTCATTGATGTATACCTGTCGCCGGAAGTGAGAAACTTGCCATTGAGGCATGCAAGCTTCAAAGTACTGAGGGGGTTGTTCCTAGATCAACTTCTTGGATAATGAGCTGAAGTCGAAAACAATCTGTGAAATATGATTCAGGGTGGCGGTCATGAAAGGATGAAAGATGATGTATGGTAGTGGATGGGACACGGTTGAATCTTTCTGAACAACATCTCTTGAACATATAACGACACTGATGCGATGGATTGGTAGCATTACCCCAAATGTGGATGGTTTGGCGAGACCATGGTGATGAGACCGGTGAATGAAACAACCCAACCCGATGTGGTACGGAGGAAAAGTGTCATGTTCAAGAGCGACTTGCTACCATTAAAGCTTTGAGGTTCTCCCAATTTTTCCCCAGTCATTTCTGACCAGTACCTCTTTATTTTTGTCAAGCTTGAGGAGGATAACATATGCTTGTTCTATAACCTGCCCTTCGGGCAAGCCCATCGCTATGTTTCAACGAGCCTAGCGATAGGGAAACTCGTTCTCGTCTAAAGACAAGTTTGTCGCTATTTGATCATTTTAACAATCTGTGAAATATGATTCAGGGTGGCGGTCATGAAAGGATGAAAGATGATGTATGGTAGTGGATGGGACACGGTTGACTCTTTCTGAACAACATCTCTTGAACATATAACGACACTGATGCGATGGATTGGTAGCATTACCCCAAATGTGGATGGTTTGGCGAGACCATGGTGATGAGACCAGTGAATGAAACAACCCAACCCGATGTGGTACGGAGGAAAAGTGTCATGTTCAAGAGCGACTTGCTACCATTAAAGCTTTGAGGTTCTCCCAATTTTTCCCCAGTCATTTCTGACCAGTACCTCTTTATTTTTGTCAAGCTTGAGGAGGATAACATATGCTTGTTCTATAACCTGCCCTTCGGGCAAGCCCATCGCTATGTTTCAACGAGCCTAGCGATAGGGAAACTCGTTCTCGTCTAAAGACAAGTTTGTCGCTATTTGATCATTTTAATGAGTCTAACGACAAGGAAAACTCGGTCCTTTTCATTTTTAGAGAGTCTGAAAAGGTACATAAAGTCAACTCCAAAATTCCTTTTTCGTCATCTAATCCCTTAAGTCCGAAAAAGTATAAAACAATACAAAAGGGATGAGATTTCGATATCTTTAACGAGCCGAACAAAACAAGCGCTCAATCTTTTTGTGCAATAATCCCTCAGGTCCAAAAAGATTAAAATCTAGAGGAGGGATAGCTCTTCCGGTCCTTTAACGAGCTGGAAGGCCAAAACTCGGCAATCTTTTCATATTTTACGAGTCAGTTGAAAAGAGCTTAAAGAAGACTCGTCTTTTGAGGAATGAGTGATAAACAGGGATAGCAACTGATTCCAGGTACAGGTTGGAATTTTCCAATCACGGCCGTGTCACAAGGATGGCTAGGTGAAATCACTCTTCGCAGCTGTTCCTCAAAATGGGTAAACAATCATATGGAGGTGAACGATCGGCCAAATGAAAGTGGAGGTGGCAGGTGCAAACACGACCAAGGCTTTTTATGGCTGATAAAATTTACGATCACAGTGGTTATTTACCGGGATAGGTTCATTTTTTATTTAAAAATGAGCTTAAACTCTGGAGGAAACATTGCTCACTGCTTATATTTATTTTTTAACGAGCATGAAGACCGCGTTAAAACTGCTCGGATCTTGCGTTTATTTTTTAACGAGCATGAACTTTGCTAAAACTGCTCGTCGATAAGTTTGCATGCCCCCAGCATCATAACACAAATCGAGGTGCATGCCCCCCAAGCTTCATTGCATTCAACTCGGTGGTTGGAATGAAGGTTTACTTTTGAGCTTTGAAAAGGGGATTTGTTTCATTTTTTAATGAGGTTGACATAGTAAAAGAACTATCCTCATGTCTCCTTGTTTCATTTTTTTAACAAGGTTGACACGAGATAAGAACCGTCCTCGATGCCCACTGTATTTACAGTATTTATATTAGGGCGATGATCCATGCTGACAAAATGTTTAGGAATCTTCCGAATCCATTAGAAATAGAAGATTTCATTTTGTAGGTTTCCACTGTGGCCAATTCCGCCAGATTACTTGGAGGCGGTAGGGCGAAAGTACCCATCAAGGCAGGGTCTTTTAGGAGGCCTACTCCAATATTTTGAAGCGAATGACCGCTTCCATGGATCATTGGGATGCTTCCCGTAACTTGTGAACTGTCGGGGAAGAAAGTTTGTTGGTCGACGACTGTAATTCCTCCTTGAAAGGGAAATGCAATCTTCCTGAAGTAGGTCGACACAACTGCGGCCATGGCATATATCCAGGGCCTTCCCAGTAGGATGTTGTAATCGAGGTTTCCGTCGATTACTTCAACATCAACTTCTACTGTTTTGCCCCCCAGTTCAACTTGCAAGTTACTTAAAATCCCGTATGGAGTGTATGATCGCCCATCAAATGCTTTTAACATCGTTGACGATTTCGACAAGGGTGGTGAGCCTAAATTTTTCCAGCAACTCATCGACATAAGACATGTAGATGCCCCCTCATCAATAATTGTTCGATGAACAGTTTTGTTGAGGGCTTTCACTTGAATAAGGAAAGCTAGTTGAGCTGGTAACTGAGGGTCATATCCTTTATGATCAAAGGCCACAAGATTGGAATCTATTGGGCCAATCCCACCTATTGCTGATAATAAAGCTCACTCTTGGGAGGGGCAATTTTGCGGTACCAGTGGTTATTTACCGGGATAGGTTCATTTTTTATTTAAAAATGAGCTTAAACTCTGGAGGAAACATTGCTCACTGCTTATATTTATTTTTTAACGAGCATGAAGACCGCGTTAAAACTGCTCGGATCTTGCGTTTATTTTTTAACGAGCATGAACTTTGCTAAAACTGCTCGTCGATAAGTTTGCATGCCCCCAGCATCATAACACAAATCGAGGTGCATGACCCTATTGGGAAAAGTATCCAATACGGAATGACCCTATCCCACTCTAAGGGTGATAGTTCCTGAGCAACAATCAAAGCAAAGCTATCTGAGATTACTTCTTTATGAGATGTAAAAGAGGGGAGAAAGAGATCCACTAACCGATGTATTTCACTAATGATTGATCCAATCTTCTCTCCTTGCTGCTTGCCCCCAGCTCCTTGCTCTTTCACTGGCCCAGCTACACCAAGATCCTGCAAAAAGACAAGAGAGGGAAACTACAAGAAGCATACATTCATAATTGATTCAAGGATTAGAATAAATCAAATACACAAGTATAACAATACACCATTGAGACACATGCATATAGAAGAACCTCAAATGCTTTATTAATGGAAGAAGTAAGATTCAGGAAGTGATACAACCATAAGAGGCCCAATCCAGCATCACCTTCCCAGCAGAAAGAAATCTCCTCTTCACCTCCTTCAAAGCAAATCACCCAATAGTTCTAAACTCAAACCAACAACAATTCTTTACATTCACAAGATTCCAGCCTCCCTAGACCTCATGAGAGAGATCTATATATAGGAGATTTGGAGAAAGGATGAGTCAGCTTGAGGCTGGCATGAAGCTGACTAGTGTCCTCTCCCACTTCAGTTCTTAAGTCCACTTGGAGGTTCTTGCTTCCACTTGAAGATTTGGAACCTCTTACTCATCACCAGTCGAATTCCCTGATCCAAGTGTCATTTTGGAAGCTTCCTGGGCGTTGACACCTTGAGGAATGACTCTGCCACATGTCCAAACTCGCCCAGCGCAGGTAGCCTTCTTTGGAGTTGACATTCAACGCAGGCAGACACTGGAGCAGTTGACATTCAGCGCAGATGCTCAGTGGAGCAGTTGACATGATCCAGAATTGCCTTGTTTTTGAGTGTTTTCAGGTGGAGAACTTTTGTTGAGTGCTGTGGTTTGCTGGCCTTGTTCCTCTAGGGGTAGGAACAACATGTTTAGGGACTTTGGATCCCTTAGATTATGGACATTTCATGCTTCATGCTGTAAGGCACAAAAATGTCTATAACAAGTATGGTAGATGCATTTATAATGGATCTAGATAACATGTTTGAAACCTTGTTATGTATGCCCTTTTTATATCTGATGACTAAATGAAACTATTGTAGAAAACCCATCCATCTGTAATGTCTTGATTGTTGCAACTTAGTTTGGGAGTGTAGATATTGAAGTGGCTGATGATCAATATGTATTACTGTTTCTTTTCCCATTAAGTAATGTTTCCACTTTTTCACACTCTGAACTAATGCATACAATTCCTTATCATAGGTAGGATAGTTAACTACTCCAGGATTAAAAGTCTCAGAATGATAACATATGGGTTTACCGTGTTGTGTCAACACTACTCCCATGGCATAGTCACTGGCATCAGTTTGGATTTCAAATGGTCTTTGTAGATCTGGTAGTGCTAGTACAGGTGCTGTACTAATTTTTTCTTTCAAGGTGTCGAAGGCTTTCTGTTGTTTTCCTCCCCACTAAAACACCTTGTTCAATCCTGTCAAAGCATGTAAGGGAGCTGCAATTGAGGAGAAATTTGAAATGAACTTCCTCCAATATTGTGCTACTCCTAAGAAGCTTCTCACTTTTGTAGCAGACTTGGGTTTAGGCCAGTTTACAATGACTGCCACTTTAGAGGGATCTATTTTCAATTCACCTCCCCCTACTATATGACCCAAATAATTTAGAGAGGTTTTGCCAAATTCACATTTGGAGAGTTTAACATAAAGTTTTTCTCTTTTCAAAACATCTAATGTCTGCTTAACATGCTTTAAATGTTCTTCCCACGTTTTACTAAAAATCAGAATGTCATCCAGATACACAATAACAAAGTCATCAAGAAAAGGTCTGGGTACATCATTCATTAATCTCATGAAAGTAGCAGGGGCATTGGTCAAGCCAAAAGGAATAACCAGCCATTCATACAATCCATGCTTTGTTTTGAAAGCAGTCTTCCATGCATCTTGCTCTGCAACTCTGACCTGATGGTATCCACTGTGCAAATCCAGCTTGGTGAAATAAACAACTTCCTTCAATTGCTCTAAAATATCATCTATGCGAGGAAGGGGATAACGATTTTTTATCATTATTTTATTCAGTGCTCAGTAATCAATGCACATTCTCCACGAGCCATCTTTCTTTCTCACCAAAACGATTGGTGACCCACATGGTGATGTGCTAGGCCCGATGAACCCTTTCTCGAGCAACTCCTGCACCTGCTTCTTGATTTCAGCATTCTCTAAAGCAGATAACCTATACATCCCAATGTTAGGCAAAGGAACATCGTGCTGCAAAATAATATCATGTTCTATTCCCTTTTTGGGTGGCAGACCTTGAGGTTCTTGAAACAAGACATCATAATCTGAAACAATCTTTTCTATATCAGCTTGCTGATCAGAATTACAGCCCTCAAATACATTGGTTTTATCAGTTTTCTTTTCCTTTACAACCATTAGCAAGAACTCTTTGCATGAATTTATCATTCTTTTCATCTGTCCTGAGTTTATGAGAGTATAAGTATTCTTGAGCTTATGAGCTCTTACAAAGTATTCGATTCCATCTTTAACAAGTAGATACTTGTTCTCAGCTCTATAGAAAATAACCTTTCTATCATACAAGTAAGGACTTTGTAAAACAATTCCACATATATCCAAAGGAATTATGTCTAACTCAACCTCATCTACAAATTCTGACCCAAAAGAAAACTTGAGTTTGCACTGTCTAGTCACTTGTAGTTGTGCTTTATCATTCAACGATCCTAATGGGTATGGTTTCTTATGAGGTGTAGTTGCTAATCCCAATTTCTTTACAATTGCTTCAGAAATAAGATTTACTTGTGAGCCACTATCAAACAAAGTATCAATCTTTTGATATTTGGAAACAACTCGAATATGGAAAAGATCACGCCTTTTTCTCTCATGTTCTTCATCAATAACAGATTGAGCAGAATTACTAGTAGATGCTTCAGAATTCTTACCTTTTATACCTGTGGCTGCTATGATTGTTTCATCTCCCGAGTCTGACCCCAAATCCTTCTGAATAGCTGCAGTAGTCATCTTCTTCTTGTAGGAATTTACAGGGTAAGTTCCTCAGAAAGAATACCAAGAGGACACCGCTCACAACCAGATCTCAAATCAATACACCAGTATTTTTGACGTGGTTAAAACCCTCAGAGTGCAAGGAGGGAAACAGTCCACGGCCTGTCCCAACGTGGGTACAGACAATTTATTAATCAAAGAATGAAAATTTACATAAGCTTCTCTCATGCACGGATTACCCGAACAATGACCCTCCATGCGCTTTAAATAGAACTCATGGACCAATCGGGTGTCAAGCCACGGATCAAGTGTCGGTAATACCGAGGTGAGAGTGAACCGTCAGATCACTACATATCGTGACCGTCGGATTGTAAGTTACAAAATGTACAACGGTAAAGAAACACACTTTACCTAACTCTAACCTAACTCTATACTAGACCAAGTTGAACTTAACTATATCCTGTGTGTCGGAATATCCTAACATCCCCCCTTAAGAACAACTTGGGATAGGATTGAAGGATTTACAAATATGACACAATAGGAGAAGGAAGGAGGCACTAGAGCCTATCCCCCCTTAGTGACAACTTCCTGAACTCCAAGCATATATCGAAGTTTAGTGAACTTCGCCTCTGTGAGAGCCTTTGTGAAGATGTCTGCAACCTGATCATCTGTTGGACAATATTGCACTTCAAGAACATGGTCATGAATGAGCTTTCTGATGAAGTGCATGTGTAGTTCAATGTGTTTGCTGCGCTGATGCTGGACTGGATCTTTGCATAGCTGAATGGCACTTTGATTATCACACCAAAGTGTGGTTGGATGCTGCTGCTCAAAGCCAAACTCTGATAGGATCTGACGAAGCCACAAGGCTTCCTTACTAGCTTCCACGGCACCACGATACTCTGCTTCTGCTGATGAAAGAGAAATGGCAGCCTGTTTCTTACAAGCCCATGTAATAGGTCCTGAACCAAGAGTGAAGACATAACCGGCAGTAGACTTCCGATCATCAAGGTCACCAGCCCAATCAGAATCAGTGAAACCAACTAACAGAGGAGCTGCTTTGGCACTGTAATGAATCCCAAACTGTACTGTACCTCGAACATAACGAAGTATTCTTTTAGCTGCTTTCCAATGACTTTCACGGGGGTTTTGCATAAAACGAGCAACAAGGCCAACAACAAAGGAAAGATCAGGACGAGTATGGGTTAAATACAAGAGTTTTCCGACAAGTTGACGGTATAAGGTAGCATCAACTTCAGGAGAAGTACAAGAGACTGAAAGTTTGACTCCAGACTGAAAGGGAGAAGTGGCTGGCTTACAGTCTTCCATGTGAAAATGACGAAGAATATCACAAGCATACTTGGACTGGGAAAGGAAAATACCCTCTTGGGATTGCAAGACTTGAAGACCGAGAAAATAGTGTAAGTGTCCTAAGTCTGTCATTTCAAATTTCTTTTTAAGGCTGGACTTCACATGGTTTATAAGGTTGGGATCACTACCAGTAAGAATAAGATCATCAACATAAAGAACAAGGATGATGAGAGAGTTGCCCACTTTCTTGGTGTAGACAGTATTGTCAGAATGACACCTAGAAAAGCCAGATTCTAAAAGAAAGCTATCCATTTTGGCATACCAAGCTCGAGGAGCTTGCTTGAGGCCATAAAGGGATTTCTTAAGTCGACAAACGAGGCTGGAGTCTGTTTGTATGAAGCCAATGGGTTGTTCCATATAGATTTCTTCCTGCAAGTCACCATGCAAGAAGGCAGATTTAACATCCATTTGATGGACTTCCCATTTTAAAGAGGCAGCAAGGGAAAGAACAAGGCGGATAGAGTTCATTTTGGCAACTGGAGAGAAGGTTTCAGTGTAGTCAATGCCTTCAACCTGTGAAAAGCCCTTAGCAACTAGACGAGCTTTATGTTTATCAACTTTCCCATCTGGTCCATACTTGGTTCTGTAAACCCATTTGCATCTAACAAGTTTGCGTCCCTTTGGTAGAGGAACAAGATCCCATGTATCATTTGTCATCAATGAATGATATTCTTCATTCATAGCTGTTTCCCAATGTGGATGGCCTGAAGCTTCTGCAAAAGTGTCAGGATCATGATTTACTGGAGCTTGAGCCAGTAAAGAAGAGGCTCTTTCAAACTGAGAACGTGTACGTCGCTGATCTGTAGGATCACCGGCAAGATCACCTGCTGCATCCCGAGTAGCACGGACCCATCTTGGAAGTTGAGGATCCTGAGAAGGTGGGGAAGGATTATCATCCTCGCTTTCATCATCAGAAGAAGAAATGTTTTCAAAGATAGAAGAGATAGGAAGAGGTGGCACATCCGCCGGACTAGGCTCGCAGGCCGATTTATTTTCATCAAATTTTACATCTCTTCTAATGATAACATTTTTGGACTTAAATGGAATAAGTCTATAGCCTTTTACATCTTCAGAATATCCAACAAAAGTACATTTCTCACTCTTAGGTTCTAAGGCTTTATGCTTTTCATCTGGAATATGGGCCCATGCTTCACTTCCAAACACACGAAAGTGACTTACATCTGGTTTAATGGAACTCCAAGCTTCTTCTGGAGTGATATTCTCTAGAACCTTAGTAGGAGTGCGATTGATTATATAATTTGCACAATTAATTGCTTCGGCCCAAAAACTAAGACTGAGTCCTTTAGATTGCAGCATACAATTAGCCATTTCCTTTAAGGTGCGATTTTTCCTTTCAGCTACACCATTTTGTTGTGGAGTGTATGGAACAGTATGTTGCATTTGAATTCCATTTTCGGTGCAAAAGTTGATGAATGCATTTTTAACATATTCTCCACCATTATCAGTTCTTAGCTTAAGAATTTGATGTCCAGATTGTTTTTCAACGAATGCTTTGAAGGCCAAAAAGGTGGTAAATACTTCGCTCTTGAGTTTTAAGAAGTATACCCAAGTGCGTCTGGAGAAATCATCAATGAAAGTTAAGAAGTACTTGCAGCCAGAGAATGAAGCAACAGGAAGAGGACCACATAAATCACTGTGCACAAGCTGTAAAGGGGCTGAGGCGTGCCAAGAGGCACGTTTGTCAAAACTGTCCCGATGATGTTTTCCGAGTACACATCCGGAACAAACACCATCTTTGCAAGATACCATAGGAAGACCTGTCACCATGTTTTCTTTACATAGATGCTGAAGGGAGCGATAGTTTAAGTGACCATACCGCTCATGCCAAAGTTTGCTCACTTCATCATTATGAGCAACAAATACTGAGGGAAGATGGGATGACCCAAAGTTGTGAAACTTATACAACCTTTTGGAATCATCAGCAAGACCAGTAGCTAGAATCTGTTTAGGATCTTTTAGATCCTTGATTACAACATCATGAGGTGAAAATTCAACAATTTTACCTTCACCTGAATGAGTTATCTGATAGACAGATAGAAGGTTGCAGGATAAGTTTGGAACACATAATACATCATTGAACTGACCATTGTCTAGATGAACAGTTCCAGTCCCTACAACATTAAGAGATCTATCATCACCAACATATATATTTTTGGTGTTACAATCATTTAAAGAAGAAAACATGGCTTGGTTTTTGGCCATGTGACAAGAGGCTCCAGAATCAATGAGCCACTCATGAGAATGAGGAGAAGAAGAAGATACATTTAATGCATAACCAGACTGAGATGATTGACGATGACATGCAGAAAATGCCGTTCCGGAAGTTGAAGTTGAAGTAGGCTCCAGATGGATGTTATGTTTCTTCATTGCGGCTTCCAAGGCTTCCATCTTCTTAAAGCATTTAGATTCTAAGTGGCCATCTCGATTACAAAAGTTACAATGTCTGTCAGTCTTCTTCCATTTGTTTTTATTGGTCTTGTCATATTGCTGAAATGATCTTTCATCTTGAGGCTGAGTTGGTTTAGGACCATTCCTTTGAGGATAAGACTTCTTAGGATTCTTTGAATTTGGTTGCTGCTGGGCGGCTAACGCTTTCGAGGAAGAGTTTCCAAGATTAAGAAGACCAAGGTGTAAGAGTTTTTCTTGTTCTCTTATTAAGGAATCACAAAAGGAGTCAAAGGAAGGGGGCTTGTAGTCTTTGCCTTGACAAATGAAAGCTTCCCTGGTAGAATGGAAAGTGGAAACAAATACAGAGTAGGCTGGTCCCAACTTAGTAAGGATGGAATAAATAAGGTTACCATCTTCTTTCTTAACTTTAACACCTTCCAAGAGATATCTAAGGGTCTTGAATTTGGACAAGAAATCTTCAATGCAAGAAAAATTATTAGGATCCAAAGTAAGCAACTCATTCTCAAGTTGATGGGCTCTAATTTCATTTTTAATCCCAAAAACTTTAGCAAGTTTTTCTAATGCTTCATGAGGAGTTTCAATTTCTGCAATGTGGAATCTAAGATCAGGAGAAACAGACATTCCTATCAAACCACGTGCTTGATCTTGTCGATTTTCCCATTTTTCGGCCTTGTCTTCATCTTTGGGTTTCTTCTCTTGGTCTGTGGCTATTCTGAAGAGACCTTTACTTCTAAGTAAATCTCCCATGTAGGCTACCCATTGGAAGTAGTTAGTGCTGTCAAGAATGACTTGGCATGGACTTTCCATTTTTTGAAAAACAACTGAAGCTAAAGATGCTGAAAGTAAGTGGTCCAATGGATAGATCTCGAAAAAATAGGCGGTTTTAAAAAAAACGGCTCTGAAAAAGGCTTCCGGATGAAGAAGTTATGGCTTTTTGAAAAAAAATTGTTGACGTTGCCGGCAAAGTGCGCGAATGTGCGGGAATGAAAAAATCCGCCCCCACAAAATGGAGACTTGAACCCAAGACCTCTACTCTCTTAAAAGGTCTTTGAACCAATTGATCTATACAAAATATTTGAGAGAGAGAGAGAGAGAGAGAGAGAGAGGGGGGGGGGGGGGGGGGGGGCTCGATTTGCGTGCTTGCCTTGGGAAGACTCTTTTCCCTACAAAACACAAAACACAAAACCCAACACGAATATCCAAAGAAAAACGAACCTTACGGCTCGAAGTTAGCTTTAGCCAAAAAACTAGAAATTTAAAAAAAAATCTCAAAGTTAGCTTTTAGCCGAAAAACTAAATATTTTTCTCAATGTTTCTGATTTTCCGAGATCACACTAAGGTGCAGGGAAAAGAGCATACGCATGAGAAAAATCCTTTCTTTCTGTTTCTGATTTGCCCAGATCGCACAGAGTCGCAGGGCAAAGAGCATACGCAGAAATGAAAGGTATAGATCCGGAAAAAAAAGGCTAAATAAACCGAAACCGAAATAAGCAGAGAGAAAATGACAGTAAACTGCAAAAAAAACACTGTATACCTCCCGATCTGAAAAATGACGCAGCTAGGGCTACCGGAAACCTTTTCGCGTGAAACGAAAGGGGTTCCTCACTGAAACAGATGCTCCGAACGCAACAGAGCAGTCCTCTCGGCCCGAAAGCAGTCAGAAACAGCAGATCTAGGAAACGACAGCCGCATGCAGTTCTACCGGCTTCAGATTTGGATCACCAACGGACGCGGCCCTCAAATAGCTCTGATACCATGTAGGAATTTACAGGGTAAGTTCCTCAGAAAGAATACCAAGAGGACACCGCTCACAGCCAGATCTCAAATCAATACACCAGTATTTTTGACGTGGTTAAAACCCTCAGAGTGCAAGGAGGGAAACAGTCCACGGCCTGTCCCAACGTGGGTACAGACAATTTATTAATCAAAGAATGAAAATTTACATAAGCTTCTCTCATGCACGGATTACCCGAACAATGACCCTCCATGCGCTTTAAATAGAACTCATGGACCAATCGGGTGTCAAGCCACGGATCAAGTGTCGGTAATACCGAGGTGAGAGTGAACCGTCGGATCACTACATATCGTGACCGTCGGATTGTAAGTTACAAAATGTACAACGGTAAAGAAACACACTTTACCTAACTCTAACCTAACTCTATACTAGACCAAGTTGAACTTAACTATATCCTATGTGTCGGAATATCCTAACACTTCTTGCCCTCGGACTTCTTAGGTCTCAGCTCTGGATGCAGAATCCAACAGCTCTTACAATGAAACACCGTATCCAATAAACATTTTTAGTTTCCGCTGTGTTAAAACAGAGCATTTTTCTCTGTTCTGTTCAGTTTCATTTTGTTCTGGAATTATCAGAAATTCCCAACCTTGTTACGTCTAACCCCGTGTGAGTCATTTACGAATACGTCTTTCAACACTTCAGTTAGAGTCATGGATAGTGCCTTTAGGACGACTTTATCCTGAGGATGCAATTTTGTTATGGCCCGAAATTATCTAGATTTATTGGGCTTCGGAATGAATGATCTTTCCATGGGGTTGAAATGAAATGTTCCCATTTGTAAGTCGTATAAGATAGCTTTTAGTTGTGAAGTCGAACTCGGATACAGTCGTTTTGGAGGTCGGTTCTGTTGATTTACACTCACCTTGTCAATTCTACTTTTTGGGTCTTCGACCAATTGGATTGTTGTGTTAGAAACTTGCTGCATGATGTCCTTCTGGGGAATATAACTATGAAATCAAACTCGAACCAAATGAGGGAGAACACGGTTACCATTGAGTGAGAACATGGTATGAATATGTTGAGTTGTCCAGTTATCCTAAATGGGTACCCCAAAAGGATCCTGAAGAAATACCGAGAAAATGAACACCAAACGGAGGGGACGAAGAGAATCAAACCCCCTACTTCTTACTCTTAGAACCAAAAACCCATCTCACCCAGGGAACTATCCTATCAGTAATATTGACATCTATTTGCTATGAAGCTCTCTAT
Source organism: Pinus tabuliformis (assembly GCA_031772625.1). Classification (NCBI taxonomy): domain Eukaryota; kingdom Viridiplantae; phylum Streptophyta; class Pinopsida; order Pinales; family Pinaceae; genus Pinus; species Pinus tabuliformis. The sequence continues at coordinate 148,126,579 of CM062817.1, forward strand.
TTCTTAATATGATAATTTAAAACGGTCGAGTTTTTTTTTCTGGTATGAAAATGATAATTTAAAACAACCTGAGTTTTTTTTTTTCTCATATGAAAACGATAATTTAAAACAGTTGAGCTTCTTTTTTTGGTTTGAAAATGAGAAATTATAGTTTTAAAACGAAATCAAGCATGCAAGAGAAAAGAGGGTTCTAGAGTAAAGCTAAATTAAGGCTGGACAGTTTCATTCAGAGCCGATAGAGGCAGTAGCCATGAAGTAAGGAACTGAAAATAAATCGATATATGAAGTAGCAATGCATGCAATTTCAATAAATTAGGCAACTCAGAGAAAAAATTAGTAATATGAAACCAAACAGATCGTGGAGCAGTGCATGCAATTTCAATTAATTAGGCCAGAATGCAGCCGTATATGTCCTCCTAGAATGGCAGAAAAACATAGGTACTTTGAAACCTAGAAGAACAAAGAAGCGTAGAAAAATACTGCACTTTGAAATCTTTTTGAAGGTTTCTATACTATACTCTGAAATCTTTTTGGAGGAAGGCACCAGACTATGATAATGCGCCATATTGTGTTGTTGATTTCGCTGCCACAACTATGTGTGAGGCTATGAGGCTTGTTGTTGATTTCACTGTTGCAACTGTGTGTGAGGCTATGAGGCTTGACTGCTATAACCCAGAATCTTTGCCGGAGCAATTAACCGAGAAAAGTGTGAAGCCAAATTCATACAGTATTCTAGATCCTTCTATATTAGATTTTTTAATCTAGATCTCCAGGATTCTAGATCCTCCTACACTGCCAGTGGTTTCTAGATCATTCCAAATCTCCATCCGAATAACACACAGGATTCTAGATCCTTCTTCTCTCTCGATCCTCCTTCTGCCTCTATAAATTTGTAATTTCTATGGCCAAATCTCCATCCGAATCACACATAGGATTCTAGATCCTTCTTCTGCCTCTATAAATTTGTAATTTCTCTAGCCAAGGAAGGCAAGCCAAGCCAAGGCCCAACCCTGTTATGTAATGCAAAGTGATTTCTGTTCTCCAGTAATTGTTTTATCTATTCCATTGTTTCTGACTAAGCAATATTGTTGTTTCTCCATTTGTCTGTATCTGTGAATTATTCTCTGCTATTGCCGTCTAAGTTTTTGAGTATAAATCCACTGCGTTATGTATTCTCTGGTCTAACAGGAGCAATAAACCCAAGCGAAAGACCGAGGGTCTATCATGGATTGGTTTCCTCGCAAAAAGGATTGTTCGGCCACTGCACACTGCTATCCATATCCATTGCTTGCTTTCCACAATTGTTTGGCCACTGTGCACTGCTATCCATTGCTTGCTTTCCCATAGCTTGACCAAAATATTACAGCAATTTAATTGAGTGTGAAAGAAGGTGATTTTTGAAAATTCTAAAAAGTTTATATGAACTTGAAACGGCATTAATGCTAAAGAGTGCATCCGATTACTATAGTCCCATGCCGTCGGACGGCAGGGACTAATAAGATGATTTGACTACCTCATATACAATGTCCATGTTCTCAATCAATTAAATAGTTATATCACAGAGGGTTCACAGTTGTAAGAAATAGCAAGCCCGCAATCAATGAATGAATCAATTTATTTGACGTTTTTATTATAACCTCACTAGACTAGGTAGCATTCAAAGTGATCCTCTCTGGTTTTACGTAATGTTTTATTTGAATATATGGCAACACGACATTTAAATATGGTGTTAAAATCAATGGTTTTGTTTCGGCGATGTAAATAACGGTGCATGGTATTTTGTCAAATTAATGAAATGTAACACCACGCTGTCTTTCAAGGATTGCAACGGTAAACATATATTTTTAGAAAGGTACGATATACGCATTTTATTAAATCGCCATTTTATATCAGGGTGTTGTGGTGTAGTCGGTTATCACGTCAATCTTCTTATTACACTAGCGCACTAATAATTTAGTGAAATATTATACTAGCACACTAATAATTTCGTCAAAAATTAAAAATATTTTATTTACAAATTTTAATTAGAAATATTATAAAATTATAAGTATATGATATTTTTTTAAATAATAATTTTTTTGGAAAAATGAAAAAGTTATATTTTTTAATTTCGATAGAATATTTCAATTTAAATATATGATAATATTAGAAATACGTGGAATCCGGTTGATGCTTGGATGAGTTGTGTTGGATTTTGAGTTAATCTCATGAACGCAAAGTTATCCTTTTGATGTTGGCGTGCCTGTCAAATTTATGACCTGAGGAGCTTTCCCTTCTAACTTGGCGAGATGAATCTTAATTAAGATATCCTTCACTATTGAAGGTTTTTTAAATGGTTCCACTCCAAACTTTTATGTAGAGATCGGGGTAATACAAGCGATAAAAAAGATAGCAAGAGTAGCCAGGGATGGAAAACCTGGACATGTGGATAAGTGGAAGCTTCTCTACCTTAACAGTTAATGCTGCTATTATATATGTAATTATGCTTTTGGCTGGATCGAATTGAAATGATTTCTTCCCCTCAAACTGACTGAAAGGACCCCATAATTATTTAATATATTACTATTGATTCTTTGGGTCAAAGCCTGAGCAGAGCTAAGGGTTGACTAGTCATATCTTCTCCTAGATCTATTCCCCTCAAAGCTATCTCAGGGCATCACGCTTTCTCTAGCTCCTGCTGTCCTTGCCAATATTGACAGGGTCTTTTCGCCATCTCCATGTCCAATAATCCTTCCGATTCTGACAATGCCCAGTTTCCTCGTTTCTGTATGGGTGGGTAGCAATGTACTATCCTTTTTCTTATACCAGGAGAGCCCCCTTACTAGTCAAGGTAGCGCAAGCTGGCATCACAAGACAGAGCTGCCTAAAGAGTAGCACCTCTAGACAGAGCTAGACAAGAGTACACCTGAAGCAAGAGCTAACTAAGCCAAGAAGAGAACCTCAATAAAGAGGAGCTAACCATCTCACATCTAACTAAAGAGTTGCATAGAAGGAGAGAGCGAACCACAAGATAGAGCCCTAGCTAGAGAGGCAGGAGGAGGGCAAGTTACCCTAAAGCCTACGTTTACTGCGTTGGAGTAGAAGGATTCGTGCTCTATCAACGACGTTGGATTTGGTCTCTTTCTAAGAGTAGCTAATAGTTATTTTGCACCCTGGATTTATGGTCCAGTTCCCGATTCATCTCGCTCATGCAACCATCTATATACGTAGGAAGTATCCTCTTCGCCTGCCATTCAGAGTGAATTCTTTCTCCCTGGCCCCACAGAGACACCTTTACCTATGAGCTGAGTAGTGTATGGGGGGAAGCGTGTGATGGGAGAGCTGAGTCTACCTATTGACCGATTTAGAGTGCCCCGTCTCGATGAAATGGGTGACCTTCCTTCTTGGGCAGTAATCTTGCTCTTCCTGGCTCGAAGAAACTCCTTGCACTAGGAGGCGCAAGACCCTACCGGACCTTCTTCTCCGGCTAGGAAGCGGATAAGGAAGAAAACTCCTATTGCTGTTATGGCTAGTGCGAATTGCTTGTAGGTCAGTGGTTCAATCTATACTTTCAGTAAGCGGGTTAAGTAAGAAAAGGTCCCGGAGGGGCTTGCGCTTCCTAGTGCAAGGAAAGAGAGCCAGCTAGCCAAGTTACTGTTCTCTAGTAGTAGTAGTAGTCTCGTCTATCTCTGCTTTCTCTCGTACTATCGCTTTCAGCTTTTAGCTGTCAGGAAAGCAGCTCATGAATTCATTCCTTCAGTCTGGCAAGTGGCTTTTCTTAGAGAGTCTATACTTTCAGGTCCAGCTGTAAGTGATCGTAGAGAGAAAGAGGGGCGTCTGGGCTTGTTCTCTCCTCTCGCACGCTCTTTCTGTTTTTGAGTCCTTCGGTTCATGGCTTTTAAGTCGCTTTTCATCGCTTTTCACTCCTTTTATCACAGAGGGAAGTGATTGATTGTTTTCTCGGCTTGCGGTACCGATACTCTGGGCAAGTGCTAGTGCTAGTGGTTTTGCTCATATAGTCTTTCCTTCCGAAGTGAACTCCTGAAGTGACGTCTTTTAGTACTGGGACTCAAGTCAAGTAGTTGAGATAAGCTGTTTGCTCTTTTTCAGGTGCTGTAAGTTCCTTATGTCTGTTAGGTTAGCTCGTTAGGTCAGTGGTTCAAGTCAATAAGCGAGGAGATCTATTGGCACTGCACAGAGAACAGTCACTTGCGGTAGTTTCGGGAAGAGAGTAGGCAGTTCAGAGAAAGATTCCCCTTTTCTTACTTCATTTACCCACTTTGAGCAAGTGTGTTGAACTCTCCAATTTAGCGGGTACCATGGCTACTAATGCAGAACTAATAGGCCACCTTCTCACTCTTCAATTTTCCACTTTGACTACGGGTACACTGGGTTAGTGTATCAAGTCATAAGGCCAGGTTCTCCCTCTTTCACTTCCCACGGTCACTCACTAAGCAAGGACAGTCATCCCAAGCCAGTGTCCTCCCATCCATCCTATCCAGCCAGACTAGTCACTATATCCAAAGCCATAGCCAGTCAGCCAAAACCAGCAATAGATCCAGATAGAAACAAAAGCAAAGATAGTAGCAGTAGCAGCATAAGATTAAGCCGTTGACTAAGCAGTTTATCCAGCAGTAGACCCACCAGCAGGAGTATATGTGGATTCAGTGGACCTAGTTGGGGCACGAAAACCTTATCGCCGAGCTCTGCTATTAAGAGAAAACCTCTCCTTTTAGTCGAGCCAGCTTACGCTTCCTCATCGCCGAAGGAAGAAATGAAATTCTTCTGGGTCGGTGGGTCAAGGTGGTAAAGAACTTTGCAACACAGATGATTAACGGAGCAATTCCCTTCTAAAGAACTCCGTAACACAGATGATTAACGGAGCAATTCCCTTCTAAAGAACTCTGAAATCTGCGGATATGTAGTTAGCTAATTTCATAGACAGAAAGTTCCTAAAAAGCCTATTGATTGGAGTGGTAAATCCTATCTATAAACCTGGCCTATCTATCTAGCTTCCTATCCGATCTAACCCTTCCTACTTGGCTATCTTCCCTATCTCATCTGACAAGATTTCTTCCCTATCTATGGGGTGGGAGGCATACCAATCAGGACGATCAGAAGGCAGATCCTAACTTGAACTACTATCAACTGCAACTTGAACTACCCCTACCAAATAGTACAGCCAAGACCATTCTAACCGTCCCCCTACCACTACTACTTCCATCTAGCCAACTATCCACTAATCTTTATAGCAAATACTCACACCTACGCTTACGCTGATCGCATTCTGACCTAGCTTCCTAATGAGTATGAGTACGGGTCAAGCTTATCCTTACTTCCCCTACCTCTCTAGGACAGGTAGAAGAGTATGTCTTACCTTCTGTCTATCTTTGGAAGTAAGGACAGAACAACCAACCCTTTCTTATCCCGTCCCGCAGTGGAACAACCAACCCTTCTTGTCCAGTAAAAACAACTAGTTAGGACAATTTATGGATAAGTCCCTAAGTACGGGGCTCAAAGCCTTATCTATTCTGGTTGAAGCATCATAAGGTAATGCTTATGTAATATTCTTTCGGTAGTTTCGCTACAAATTTGCTAAGAAACTACCGAATCATTTTCATTTCAGAATGAGGTTAGGTCTTGAAGATTGTGGTCTAGGATTAGGTCTTCTCTTACTGTTGGTGAATGACCGATGCAACTGAAACAGCCTGATTGAAGAATGAAATGAGATAAAGAGATATGGTCTGGAAGAGATTTGGCCAGGATATATTCTCTTTTTTTGGTGAATGACCGATGCAACATATATAATAGAGGTCAAGGAGCTAGGATGAGTAGCTTGAAACCTTTGACCTTGAGTTACTTATTGGGTGGGGGGGCCGAATGAATATGGAAGGTGAGAGCGAGACCATCACTCGATCAATAATTAAAAAAATCGATGGGTCAAATGAATCAAAACGAAGTGGATGCGCATATAGCCTTTAAGGCTGTGTCCTCAAAGAAGTGATTCTTGTACCAGAGACTAGAAAATATATCAATCTTGTAAAAACTACCGCAAAATATATAAAGATATGAGGCATTTCCCTTCTACAAATCCCTCACCATATGAATAGTGAGTGACTCCGTCCCTCCTGAAAACGAATCGAAATGAAGTTCTGCATCAAGGATGCGTAAGCATGCTCGACTGTTAAGGAGAGGAAGCCCCCGGCAGGGCTCTCAATATAAGGAGAGGAAATTTTGATCTAATATTCTCCATTCTGAGATTGCATAATTACATATATAATATATGCATTGTCTGCTAAAGCGTAATTACATCTCCGCAGATTGCGGAGTGAAATAGAAGGGTGCTACAGGAGGCTTGAATGATAAGGAGAGGACCGGCAGGGGCTTGACTGTTAAGGCCACCATCGATTTCTCGCTCGGCCATAAGGGAGAGGGCCGCCATCGAATTGCTCCGCAAAGAATCGGTGTTTCGGAGTGAAATAGAGGATGCGCAAGCACGCTCGACCAACGGGAGAGGGGAATTGCTCCGAAACCCATGATTTCACTAAGTGAATTTCAGAGTGAAATAGAGGATGCGCAAGCACGCTCGACCAACGCCCCCCCACCCAATAAGCATCAAGGACCGGCAGGGTGAGGTAACGTGGCCCCTCTCAAATAAGTAACTAAGACGAGCAACTCTCTTTTGGGGGAGGGGCCCCAAAAGGGAGGACCGACAGGGTGCGTAAGCACACTCGATTGTCAAGGAGAGGGGCTCGACTGATAAGGAGAGGTCCGGTAGGGTGAGGTAACGAACGCTCGACTAAAAGGAGAGGGCTCGACCAACGCCCCCCCACCCAATAAGTAAAATGAAACTTGAAGAACTAAAAGGCCGCCATCGGCTCGACTGTTAGCCCCCCCACCCAATAAGTAAATTGAAACTTGAGTTGCTCGACCAACCTTTAGTTACTTATTTGAGAGGGGCCACCCAATAAGTAAAATGAAGGTAGGGCTCGACCAACGGGAGAGGATGCCCCCGGCAGGGTGAGGTACGAACGCTCGACTGTTAAGGAGAGGGCTCGACCAACGGGAGAGGATGCCCCCGGCAGGGTGAGGTACGAACGCTCGACTGTTAAGGAGAGGGCTCGACCAACGGGAGAGGATGCCCCTGGCAAGGTGAGGTACGAATGCTCAACTGTTAAGGAGAGGGCTCGACCAATGGGAGAGGATGCCCCCGGCATGGCTCGACTGTTAAGTCCGCCATCGTGAGCTTGTCGAACTCTTTTTTAGTTACTTATTTGAGAGGGGCCACCCAATAAGTAAAATGAATTTCTTGCTTGCTTGACCTTTAAGGAATGGGGCAAGGGTGCGTAAGCACGCTCTCAATTAAGGAGAGGGACAAAATCACTCACTCATTCCGATGGGTGAGGGTTTGAATGCTTGCTTGACGTTAGGAAAGCGAGGATGCTAACGCACACTCGACTGTCAAGGAGAGGATGCGTAAGCATGGCTCAACCAACGCCCCCCACCCATTAAGCATCAAGGAAGTAGGCGACTATAGTAAATCTAAGGAGAGGAAGGATGGCTCATCCGAAGACTATTTACCCACCCACCCCAATCCCCAGTGAGGAAAGACGCATATTTTTTCCAAATCTTTCCATTATTAAGTATTGATATAATTTCAAAAGCATTCAACCTTGCCCGATGCGGTCAAGTGACTACATGCCTCTCCCCCTTGGTCGAGCGACTACGTGCCTCTCCCCCTTGGTCGAGCGACTACGTGCCTCTCCCCCTTGGTCGAGCGACTACGTGCCTCTCCCCCTTGGTCGAGAGTTTGCTTGCTCACCCTTTTTTAATCTATATTTTATATCTTTCTCTTAAAAAGAGGCAATATTGATACAGTTTCGAAAAATTTCAACCCTTTCGTCTTTTATTATGTACGGACATTTCAGTTAAGTATGAAAGAAAGTAAGTTCATAAGGAACGAATAAGGGAATGAGATGACTATTTATTGGACTATTCCATAAACAGATTCTACCAAATTTATCTGCACTAATAAGTTTTTATCCATTTCTCTCTTATATTGTAGTAACGCCCTTAATCATGGGTTTTGAAAAAGACTTTTCATGTCATTCCCATTTAGGTCCAATTCGGATTCCTCTGCTGTTTCCTCTTCTTCCCGAACCTTTCTCTCGGAGTGATAAAGAAGATGGTACACTCGAATCGTATTCTTCGAGTGCTTATTGCTTGCCATAAATCCTACTTCTACAATTGGTAGGTCACCGGGTTATTAGAATAAGTGGTGTTTTCCGTAGTTTTCCCATGTTACAAATTCCGTACCAATTTGATCGATCCGAAATGAATTGGTTAAACATTCCACCAGGGAGCCCGATCTTGACTCTTATGTGTGGTATTCATTCTCGTTCAGCTCTTAGAATCACATCCAGCAGTGGTTGGAATAGCTCGCAAAATCCAACCATTTTACCTACTTTATCACCCCCAATCGTTCTCCGTACCTCTATCGAAACGGAATGGTTTCATGTTCCTTCATCGATTGGTTATTCCTCTCCGTTCGCATCTCTTTTTCCAATTTCGGTCTCAATTGGTTCACAAGATTCAATGGCCGAGCAAAAAGAACCCAATCGTTTCCAATAATAAGCCTGCCTACGCCTTTTGAACCCACTTTTTTGATAAGAACCCAACGGAATCACCCCATACGAACGAAATCTTGCCAGAAAAGAATGTGCTGTGCTTGAGAACCAGTAGCTAAATAAGAATGTGCGGAGGCGGCGGGCGGATCAGACAATCCAACATCATTACAGTCCAAGCTTGTGAGTTTAGGAAGGTGGAGTGCGGCCAGCCATTTGATTGAGGTAGGTGGGGCATGTACATTTCTCTGTGCTTATCTGTGCATGCATGGTTTGTATGGCTAATTCTTGTAGGTAGGTAGAATGAATATAGAAAGGGGTGTTCGGTGAAGCGGTTGGCTTTGGAAGGCAGGGAGGATGGTCAAGAAAGGTTTGGAAAGGACAAATAAGCCCGGTCAAAGGAATCCACGCCACGCTCGCTCTATTATATATCTATACGTCCACGGATTATCTATTCTACGTAGATAATGGATGGAAAAGAGAGAGATGCTTTGGAAATGCGGGGCGTGGGGTAACAGCCGCCCCCCCCCCCGCGCTGGTGATGCCACGATCATTGATTGAGCACAGAACCAGCCACGATATGCTACAAAAATGTTCCGCAATGCAGCCTATTTGCTTGCTTGGACCTGCCTGGGATGGGATATTCCTGCTCCAGATCATTCATCCCAGATAGAGCAGCCAGCCTTGCCTTCCTTCATGGCAAGCAAGCTCTCCCACCCAACTGAAAATGGAAAGGGCCCTCTCCTCGTTCCCCACCCCGGCTAACCAAAATAGACCTATCTCTATGAATGAGTAAGAAGGAATGTCGGTCGCCCCCACCTTCCTCTATTTGTTCCTACTAACTGACTGATAGAAAAGGAATTGCTCCGATAAGATAAGCAAGGGAGATAGATATGGAAGATCTATATTCAAAAGATTCCAATCTTTGGTCCTTACCTAATAACAATAAGGAGGGCTCGTAACGAGAAGGTAACTCATAACGAGCGTCATCCCGCATCCTTCACACCCTTTACAGACAGACAGTAGGGCAGTAACCGTTCAGCCTTCCTTCATTCCCTTCCCGGTACCGTCCCGTTAACAACTCAGAACGACGGGAAGAAGGGGCGGGCTCGTTTCGACTCCCGCCCGTGAATGAAGTCGGGCGAGAAAGGGCTTCATCAATCAGGCAGGAGATACGGTTAGTCGAGATATCGAGATCGGAACCAGCTAATGAGAGATATTCTATACGGCCAGCTCGCCCCGCTATCCATTCTTTTATTTGCCGGCCACCCTACTTCCGTTCCGCTTGCTTATCGTTCGGTCGGGGTACCCACCACCCCATCCCTCACTTGCCTACTGATAGGGATATATACAGACAATTAGTGTAGTGGTATATATACAATAGGAGAAAGAGTGATACCTTCCTTCTAGATAGGAAGAACACCCCCCCCAACCAGCCATTCCATTTGTTGTTAACCAACCAGCCAGCCAAAACAACCATCTCTAATCTCGCTTCGCTTGACCCTCCTCTTTCTCACGCCTTCACCTCCACAGAAAGTAGGTCGGTCCATCCTTAGTTAGCAGTCTTAATGCCCTGAATATGACCGGGCTCTGCTCTGATCTTATGTTTCCAGATGATTAGGTGTTTTTTTTCTTGATTATATGCACGCTTTCCAATCCTCTCTACGATCATCCGATTCTAAGGTACCTACCATGGAAAACAAGTGAATGATCTGATTCCCATTCGCATTCATCACATCATAGATAGGAAAAAAAGGAGCCTTACTCTTGTTTTTGTCCTCTTCACTCACTATTCTTCATGAGCCGCAATAAAGAAGATAAGAAAATGCTAACATCAGTATGGTTTGGTGAGAGACTCAAGTCCCGCTTTGATTACAACAGGATGTATGTGGGTGTCGCTTTAATCCAACCAAATCGATGTGGTTTGCTCTCGTGACGGTGGGTGGGACAGTCCATTTGTTGGTGAAAGTGATTGATTAATAGCTTGATAGATATTTCTTTGATTTGTAGAGGATCTATCTATACAAACAAATAATAGCTAGGACGTGGGTCGAATATGCCGAGTTATCATTCGTTGCCACCACAAATCGAGAGAAAAGGGTACATGACCCATTTCAATTTCTCATTGGTCGACCTTATTTCACTATTTTATGGTGCGGCATGGGCAAGCAAATGGATCCCTTTTATGATCCGGTTCCCCCTCATGCATGCTCAATTTCCGGGTTTATTTACAGGCAAGATTTAGTTCTATATGGGCTGGTTCACCCCTACCACATAAGTGATCTCTCCCATATCCCGAATCAATTGATAAAGGGTCAATCTGTATGCTTAGGAGGCTGGACAGGATAGGAACTGTCACAGGTCAGTGCCCCGACCAGCTCCCCAAGTGAAGGTGCTTTAGTTCCAAAGTAGCGCCCCCCCCTACATAAATGAGAAGCGGTGAGCAAGAGCCTGAAATATAAGCAGGCAGGTACAGGGCGTACGTCAGTAAAGGGATAACCCTAACAAATGCGCTATAGAGTCGGATCACTTTATGATTGCTCCTATTCGTGAGAGGAAGCGCTACAATATTGATTGCTATAGAGCGCTAGCAATCAAGGCTAAGATCGATCGGAAGTGGGTGGGATAAGTGCGCTTATGCTAGGCTCGCTTATCTAGTTATATGGCTCGTATTGCATATGATCGCTTGCTTGACAAAAGGATAGCAGGGATTCACTCATATATTGACCTCCCACTTATATCTTACAGAATGTACCAATTCAGGTAGCCTCTGCTCGATCGGCTCCCTTCCATCCTTGGCTGACCTCTTAATCACATCCCATTTCGGTCTCAACTCCCGGATCTATCAATATTTTGATAGGATCATATCATATGGTCAATCTATGTATCTTGCAAGATCTTATCATATTCTTATCACGCTGTGTCCTTAATAAAATAGACCTAATAATACGAGGACGGACCATTTCGGAATGGACTTCCCATTAGATAGAGAAGATCGCCAAGATCCTGCCTGTGATCCACTGTCCTATTCCAAGCTTTCACTCGTGGGTAATCGTAGGGAATACCTCGTATCAACAGATATGAAGGGAATCTCTCCCATTCTATTTAGAAAAGAGAAAAGAATATTGTTGGCGCTATTTCATTGCTCATTCAATAAGCATGAGAAATATTATGCCTTTAAGAGGATTCGAACCTCCACGCTCTTAAACACGATATTTTGATCAGAAACACTCTTCTTTCGGAATATGTATGTAGGACTGAAGATGTATGTAGGAATTGTTTGCTAACTATCGTCCTCTTGCTCCAGTAGAACTCTTATGTATCTTCATCCAGTAGAGTAGACAAAGTAGGATCAACCAGACGGACGGAGAACCCATTACTCACTTTGCCACCTATTACTTACTTAGCGGCGGAACAACAAACATGACTTTCTTAATTCTTGAAAAACAGCATTAGCTGCAGGGGAAGGAATTGCCCTCAACTCGATTTGGTCTTTACACACGGCATTAGGAGGGATATTTACCAACTGCTTGAGATTGGGATGAAGTGGAAAACAACCATGAAAAGAACCAGACCCTCTTGTTAACCAGTCATTATGTCGGGTCACTCTACCCCTCACTTAGCCCGATTCTTTCTATCACTATGTTCTTCGTAAACCCAACCCGTCCGGAGGGCTTGCGCTTCTGAGGGCAAGGAGACACCAGCTCGATCCTAGAAGTGACACGGTGCCCCTCAATTACCCCTGGAAATACCAACAAAGGTAGAGCAGCAACTTCCCCTCCTCCTTTTATGCAACTTCCGCTCTAATCCACCCCCAAAATTGATGTCCGATTTGATAGCCTTCATTAGGCATTATGTCTCTTTTCTCCCTGCATGCCGGCGAATCCGGTGCAAAATGGTTCAAATTGAGGGTGTAGCATTTTGAAAGTTGTTGCACAAATGTCCGCAGTCTCCACCCAGTAGAGAAAGTAGTCTCGGACCAGTAGTTGTGTTTCACTAAGTTTGCTTCTCAGTTGCCGAAGGCTCGCTCACCACTTATTCCTTTTTCTATCTGACTGACCTTTATAACCTACTGACCTCAATCTAGGTGGGAAAACACAGCAGAGGGAGGAGTAGTTTAGATATGTCAGGTAAAGATCTGTCAGAGGGAGGAGTAGCTTAGAGATGTCAGCTATGTCAGATAAGGCAAGAGCACAGGTATCAATATGGGAATATGCTTCATATATGTTGATACGGAAGAAGATGGAACAACCTTGGTCGAGCGAGTACCTTCCTCAAATTAGTGATAAGGATCAGAACCAATGTACAGTTAGAATTGACTCAGATAGAAACCAATGTACAGGACAATAAAGCAAGTCATCTTATTATACCATGCACTCAGGAAGAGCTCCACATGTTTCTCTAACAACAACTCACTAATTAATCGAGTATATAAAGTCACTCAGTTCATCTCGTATAGAAATAATAACTCAGCAACACCAGGTTATCTCGCATATCAAGTCGATGAATTACCCCAACAACAAGAATAATGACACCCCACAGTTAGAATTGTAGGAATCGTACCTTTTATTTGATTCATATTCAAAGAGAAGGAATTGACCCTTTCATATTGGTTCTTCCTATTTTCTTGTAGCCATAGGAGATCAGGAAATAATGAAAACGAATAGACTAAACTAAGTAGAAAGGTGATTAAGTCAAAGTACATTTTGCTTGCTGACGCAGGAATAAGTAGGGCATTTCCTCCCGTTCGGCTCACTTGCGTCACTGAACAGCTTTCCACCATAACCCGCTTTGATCTTTTCTTAACAGCACGGCACGCATCAAAGTAAGTGCTTGGACGAATTCTTGTAGAGGAGCTAAGGGTCAAGCAAGGTTGAGTCTCTCTATTATATACGTAATAACAGGGAAGGCCACAAGTCGTGAAAATAGAGTGCATAAAGAGAAGCGGGTGCATGGCGCCTTTCCTTTCAATTCAGATAGCCTTTCCTGGCGCATTAGGTTAGGTCGAACCCCTATTCCTAGATGGCACTGGGAAACAAACCCTAATTCAATTGTCTAACAGCGAGCGAGCCTACTTTTGGATAGAGGGAGGTCGAGCGTCCACAGCTAGCCAATTGTATACCGATCCTCATCTCATGAAGGCAAACCAACGGAGACAGACCAATATCGTACATCTTGGATCGTACATCTTGGATTGAATAGTCCAACCTAGTCAAGGTATAGGTAGTTGCAGTTCCCACTTGAAAGGCCACAGCCAAATGTTTCTAGAGTTTATATAAGACATATGCAAGAGTGCCTATCCGTGTAGTTGCTTCCTATGCGATATGCCTTATTTTTTGATCCGATCCTCTGTTAGTTCCTCCTCCTCTGTTCGATCTGATCCCCTCTCCTGTTCGCTGGATGATTTACCTTCCCTTCTCCTTCCCCTTATCCTGCCCTTAGCTCCGTGGCTTTAGTTGCCTGTTACATAGGCTATGCCTAGGTATATGCACTGGTCGCTCCTGGTTCTAAATCTCGATCTAGAACTGGAAGGGGTGCTTTGAGCTTATCTCCTGCGACTATATACTTTTCTCTTGGTGCTGCTTATTATACTCGGTAAACTCCTGATCTGCTGGATGTCTCGATAAACCAGATCACTGGCACCTATAAGGACACTGCTTAGCCATGGGACGCCTCTGCTACCTTCTACGCTATTCACTTTGCTTTTGCGGGTGCTTCCGCTATAACTGGAGGAATTGAATTTGCACCTATATATGCACCTGGTCTTACTCTTACCTTGGCTTCTTCCTTTTATGCTGGTATATAAACTGGAAAAATGAATTCCGCTGCAACCTATACTGTATACGCCCCCGCCTCCCTTTATATGGTAAATTGCATAGCTAGCGCGGTTCCCATTATCAAAACCCATTTTCATTTAGCCCCGTATGGATTCAAGATAAGGTGCCCCCACCTCTGCTTTCTGCTTCTTTCTACCCCGTACCCCTGTCCTTGTTTCCTCCGCTGTAGTTTTGATCGGGTGCTGGAACTAGTTACGGATATGTGGGTTCTGGCTCAAGATCTACTGGTGCTCAAACCACACTACTTATGTCTACGCTTTTGCCTACCCTATACTGCTAGTGTTTTTTCATAACCTCGCTCAAGTGCTTTCCTCCATATAAAGAAAACGTTCTTTCCTGAGTGGGTGAAACTATCTTATCTAACTGACTTACCAAGATATTATATATGGTCCACCACCATTCTGAAATGGCCACCCTCCTAAGAACTATTTCCTCCCTCACACTAGTCTCCGAGTAACCCCCATCTTGTAGTCTCTCTACATTCCACAACCTACTAGCACCATACGAACCCACTCCCCATGGTGTAGCAAAATTCATCTACCAAGTTTCATGGAGTAAATGGCAGCAATCCCTCACCATCGGAATAGTGAGTGACTCTGTCCCTCTCCTTAACAGTCAAGCCCCTCTCCTTATTAGTCGAGCGTGCTACGCACCCTGCCGGTCCTCACCATATGAATAGTGAGTGACTCCGTCCCTGTGAGTTTGTATCAGTGGCTGAAGAGACTTGCAGAATACCCTGAGTATAGGGCCCAACAAGAGAGGACTATTCAATGGACTTGGACTGTTTCGAACCTTGCTACATTGCAACAGGTAGATCATCAAATCACGTGAGCTATAGATTTTGAGGTAGAGAATATTGTGGATGCATTCATTCATTATATACGTAATTACGTCATTCGAGATATGTCATTTTGCGCATCCCCAAAGGGCCAAATTAGGCTATTTCTTAGGTCTACGCAGGTTCCCCAGCTTGGGCGTGTCAAGTAGCCGTAAAACACACGCAAATGTCCTCTCCCTTTTGGTCAAGCCTGCTGTCGCATCCTTGAAAACGAAATTCCACTCTCGATGCATGCCTCTGGAAAACTACCGCAACATAGGCTGGCATAGGCTGGCTTATGAGCTTGCTATCGAGTCTTGTACGCCCGAAGCAAGGGTGAGGTACGTTAGTGACTCGACTAACAGGAGAGGAACGAATGCTCGACTAATAAGGAGAGGAAGGTAGTGCTTGCTTGACGTTAGGAAAGCAAGGGTGAGGTATGTTAGTGACTCGACCTATGGGAGAGGTACGTTAGTGACTCGACTGACAAGGAGAGGTATGTTAGTGACTCAACCTATGGGAGAGGTACGTTAAGTGACTCGACTAACAGGAGAGGAACGAATGCTCGACTAATAAGGAGAGGAACGTAGTGCTTGCTTGACATTAGGAAAGCAAGGGTGAGGTATGTTAGTGACTCGACCTATGGGAGAGGTACGTTAGTGACTTGACTGACAGGGAGAGGTACGTTAGTGACTCGACCTATGGGAGAGGTACGTTAGTGACTCGACTGACAAGGAGAGGTACATTAGTGACTCGACCTATGGGAGAGGTACGTTAGTGACTCGACCTATGGGAGAGGTACATTAAGTGACTCGACTAACAGGAGGGAACGAACGTTCGACTGATAAGGAGAGGAACGTAGTGCTTGCTTGACGTTAGGAAAGCAAGGAACGAAGTAGCTTGTCCGCATCGGGCAAGGTCCGGCAGGGCTTGCTTGACGTTAGGAAAGCAAGGAACTGACTGAACCTAAACTACCACATGCTCATATATAACAATGACTGGTCTTTCTTCTCTCTCTCTAGCTTGGTGACCGGGCCGTCTTCCTGAAGAGGTAACCCCTTTCAAAGATATCCCGTTCGTCGAGATCTCTTATTTTCGGGTAGATAACCTATATGAGAGGTCAATGCATAAATGTGTAAACCTATCTCCAAGATCAGTGCTTCAATGACGGGCACTTACGAAAGAGAGGGAGGTCGAGATCTCTACAACCCGATGGAATGGCTCTGCCCATTTCCCATCCATCTATCTATCTATCTTTTCAACCTTTCCAATCGGAGCCGCTTCAAACTACTGAATTCCGAACCCCCAAATCCTTGAGTTCAGATAGCGTTAGTCCTTCTTGAACAACGAACAAAAGGTGCGTTCTGACTCGCATGTAGCATTATGCGCGCAGCATCCACTGTGTTCAAAGAAGGGACCTATTTCACTGCACTTCGTTCCCTACTCAATAGTCTAGATCCCTGGCCTTTTGCCTTTGGAAGCGGCCGGAATAGAAATGGTCGGGTCAACCTATGGTGTATCAGTTGTTTCTATCCATAGCGCAGCACCGGGCATCTAGGTCATTCGTCAATAGGAAATAACCGCTAGAACATCTTCGTGCGAAAGCTTCCCATTTGCCAGTTGTTCCTGTTCCTGGGTGTTGATTGAAGCGACTCTAGCCCGTGTTTCGTTGCTTCGTTCTTCCCTTGAAATCGAGTTGAGGCTATTCTCTCTCTCCGGTTCCGACTTTGGAAAGGTTGGAAGATCTGGTCAAAGAAGGTGCTAGCTTCGTAGACGTAGATTGGTTTCTCCCATGGTTCGATTCGCTCCGAAAGAAGGTGATAGCCCTGTAGATCGCTCCCTTCCCATTGCTCTCGTTCGTCATGGTCCTTCCCATGGTTCGATTCTTCCTATGGTCCTTCCCATTGTTGGAAGAAGCGGTCTGCCCGCCCCACCTATACACGATCGATTAGCCATGAGCAGGTCGAAGAGAGCTACAACATCCGAAGGGGGGCCGGTTCAAAAGGTAAGGGATTAGGGATGGGAATAGAGAAAAAGAAGATTGGGAGGTGATAACACTTTTATATTATATATGTATGAAAAACCTTGTCACATTGATTTATCAATTCAACATTGATAAGGGGATGCCCTTCTGGGCAAAGAGCTAGTTCCGCTGGTGAAGATCAATTGCATATAGAGCATGCATATCTATAGGTGCTAAGGCATGCGGTACGTGGGCATTCGAAATGTAGAATGGGTCCCGTGATGAATCCCAACCGAGTAAGCTAGGTGATAGAACTAAGCGATGACTAGTGGAGGGATTATAAGTATGGATGACTACGCGAGTTAACTACAGAAGGGGAGGTTGGGGTGCAGATGCAGGGTGCGTGGGCTGAGCATATCAACTAAGCTAGGTATGGGTGGGCATAAGTGAAGTAGAAGGTGGGATGCTCCGGAATGGGAAAAGGTTGAATGCGGCGGGGGATGGGAAATACCATGCACGTGCTAAGGACAGCCCAATCCATCACCAGGCATACATACATATTTCTCCCACCCCAGCTGGGGTAGCAAATCCAGTGGGAACATCTTTCGATTGAATGAACAAGTTTTACGATTCTACCCCGTCCCCACTAACCAATATAGACCACAGAACAAATCTCACATTTACTGGTCCACACGACTTCGGGCAAATAGAGAAGCTATAGCGGTATAACTCAGATCTAACGGAATCAGTTTGGGGGTGATGAGTGGGTGAAATGTAAAGCTACGGACGTATATGAGACTTCTATACATAGTTTATGGGACCCTTTAGCGGTGATTCTTGATCCCGCCCATCATCTTGAATTGAAAGCCAGCCCCCACTTACTCGAAAACCAGGAATGACCGCGAAGCCACCGAAGACGGAAGAGTTACTATTTTGGTTTGTGCGGAATTGAAGTAACCCGAGCAATCAATGAGTTAGTGTTGGGAGGGAGGGGAGGAAGATAGAATAGGAGCAACAACCACAAATGCCTTGTTCACAAGCAGACTAGAGAGATACGTTATGTGCTATAGTTCGGTGATGTACTGCTTCCGTGATCACTAAAGGTAATTCCTTATTACTGTTAGCAGAATATTGTGAGTGAAGGAGGATTGGATTGAGAAACTCATCTTTCTTCGGGAGTTACCTATCTTTCTTAAGGTCTTTTTTTTGCCCAATCTGAGTCTTGATATGCCTCGGAAGGGAGGGGGAAAGAATGGCTTGATTCTCTAACAAACATTTAAGGTTAGTAAGGCCGCTCTAGTGCTAAATAGAGGATTCTGATCAATAGATCGTTGGATGGAAGGCTTCCAGAAGAGATTCTCTTTGAATGTGAAGGTGAGAAGTGATCTCAGATCTTGGATTACGAAAAGTTTCCATTGAGATGTAATTACTGCAAGATTCACGGTCATTTGATCCGGGAATGCCCGTCTAGGGCTAAGGTCACCCTAAAGAGGAAAAGCCCTAGTGCTACTTCTCCTTGCACACTGGATCGACAAGTTTATGGTCCCTCTGGATATGATTGCATGGGTATGGATCCAAATGTTAGTGTGGGCAAGAATCTTCCTGCAGTAGAATCACCAGAGCTGGATCCAAGGGTTAGTGTGGGCAAGAATCTTCCTGCAACAAATTCGCCAGATCCGGATCTAAGGGTTGAGAGTAGAGTGGAGGATTTGGAGGAACCTTGTTCTAAGAAGAACAAGCGGCTTCGCACCTTGTGTAATTGCTCAGAAGGATATGCTTCTGTTTATCAGATCGAGGATAAGGATTGCAGGGACAAAGTCACTCACTATTCATATGGTGAGGGTGCGTAAGCACGCTCGACTGTCCAGGAGAGGGTTTTACAACCCTCTACCTCTCTAATATATATATATATATATATATATATATATATATATATATATATATATATATAGATATATATATAGATAGATAGATATAAGGAAGGGGCAATAAATGAGAAGGGTGAATCAGGATCATATCTGTCTGTTATATAAGGTTTGGTTAGGATCATATCTGTAGGTAGGGATCGAGGAACCTAGCCTACAGGCAGGCCGACCAAAGGGAAGGGAGAAGCTCGCAACCTTATTCATGCCACTTGGCATGATCGGGGAAACGGGGTTCGAACCCGCGACTTCTGGCATGACAGACCAACACTCTAACCAACTGAGCTATTTCCCCCTTCGAGATTCGGCCCCCCACCCAATAAGTAACTCAAGGTTGAAGGTTTCAAGCTACGCATCCTAGTAGCAAATGCCGGAGACCTACCTCGCGTAGAAGTACTTTGGGCGGAATTTTTGAACTAAACAAGACACTTCGTGTTTCCACCCTCGCCCTCTTAATTACTTATTCGTTAGTGGGGGTATTTAGAGCGACTCATTTGCTCCTCGCCCCTATTAGGACGTCCCTGGGGCCCTTTTATTACTTAGTGGGGGCTGCTGGTCATGAATTATATACGTAATTACGCTTTAGTGAGCAATGTTGCTATGGGCATATGTCATTATGCATTTCTGATTCTTTTCTTCGACAATGCTGCTATGGGCATATGTCATTACTTACGCTTTAGGCTCTCATAATCTACTATAATTACTAACTAATAAGGCCAATTATACCTCTGAGAAGATTTTTATGAAGAAAACCAGAAGAATTGATATAGTCTAATAGGAAGCTGATGATGGACAAAAGGTGATGGTATAATCAGCATAGCTGCAGTTGACAAGGCTAGAGGCATCGTCATAAGCGAGGCATCATCATCGTCGATCATATAGATATAATCAAGCATCTCTCATCTGATAATCACCCTATGAGTGACCTCAGTGAAGATTTATTAAACAAAAGGTATTACAGACCCATGTGCTGGTGTGTTTCTGTGTTATTGAAACAACAGATCGATCAGATTGCCAATACACAAAAAATAAGTGGAAAGACAACAGAGAAATACAGTAAGTAACACAAAGACATAAGCAGTTTTTAATAAGGAGTTCATCCTATTCTCTAGGGCTACGTCTCCAGTCCAGCTTCAGTGGTGGTCTTGTTTTATTGTGTCTTTCAGCAGAGAAATTACAATGCAGGGACTCAATATGAGTTCTCTTGAAGCAGATTTTGCTTGGCAGGGTGGTTCTTGGATTCCCCAAGCCACTTAGAGTACACAGAATATTTTTCTTCCTACGAGCTCTGTGACCCTCGGTCTACAGTCGAAAGATCCAACTGTGATGCTCAATCCGGACAATTTCCTCTATGGGAAGGCTTGATTCTTCAAGCTCTTTGGTGCTCGATGCTACCTATGGCCAGCTCGGCCCTTTGTCTCCTCTGCTTGGCTTTACTGCTCTTTGTGCTCAGTCCTCCTCTCAGGGTTCACTGTTCACTATCTCTCTTGGTTGCTTGGACTCTTCGATCTGAATCTCTCTTCTGATCCCTATTAACTGTCTCTATTCATGGCTTTAGCCATTCGACCTCCATGTCCATTCGTTTCCTCTCCCGCCTGCGTCGATTCGCTTGTCGCCTGCGTGCTTGGAATTCCCTATTCGGCGTCAGCATGAACACTCGAGAAGTAGC
Source organism: Pinus tabuliformis (assembly GCA_031772625.1). NCBI lineage: Eukaryota > Viridiplantae > Streptophyta > Pinopsida > Pinales > Pinaceae > Pinus > Pinus tabuliformis. The sequence goes on from CM062817.1 coordinate 148,147,390, forward strand.
CACGTGTCCCCATCAGAATAGTGCCAGCCTATTTTTCGATTCATTCCTTTCTCCATCGTGGTGGTCAACGGATCTCAAATCCCCTTAAATCGCGGCTTAATTACTTGCCAGTTTCGCTCTGTCTATCGGGTGCAATCTCAGTCGTCCAATCTGGGCTCCTCCAGATCCAACGTCATTCGCACGTTGAGCGCGGTTGACTTGCTCGACCAATAACGCGCGATCGCGGCATTTTTTCTCTCACCTCCGCTGCCACGCGTCGATCGCTGAGGGTGCTCGCTCCATTTTCTCCAAAACCGCTTACCGTTCAAGGGTGCCCCGATCAAACCGCCGGTTTCCAGGTTGTGGGTCCCACCTTCGTACGATGGCGCTTTACCTTTCTCTGCCCACGGTCCTCTAGCTCCCAACGTGACTGAGTTCTTAAGCCTTACCATTTCAGCCCTGTTTGCACGTGCATCGAAAATCAGCTCCTTTTCCCGATCCGGGGCTCCCAAGGGCTATTTTAACCTCCTGCACAGTCTCCATAGGCCTCGGTTAGCGCGCTTTGACCGAGGTCCTCGTCGTTCCATGTCGGTTTCCATGGCCACTGGTTCAGGCTGTTTTCGATTGCTGTTTTAGATTCTTCAAGGATTTTTTCGACTTGATTTAGTCATGGTTCTATGACAGTCATTTATGGATCTGATTCGGATCACGGCCTCCCTACTGAAAAGCTTTTGGACCACCAAAAGTTGGTTTTTCTTCAAGCATCGACTAAGTGAGGAAACTGTGTCTCACTTGTCCAATCTCAATCCACTTCGCACTGCTCGTCTTCGAACCTTTAAGCCCAATTCTGAGGTATTCCACCTGCCCACTGCATGTCGTCCTTACCTTCCTGTCCAGCACTGTATCTTCCTGCAACTGATTAAGATATTCGGGTAGTAGGACATCAACAGAAGGCAATTGACTCTGCTCTTTAGGGTCCTCAATCAGTGAAGGCTCAAACAACCTCAAGCACTCTGCGTTCACAACTGAGTAGATGTGCATGTAAGCTGGTAGATCAAGGTGAAAATCATTTTCACCAATCTTCTCAAGTATCCTGAAGGGTCCATACCTGATAGGTTTTAGCTTCTTAGCTTCACCTTGCATCTTGTCCTTGCTAATATACAGCTAGACTTGGTCTCCAACTTGAAAACTATGCTCCATCCGATGCTTATCATGCCTAGCCTTGTACTTGGCCTGGCTCTTTTCCAGCTGTACCTGTACTGCCTGGTGGATCTCTTGGATCTGTTCAATGAAACTAGTTGCTTTGTCCACATCATTATGTCCATCAACTATGGTATCTTTACCAAAGACAAAATCCAAGGGAGACCTTGGTATGAAACCAAAGCAGGTCTTAAAAGGAGATCTCTAGGTAGAAGAGTGTTTGGCTCTATTGTAAGAATGATGCACATAACACAAGTGTTCATCCCAAAGCTTAGGGTGTTTGCAGCAATATCCTCTTAGTAACTAGATCACTGTCTTGTTAACTATTTCTGTCTGGCCATCTGTTTGTGGATGAAAAGCTGTGCTTTTCTTTAATTTGGTGTCCATTAGTTCCCACAGATTGGACCAAAAATTCCCCACAAATCGGGTGTCTCGGTCAGATATAATAGAAGTGGGTAATCCAAAATGAACCCACACATGTTCAAAGAATAATTTTGCAGTTTGTTCAGCTGTAATCTGTTTACTACAGGGTATCAAAATACACATTTCGTTGAACCTATCCACAACAACATATAGATAATCATGACCTTTCCTAGATTTAGGCAGCCCTCCAACAAAATCCATGCAAAGGCTTTCCCAAGGGTGAGAAGGAACTGGTAATGGAGTGTATAAGCCTAGTTTTCTGTTACTGGGCTTGATTTTAGCACACATAGCACACCCCTTTACATATCTAGAAACTGTCTCACTCATTCTTGGCCAATAACAAAACCTTTGCAGCTGTGCAACTGTTTTACTTACCCCAAAGTGACCTGATACCATAGAAGTGTGTGCTTCCCTAATTATCTTTGCTCTCTCATTTTGTGGAATGCAGAGTTTCCCACAATGGTATAAGAGTCGGTCCTTCACATGATAGTCCAATTCTTCTACTCTTTTGCCTTGACTCAAAGTTGCATATACATCTTTAAAGTACATATCCTAAGTATACTGTTCTATGTAGTTTTCATGTAGCATAGAATTATGCTTAAGTATGGTAGATGCATTTATAATGGATCTAGATAACATGTTTGCAACCTTGTTATGTATGCCCTTTTTATATCTGATGACTAAATGAAACTGTTGTAGAAAACCCATCCATCTGTAATGTCTTGATTGTTGCAACTTAGTTTGGGAGTGTAGATATTGAAGTGGCTGATGATCAGTATGTATTACTGTTTCTTTTCCCATTAAGTAATGTTTCCACTTTTTCACACTCTGAACTAATGCATACAATTCCTTATCATAGGTAGGATAGTTAACTACTGCAGGATTAAAAGTCTCAGAATGATAACATATGGGTTTACCGTGTTGTGTCAACACTACTCCCATGGCATAGTCACTGGCATCAGTTTGGATTTCAAATGGTCTTTGTAGATCTGGTAGTGCTAGTACAGGTGCTGTACTAATTGTTTCTTTCAAGGTGTCGAAGGCTTTCTGCTGTTTTCCTCCCCACTGAAACACCTTATTCAATCCTGTCAAAGCATGTAAGGGAGCTGCAATTGAGGAGAAATTTGAAATGAACTTCCTCCAATATTGTGCTACTCCTAAGAAGCTTCTCACTTTTGTAGCAGACTTGGGTTTAGGCCAATGACTGCCACTTTAGAGGGATCTATTTTCAATTCACCTCCCCCTACTATATGACCCAAATAATTTAGAGAGGTTTTTCCAAATTCACATTTGGAGAGTTTAACATAAAGTTTTTCTCTTTTCAAAACATCTAATGTCTGCTTAACATGCTTTAAATGTTCTTCCCACGTTTTACTAAAAATCAGAATGTCATCCAGATACACAATAACAAAGTCATCAAGAAAAGGTCTGGGTACATCATTCATTAATCTCATGAAAGTAGCAGGGGAATTGGTCAAGCCAAAAGGCATAACCAGCCATTCATACAATCCATGCTTTGTTTTGAAAGCAGTCTTCCATGCATCTTGCTCTGCAACTCTGACCTGATGGTATCCACTGTGCAAATCCAGCTTGGTGAAATAAACAACTTCCTTCAATTGATCTAAAAGATCATCTATGCGAGGAAGGGGATAACGATTTTTTATCATTATTTTATTCAGTGCTCAGTAATCAATGCACATTCTCCACGAGCCATCTTTCTTTCTCACCAAAACGATTGGTGACCCACATGGTGATGTGCTAGGCCTGATGAACCCTTTCTCGAGCAACTCCTCAACTGCTTCTTGATTTCAACATTCTCTAAAGCAGATAACCTATACATCCCAATGTTAGGCAAAGGAACATCGTGCTGCAAAATAATATCATGTTCTATTCCCTTTTTGGGTGGCAGACCTTGAGGTTCTTGAAACAAGACATCATAATCTGAAACAATCTTTTCTATATCAGCTTGCTGATCAAAATTACAGCCCTCAAATACATTGGTTTTATTAGTTTTCTTTTCCTTTGCAACCATTAGTAAGAACTCTTTGCATGAATTTATCATTCTTTTCATCTGTCCTGAGTTTATGAGAGTATAAGTATTCTTGAGCTTATGAGCTCTTACAAAGTATTCGATTCCATCTTTAACAAGTAGATACTTGTTCTCAGCTCTATAGAAAATAACCTTTCTATCATACAAGTAAGGACTTCGTAAAACAATTCCACATATATCCAAAGGAATTATGTCTAACTCAACCTCATCTACAAATGCCGACCCAAAAGAAAACTTGAGTTTGCACTGTCTAGTCACTTGTAGTTGTGCTTTATCATTCAACGATCCTAATGGGTATGGTTTCTTATGAGGTGTAGTTGCTAATCCCAATTTCTTTACAATTGCTTCAGAAATAAGATTTACTTGTGAGCCACTATCAAACAAAGTATCAATCTTTTGATATTTGGAAACAACTCGAATATGGAAAAGCTCACACCTTTTTCTCTCATGTTCTTCATCAATAACAGATTGAGCAGAATTACTAGTAGATGCTTCAGAATTCTTACCTTTTATACCTGTGGCTGCTATGATTGTTTCATCTCCCGAGTCTGACCCCAAATCCTTCTGAATAGCTGTAGTAGTCATCTTCTTCTTGCCCTCGGACTTCTTAGGTCTCAGCTCTGGATGCAGAATCCAACAGTGCTCATCATCATGCCCCTCCTTTTTACAGTGAGTGCATGATGCTTTGCCTTTCTGTGTAGTGTTAGCCTTCCTTGCTTTCACTTCTGCTTTCTTTTCTCCTTTCTCTTGCTTACAGTGGGTTGGGATGGTCCCCCAACTTCTGGATTTCCATTCTTTCCTCTAGCTTCTAGATGAGTAGCTTGTACAGATACCTCATCTATACCGATGGGATTAAACATGAGGATAGTGTGCCTCATGTAGCTATGTGGACCACCAACGTACTTCAAAAGAGTTTCTGGTGAGTCTAATGAAATACCTAACATCAATGCTCTCTTTAGGAAATCTTGAGTATAGCCTTGTACACTTTTCCCTTTCAACTACCGAAGATTTTGCCAGCTCATCATGGCTTGTTGCATGTAGGCCAATGGATAGAACTGCTTTTGATTGCAGTAAAAAATTCACTCCAGACAGAGATGGTCTTACCATGCTTCCTCATATCAGCTTGGGTTCTGCCTTCCCACCATACCAAGGCAGTGCCCCCTAGGCGAAGGCTTGCCATCTGAATCTTGCTCTTGTCTGAGTCTATATTTTTTACTCTACAATACACATCAATTTGTCTTATCCAATTGTCCAACTTTTCAGCATTTAGCTCTCCATCATATATAGGAAAATCAAATTTAACATCTAACTTAATCAAAGATGCTTTCTTATTATGCACAGGGCTACTAGGAGGTGTAGGGAAGCTTTCTTCTTTCCCCTTTCTTTTAGAGTGGTCATGGGAATGAGATTCATCTTCTTCTTTATCTTGCTTATAACTTGATGAAACTTCACCCTTATGCTTTATAAAGTCCCTATACATTTCTTCCACCATGGACTTTATAGCTAGGAAGCTTTCTAGGAATTGAGAGTCTGGTCCTATAGAACTTCTTCTGACATTTTCTTTCGAGAATAGACTCTCCCAATTTCAGGATTAGTTTCCACCAATTCTCCTTCTCCTAATTTGAGCTTTGATCTAGTGATCATTCATAGCTAAACCAACACAAGCTTGTCTAACCTTATAGCCTATAGCTCTGATACCACTTGATCTGATAATCACCCTATGAGTGACCTCAGTGAAGATTTATTAAACAAAAGGTATTACAGACCCATGTGCTAGTGTGTGTTCTGTGTTATTGGAACAACGGATCGATCAGATTGCCAATACATCGAAAATAAGTGGAAAGACAACAGAGAAATACAGTAAGCAACACAAAGACACAAGCAATTTTTAATAAGGAGTTCACCCTATTCTCCAGGGCTACGTCTCTGGTCCAGCTTCAGTGGTGGCCTTGTTTTATTGTGTCTTTCAGCAGAGAAATTACAATGCAGGGACTCAATATGAGTTCTCCTGAAGCAGATTTTGCTTGGCAGGGTGGTTCTTGGATTCCCCAAGCCACTTGGAGTACACAGACTCTTGTTCTTCCTACCAGCTCTGTGACCCTCGGTCTACAATGGAAAGAGCCAACTGTGATGCTCAATCTGGACAGATTCCTCTATGGGAAGGCTTGATTCTTCAAGCTCTTTGGTGCTCGATGCTACCTATGGTCAGCTCGGCCCTCTGTCTCCTCTGCTTGGCTTTACTACTCTCTGTGCTCAGTCCTCCTCTTAGGGTTCACTTTTCACTGTCTCTCTTAGTCGCTTGGACTCTTCGATCTGAATCTCTCTTTTGATCCCTGTTCACTGTCTCTGTTCATGGCTTTAGCCATTCGACCTCCATGCCCGTTCGTTTCCTCTCCCGCCTTCGATGATTCGCCTGTCGCATGCGTGCTTGGAATTCCCTGTTCGGCGTCACCGTGAATGCTCTAGAAGTAGCCATGTGTCCCCATCGGAACGGCGCTAGCCTGTTCGTTGATTCGTTACTTTCTCCATCGTGGCGGTCAATGGATCTCAAATCCCCTTAAATCACGGCTTAATTCCTTGCCAGTTCTGCTCTGTCTATAGGGCGCAATCTCAGCCGTTTGATCTGGGCTCCTCCAGATCCAACGTTATTCGCACGTTGAGCACGGTTGACTTGCTCGACCGATAACACGCGGTCGCGGCGGTTTTTCTCTCACCTCCGTTGCCACGCGTCGATCGCTGAGGGTGCTCGCTCTGTTTTCTCCAAAACCGATTACAGTTCAAGGGCGCCCCGATCAAACCGCTAGTTTCCAGGTTGTGGGTCCCACCTTCGTATGATGGCGCTTTACCTTTCTCCGCCCACAGTCCTCTGGCTTCCAACGTGACTGAGTGCTTAAGCCTTACTTCAGCCCTGTTTGTACGCGCATCGAAAATCAGCTCCTTTTCCCGATCCGAGGCTCCCAGGGGCTATTTTGACCTCCTGTGTAGTCTCCATGGGCCTCGGTCAGCGTGCTTTGACCGAGGTCCTCGTCGTTCCACGCCGGTTTCCATGGCCACTGGTTCAGGGTGTTTTCGATTGCTGTTTTGGATTCTTCAAGGATTTGTTCGACTTGATTTATTCACGATTCTATGATAGTCGTTTATGGATCCGATTCGGATCAGTCTCTCACATTCTTGAATCCTCGAAAGTAATATACCAATCAATACATGATCATGAGATACATGAGATGGAAAATAAGCAATGGGCTAATAAATTTATATATTAACGTGGGCTTCAGGGTTGGATACCAATTCCATACTGATCGAGAAGCTATCAACACACGTGTAAATGTGGCCACTTAATTTGGTATTGAGTTGATTCACTATAGTCCTTAACTGCGAGTTAAACAAGATTGAGGCATCACATTGTAGAGTGGGATCACACTCCCCATTGTGACTTTTGGTGGCCTGCTCTATAGGAGAACATCCCATATACCCCACACCCATCACCATAATCCTCGCGCTCCCAAATCGTGCAGTGTCTGCGTCCAAACTTCCCAATTAGATAACACTCATAAAATACCTTCGAAGTTTTCAAAGGCGTTGTTTTTCTTTTATATGTTCATACGTATCTAAAAGGTAAAACTACTACTTTCCTTTTAAATTTTCATGAGTATCTAAAAATAAAACTACTACTACCAGAAATTCAAAATTGATCTACTATATAAACACAACACCAATTAAAACACATATATAATTAACAATTACCACCAATTGCTTCTTATACTTTAAAATGATAAACTAGGTGTAAGCAGGCAAGAAGTACTTGCAAAATCTCAAGGAGAAATGAATGAGGTAAAAAAATTTCACGTAAGCATTTCCTCCCAGAGTGATGCTCACTGGACTTCTTGCAACCAGCCTGTCGACTGCAGGACGTCTAATTATCGTTGCAACTTGTTTTTGATTTTTTCTGAAATATGCAAATCGTTGTGGCATTCTAATAATATCTACCTGTAAACAATATTAGACCCATCTAAATCAACACTCCTTCCATTCTCATGTTGGGGATCAAATGAATGAAAATTATAAATATAAGTCAATCATACAAGCTGTGGGGCAAGCGACCTTGAAAATCCGTGAATTCTTAGTTTTTGGTCTATGGTAGCTATTTTAGTTTTTGTTAGTTTATTTTATTTAAATTACTTTATTTTAGTTATATTACTGGTTTTTTTAGTTATAGTTAAAAACTAATTTAGTTTAGCTTAAATTTATTTTAAATTTGGTTTACGCTGAAGTATTTAGCTTTGATTTAGTAACGTTGATTTCTGATTTTATTATTTAATAGTTTTAATTTTTGTTTGAATGATAATATTAGCATATACATTTGAATTTTATCTACTTACCTTATAGTTTGAAGATCGTTATACTTTGAGTTATTTTAAATCACTTTTAGTTTATTACTTTAATATAATATAATTTAATTTTTATATAATTTTTTATTTTTATTCTTAGATTTTATTTAGATTTAGTTTAATATTTTTGTTTTAAGAAATTGTTGATTGTTTGGATTGTAGGTGGATATGGAAATTTTGAGACATAAGATCATGAGGGGCTAAAGAAACTCAAAAGATTATAAAAAAGCATGAATACAAAGTTCAAGGGGTTCCATTTTTTTGGTGAAAATAGATCTTTTGTACTACTGTGTGAGATTTATTCAACATTCTTTTACACGCAATTGCTAATTTTATTATTTTAACAATATACATATAGTTTTAAAACTATATGAATAGCTTGGTTTCAATTCCTAACTCCCTCTTTTAATACCATGCTTTCGAGGTGTCTTCCACGCTCTTATAAAGAATGGGCTTTACAATTTTTTTTCTTTATCCTCGTCATTGCAAACCAAGAGCTTGTCATTGCGAATCAACATATTCTAATTATTTTAATTGAAATTTGATTTTTTATTTTTTTTTTGGTTCTTTCTGATTCTCGATAGTCAATTTGATTTGAAATTGTGCACTATTGTTTCTTTATGAATCTCAATCTATGAGAATTATCTCTGAATCTCAACTTATGAGAATCAACGCATTTTAATTTTTTTAATTAAAATTTGATATTTTTTTTTGAGTTATTTTTAGTTTTAAATATTCAATTTGATTTGAAATTGCGCAATATTATTTATTTGATTTTTTTTGGGTTCTTTCTGATTCTTGATAGTTAATTTGATTTGAAATTGTGCACTATTATTTCTTTATGAGTCTCAATCTAGGAGAATTATCTCTGAATCTCAACCTATGAGAATCAACCTATTCTAATTTTTTTAATTAAAATTTGATTTGTTTTTTAGGTTTTTTTTAATTCTAAATACTCAATTTAATTTGCAATTGTGCACTATTATTTATGAATATCAATCTATGAGAATTATCCATGAATCTCAACCTATAAGAATAGTGATAAGTTTGATTTGAAATTATAAACTAATATTTATTTATGAATCTCAATCTATGAGAATTATCTCTGAATCTCAATCTATGAGAAGCAAATTTAGGATTAAATTGCGCTCAGATTTAGGATTTAAACAATTTTTATAAGATTTTTAATTCTTGATACTTAAACCGACTTGGAATTTTGCAATATTAGTAATGCCACAACATATATTATATATGGGATTTTGGGATAAATTTGCAATTTACAAAAGTCCACTATGATGAGAAGATTGTAGAATTACAAGTATTTTATAATTTTTTTTATTTTTTTTTAAATTAAAATATTTCATATTACTTTCTGGAGGCAAATTTATCATAAAAAAGCGAACGTATATAGAGAGAACACATCTCCACCTCCGATGTTGTATGGAGATAGTATATACCAACCAAACTAATTTAAAGATAGGACCCAAAACTGTTAATGGCTAGAGAACCATTATAATCATTCAATTATCAAGAAGAGATACATAGAGACACGACCCATGTGTCACAACAGAAGAACCCTCAAATGACAAGGAGAATACATCATTAATCAACAAGAGGAGCAACTATCCACACTATCACAAATATTTATCCTTCAAGCAAAAAAATTCTTTCCAAACTCTGAGCACCTTGGAAACAAAATCTAGCTTAAATGGTTGAGACTTGATACCATAAGCAAAACTTAGAAGCATGCAGTCGCGAATGACATATGTCGTCGTCATCTGCATGAAAGAAGAACCATCATAGGACCTTTCATAGAACAAAACAAACATCAACGAAGGCCCAGAAACTACCCACCACCTCCCCCACACACTGTGTCATTTTTAGGAGAGGAAATATTGGTCGGAACTCGAACATTAGAGTTAGGGGGGTCCATCTGCTCTCCCCCATTTGAGTCACAAACTATGTGGCTCTCGATGTGCATAAGATGGGCCTCAATTTTTTCCACACAAAACCTTAGGGTCCTTAACATTCTCTTTACATCCTCAATAGTTACATTATGATGATGTGATTAATCCAGAATGCATTATGAATAACGATATGAATCATAGAAGTCTCAAATCAATAGACGCAAAAGATATTGCATTTTTCCACCTACTTATCTCAGTGAACAACAACCCCAAAAGTGTTTCCATTTTCCAACAGAGTGCTACAATGTTGAAATACTACTTACACTTTCCTCTAGTGTCCCTGGGTCCAAAACCCATACTAACATGTCTTCCAGTGATTCTGAGTCCGAGAGGGATTATCTCTCTTCGCTTACTTTAATCTCTAGCTCGCGAATCTCTCAACAAGTCTTAGAAGAATAGCATTAAAAATAAGTCACCACAGAGTCACGAGGAAAAAAAATTTACTCCACACTTGACCTGACTAAGATCTACCACCTCCTCCCTTCCGTTCTCGCGGCAGTATGAGCATAAACTTTATGCTTCTTCAATTTGCATGATTTCCCCGCTCAATGGATTGATGACCATTCGCTACCAATGAGGAATTGCTTTTCATCCCATATCAAGGTGATTGGATTTGCACCAATGGAAACCATAAATTTCATCCCCGGTAAGGTTAGATGATGGATCTTTACTTGATTACAGCGGGAAAATTCTTCTGTTATTCCGTTGTAAGAATTTCCCAGTCTGTTTAAGTTTTTGATCCAAATGAGTCGCACATACACCCTAGCACATACTCCTCTATGCTGAGGATATCCTCGAAGAGCAGGAGATTTTTTTCTATTCTCTATTGGCTGTCTTGCATTTCTAATAAGTTGTTGAATAGTGGGCATTCTAGCTGTATTGTATGCGGAATCAACTGGTTCGGATTGATCCTAACCATACCATATCAGGTGATTATGAATTGAATCACTTCCCCCCCCCCTTTTTTGAAAAGGAACAAAGGGATCACAGTTTACAGTTCATTATAAAAATAAATTAAAAAGAGGATCTTCCGCTATGAGATCAACCTTCTGCTACGACATCAACAATGACATAAGCTTGGGCTTCTGTTGCTGACATAAAAACAGATCTACCACCTCCTCCCCTCCTGACAATGTAGAATCAGAACAAAGGTTTTCAATTTCCTTAAAAAAAACCTGTTTCTATCTGCTAAAAGACACAAAGACCGACTCAAACCTACTTAGACAAAAGCTGGTTACCTTCCTAAAAGCACAATTACTTCGTCGAAAGTGGTGGACACAAAGACCCCATACCCCACTACTTCCGATATAACACCGCCATCCGGGGTACAAGTATTTTACAGTTAAATAAGAGACCTGAATTTTAAATATTTTGATGACGTCACCAAAGGCAAAACAGAATGTAAATTTGCAAGTATTTTACGGTCAAACATGGGCAAAACGAGTATTTACCCATCAAATATGACATCGTGGACCATCTTTCCTATTATATAACAGGTAACAGCTTATGCCATGAATGAAGTAACGGGCACGCCCAGTGCAATATTTGCTCAAAATAGAACTCTCTTCCTTCCATAGGATACAGTGCGGAATGCTGTCCCCGTCTGCCAAAATTTCCAACCATATAGGTTTATTTAAAATTATTGCACCCAACTACTCCAACCATATAGGTTTATTTAAAATTATTGCACCCAACTACTCAACCTAAATCATATATATTTTATTACATTAATAATAAAAAATATAAATATAAATATATTAATAAAAAATATCAATATTTGTTTAAGATAAATAAATTATTTTAATTATACAATTTGTTTAGTGAAGTGAATATCTCAACACATACTAAATTAAATTAACTAGAATTTTATTATGAAATAATGAATATTACACAATATAGCAAATAGGAGTCCTCTTATACATTTTGACCCGCTCTCCAATCACTTTCCTATTCCCTTCACTATGAATACCAGATTGTCCTCAGATTCATTATCGTCGCAACCTCTTTTGTCAGCATCGTTATAACTAGTTAGCGATACTGGGAAAGCATTATCCCACTCGAATTTCAAGGCCAAAATGGGCAGCAGCAGCAGGATTCTAATAATTGGAGCAACAGTTTACATTGGTCGTCATATCACCAAAGCCAGCCTCTCTCTAGGCCATCTCACTTTCCTTTTCGTAGACTCCAATACTGTTGCTTCTAATTATGTTTCTGTACATTCCAATTTCTCATTTTATATTTTTTTTTAATATAGAAATTACTATCTTTTTATTATTTTTTCTAATAAAAATTTGCAACCATCAAGTTTTTGAAATATAAAATTTGTTTTTTGTAATTAATTTTCCCCTGTCACAGACTCCCTACAAATGCCATAACATTATATATGTACATTTCAAACGGAAGCCTGGAGCTCATGGGCCCCTGCCTTACCACTACCGGTCTTTTTTAGTAGCAAAACATTGTGAATATTTAGCAACACACCACCATTGGCTATGGTCGCCATGCTCAGAAGCTTGCTCAGCTCTTCATCATTTCTCACTCCCAACAAAATGTGGTGTGAAATAACCCTGGTTTTCTTATTATCTTTTACAGCATTTCCAGACAACTCGAACACCTCAGCGGCGAGATATTCAAGAACAATAGCTAGGTAAACCGGAGCTCCTGTTCCGTGTTAAGTGTGAAGTAAAATTCATGAATCACATGTAGGATTCTAGATTCTTCTACACCGCTATTAGTTTCTAGATCTCTAGGATTTTAGATCTTTCTACACCGCCATTAGTTTCTAGATCATTTCAAATCTCCATCTGAATCACATACAGGATTCTAGATCCTTCTTCTGCCTCTATAAATTTGTAATTTCTCTGGCCAAGGAAAACAAGCCAAGGCCCAAGCTTGTTATGTAATGCTAACTGATTTATGTTCTCTAGTGATTGTTTTATCTATTCTGTTGTTTTTGATTGAGTAATCTTGTTGTTTCTTCATTTGTCTGCCTTTGTGAATTATTCTCTGTTATTGTCGTCTAAGTCTCTGAGTATAAATCTGTTGTGCATTATGTACGCTCTGATCTAACAACTGGTATCAGAGCTAAGGTCGAATATCCACTGTGCAAGCTGCTTAGTGCCATCGCCTTACTCTGGTAGCATTCGTTAAAACATTGGTTGTTACCCCTGGAGCTGTTGAAGGATTTGTCCAGGAAAACGCTGAGGAACGCTGGAACTAAAAGACAATTGCTTGCTTAGCTCTTCATCGTTTCTCACTACCAACAGAATGTGGTGTGGAACAATCCTCGTCTTCTTATTATCTCTTGCGGCATTTCCAGACAACTCGAACACCTCGGCGACGAGATATTCAAGAACAGTAGCTAGGTAAATCAGAGCTCCTCCTCCGACACGCTCAACATACTTTCCTGCTTTGAGAAACCTGGCAATACACCCAACGGGAAGTGAAGACTAGTCTTCCCTCTCGCTGAAAAAAAAAAATACTTCATGCACCGTACAGAATTTGATTTGGCCGAATTCTTAATAGTACCAAACTGAATCAGCGAATTTTCGAATTTTTTTACCAATACTCCCGAATTTGGTAACTATGCTTCCAACACCCTCTCTTACATGGAAAACATATTACAACAATAAATAAATATATGTCTCACTGGTTTTCATCAGCACCCACATCCACTCTGAATCTTGCAAACACTGCTCTTTCACCACCACACCTTTGAGCTGTCACTTGACCTCCATTTAAAACATAACCACCTTTGACCATCGTTGATGAACTTTGCAGGATCAAAAATATATGTCTCACTCGTCTTCATCAGCACCCACATCCACTCTAGAATCTCGCAAAAACTGCTCTTTCACCACCACATCTTTGAGCTGTCACTTGATCTCCATTTAAAATGTAACCACCTCTGACCATCATTGATGAACTTCATAGGATCAACAATATTGACAAATCAACTCGTAGGGGCTTCGCGATAAGATCTGTCAAATAATGAACCATCCTATGGACCAAACACCATCTGTAGCATATTTCGTTTTCGGCTATTCGTTAGTTGATAGGATGGAGGTCTGGACACTGAATGTGCTCAAGAGTTGATCAAACAACTTGATGTTGATCAACTTGATGTTACACCAGAATTCCGAGGCTACCAGTTTAAGAAACACCAATCCTTTACAACGAGAACTACAAAAATAGAAAACTACTACGGCTCACACTACAAACAAGATAAACAAATATTTTATGACTTCAAATCTAAAATAAGAACACAAGCCTTTCAATTTGCTACAGTAGCCCGCAACCTCCAGGTATTTTTTTTACGACGTGGAACTCTTTTTAAGTAAATTTAACAGCAATGGGCTTCCCCAGAAATGTTGGCAAAAAATCTAATATGGCAAACGAACAATCCTCTCACTTTCTAGCGCTCGGCCTTCCGATCTACATCACCAAACTCTTCGAATTTGACTATTCTCAGTTGACATTATTGTTGTTGACACCTCCCTTCGGATGATCTTCGATTTTCTACAACAGCTAGATGTTAGATCCAGCAACCAATTAGCAGATCTAGATCAACCGTTTCATGCTGCGCTCGTCGATTTCACCTCAGATCTGATCCGTCGGCCTTTCATTCAAAATAATTTACAATAATTTACTTTTGCCCTCGGAAAATGCAGATCTGATGGATAACGTCAAATTAGCACGGACTTCCACTGTGGGCAGCTTAAAATACACGTCCCAGAGATAGTGAGAGAAGAACGCACAACAGAGAAATCATGATCATGGCAGATTTTCTTCACACATGATTTAGCATATGATTGCACGGATCCAACCAATTCTGGGCGACTTTGAAGAGATGTGCATCAAGTCGAGCAACAACAATGATTTTGGCAACAATGTGAGCGTGGCTTTTGATGTGAGCCACTTCATACCAGATCCTGTAGACAAAAGTGTTCCAGAAATAGAATTTGACAATCAAATGCTCTTTGAATTGATTCGCAGAAGCCAACGAAGAGGAAATCTCCTCCATTAAATTTTCCCAAACGTGTGGAGCTCCTTGAAGTTCTATTCACGATTTTTTTTGTATTTTAATTTTTAAACATCAACTCCTCTTATTTGGAGATGTGACTTATACATCCTAATTTATCTTTGCCCAGACGATTTTTCTTCCACGGAAATAATGACAACGTGGCGGCCCTCTTTTGAAGCTTCAGGAGTGCACGCTATCATGCTTGATTCAGAGGCGAAATATGGAAAGGATTCATAACAGGAGGCTTAGCTCTGATTGAAAGCTCACAACCAGGAATGCTTGCTACTTATTGCATAAAGATTTACAAAACAAAACTCTCACACAGATGACATTTAAATGGGGAGAAATAAAGTTCACATTAAAAATAAACTCTCACACAATCAAATTAATCTATGTATGTATAGAACAATAACACTCAAAGCTCTCTCACATCTTTTTAGATTTCTCTTAAAGAAATCAAGTTACCATATTTTTTGAAATACCACTTTCAACTGCAGCACCAATTAAAACAGCATATTGAGACTAGATTTTTCCTTACACGGTGCAGATTTTGTTTTTCAAGATCAAGGACATCAACCATTTAAGAACACAAAAATCATGGCAGAGTTGGTAAAAATAGTAAACACCAGGTTTTACTGCAGACATGGAGAATGTACCCCAACATCTAGAAACTTCAAGAATTAAACTTATTTGTCTGCCCCTCCATACCTTGTTTTAATTTCTAGTCTTGTCATAAAAATTTTAAGTAGTTTTTTTTTTTTTTTACAGTACACGCAATGTTTTTTTTGTTGACTATGTAATGTAATATGTAGCACGCAGTAGAAAATGCAAGAAGGTTTTTTTTACACAACAGTGTTAATTTTCAGCAGAGACAGAGTGTTTTGCAATGCGCAGCAATGCAGAGACGATGTGTTAATTTTTCAGCAGAAACAGAGAATTTTGTAATGCACAACAGTGCAGACACAACAATATCAATTTGCAAGAAGAGACAGCGTGAAATCTTTGGAACTGCATCTGAAGCGTTCCTACTGTAATCCCTCTGTGAGAGGAAGAATTTTGTAACAGCAGTCTTGTTAATTAATACAAGTTTTTTTTCGTGCATTGCTGAAACACCGTATTCAGAAAATAGTTTCTTGGCGTCAAAACAGAGTGTTGTTGAAACTCAGTTGACGAAATTGCGTTGCTGAAACACTGCATTCAACAAACGAATTTTAATTTCCCGTGTTAAAATAGAGTGTTAAAAACAGAGCATTATTCTCCAGAGTTTGTCCAGGCTCTTTGAAGGTGTCAAAGAAGCTGAAGGAAGGATTTCTTTCTGCAGCAACTTCTCCAGCAGAGTGAAGACTCAATCAAAAATCCAAGGCATTTCTCAAGCTATTTTTGTGTGTTGTTGTTGAAGACAGTCAATTATTTTAATACACAGTCAAGTATTTTGAAGAGTGCAAGAATGGCTGGAGCCAGCACTAGCATGGGTATTTTTAATACTCAGCTCCCACAATTTAATGGGAAAAACTATGACTATTGGGCAATAACCATGAAGGCTTTGCTTGCTTCCCAAGACTTATGGGAATTTTTTGAGGATGGCTTTGAAGAACCAGCAGATGAAGATGAGTTTAATAGGTTAACTTAGGCAGAGAAAGATCTATTGAAGAGCTATAAGAAGGATTCTAAAGCCCTCTGCTTTTTGTATCAAGCAGTGCATGAGAGTGTGTTTCCAAGGATAGCAGCAGCAAAGACATCCAAAGAAGCATGGAAAACTCTCAAGACAGCCTATCAAGGCATGGAGAAAGTGAAAACAAAAAAACTACAGTTGCTGAGGAGAGATTTTGAGAATCTTTGTATGAAGGAGTCAGATAATATTAACTCATTCTTCACACATGTGATTGGTCTGGTCACACAGATAAGGTCTCATGGAGAGATTCTTGAAGAAAGGAGGATTGTGGAGAAATTGTTGAGGATTCTACCCTCAAAGTTCGATGTGATTGTCACCACCATAGAAGAGACAAAGGATCTCACAAACTTCTCAGTTGATGAACTACATGCATCGCTGATAACACATGAGTAGAGATTGAGTAGGAATGAAAACTCATCTCTAGAACATGCTTTTAAGACCCAGATGTTCTTTGGAAAAGGAAGAGGTCAAGGCAGAGGAAACAAGAGAGGAAGAGGCAGAAGCCAAAACAGAGGTGGAAGAAACAGTCCAGCAAATGCTCAAGGAAGAGGCAACAATCCAAATCAGAACCAAGGCCAAGGCAGCAGCCAACAAAGTGGACAACATCATGCTCAAGGACAAAGGTATGATAAATCTAATGTCCAATGTCATTATTGTAAAAAATATGGGCATTATGCAAATGAATGTAGGAAGAAGCAGCATGATATGAGTAATAGAACTAGTGCTAATTTCACTAGAGAAAATATCAGCCAAGAAAATTTGTTTTTAGCCTGTAATATAGCTAAAGAAAAGAGTGAAGATGTATGGTTTCTAGACTCCGGTTGCAGTAACCATATGAAAGGAAACATATCCCTATTTTCTATGTTAGATCAGAGTGTGAAGTCACAAGTCACACTAGGGACTGATAGTAAAGTTTTTGTTATGGGAAAAGGAGAAGTAAATGTCTTAACAAAGAAAGGTGAAAAGAAAACCATAGCAGATGTTTATTATGTTCTTGGAATGAAATGTAATCTCTTAAGTATTGGATAGCTTTTTCAAAAGGGTTACAATGTTTTCTTTGTGGATGATGTATGCACCATCATGGATAAAACACCCAGCAAACAGTGTATTGCTGAAGTGAAGATGACAAGGAATAGGATGTTCCCTCTCACGATGAAAGCAGATTTAAAAAATGGAGAAGAAATAGCAGCTGTGACACAAGAGGCTTTCCAAAGCGAACCAAGAGATGAAAATTGGTTGTGGCACTTGAGATTTGGACATCTCAACTTTGGAGGTCTTAACTTGTTGAGTAGAAAAGGAATGGTAAGAGGATTACCATTGATAGAGAAACCAGACAGCCTTTGTGAAGGTTGTATCTTGGGGAAACAACATAGAGAAAGTTTTCCATCTGGGAAAAGCACAAAGGCAAAAGCACCCTTAGAGATTGTGCACTCAGATTTATGTGGACCAATGCAAACTCCATCTCTTTGATCAGGAGCTCAGGACCAAGTGTCGTAAAATGGTCAAAAATGAAAGTGCTCAAAACTGGTTTGAACCTGAACGACCGTATAGATCTCGTCTTCCTAATTCTGGTGCCACAAACGGTTCGAAAAATGGTCACCGTATGAGAAAGTTATGCCAAAAACAAAATCGCCCAATAACCCTTAATTTTTGAATCTTTTCAAAAAAATTAAAAAAGAATATTCCACAGAATATTCCTTGGGATATTCTAGGGAATATTATTTTTGAGCAGTGAATCAGAAGCTGCCATGTGGCAAGCCCGGAGGCCGCCACATGGCCTGGGTGATGTCAGCATTATGTTGGCGCATATTAAAATTTGTTTTGGGCAGAGAGTGGAATTGAACACACAACCTCCCGCGGACCATGCCAAAGCCTTACCAACGCGCCACAGGGATCAGATATGTTATGTTGGTGGAACGGATTCAATATGAAGTTTAAACTTCATTTGGGCGGGGCCCAAATGGGGCCAACCCCTAAGGGCCAGCCCCTCATGCCATACGACCCAACGCCCAAAACCGTGGGCCTAGACCCTTAAACGCTGGCGTGGAATCCGATGCAAACAGCTAACCCGGAATTTTTGGTCACATGCGCATTAATCACAAGCAGTTATACTGGTGGAAATTTTGGTGAAGCGCCAAATTTGGGTGGTCCCACCATATTTGGCGGGCCTATCTGGCCATAACTACAGTTAGCTAGTGTTTTTTTAGGCCAAACTGGAGGGAATCTTTAATGAGCCATAACTTTGGCTAGGAAAGTCCTTTCTGGACGAATTTTTTTTGATTTTGGGTCTCTTCGACCTTCTGAAGCCATTGGCATAGGTTTCATAGTCATCTAAGGTCATTTGCAGGTGTTTTAGCTTCATGGAAGTTCCAGGAGCCACTAGGGCCAAATCAGTTTGGGAGCTGCATTGGGATGTGTGCAGCCATTGAATGTGGAAAGAAGGTCATTCCTGAAGGTTTTCAGCATTCTGAATCCATTTCTACAGCTCGTTTTTCCTGTTGAGGCATTATTCTCACATTTTAGCTTCAGGGAAGCTTTCAAGGCCATTCCAGGGCTTGAGCTGTTTGGGGGCTATGTTCATCCATTTTTGGTGATTCAAAAACCTATGTCTTCTATTTTCAACCTTCTGAGTCTAATGGAAAATGTTTCAGAACCAATTGAGGTCATCTTCACCTCGAAATTCTCCATGCAAGTTTAAAGGGCCACCATGGCCAATTGGGGAATGTACTGTATACGGTACAATTTCACTGTTTAGTGTTTGGGAAAGAGCATGCTTAGCTAATTCCTATGTTCTGATTCTGTATTTATAGTCAGATCCGTCCTTCGAGACACCCATATTCTTGTATTATCTTTTGTAGCATTTTTAATACAAGAGGACAAGCCTAGTTGGAGAGGCTTGGTCCAGCAGATGTAGCCCAGAAGGGGTGAACTTCTTTATCATTTTGATGTCTTTATTTGCTGAAGATGATATGCTAAACAAAACTGATATAAAGTATTAAACAACAAATATACATAACTTGCATACACACATAATCACCTATTAAGCTGCAGAAAGTTATTTGTCTTATTCCGCAAGACATCAAATTTCAAGTATGTGTATGTCAAATACTTCTAAGCGTTTACTTTGTTATTTCTTTAGGCAGAGCCTGTAGAGGGCCAGGTAGCCTCTGGAAGTCATCATCTCTTTAGAGGTGACATGTCCGGTGAATGCCCCTACAGTCTATCTCTGTATAAGAAATAATAAGTTTTCACATTTTTAGAGGTCACTTGGAGTGTATAGCTCACATTTGCAATTATGGGAAATTGATACCTTGCACCCTTAAACAAGTACATTCCATTTTCATATCAGATGGTATTAGAGCACTAGGTTTGCTTGACTGACATCACTAGTTGATTGTGTAGCTTGAAAGGTGTCTTAAGCAGTGTTGAAGATTGACTGCTTTATTATTCTACAAACTACTTGTTGTTTGAGTTTGCTGAAGCTCTTTTGTTCATTTTTATAATGACAACTTCCATAAGTGAGTTCTCAAAATCATCCTCCTTCAAAAGATTTTTTGATGAAGGCTTGAAGCAAGAATTTTTCATCATGATGAATATGGTGAGAGAAATGTATGTGGATGAAAGAAAGAGCTATAGACTTCAAGAGCAGTTGAATTCCATGAGGGAAGAGAAGCAGTTGCTTTCTGACTAATTGCAGGCAATGGAAGGCCAACTTCATATTGCAAACATGAATTTGGAAAGGATGCATGAGTTGGAGACAGAACTCCTTGTTGCCAAAGAAGCCTTAGCCAAGTATCAGCTTGAAGAAGAGGTAAACAATTCTAGTTTATCTTCAAATTCTTATAAGAATGTTTATGTTGGTTCTTTTGAGAAACATACCAGAGGCATAGGGTCCAAGTTGATGTCCAAAATGGGATATGAAGGAAAAGGATTGGGCAAACATGCACAGGGTATAGTTGATCCAATAATGGTTGAGGTACAACCTAAGAATTTGGGTCTTGGCTATGGACAATCTTATGGAGAAAGTTCCAAAGCAGCCATGAAGACAATGGAAACAGTTCCTAGAAGGACTTTCATTTTAGGTTCTCTATCTCAAGGTTGTAAAGGTTGTATCCTTGAGGAATGCAATAGTTTGAAACATGCGTTGCAGGAAGAAGGTGTGCATAAGCATGCATTTGAACAAGGAAGTGGTGAAAGCTCTAAAACCATTGAAGGGATTCATGGTGTTCCAAAAGGAGCTTCTTCTTCGTTTGATTCACCTCCTCGTGAAGGTAATGAAGGTGAAAGGGAAAGGTATAAATCTGATTTCAATCATATTTCCTTTGATCATGTAAAGCATGGAAAATTTCCACACAAGCATTGGAAAAGAATTGCATGTTCTTTTTGTGGTTTGGTTAACCATAGTGTTTCTAGATGTTGGAAAAGAATGGCAACATACAGGAAACTTTTGAAGGAAAGGAGGCAAGGAGCCAAAGTCCCATTGAACAATGGAAATCATGCTGTCAAGAAGATGAACATGTGTTGCACTTATTGTCATAAGCATGGACATACTGCTGAAAGGTGTTGGACTCTGAATCCAACAATGCTTCCACGAAAGTTGAAGAAATTGGAGAAAGAGTATGGCAAGAATGGGAAGGAAGTTTCCATCATTGATATGTGTCAGGATGATACACATGTTGATATTGATGTGCAGTTAAAGGAAGCGCCTTTGAAATGGATTGGTAAGAAATGGTTAGAATTCTTATCCAATTAAAGTTGCATGTCTTTTGATTGAATGCATTTCTTTGTTAAGGGAATGCAAGTTGCAGGATGGAAAAGCTGAGTATGAGACTCACTCTATTGTAGTAAAAGTTATATTCATTTCAACTTTGAAAGTACATGTACATGTGATTGAGGATATTGTACTTATGATTGTACTTAAGAGAAAGTTGAAGGATAAACTGCATGCATGAGAATGATATGCATGAGCACAGGGATCATGATGATTTCCTTGTATTTTAAACATGTATGTGTGATTAACTTGAAGGGTTGATTACTTTGTTTTTAACCATGCATGTAATGTAATATTGACTTGGAAAAAGTTAATTTGATCTCCAAGATTGTAAAGAGGAGAAATGATGAAGTGTTTCATCTTTGTAAAAGCCTTCTCATTTGGAAGGCAGCTCTTCTTCTGGAGCAGAGGTGCCATGGATGGGCATTGTGATAGTTGGCAAGCCCACATGTTCAAAGGAAGATTTCAGCTCATATATCAGCAAGTTTCATTGCTGGTTCCTGCAATTTTAGATTTGTCTGGCGAAAGAACTTGGTTGGGATTCGATGAGTACTTGGTTTATGCAGCAATATTTGCCATGACGATAGTTGATAAGGTAGGACATTTTGGAATCAATATGTTCTTGTGGTTGAACGGAAGAGGATATTTCTATTCCTCAAGTGCTGTACAGTTCAGTTCAGAGATTCAGTAAGCTTTTGGAGACCAAAAGCCTTCTCATTTGGGAGGTGTGATCAGGAGCTCAGGACCAAGTGTCGTAAAATGGTCAAAATGTAAAGTGCTCAGAAATATTTTGAATGTAAACAATTAGATAGATCTCGTCTTCCTAATTCCGGCACCGCAAACGGTTCGAAAAACGGTCACCGTATGAGAAAGTTATGCCAAAAACAAAATTACCCAATAACCTTTAATTTTTGAATTTTTTCAAAAAAAATAAAAAAAGAATATTCCACAGAATATTCCTTGGAATATTCTTTTTGAGCAACAAATCAGAAGCTGCCACGTGGCAAGCCTGCAGGCCGCCACATGGCCTGGGTGACGTCAGCATTATGTTGGCGCATATTAAAATTTGTTTTAGGCGGAGAGTGGAATTGAACACACGACCTCCCATGGACCATGCTAAAGCCTTACCAACACGCCACATGGATCAGATATGTTAAGTTGGAAGAACGAATTCAATATGAAGTTTAAACTTCATTTGGGCGGGGCCCAAATGGGGCCAGCCCCTCATGCCATACGACCTAGCGCCCAAAACCGTGGGCCTAGACCCTTAACCGCTGGCACGGAATCCCATGCAAACAGCCAACTCGGAATTTTTGGTCACATGCACATTAATCACAAGCAGTTAGAATGGCGGAAATTTTTGCGGAGCGCCAAATTTGGGCAGTCCCGCCATATTTGGCGGGCCTATCTGGCCGTAACTACAGTTAGCTAGAGTTTTTTTAGGGCAAACTGGAAGGAATCTTTAATGAGCCATAACTTTGGCTAGGAAAGTCCTTTTTGGACGATTTATTTATTTATTTTCGGTCTCTTCGACCTTCTGAAGCCATTGGCATAGGTTTCACAGCCATCTGAGGTCATTTGCAGGTTTTATAGCTTCGTGGAAGTTCTAGGAGCCACTAGGGCCAAATCAATTTTGGAGCTGCATTAGGATGTGTGCAGCCATTGAATGTGGAACGAAGGTCATTTCTAAAGGTTTTCAGCATTCTGAATCCATTTCTACAACTTTTTTTTCCTGTTGAGGCATTCTTCTCACTGTTTAGCTTCAGGGAAGCTTTCAGGGCCACTAGGGCCATTCCAGTGCTTGAGCTGTTTGGGGGTTATGTTCATCCATTTTTGGTGATTCAAAAGCCTATGTCTGCTATTTTCGACCTTCTAAGTCTAATGGCAGAGGTTTTAGAACCAATTGAGGTCATCTTTACCTCGAAATTCTCCATGCAAGTTAAAAGGGCCACCAGGGCCAATTGGGGAAGGTACTGTATAAGGTACAATTTCACTGTTTAGTGTTTGGGAAAGAGCATGTTTAGCTAATTCCTATCTTCTGATTCTGTATTTATAGTCAGATTTGTCCTTCGAGACACCCATATTCTTGTATTAGCCTTTGTAGCATTTTTAATACAAGAGGACAAGCCTAGTTGGAGAGGCTTGGTCCAGCAGATGTAGCCCAGAAGGGGTGAACTGCTTTATCATTTTGATGTCTTTATTTGCTGAAGATGATATGCTAAACAAAACTGATATAAAGTATTAAACAGAAAATATACATAACTTGCATACACACATAATCACCTATTCAGCTGCAGAAAGTTATTTGTCTTATTCCGCAAGACATCAAATTTCAAGTATGTGTATGTCAAAGACTTCTAAGTGTTTACTTTGTTATTTCTTTAGGCAGAGCCTGTAGAGGGCCAGGTAGCCTCTGGAACTCATCCTCTCTTTAGAGGTGACATGTCCGGTGAATGCCCCTACAGTCTATCTCTGTATAAGAAATAATAAGTTTTCACATTTTTAGAGGTCACTTGGAGTGTATAGCTCACATTTGCAATTATGGGAAATGGATACCTTTCACACTTAAACAAGTACATTCCATACTCAGATCACTCTTACAAGCATCCACTATATTCTAACATTTATTGATGATTTTACTAGAAAAACTTGGGTTTATTTCCTTAAGAACAAAAGTGAAGTATTTGAAACATTTTACAATTTCAAAGCACTTGTAGAAAACCAAAGTGGGCAGCATATCAAAGTTCTAAGAACTGATAGAGGAGGTGAGTATATCTCCAAGGAATTTCTACGTTTTTGTAGAGAAAATGGAATTCATAAGCAGTTTACCACTAGGTACACTCCACAGCAAAATGGAGTTGCCGAAAGGAAGAATAAGACAATCATGGATATGACAAGGAGCATGTTAAAGGCAAAGCATTTACCAAATGATTATTGGGCTGAAGCTGTACATTGTGCAACATATATTTTGAATAGATGCCCTACAAAAGCAATGAAAAATGTGCCGGAAGAAGCATGGAGTGGGACAAAGCAAGGAGTTGCCCATATGAAATTTTTTGGATGTGTGGCTTATGCACACATTCTAGATCAGCTAAGGAAGAACTTGGGTAGCAAAGGGGAGAAATGTATTTCTGTTGGATACAGTTAGGAATCCAAAGCTTACAGGTTGTATAACCCACCCATGAAGAAGCTTATTGTGAGTAGAGATGTTTAGTTCATTGAGGAGGAAGCTTGGGATGGAAGCATAGAGAAAACAGTGAATGTTAAAAACTCTATGTCTCATGATGAAAATGATGAGGAGATGGCTGAAACACATCCCCAAATAGCAGCACCAACACAAGGACAGCAAGGGACACCCTTGAGGAGAAATGAAAGTGCTTCTCGAAGCACACCACAAGGAGGAAATTCAAGTGCTTCTTCAAGCACTTTCACACCAAATGAAAGAGGTAAGAAGTTCAGAAATTTAAGTGATATTTATGAGCAAGAGGTAGCAAATGAAGGTATGAATTCTTTGTTTGCTTTATATTGTCATGTTGATGATCCTATTCATTTCGAAGAGGCAATTAAAGATAGGAAATGGATAGAAGCTATGGATGAGGAGATCAATGCCATAGAAAGAAACAAGACATGGGATTTAGTTGAACTACCAAAAGGAAAGGAAGTCCTTGGAGTTAAATGGGTCTACTAGACCAAAAGTAATGCTAAATGCAAAATAGAAAGATACAAGGCAAGACTGGTTGTCAAAGGATATAAGCAGCAGTATGGGAGAGACTATGAGGAAACTTTTGCACCAGTTGCTAGAATGGAAACCGTGAGAGCAGTGATGTCCATAGCAGCACAAAACAAGTGGAAAGTTTACCAAATGGATGTGAAGTCAGCATTCCTAAATGGAGTGTTAAAGGAGGAGGTTTACATTGAACAACCTCTAGGCTATGAAAAGAAAGGCCAAGAGCACAAAGTATGCAGATTGAAGAAAACTCTTTATGGGATGAAGCAAGCACCAAAAGCATGGTACAATAGGATAGATTCCTATCTACTAGAAAATGGATTTGAAAAGTGTGAAGGAGAACCCACCCTCTACATCAAAGAAAAAGATGGTAAAATACTAATTGTTGTGTTATATGTTGATGATGTTATTTTCACAGGTAATGATGATTACCTTATTGAAAATTTCAAAACAGTCATGAAAGAAGAATTTGAAATGACTGACATGGGTTTGCTGAGATACTTCTTAGGAATAGAAGTAGAGCAAAATGAAAATAGAATTTTTATTTCACGAGAAAAATATGTTACTGAAGTGTTGGAAAGATTTAATATGCAGGGGAGCAAAGCAGCAATCACTCCCACAGTGATGGGATTAAAACTCAGGAAAGAGGACAATAGCAAGGATTTTGATCCTAGTTTGTACAAGAGCATAGTTGGGAGCCTCATGTATTTTACTGCAACTAGGTTGGACATAATGCACGCTGTTAGTTTAATTTCCAGATTCATGGAGAGGCCAAAAGAAGCACATTGGCAGGTAGCGAAAAGGATTCTGAGGTATGTTAAAGGTACTAAAAGGTTTGGCATATTATATACTATTTCAGAATGTTTATATTTAATTCGATACACTGATAGTGATTGGGATGGAAGTGTAGATGATCGGAAAAGCACATCCGGTTATGTTTTTCACATGGGTTCAGGAGCCATTTCATGGGCTTCTAAAAAATAGCCTATTGTAGCATTGTCTATAGCAGAGGCAGAATATGTGGCAGCTACAGCAGCAACATGTCAAGTAGTTTGGATGAGAAGGATGTTAAGGAGTTTATACCAAGAGAAAACAAAAGGAACAATGATTTTTTGTTACAATAGCTCAGCTATTGCATTATCCAAGAATTCTGTGTTTCATAAGGGAACGAAACACATTGACACAAGGTTTCATTACATCAGGGAATTGGTAAACAATGGAGAAATTGTTTTACAACACTGCAGGACTCAGGAGCAGGTTGCTGATATTCTGACCAAACCATTGGGGCAGAAAAGTTTTGAGTTTTTGAGGAAATGTCTGGGTATGACTGATAACCCAACAATTGAAATTAAAGGGGAGTGTTGAAATACTACTTTCAACTGCAGCACCAATTAAAACAACAGATCGAGACTAGATTTTTCCTTACACGGTGCATATTTTGTTTTTCAAGATCAAGGACATCAAACATTTAAGAACACAAAAATCATGGTAGAGTTGGTAAAAATAGTAAACACCATTGCGGACATGGAGAATGTACCGCAACATCCAGAAACTTCAAGAATTAAACTTATTTGTCTGCCCCTCCATACCTTGTTTTAATTTATTGTCTTGTCATAAAAATTTTAAGTAGTTTTTTTTTACAGTACACACAATGTTTTTTTTGTTGACTATGTAATGTAATATGTAGCACGTAGTAGAAAATGCAAGAAGTTTTTTTTTACACAACAGTGTTAATTTTCAGCAGAGACAGAGTGTTTTGCAATGCACAGCAGTGCAGAGACAGTGTGTTAATTTTTCAGCAGAAACAGAGTATTTTGTAATGCACAGCAGTGCAGACACAACAATATCAATTTGCAAGCAGAGACAGCGTGAAATCTTTGGAACTGCATCTGAAGCATTCCTACTGTAATCCCTCTGTGAGAGGAAGAATTTTGTAACAACAGTCTTGTTAATTAATACAAGTTTTTTTTCGTGCATTGCTGAAACACCGTATTCAAAAAATAGTTTCTCAGCGTCAAAACAGAGTGTTGCTGAAACTCCAGTTTCAGCGTTGCTGAAACACTGTTGCTGAAACTCAGTTGACGAAACTGCATTGCTGAAACACTGCATTCAACAAACGAATTTTAATTTCCTGTGTTAAAACAGAGCATTATTCTTTGTTTGTCTGTTCTGGAATTATCAGAAATTCCCAACAATATTAGAAAATGAGAGATGAGTGAGTAGAGAGCAATTACACACAATACAAATCTTGCTTGATACTTTTATTGATCATCACAAGTACAAATATATAAGACACCAATTACTGACTTAGACACAAACAAACAGATCACCATTACAACTCACACATTGAAAACAAGAGTGACTCCTCCTAACTCATAATGACTACTACACATGACATGGAAGCATTACTTTCAACAAGGCACACTTTTTTGCTTTAGCATAACAATAAGTTGAAACAACCAAAGTATGAAATAATATAACTTAGTTTATTTAGATTATAGTTTCTTTGAATTAGAATTTTATAAAAAAATTTAAGAATGAAAGTTTATCTTAAAATTTAAAAACTTTAACGAATCTTACTAATACCAAATAAAATATTCCTTATCATTTTATATTAGTGTATATAATATATTTTATATTATATTCACAACTTAAATTACAGATTGTTTTGATCCAAGAGTCCAATGACCTGTACTTTTGAAAAAACACAGACTTTTGTCAGCTGAGTTCGCAAACAACGTTGATAGAGTGGATGCAGTGGAGCCTGCAAAGAATTCGTACTTTCCACTGATAGCTGAATTTCGTCGTGCAATCGAAGGTGAAGGCATTCCTTATACACACATATGCTTTGCTGGCCTTTTTGTCTCAAAACTCGGCCAAAGGGGACTTCGAGTTCCTCTGCGAGACAAGGTTGAAATACTTGGCAATGGAAATGCCAAAGGTCTGTATATATATAAAACACTGCTACTTATGATTTTGTGTTCAGAATATAATATTCAGATTTTCTTACATAATTAAGAATTGGTTTCTGAATTATACATGCGCATGCAGCTGTGTATATGAGTGAAGAGGACATTGGAATTTTCACAATCAAAGTTTTGGATGATGAGAGAACTGTGAACAAGAGCCTGCATTTTAGGCCTCCTCTCAATACTTTATCCTTAATTAATTAATTTGACCTCATATTTTCTTAATTATTTTGAAATAAATTATTTAAAATAGAATAATTAAATTTAACATAAATTTTAATCTTTAATATATAAATATTGTTATGAATTTTGAGAGATATTTTATTTTACCATCCACATAATAGAAATTAATAATTAAATTAAGATCAGAAAGACTCCCAGCAACAGTGTAGAGCTTTGATATGCATTCGCAAAACATATGAGTGGAGAGAATACATGAAACCTCCTCGCAGGAATAACCCTTCCCTTGGCAGACAGGAAGCCGTGGGCAGTTGGAAACCGATGGAGTTCGGATTTTTTGTTTAAATTTTGACATATTTCCAATCAGAGAGTGTAGATTTCTGGAATTGTCCATAAAATTTCACCTCTGAGTAAAGAAAACATCAAAATTACCAAACTATTGGTGACCTATAACTCAAAAAATAGGAGAATGCTGAGAGAGCTAAAACTGTAAAAAGAAAAACAATACCTAATCTCGTTTTCGTTTTCCATTCATCTTTTTGTATTTTTGTCATTATGAGTGATGTTTGTAGACGTTTCAATTTCAAATAGAGTCGTTCAATTGAAAAAATGCAGCAAAAGAGTTTGCAAGATGGTCGAATGTGACTTTGAGTTTGTGTAAAAATTAGGAGTTAATATGATGGTTATGTTCATCAAAATAGAAAGCCTTTCATGTATGTATTAGCCATTAGCCATTCATGTGTATTATATCTATTGTGTTGTATATAGTGTAAACTAGCATTTGCATCACATGTTGCAAAGAAAACACCGTAAGGCAATGACATAAGAAACAATATCATAGAAGAAAGAAGTCAAAACTTTATGCAATTTTGTTTCTTTATTGGTGTTTCTTTTTTTTATCATATGTTATGTTTCAGGGAGTTTATAGTCTTTTCTGATTTTAACCAACCCATCCATCAATCCAATCTTATATCAAAGTATTCAGTTCAGATATAACATAAATTTAAGAAATTAGCTTTCCTGTGATAAATCAACCAAAAATAGGCAAATGCCCTATAAATTATACAGAAATATTAAACATCTTACTCACCTGCGAAATTCCCATTCACAAACACATGAAGTGTATGTCCTCGACTATCCACATGCAAGATTGGTTGGCTTCCACTCTTCAAAAAGGGTTCATCTTCAGGGATATTGACACTGTATTGATAAAATACGGAATCAAAATCCTAACAAATTTGAGAATTAGTAGTCCTATAGTCTCAATTACAGATTATCACAGGTTCTCAATACCTGATTGTGTACCATAGATAATCACTTTTATCTAAAACTGTGCTTAGCTGTTCTAACAAGCCCCGGGCAGAGAATTTATCTTGTCCCCATATTCCAACATCTTCTTTGTGCCATGACCAGTATACAAATACTTTTCCTGTATCTCCACTTGATGTTGCAATAGGATGAAGGGACTCCATGCTGACCTGCTTCATTCCCATTAGGGAAGTCTGTATATTAACCTGTAAATTATATACACATCTGATTAGAGCTTCTCCTATATAACCCTACAACTTTTATCATCACCTCAGCTATTCTGATGACAATCAATATAAAATATCACTAAACTTCACAGCGTTATAGATCACATTTTTGTAGTCTGGCAAGACACTGACAGACAAGCAGGTAGATTATAAGATTCTCCATTGAATTGCACAGTCGCATCCTGCTTCCTATGGACATTGCTGAGAAAGGCAACACATACACCAGAATTCTTTGTAGAATATAGTGTTTTGATTGAAAATTTTAAAGTTGCTGAAATAGAAATGGATTATGATTCTACAGGTTATTAGAACATTTAATATAATCTTTCTATTTACCTGTTTGAATACCACGTTTACTAGTGAACAGTTTCAGATTCTACCAGTACCTTAACATGAACTTTGCCTCCAAGAGCATAAAAAAGGTTGCATCGTAATTGAACCTTGCTAATCCTGAAAATGTCTCCAAGAACAGGAAAAATATTGTACCAAAATTGAGCCCTGCTCATCCTGAAAAACCTCGAGGGAATTGAACCTTGCAAACTTTGAAAAACTCAGGTCAAGATGAAAATTCACAAACACTATTATTTTCCAAAAATTATTATGGCATCCGTGAGTCTGATTGTTGTTCTCTTTAATGATTTATCTCATGGTAGTTGCTGAGCCTTCACGACACGTGGGAAGCATACCGAGGCGAGAGAACCAGGCCATAAAATCTGATTTTCACTGCACGGAGGTCCACACTGTTTCAGTTGAGGCCTTCTCTGAAGGTATATTTGGGCAATAATGCTCACGCTGATTTTAAGGTCAAGGGAAGCTTCTTTGAACGGTCTTGTACAATTTATCAAGGAACCACCGTCATTGCCGAGGTATAATACCCTGTTTTGTCTGGTTCACATATATATGAAAACACAGACATAAAACATAATTCTCATGAATAACTTGTGTGCAGATGAGGCGTAAATACACGGTACACTAGAATTCTTTGTAGAATATATTGTTGCCTAGATATTCAGCATAAGTTTGATGCCTACCGTATGACTGATTAGTTTCCATCTCAACAGCTTTTAAAACGACACTCCCTTGCAAGAAATAAAGGTTTATTTGCAATGTAATAATGTATTAATGAAAATTCACAAACACTATTATTTTCCAAAAATTATTATGGCATCTGTGAGTCTGATTGTTGTTTTCTCTTTAATGATTTATCTCATGGCAGTTGTTGAGCCTTCACGACACATGGGAAGCATACCGAGGTGAGGGAACTAGGCCATAAAGTATGATTTTCACTGCACGGAGGTCCACACTATTTCAGTTGAGGCCTTCTCTGAAGGTATATTTGGGAAATAATGCTCACGCTGATTTTAAGGTCAAGGGAAGCTTCTTTGAATGGTCTTGTACAATTTATCAAGGAACCACCGTCATTGCTGAGGTATAATAAATATTTAGGTTTCAGTCACTTTCTTGAATATAATTGATTGGCAGCACTCCTCCTGCTCCTTAACTTCAATCCAACTGCATGTGGGTTCCTTCTTCAGGGACGTGTTTTTCATTGTTCTCCTTATTTTTGCTGCATCATTCCATTTTCCAGCCACAGCATAGGCATTTTAAAGCAGAAAATATGTTGGTCCATCATGTGGCACCAAAGCAAGAATGAATTTTTTTATATGCTTTCCATGTTTTACATCACCTTGGACTCTACAAGTAGGAAGCAGGATTCATCCCCAAATCACAATATTGAAATGATATTTTATTGATAAGATCCATTGCCTCTTCCAACTATCTAGCATGACCAAGAATATTCACCATACAGACATAGTGGTGTGATACTATAATATCTACTTGTAAAATTGAAGTAATGACAACCTTCATCAACTAGCCATACATGAATTTGTTTGCTTAAGCTTGCAATTAGTTGCTTCATAGATTCCAAGTGCAGATTTAAATTCTTCAGCACCCTTCACTATAGGATATGGAACTTCCTTCTATGAAAAAGAATCGTAACCTACCCACAGCTGCATGAGTAGCCAAGCTACTCCTCTACGAGTTAATGGTCTAGTGAACATGTCTATCAAGCATTCACCCTTTACCAACTCTAACATTTTATTGGCATTTTCACTATCAAAAATGTTTTCTTTATCACCAAATTTGGTTTCCCCTTCCTTCTTTCCAATGGCCATGGCTATGAAAAAGGATGAGAAATAGCAGAGAAAAAGAGTGAATCTAGGGAAAAAGAAAAAAACAAAGGGGTCCATCTCAAAAACTTTTAAAACGACACTCCCTTGCAAGAAATAAATGTTTATTTGCAATGTCATAATATATTAATCTTGTTACAGAAAAATATTCAATTGAATGACCAACCTCAAGGCCTTGGCCCAGTGAAATGGTATTCATGTCTCCATAGAGTAGAACAACTTCACATAGTTTTATCTCTTTATGAAACTCTTTTAGATTCCCCCACTTCGGTTGCCTTATATTGCTTGTAAGGATTACAGAGTACCACGATTATACAGAGGTATATATTTTATTTGTTTTTAGTTTGGAGAATGATTTTTATAGATTATTTTTAGCTAAGATGCAAGGCTGTGAGGGGCACATCTACAGTAAAAGTCACTCAGAATTTACACTCAACATCATCTAACTTAATAGAAGACCAATCACTTTACTACTTGGGCTAGACCACAATCTGGTAGGCACAGAGTACAAAAAATAAAGCAAATATGGAACAGAGTACCAAAATTTCCAAATATGGACTCACAATGGTTCCTAGCTTTTCTCATTGTGAAAGGATAATTGAACCAAACTAATTTTTCAGTGCTATACAATCATGGTGCATATAATCCCCCTCCTTCCCCCCACCCCAAAAGAAACAACACCCACACAGTTTCAGTGCAGACCTCTTGCTCCTTAACTTCAATCCAACTGCATGTGGGTTCCTTCTTCAGGGACTTGTTTTTCATTGTTCTCCTTATTTATGTTGCATCATTCCATTTTCCAACCACAACATAGGCATTTTAAAGCATAAAATATGTTGGTCCATCACGTGGCACCAAAGCAAGAATGAATTTTTTATATGCTTTCCATGATTTACATCACCTTAGACTCTACAAGTAGGAAGCAGGATTCATCCCCGAATCAGAATACTGAAATGATAGTTTATTGATAAGATCCATTGCCTCTTCCAACTATCTAGCATGACCCAAAATATTCACCATACAGACATAGTGGTGTGATACTATAATATCTACTTGTAAAATTGAAGTAATGACAACCTTCATCAACTAGCCATACATGAATTTGTTTGCTTAAGCTTGCAATTAGTTGCTTCATAGATT
The DNA here is from genome assembly GCA_031772625.1 of Pinus tabuliformis. NCBI lineage: Eukaryota > Viridiplantae > Streptophyta > Pinopsida > Pinales > Pinaceae > Pinus > Pinus tabuliformis. The sequence continues at coordinate 148,180,606 of CM062817.1, forward strand.
CCAAGTGCAGATTTAAATTCTTCAGCACCCTTCACTATAGGATATGGAACTTCCTTCTATGAAAAAGAATCGTAACCTATCCACAGCTGCATGAGTAGCCAAGCTACTCCTCTATGAGTTAATGGTCTGGTGAACATGTCTATCAAGCATTCACCCTTTACCAACTCTAACAGTTTATTGGCATTTTCACTATCAAAAATGTTTTCTTTATCACCAAATTTGGTTTCCCCTTCCTTCTTTCCAATGGCCATGGCTATGAAAAAGGATGAGAAATAGCAGAGAAAAAGAGTGAATCTAGGGAAAAAGAAAAAAACAAGGGGGTCCATCTCAATAGCTTTTAAAATGAAACTCCCTTGCAAGAAATAAATGTTTGTTTGCAATGTCATAATATTAATATTGTTACAGAAAAATATTCAATTGAATGACCAACCTCAAGGCCTTGGCCCAGTGAAATGGTATTCACGTCTCCATAGAGTAGAGCAGCTTCACATAATTTTTTCTCTTTGTGCAACTATTTCAGATGCCCCCACTTCGGTTGCCTTATATTGCTTGTAAGGATTATAGAGTACCACGATTATACAAAGGTATATATATTTTTTTTTTTTAGTTTGGAGAATTATTTTTATAGATTATTTTTAGCTAAGATGCAAGGCTGTGAGGGGCACATCTACAGTAAAAGTCACTCAAAATTTACACTCAGCATCATCTAACTTAATAGAAGACCAATCACTTTACTACTTGGGCTAGACCACAATCTGGTAGGCACAGAGTACAAAAAATAAAGCAAATATGGAACAGAGTACCAAATTTCCAAATATGGACTCACAATGGTTCCTAGCTTTTCTCATTGTGAAAGGATAATTGAACCAAACTAATTTTTCAGTGCTATACAATCATGGTGCATATAATCCCCCTCCTTCCCCCCGCCCCAAAAGAAACAACACCCACACAGTTTCAGTGCAGACCTCCTGCTCCTTAACTTCAATCCAACTGCATGTGGGTTCCTTCTTCAGGGACTTGTTTTTCATTGTTCTCCTTATTTATGCTGCATCATTCCATTTTCCAGCCACAACATAGGCATTTTAAAGCAGAAAATATGTTGGTCCATCATGTGGCACCAAAGCAAGAATGAATTTTTTTATATGCTTTCCATGTTTTACATCACCTTAGACTCTACAAGTAGGAAGCAAGATTCATCCCCGAATCAAAATACTGAAATGATATTTTATTGATAAGATCCATTGCCTCTTCCAACTATCTAGCATGACCAAGAATATTCACCATACAGACATAGTGGTGTGATACTATAATATCTACTTGTAAGATTGAAGTAATGACAACCTTCATCAACTAGCCATACATGAATTTGTTTGCTTAAGCTTGCAATTAGTTGCTTCATAGATTCCAAGTGCATATTTAAATTCTTCAGCACCCTTCACTATAAGAGATGGAACTTCCCTCTATGAAAAAGAATTGTAACCTACCCACAGCTGCATGAGTAGCCAAGCTACTCCTCTATGAGTTAATGGTCTTGTGAACATGTCTATCAAGCTTTCACCCTTTACCAACTCTAACATTTATTGGCATTTTCACTATCAAAAATGTTTTCTTTATCACCAAATTTGGTTTCCCCTTTCTTCTTTCCAATGGCCATGGCTATGAAAAAGGATGAGAAATAGCAGAGAAAAAGAGTGAATCTAGGGAAAAAGAAAAAAACAAAGGGGTCCATCTCAACAACTTTTAAAACAACACTCCCTTGCAAGAAATAAATGTTTATTTGCAATGTCATAATGTATTAATCTTGTTACAGAAAAATATTCAATTGAATGACCAACCTCAAGGCCTTGGCCCAGTGAAATGGTATTCACGTCTCCATAGAGTAGAGCAGCTTCACATAGTTTTATCTCTTTGTGCAACTCTTTCAGATGCCCCCACTTTGGTTGCCTTATATTGCTTGTAAGGATTACAGAGTACCATGATTATACAAAGGTATATATTTTATTTGTTTTTAGTTTGGAGAATGATTTTTATATATTATTTTTAGCTAAGATGCAAGGCTATGAGGGGCACATCTACAGTAAAAGTCACTCAAAATTTACACTCAGCATCATCTAACTTAATAGAAGACCAATCACTTTACTACTTGGGCTAGACCACAATCCGGTAAGCACAGAGTACAAAAAATTAAGCAAATATGGAACATAGTACCAAAATTTCCAAATATGGACTCACAATGGTTCCTAGCTTTTCTCATTGTGAAAGGATAATTGAACCAAACTAATTTTTCAGTGCTATACAATCATGGTGCATATAATCCCCCTCTTGCTCCCCGTCCCAAAAAAAACAACACCCACACAGTTTTAGTGCAAACATCCAAGCCTTTTTAAGTGAAAGCTTATGCAAGAATCTCTCATCAAATTTACAATACTTTGGATGACTATTTGAATTTGAAATCTGCTATACTTCAGATTGTAGCAGAGGCTTCTCATAGCAAACTATATCGTCCACGCCCAATTGGATGCATCAACGAAAACCACATTCACTAATGTCCTCATAGATGAAATCACACATTCCTGTGGACGTTGCTGAGAAAGGAAACACATACATCAGAATTCTTTGTAGAATATACTGTTGCCTGCATATTCAACATAAGTTTGATGCCTACCAGTCAGTGATTAGTTTCCATCTCAACAACTTTTAAAACGACACTCCCTTGCAAGAAATAAACGTTTATTTGCAATGTAATAATATAATAAATATTTAGATTTCAGTCACTTTCCTGAATATAATTGATTGGCAACACTCCTCCTGATCCTTAACTTCGATCCAACTGCATGTGGGTTCCTTCTTCAGCGACGTGTTTTTCGTTGTTCTCCTTATTTTTGCTGCATCATTCCATTTTCCAGCCACAACATATGCATTTTAAAGCAGAAAATATGTTGGTCCATCATGTGGCACCAAAGCAAGAATTTTTTTTTTTAATATGCTTTCCATGTTTTACATCACCTTGGACTCTACAAGTAGGAAGCAGGATTCATCCCCAAAGCACAATTTTATGTAATCTTGAGAAGCGTTACGAAATTACCTTACTCTGTTTGACGTGAAATTTTCTTGAGAGTTGGATTTTCGTATCTAGATCATTCTCCCTTTTTCTAGTAAGTCGTTGATCCACATCATCCTTGAACAGGCCCGAGAGGGATTGAACCCTAGTGAGAGGGAAATTATGTCGAAGGTGTTCAGGCAGGTCGGCGTTCCGGCAGGTCGGCTTGGGGGAGGGGAAGGTCGAGCCAACATCTTCGAGCTGTCTGACATCGACATCGTTGTTAGCCTACGGGTGCTTGAAGCCCCAGCGGAACCAAGAAACCTCCATGACCTGCGGAACGGTGATCCTCATCAGAGGGTTAGGGTCTAGCAGCCGGACAACCAGATGCCAGACTTTAGAGGTAAACCAGAGGAAAACCAGGGCGGGCATTTGAAATCCCCTTTCGATCTTCTTATACATCACTATCAGATTCGCATCGTGGAAAGGCAAGTAGCCCGCCAGGAGCATGAACAATATGACTCCGCAGGACCAGATGTCGGCCTTGGCTCCATCGTATCCCTTCTTGGTAATCACCTCTGGCGAAACGTATGCTTCCTTCAGTTTCCCCTTTTCGACAACCGCATTGAAGAGCTACCTGCAATGAATTCATAACTATTTTTTGTGATCGAACGGTTCAGCTTTTCTCAATCGTCTAACATATAATCTGACGGTGCATAAGAATGATAGAGGGGCAAGAAGGGGAGTTGATTTCAAAGGGAACGCCTTACGACGTAATTATCAAGATTATGATATTAGCCATTTATGTTCTTGTTCACATCTTGGTGATTGGAAATATTTTAAACTAAATACATGGGCAATAAGAATGTATATATATATATATATATATATATATATATATATATATATATAAGAAAATGGTAGAGATTTAAGCTTCGTTAAATATTTTAAAATATTTTTATTAGTAGTTATATGAAGATCAGTTATAATATTTTAGATATCTAGTAGTAATAAGTATGATATAGATTAGTGATAGTATTTTAGATATGTGGTACTAATAAGTATGATATAAATCTTATAATATTTTAGACATGGTATAACATTAATTTATGGTATTGTAATAAAGTGTATTTATAAATTAAAAAATTCATAATAAAATGAGATAAATCTCCATAATTAAAAATATTGTTACAGATTTTTTTAAATGATATATGTTTAATGATTATTATTATTATTATTAAAAAATAAAGTTATAATTCAAATTATTTTTTTATCAACTTAGTTATATTAAATATATCATGAGATATGTGTTTCGATGCTTATTTAAATTTATTTTATATGATTGACTAGTTATGAGGTATTTTGAAAATATTAATAAGACATTTAAATACACTTGAGTAACATTTAATTATAAATTATTTTGAATGTGTAATAGAAAAATATTTTATTATGCCTTGGAGTATGATTTTTTTTTACTTACCTAAGAGATTATTTGCCTTGGATGTGAGAAAATAAGTTAATGATCCATGATTTAAAGACATCTAGTAAGAGTGAAAGCCTACTTTAACATCTAGTAAGAGTGAAAGCCTACTGTAACAAACTAACATACAAAAACAAACGAAACTATATATATAAATAACAAAAAAAAATCATTATCATTATGCTTTATAAATTAATGAGGCACTTTAGGTTAGTTGGCGAGTAAGTGCTAACACCCAAGAGTACAGTCACCCCTTCCGCATTGAATTCTACCTTGTTGGCATACATTTGATAACACCTCTCCATTAATGCGGAGAGAACCTGAGGCATTTTCACTCTCTGTAGTACTCCATTTAATGTTGATGAGACTGGCTGGAACAATCTCGACCTCGACACCTGGTCTCATCTTCATTGTTGGATTGGAGGAGATCCACGGTCTTTATCTCTTGAGGCATTAACCTGCGGAATAATGCAAAACGCAGCAAGGTTAGGGGTCATTTGGTTATGCAATGATGTTGAGGTACAACTCTGTGATAGAGGGCGACCCGGATGGCTGTATGACACAACTTCCTGCCAGGACCACCTCTGCAGGCTCACAGGTATAGTGTGGAAAACAACATGAGCACCCATATCTCATCTGGTATTTTTGAATCCTTATTTATTTGATATACAATGCTAATTCACTCTCCTCGGCTCCTGTAGTAGGTCAGACCACCGATGGCTAGACTCCCTACCCTAGAGGGACGCGTTGGATTCATGCTGCAAAACAGAGATAATGGTTACAATGTTAAGGGTGAACTCTAGAAGTTTTTGCTCTTGAGAACCCCTAATGACAGTGATGTGCTCTATCAGGCATACCTTACCTTCCATTTCTTGACAACCTCTTTCAGGTAAATTTATTTTATGCTCAAGTGCTTCTCTACTAAAATCTTTCCTCCGATTTGGTTTTATCCTTAATCCATGGTATTCTTGGTCTGTAGGTACATTCTGGTTGTGGTATGTATATCTCTGTTCAAAAGGAGGATTCATAATGAAATCCCTCTCTCACAACAATCATTGTCTTCGATTTCAGGTCGGTTACCCCTCAAGCTTGTCTTGACAATTTATTTTCAGGCGACATGCCTCATTACTTGAGGGACTGTGCTATTTTGTTGCATTAGAATTTTAAGGTTTTTCACTAGCTAGATTGCTACGGTTGTCATTGGACTGTAATTTTACTTATTATAGAATTAATGGGTAATTGATGAACCCGTTCGTAAGCATGATGTTAATTATTCTTGAACTGTAGTTAAGGGTTTTATGGAGGTCTGCAGATACATAATTTTAATCAATGGCTTATATATATATATATATATATATATATATATATATATATATATATTGTTGTCATTCCATTTCAAAATCCCTTTGTTTCATGTTTATAAAGATTCACAGTCAGGGTTTGTTCCCTAGGGTTGGGGTTGGAAGCTTGAACCTTGCATTCGGCTTACGGTTGATCAATGACTGGCTTTTATGGTTTAAATTATGACGATTTATGTTCTTCCTGCTACAACTCAAGAATATCAATATTTGAGTGGTTAAGATGAGGTTTATATTTGGTAATTGGCTCACGAGGGTTCTCCCAAAACTCGACCGAGAGTCATACAAACCCTCACATATTATTTTACTTATTTTAATGTTTGAATGAGATTTCAATGTCTTTGTCTTTTTGTAAGCTTTCCTGATATGGTTAAATTAGAGAAATACTTATGAATTTCTATAAATTGATAGAATGCCTACTCTGGTTTCATTATTCAGTGAACTCTTAATTTTAGTAAGACAATTTGTATTCAGAAAGTAAAAGGGAAAATTTCTCTTTCTATTGTAATTCATTCTTACACTTATTGCTTTAGATAGCTGATGCATTTCCTTTTACTCTACAGTGGTTAAAGGTTCACTATTGTCATTACTTCTATTATGCATCGATGTCTGCAAATATTTGAATATGCTAGGAATATAGAGGAAAGCATAATATACTTATTAACTTTCAATGACAGAGTCTTATCAGTAATTAAATTGCATGATAACTGTTTAACTACATGATAATAAAACAAATAATCTTTTCTTACTAGTGATTACCCAACATAGAGATACTACTTATCTATTTTTCTCGCTATAATAATAAACATGAAATTATTTCCTTTATCCGGAAGGCCTCACCACCTAGCCACTGATCTGGAAATTACATCCAGAATCCCCCTCCGAGCTCTTCCAACTCCTCTCAGTGGATAAAGGTAGTTTGGTACATTGGGCATCAGGACTGTGTCCAGCCTCAAGTCTCGTACCCTTCAACTGCTATCCACTATCTCTTCCCACTAGCTAATTCGTCCAGCTCAATGAAATCTATCCACAGTTGATCCAGGTCCGGGTGTGACAAAGGACCCTTCCAAGACCTTTTACTTTCGTGATGTGTTAAATTAAATTTTTAAAAGAACATAAAATGAATACATCTACATCCTGTAAAGAATGGGAACATGTCAATCATCAACAACATAAAAACATAAGCGTTGATAATGGAGTTCATCCAGGAGGGACTACGTCTTCGAGCTCCAGTGTCAAGATGGTGTAGGTCGCTGCATTAAGTGATGTCAATAGTGATGATGTACACAAGAGATGATGTCGTGATCATACAAGGAAAATTCCCTCACGCAGGAGCGGCTCTAAGAGATGTTCCACTATAGTAACTCTCAGTCAAAAGACTCCTATCAGTATGACACAAAATTCATGCATGATGAGCATCCCACCAATGTTGCATAAAAGGGATCTCAAAGCAACATGCATGGTGACACATGAGTATCCCATCAACATACAACAAAGGGATCTCAAAACATAACATGATGAATCAAGACAACAAGTACATCACATAGGTGATTATGCGTCACATCAAGGAATCATAAAAATGAGTAATAAATAAGATCCCACATCAAGCACGAACAAGGATCTGTGCAGCACAATGCATGAAGAAGAATTACATGAACACATCATATACCTCACAACCAAGGGCCATCTGAAGAAGTGGATGTCAAACTGTTGAAGTTGTTCAGACCATCAATCTCATGACATCAATCGTATGACTGCTCGCACATGGATGTTAACACTTGCATTCCACTTAGAAAAGTGGTTGAAGAATAGAATGAGAGAATGAGAAATCTGAAGATTTGTGACGCCGAATAGTGAAAAATTGACTGTCCAATTTTTGAATTCTGAGAAGTTGAGAATTTGAGGCTCAAGGAATCTTTTGTATTCCCCCTAAATTCCTCAAAGATTCTGCTCCATGGGTGGACTGGAAATCTGCAACTCTAAAGGAAAATCTAACTTCGCCATTGCGATCCCTGCGGAAAACGATGAAAAACGACTGTAAAATTGACTATATTCTGACATGGAGAAAAATTACTTCCTCAGGGAAATTGCAAGGATCATGGTTCCGCTCCCTGTTTTTGCAGCAATCATGGTTCCACCCTCATACTAAAAATGGCCGAAAAATATAAAACTCTGATGGAGACCTGGATAGCGCCATTGCGTTTGTGGTTCTGCGAAGTGCTGAAACCATATAAAATTTGTCAAAATGTGATAAAGTGAAATTTCACCCCTCCTGCAAAATGATGCCTTAAACTGCATGCCAAGATTCTACCTCCTCTGTCTCGAAATACGTGCCAGCTCCTGGTTTCTCCATTTTTCCCCCACACTGAAAAAACTGGGTTATTTTAAAAGTTTTTTTGGGCAGATTACCCAATGAAATGGTTTAGGTAGATTGGTATAATGGGCAAATGGTTGAGGAGGGGTTGGGTGGTCAAAGCCCACCCCTCCATTTTTTACACAAAATTGTGTTTGATTCTAAACGAGCTAAATTCCAAGTGGGGGTCGTGTTTTCATTGGGTGGCCTACCCCATAATTCAGTGCACATCAAGGTTTGGTCGCATTACCGTTTGGATCACCGATTTTATGTGGTGGTACCGCAATTTAGGTGGTCATTCGTTGGTGGTGCCATCCTTTATGGGGCCACCTGCTTGGGGGCTGGCCCACGTGGGCTGGGCAAGTTCGATCCCTGTCGGCCCCACTCTACATATGACATACATGGTGGTACACTTGGGGGTGTGGGTCGAGTCCACCGGAGGTGGCTCCTGCCCACCCCATTAATAACATATATTTGCAGTGATGTTGGAGGGCTTCGAGCCATGAAAAATATATATAGTTTTTTGTTGTAAGGTTGCAGTTAGGCTGGTGGCGGTTATGGCCCGTTGGCCTTTTAATAAACATTTTTTTTATTATGCAGTGGTTTTTGGGGGTGGCAGGGGTGGTGGCCCGCCACCATCTTATATATATATATATATATATATATATATATATATATAGATATAGATATAGATATAGATATAGATATAGATATAGATATAGATATATACATATACATATATACATATACATATACATATACATATACATACATATACATACATATACATATACATATACATATACATATACATATACATATACATATACATATACATACATATATATATATATATATATATATATATATATATATATATATATATATATATATATATATATATATATATATATATATATATATTAATTTTTATTTATAAAAGGGGAGATTTTCAAATCTTTTGGAAATAAGGGGTATTGGGAAAATTAACGAGTCCACAATTTTGACTAATTTCGGGAGCTAGGTTTCATGCCTCGAGGTTGATCAAATTGTAGGACACTTAAACCTAGCCCGCAACCCAACTTTGACCAAAACTTTGACTGGCTTGTTCTCCCTCATACGAGCTCGGATTGATGAACCGTTCGCACCTTCGCGATCAGGACGACGAGATCTACACTTTGGTCCTAGGTTGACATCATTCTAAACACTTTGATTTTCAAGCGTTCATAAACCCTCTTTGTCATGTGTGTCTCTGGAGCCACTTGGATCAATCCTCCCCACTGAGGAGCTTTTGGTGCTCCAAAAGCATGAAAAATAATCTACAACTTCCCTCTACCTTGTCTGCATCACAAACGTCCTAAAAAGGTCTCTCTTCCATCTCCTTCACCTTTTTTCTTCGGAGCCTTAAGCGACGAGTCGACACCTACTATCTCTACAACCTGTAGTACATTGTTTTGTAAATTACATGCTTGACTTTTATGACCAACTAATGACCCAAATGTCCCACACTTGCCATGAGTTTATAACACATACTCGGTGGTCAAGTTTACATCAAGATGGGCGCAAGACCTCAGCTATGACAACAAGGCCAACCTATCATTGTTGCTTAAACAAGTTATGGAAAACAAAGCATCAATGAAATACATGATTTACAAATGTAAGACCAAACACTATTGTTTTGACAAGTGATAGAAACATAACATCACTTTCATAGCTTAACATGCGACACCAAATAATACTAGACATCATTGTTGCTGAACAAGTGATGGAAAACACATCATCACTTTTACATCTTAAAATCCAACAAATGATTTACAAAAGCACGTCCATGAAACGACAACATGTCTAGAAATCATTTTTCACTTATCAATGTGAATGGGTTGCCTCCTTGTGGCGGTTTTTCTTGTCGAACAATTGCTTCACCTGGTTCACACACCAACGCTTTGTCTTTAAGGCGCTGCTCTGGATGGAGCCTCCAACAAGTGTCTCTTTGGTGACCACTTCTATCGCAATGACTGCAATATGTTTTCTTCCTCCATATCTTCTTAACCTGTTTATTTTCATGCTGTTGAGAGGGTATTTCATGCCTCATCCTTTTGTGTGCTGCCATTATTTTCCAACACTTAGAAAATGTATGGTTATGTAATCCACAAAAGGTGCATGTTTTTTGATGCCATGTTTTGCATTCATTATTATCAACATGATCATAATCGAAATGGAAAGTGGTTATACCTTCCATTGCTGTCTCTAGTGTAAGTATGGCAATGAGAGCTTGCCTCAGCTCTTTCCCTGCAATGGAAACTGCCATGGGATGATGGGGATGCTTTCCCATCATTCTCTTTTCTCGACGATTTCAATGATGCCTCGAAAGAATTTGACACCTTCGAGCATTCTCCTTTGGTGTATCTCGAGCCTGCAAATTGAGGTCTCTGCCCAACCTCCAATGGTTGAGTTATGCCTTAGCTATTAACACTAATTTATTTTTCCTTCTCGTGCCTCGTCCTAGTAAGGAGCCTCATGTTTGTCCCTGTAATTTGGATCTCCAAATATCCAACAAAATCATGCTATGTGACGATGAAACCGAAAGGAAATCAACATATTTTACCTCCTCTGTCGATTTGGAAAGAACTGATGAGGGCTGCTCATCATCCATTGTTGGTGGTTTGCTAGCTGTCTCGGCACATTCCCCAACTTCTTTTCTGACATACCCAAGTCTTGTTCGATAGGGAAATTCTTCTACTTTGATGGGGTTGACAATGCCATGGCCATTGATGCCTAAGCATTTTCCTTCATACCCCATTTTCTTCAACAGTTTGGAGCCAATTCCTGTGGTATGATTTTCAAAAACAGTGAAATCATCATCAGTAAACATACATAAAGATGGAGAACTACATTTTACATCACATGGGTCACGTTGCAACTTTTCCAAGGCCTCGTCCTTTGCTTGCAAGTGTCGTAGAAAACTTTGTTTCTCCTCTTTCTCTTCATGTAGATGCATCTTCAATTCAACGTTTTCTATTTAAAGAATATGGTTGTTATGCTTCAGTTCTTCCAGGCATCTTCCCTGGCTTGCAACTGAAGCTGCAATCACTCCTTTTTGTTTGTCTCTTTCTATAGAGTTTCATACATTATCTCTACCCTTTTGGAAATGTTGAGCATGGTCTTGTACATCACTTTTTCATCCTCTGTCGCTGCATGTTCCATTGTTCATGCTGCAATTCACATCAACACAAAGACTACTTTGATACCACTTGATCCAAGTCTGAGTGTGACAAAGGACCCTTCCAAGATATTTTACTTTCGTGATGTGTTAAATTAAATTTTTAAAAGAACATAAAATGGATACATCTGCATGTTGTAAAGAATAGGAACATGTCAATCATCAGCAACATAAAAACAAAAGCATTGATAACAGAATTCGTCCAGGAGGGACTACGTCTCTGGGCCCTGGTGTCAAGATGGTGTAGGCCGACGCATTAAGTGTTGTCAATAGTGATGATGTACACAAGATATGATGTCATGATCATACAAGGAAAATTCCCTCATGCAGGAGTGGCTCTAAGAGATGTTCCACTACAGGAACTCTCAGTCAAAAGACTCCTATCAATATGACACAAAACTCATGCATGATGAGCATCCCGCCAACATGGCATAAAAGGGATCTCAAAGAAACATGCACGGTGACACATGAGTATCCCATCAACATAAAACAAAGGGATCTCAAAAGATAACATGATTAATCATGACAACAAGTACATCACATAGGCAATTCTGTGTCACAAATACGAGTAATAAACAAGATCCCACATCAAGCATCAACAAGGATCTATGCAACACAATGTATGAAGAAGAAGTACATGAACACAACATATACCTCACAACAAAGGGCCATCTGAAGAAGTAGATGTCAAACTGCTGAAGCTTTTCAGACCATTGATCTCATGGCATCAATCGCATGACTGCTCGGACATGGATGTTGACACCTACATTCCACTTAGAAAAGTGGCTGAAGAATAAAATGAGATAATGAGAAATCTGAATGCACTATCAAATTTATGACATCGAATAGTGCAAAATCGACTGTCCAATTTTTGAATTCTGAGAATTTGAGAATCTGGGGCTCAAGGAATCTTTTAGATTCCCCTAGATTCCTCAAAGGTTCTGCTCCATGGGTGGATTGGAAATCTACAACTCCAAAGGTTAATTTGACTCCACCATTGCAATCCGTGCGGAAAACCATGAAAAGCGACTATAAACTTGACTATATTTCGACATGGAGAAAAATTACCTCCTGAGGGAAATTGCAAGGATCATGGTTCCGCTCCCTATTTTCGCAGTGATCATGATTCCACCCTCATACTGAAAATGGCTGAAAATTCAGAACTCTGATGGAGACACGGACATCGTCATTCGGTTCGTGGCGTCGAGAAGTGTTGAAACCATATAAAATTTGTCAAAATCTGACAAAGTGAAATTTCACCCCTCCTGCAAAATGCTGCCTCGAACTACGTGCCAAGATTCTGCCTCCTCTGCCTCGAAATTCGTGCCCGCTCCTGGTTTCTCCATCTATCTCCTGCATTGAAAAAACTAGGTTCTTTTAAATTTTTATTTGGGCGGATTACCCAATGAAAAGGTTTAGGTGGATTGGTATAATGGGCAAATGGTTGAGGAGGGGTCAGGTTGTCAAACCCAACCCCTCCATTCTTTACACAAAATTGTGTTTGTTTATAAACGAACTAAATTCCAAGTGGGGGTTGGGTCCGCATTGGGTGGCCCGCCCATGATTCAGCCCACATCAAGGTTTGGTTGCATTACTGTTTGGACCGTCGATTTTATGTGGTGGTACCACAATTTAGGTGGCCGTTCGTTGGTGGCGCCATCCTTTACGGGGCCGCCCGCTTGGGGGCCAGCCCACGTGGGCTGGGCGGGTTCGACCTTCGTCGGCCCCACACTACATACGACATACATGGTGGTACACTTGGGGGTGTGGGCCGGGTCCACCGGAGGTGGCCCGTGCCCACCTCATTAATAACATATATCTGTGGTGATGTTTGGAGGGCTTTGAGCCACGAAAAATATATATAGTTTTTTGTTGTAAGGTTGCAGTTAGGCCTACAGGGGTTATGGGCCATCAGCCTTTTAATAAACATTTTTTTTGTTATGTAATGGTTTTTGGGGGTGGCAGGGGTGGTGGCCCACCATCATAATATATCTATATATATATATATATATATATATATATATATATATATATATATATATATATATATATATATATATATATATATAATTTTTATTTAGAAAAGGGAAGATTTTGAAATCTTTAGGAAATAAGGGATATTGGGCAAATTAACGAGGCCACAATTTCAACTGATTTCGGGAGCTAGGTTTCATGCCTCGGGGTCGGTCAAATTGTAGGACACTTAAACCTGGCCCATAGCCCAACTTTGACCAAAACTTTGATTGGCTCGTTCTCCCTCATATGAGCTTGGATTGACGAACCGTTCGCACCTTCGCGATCAGGACAATGAGATATATGCTATGGTCCTGGGTCGACATCATTCTAAACACTTTGATTTTCGAGCATTCATAAACCCTCTTTGTCCTGTGTGTCTTTGGAGCCACCTGGATCAACAACATAGCTCTTCTTCTTCTTTTTCCAACCCCCTAGGTTTTGTCATTTTCCTTTTTGAAGGAAAAGATGGGCAACTGCTTGTAATTGGTTCAGGGGTTATTTAACTAATTCTTCAGTTCTTTTACAAACTAATTAATTTCTTTTAATTAATAATTAATAAAATAAGTTCTAGCTTTTCAACCTAATTTTTTAACAATCCAGGTTAAAATAGAATAAAATTGACAGTAATTAGTAAAACTTGGTAATAAGTAAATGTCGGTGCATCATTGGGTGTTACAGCTCCCTCCCCTTGAGAGGAACACCATCCCTGGCTGTCCTTTCAAGCAAACAATGTTTGATAGGCTTTCTGCATAACTTCCTCCTCTTCCCAAGTAGCCTCATTTGGGCCAAAGTGCTTCCACTGCACTTTAACTTGGGTGATGGCTCATTTCCACAAGATGGTTTCTCTCCGATCGAGGATACAAAGAGGCTCTGCCAGAAATTCTCCCTTGGGTTCAACCTGTGTATTCTGCCAATTAATAAGATGCCAAGGGTCGTACACATATTTTTTTAACAAAGAGACATGAAAAACATTATGGACTCGGATATGGCCTAGTAGTGCTAGCTTGTATGCTATGGGTCCAATCTGTTCCAGGATTTGAAATGGTCCACAGTACCGGGGTGCCAATTTAGCACAACCCTTCCACTGTAAGGTACTTTTTCGGGGTTTGAATTTCAAATATACATGATCCCCCAACTAAAATTCCTTGTGAGATCTCTTCTTATCTGCATAAATATTTTTCTATCCTTGGCGTCTTTTAAATTCTTCTGGACCTTTTTAACTGTCTTCCATTTCAGCTAACATATCAAGACCCAATGTTAATCTATTATCGAGCTATTCCAATCTATGGGTACCTTGCACTTTCTCCCATATAATACTTCAAAAGGGCTCATGCCCATGGAGTCGTGATAACCATTGTTGTAGGCAAACTCCACCAGGTGGAGGTAGTCCCCCCTACTACATAACAAACATTCTCAACATGTCCTCCAGAACTTGATTCACCCTCTCTGTTCAGCCATCTGTCTGTGGGTGGAAAGCCACACTAAAATGAATCTGGGTACCTAATCTGGAGAAGAGGGTTTTCTAGAACGTGGGTGTGAATTTTACATCCCTGTCAGAGATTACTACCTGGGGTATCCTGTGTAGTCGGAAGATCTCCCTCATAAATATGTTTGCAATCTCAGTCGTATTGTAGGTGGACTTCATGGTTATGAACTGAGCGGTTTTGATTATCTTGTCCACCACTACCATGATTGAGTCATGCTGCTTCTTAGTACGAGGTAACCCGGTGATAAAGTCTAGGGTGATCGTCTCCCATTTCCACTCAGGAATGGGTAATGGTTGCAACAGACCAGCAGGATGTTGATGTTCTACCTTCACCAATTGGAATTCTAAGCATTTGGATAGATACTCAACCACATCCTTCCTTAAAACTAGCCAGAAATAACTCTTTCTGATAGCAAAAAACAGTTTCTGGTATCTTGGATGAGTGGCGTAAGGCTTCCTATGGAACTCATTCAATAATAATTGCTTGACAAAATTTTGGTACTGTTTCTGGTATCCTGGGTGAGCAACATCCTATTGAACTCATCCAATAATAATTGCTTGACATAATTTTGGTTAGGAATATATATTATGTTTCTAAATGTTAACATTTTGTCGAGATTAATACCATAATCCGACTGTTCCCCTTTTTCCTGAGCTTCCGAGGCTTGCTACCAAAGAAAGGCATATTCAGGGTCTTTGAGAGATGCTTCTCTGATGACATCCGACATATTAGATCATACTTGGTTGTATTACCCTTAAGGTGCTTCATATAAAAGTCAAATTTTCTCAAGAATGCGGTCCACCTGGCCTGTCGAGCGTTCAAACTAAACTGATTAAAGAAATTAGTAAGGCTGTTATGATTAGTTAGCAGCAGAAATTTCTTCCCTAGGAGGTAGTGTCGCCACATTTTGATTGAATGCACTACTGTTGTCAATTTGAGATCATAAGCAGAGTATCATCGTTCAAATTATTTTAATTTTCGTGATTCATAGGCTATAAATTTCCCTTCCTGAGTTAGTACCTCGCTGACACCCTGCTTGCTTGCATCCGTGCAAACCATAAAGGACTTTTCTGGAACTGCTACTTTTAGGATAGGGGTAGTAGTAAGTAGCTGTTTTAACTGCTCAAAATTTTGCTGACATTCAACTGTCCATTGGAAGGTATGTCCCTTTTCTATAGGGAGGTCATAGGAAAGGCTATTTTTGAAAAACCTTTAATGAATCAACGGTAGTAGCCCGCTAGGCCCAAAAAGGATCTAATGTCAACAACATTCTTCGGGGTAGTCCATTCCATAATAGTTTTGATCTCTTCTAGATCCATGCTATTCCTTCGGTTGAATTCACATGACCCAAGTACTATATCTGAATTTTGAAAAAGTCGCACTTGCTATACTTAACATATAGCTAATTATCCCTCAAAATTTGCAATACTATTTTCAAGTGCTTTTCATGCTCCTCCTAGTTCTTAGAATAAATCAGTATATCATCAATGAAAATCAACACAAATTTATCTAAATATGGCTGAAAAATACTATGCATCAGACTCATAAAAGTAGTTGGAGCGCTAGACCAAAAGGAAATACTACGAACTTGTAGTGGCCATAACGAGTGCGAAATGCAGTTTTGCAAATGTCTTCCTCCTTTATCCTTATCTGGTGGTAGCCAGACCTCAGGTCAATTTTTGAGAATACACTTTCTCCCTGCACTTGGTCAAAAATATCATCAATGCGTGGTAAGGGATATTTATTTTTGACAGTCAGTTTATTTAACTAACGATAATCAATGCATAACCTCAAGGTTTCGTCCTTCTTTCACACAAACAACACGAGGGCTCCTCAAGGGGATACACTAGGGAATATGTATCCTTTATCCAGAAGTTATTGAAGCTGCATTTTGAGTTTTGTTAGCTCAGGAATACTCATACGGTAAGGAGCTCTTGAAACAGGAGCTGCTCCTGGTATTAATTCAATGGTGAAATCAATGTCACACTTGGGTGGTAAACTCGGAATGGATTTAGGAAATACATCCTTGAAGTCCTATATTACAAGAATATCTTCTAGGGAGGTCATTTTACTTTTTGAATTGGTATATCCTACTTGAACGACATAAACCTGACAACCCTTCCTAATACATCTTCCCAACTGATTGGTGGAAATAGGGCGTAGCTTAATATTTTTCATGATCCCTTGTATTTATTTTCTCTGTACTAAGATAAGTTACAGCTTTATTTTTTCAGTCAACTAGGGACCAACGCCCTTCCATCCAATGCATCCCCATTAGTACATCATAGGAGCCTATAGGGAGCACATTAAGGTCAACATGGATTGACTGTCCTGAAACTGTTATAGGACAACATTCTGTTTTCGTAGATACTCTCCTTTTCATCCCTGTGGCTAGTTGGACTAACCAAGGTTTCTTAAACTTGTTGCTTTGCAGCTGGCATTTCTCTACCACTTTAGGACTTACATAGCTTAAGCTAGCACCCGGATCAAACAAAATAGAAATAGGTTGATCAGCAACCATACCTTCACATTCGATCATGGTAGGATGGTATTCCACTTGATGATCGTTGAGAGAAATGTTAATTCTGGGCATGCTTCTTGTTATGTCTCCAATTGTGGAGGCCTCTTGCATATTTGAAAGTTGTTATGTTCTGGCCCTGTGCGGGCAATTTTTATAATAATGGGATTCTCCACATCCCCAACATTGTAGGGGTTGTTTTGGTTGTTGGTCATTTACAGGTTTATTGACTCCCTCTGATTGTCTATTCTCAGTGTAGGCTGTAACTTTTGGCTAGTTTCGTGGGAATTTGCTGAATGTTCTTTGTTGAATATTCTTTCCATTAGTGTTCTTTATTGGTCTGCTTGAGGGTAAATTCCTTCCTTTTCTGCTTATTACCCCTTTGGACCCTTCATTCTTCTGCCTCATTTGCTGGTAACAAATGTGGGCTTTCCAAACTGCATCATCCATTGTCCTTGGATAGTCAAATTCTATTTTTTCCTTCATAAAATTAGGCAGGCTACTAATAAATTGTTGAATTTTGGCTTTTTCTTCTTGCATATACGAAACGTATCGTAATAAGGAAGTAAATCGCTTCACATATTCATCCATGGTCAAGGTTCCCAACCTTAATTCATGGAATTCCTTTGCCTTCTCATCATAGTACCACTTCGTTAGATACTTATCCTTGAAATGCTTCTGAAATTCCTGCCATGTAACCTATTCCTCATCAATATTTCGCACAATTTTGATTTCCTCCCACCAGAGGGTGGCCTTACCCCTTAGTTGATAAACTGCCAACCAAGCTTTAAGTTTCTCAGTGTAGTCATAAATCTGAAAGTACTTTCTCATGTCGATTAACCAGGCTTCAGCTGCTTCTTCAGATTCTCCTTCAAAGAGTGACGGTTTTATCTTTTTAAATTCGCCTTGTAATTCCATTTTTGGTTTCTTGGTTTTACGCTAGTCAGAAGTGTTATCCAAATTTCCTTACTCGTCTTCTTTGTGGCCTTCAGCTGATTCTGAATTATCTTCACCATGGTGGGCTGTTGGAGTCCTTTCCCTATCTTCTGTGCTGAGATCCAGTCCTCGTTGATTTTGCTGATCAGATAGACTTTTGAGGATTCTTTCTTGTTCCTACCTCAGTCGTTCATTGTCCATCCTTAAATTGGTCATCTCTGCACGTAATTATTGGATTGTTTCTAGTAGAGTAGCATTGGCTTGGTGAGACTCCTCTCCCAGTTGTATCCATATGTATAGGTTAGTCCCTACGTACGTTTCTTCTGGAAGGTTCAACGTTCCAGAACTCCTCTGCATTTTTGCCTTTAGGGTGTAGATCTCTATCTCTGTGTGCACATTCACACTTACTCAGTTATGTATTACAGATTTATATACAAACATATTCTATTTTTTTTTTGTTCATATCTGTTATGTTTATATTGATCCCAAAAGTCTCAGTGTGCGAACTTGTCACTCTGATACCATTTGTAACAAACTAACATACAAAAACAAACAAAACTATATATATAAATAACAAAAATAAATTCATTATCATTACACTTTATAAATTAATGAGGCACTCTAGGTTAGTTGGCGGGTAAGTGCTAACACCCAGGAGTACAATCACTCCTTCCGTAATTGAATTCTACGTTGCTAGCATACATTTGATAACACGTCTCCATTAACGCAGAGAGAACCCGAGGCCTTTTCACTGTCTCTATAGTACTCCATTTAATGTTGATGAGATTGGATGGAACAGTCTCGACCCTGGGACTTGGTCCCATCTTCACCATTGGATTGGAGGAGATCTATAGTCTCTATGGCCTGGGGAATTAACCTGCGGAATAATGAAAAATGCAGCAAGGTTAGGGGTCATTTGGTTATGCAATGATGTTTAGGTTTGAATCTACAATAGAGGGCGACCTAGATGGTTGTATGGCACAAATTCCCGCCAGGACCACCTCTGCAGGCTCACATGTATAGTGTGGAAAACAACATGAGCACCCATATCTCATCTGGTAGTTTTGAATCCTTCTTTATTTGACATACAGTTCTGATTCACTCTCCTCAGCTCATGTAGCAGGTTGGACCGCCGATGGCTAGACGCCTTGCCCTGGAGGGAAGCGTTGGATTCATACTGCAAACCAGAGGTAATGGTTACGGTGTTAAGGGTGAACTCTTGAAGTTTTTGCTCTTGATAAGCCCTAATGTAATTGCCGTGCTCTGTTAAGTCTACCTTGCCTTCCATTGCTTGACAACATCTCTCAGGTAAATTTATTCTCCGCTCAAGTGCTTCTCTACTAAATTATTCCAATTTGGTTTTAGTACTTAATCCATGGTATTCTTGATCTGCAGGTACATTCTGGCTGTGGTATGTATATCTTTGTTTACAAGGAGGATTCAAATGAAGCCGCTCTCTCACAACAATTGTTGTCTTCGATTTCAGGTCGGTTAACCCTCAGGCTTGTCCTGGCGATTTATTTTCAGGTAACAAGCCTCATTTCTTGAGGGACTATGCTATTTTGTTGCATTAGAATTTTAAGGTTTTTCGTCGGCTAGATTTCTACGGATGTCATTGGACTGTAATTGTACTTACTGTAGAATTAATGGGTAATTGACGAACCCATTTTTAAGCATGATGTTAATTATTCTTGAACTTTCGTTAATGGTTTTATGGAGGTTTGTAGATACATAATTTTAATCAATGATTGATATGTATATATATGTATATATATATATATATATATATATCTATATATATATATATATATATATATATCTATATATATATATATATATATATATATATATATATATATATATATATATATATATATATATATATATATATATATATATATAGATATATATATATATATATATATATATATATATATTATATATATATATATATATATATATATATATATATATGGTGGTCATGTCGTTTCAAAAGCCCCATTTATGTACTTCCCGCTTCAGTTCAATAATAACAATCTTTGAATGGTTAAGATGAGGTTTATCTTGGGTAATTGGCTCATGGGGGTTCTCCCAGAACTCGACCGAGAGCCATACAAACCCTCACATATTATTTTTCTTATTTTAATGTTTGAATGAGATTTCAATGTCT
This sequence comes from Pinus tabuliformis, assembly GCA_031772625.1. Taxonomy (NCBI): domain Eukaryota; kingdom Viridiplantae; phylum Streptophyta; class Pinopsida; order Pinales; family Pinaceae; genus Pinus; species Pinus tabuliformis. The sequence goes on from CM062817.1 coordinate 148,201,184, forward strand.
CTGTCTTTTTGTATGCTTTCCTGATATGGTTAAATTAGAGAAATTCTTATGAATTTCTATAAATTAACGGAATGCCTACTCTCATTTCATTATTAAGTGAACTCTTAGTTTCAGTAAGACAATTTGTATTTGGAAAGTAAAAGGGAAAATTGCTCTTTCTACTATAATTCATCCTTAGACTTATTGCTTTAGATAGCTTATGCATTTTATTTTACTCTACAGTGGTTAAAGGTTCTCTATTGTCATTACTTCTATTATCTATCGATGTATGCAAATATCTTAATATGCTAGGAATATAGCAGAAAACATAATATACTTATTAATTTTCAATGACAAAGCCTTATCAGTAATTAAATTGCATGATAACTGTTTAACTACGTGATAATAAAACAAATCATATTTTCTTACTAGTGATTACCCAACATAGAGATACTACTTATCTGTTTTTCCTGCTGTAATTATAAACATGCAAGTATTTCCTCTGTCTGGAAGGCCTCACCACCCAACCACGGATCTGGAAATTACGTCCAAAATCCCCCTTCGAGCTCTTCCAACTCCTATCAATGGATAAAGGCAGTCTGGTACATTGGGCAACAAGACTGTGTCCAGCCTCAAGTCTCATACCCTTCGACTGTTATCCACGATCTCTTCCCACTGGATAATTCGTCCAACTCAAGGAAATCTATCCATAGTATAGCCTTTCTACTTTTTCCAACCCCCCAGGGTTTTGTCATTTTCCTTTTTGAAGGAAAAGATGAGAAACTTCTTGTAACGGTTTCAGGAGTTATTTAACTAATTCTTAAGTCCTTTTACAAACTGATCAATTTATTTTAATTAATAATTAACAAAATAAGTTCTGGATTTTCAGCCTAATTCTTTAACAATCCAGGTTAAAACAGAATAAAATTGATAGTAATAAGTAAATGGCAGTGCATCATTGGGTGTTACACTTACCCTGTCATGAACGAGACATTTCAAGTGACATGGTTTTCCTTGAATAACAATAATGATGACCCCTACATTCCCAAATAGTAGTCAACTATGATTTTCCTCATTACTCATTTGATAGCTAAATTATGATAAATTTTCTTGTTGTGTAAAAAATATATATTTAACTATTAAATTATAAAAATTAAAAAATTATTTTATTAAATATAAATTAATATTTAAATATAAAAATTAAAAACATATTTTATTAAATATAAATTAATATTTAAATATAAAAATTAAAAACATATTTTATTAAATATAAATTAATATTTTAATATATTTAATAAAGTGAAAATTTCATCTTTTTCTGAATGAGATTCTTTCTTCAATAAAAAAAACACAAAACAAAACAAAACAAACACCTTTAACTACACTGGAATAACATTTCGATTTTATTATTATTAATTTAATGGAATCGTTACATGTAAATAATAATAAGTTTACATAACATATAGAATTTATCCAAGATTAAATGATATTAAAGTTTATGATATATAAATAATATTAACTTTATATTATTAGAATTTATTAAGATTAAAAATATGTGCTTTTTAAATTATATATTTTATGAAGGTAAAAAATAAGTGCTTTTTAAATGATATATTTTATTAAGGCTGAAAATAAATGCCTTTTAAATAATATATTTGAAATTGTGATAGTAAATTTTGAAATTGTAAAAGTAAATTATATATTTTAAGGAAAAATTAATAATATTATTTTTAATAAAAAATTATAGATGTATATGTGGGGGGAGAGGATTTAATAATTTAATTAAATTTTATGTTTTGTAGGTTTTGGTATAGACTACAAATTTTTATGAGGCAAAAAAGCTCCACATCTAGAGGACTTATAACTATTTGTGGATTGGATAAATAGAAAGGCTAGAATTTTCATTCCATATTTTTTTTATATTGAAAGCGAAATCAGGAGACGAGAATGGTTCTCATCACATATATAGAGAGTTGAACACTCTAGTTGTTCAGTCGTTCATGATTGTTAAGAAGTTTTGGAAATCTATAAGTACTTTGACGGATAGGCCTGGTAGTAGCATTAGAAATATGATGATATTATTAGTTAAAATGATGATGAAGAATTTCATGATCGTTAGGCAATTTTGGAAATCCATGAGTACTTTGAGGGATAGGCCTTGAAGGTAGTAGCATTAGAAATATGATGATATTATGAGTTAAAATCATGATGGAGAATTGAGGACCTATCGTTCATGGTTATTAGGTAGTTTTGGAAATCCATGAGTACTTTGAGGGATAGGCCTTGGAGGTAGTAGTATTAGAAATCTAATTTTATATATATATATATATATATATATATATACAGAGAGAGAGAGAGAGAGAGAGAGAGATTTGCTCAATAACTTTTGTTTCACTAACTAAAACTTATACCCTTTAATTTTAATTTGATTGAGCTTAGCTTTAAGAGATTTGTTGCATTATGCTACTGAGAGATGTTGTTAACATAGCATTTAATAGGATTATATTTAAAAAAAAAAAATCTAATTAAAAAATAATAATAAATCACAAGTTTGTTTATGATCATGTGGATATGATTAGTTTGCTAAGCCATGATTTTGGAAGAGATGATAAGAGTTGTTGGAAAGTAAAATGGAAAGCTATTGAGTATAAAGGAATGAAACATACCCCTTTTCTCTCACTATACACACACAAATAAGTTTTTGAACACTCTAATATTTTTGAGTATGTGCCTTACATTTATATTGTGGGCTTTAATTATTTTAAGATTTATTTAGAACTTATGCATTTTAGGACAAGAAATATTCAAAGATAAAAAAAAAACTAAAGATCCTACAATAACGATAAATATTACACACATAAAGAAAGACAATAAAAATGTTGAATTCTTACTATCATTAACAATTTTTTAATTATTTTCCATATTCATATGATTAGAGATTAATTAAATAAAAATTCAATTTTTATTTTTATTTTTTAATAAGACTAAAAGTAGAAAAATAACATAAAAAAATAATAGTAAAGTATTATAATTTATAATTTAATAAAAATGAAATAAATTTAAAAATATATTATTTATTTAAACATCTAAAAAATTTAAACTATTTAATAAAACAATTATGTTATTAATAATCTCTAAATTGAGTCAAGTTTTTTTACTACATAGTTTGCAAAATTTGGTTCTGCAACTAAACCTTAGCCAATGAGTTTTGGTGGCTCTCCAACTGCTCTTCCTATGACTAATGTTAGTGGAGGGAGTGGATCTCCTTCGTATAATAAGGCATAGCCCAGGAGGGGTGAACTCCGTTATCAAATTGTTGTTTTGTGATGTTGCTTGTTGTATATTTTTTACTGTTAAAATCCATAACATTTAATTTAGTTTGTGTGCTTTTGCAATATCATTCCATTTCCCATAAGACATAAACTATCTTGAAAACTTTACATGAAACCTTGAATTTTTAATTTCAGATCAGTTTGATATCACAACATGGTTGTTTTGAAGGTTTGACACTTTTTGTAAGTGTTTTTTTGAATGATTACAAGGTGTAAATTGGAAAGAGGAGACAAAGTACTTGAAGAACCAAACCCTCAAATTGGTTCAAGGAGGCCACAAACTCCACAAGTCATCACATAAGAAAAAGGACATATACCAGAGTTGATTTCTTAGGAAGAGAGAGCTTTCATAAAGGCTTTCTATGATATTACTGAGATGGTGCAAGTGTTCTACAGTGAGAGAACAACAAGGTTGCAAAGGAGAAAGTTCTAATCAATCAAAAGGTAGTGGTGGTGATGGGAGAAAACCTCCACCTCTACCTGCTCGTTCACCTCCATATCCACCTCCATCCTCACCTCCTTCTTCCCATAGACCTACTCCTCCTACATCTCCAAGAGGACATGCTAAGTCACCTTTCTTAAGCTCTATGTCAAGTTTTAATTGCCTATGTACAATGGGGAATTAAATGCTGAAATGTTGGTTAATTGGGTTCATCAAATTGAAGTCTATTGCAGGATTCAAAAGATTGTTTCTAATGTTACAAAGATCCAACTTCCTTCTCTTCATTTGGAAAGTGCAACCCTTATCGGATGGAAGGCCAAAAATCAAGAAGATTTGAAGAAATGTGGTAAAATTATCTCTTATTGAAATGATTTTATAGTTGCATTACGAAGAAAATTTTATCCATTAGCTTACATGCAAAAATAAATTATGGATTGGAAATGTTTTAGACAAGCTAAAGGTCAGAGTGTCCAAAGTTACAAGAATTTAGAAGAGATTTAATCTTGGGTGTTTATTTTTCTTCAAAATATACTCTCCTTACGTATATAGTTGGATTAAGTAGTTATTTGAGACATACTATACTTATTTTTAATCCCACCAATCTAGATGAAGTATGTGTTCATGTAACTCATTTAAAATGAAGAGGCAAGAATGTTCCTCAAGAGACTTCAAGAAACCTTCCAAATCTGGAGACAAAGGAAAGGGGAAGTTTAAAGGCAGAGGAAAAAAATACTACATTCAAGAAAGAGGGAGAGAAACTTACTTGTAAACATTTTTCAAAATATGGCCATGATGAAGACCATTGTTGGAAATTACATCAGAGAATTTCAATAACAAGGGGAAGCAAAACATTGTTGCTACATCTCAATAAAATCTAGGATATCATTCAGGTTATGAAATGACAATCAAAACCATGGGAATGAAAGGTATAGCTTCTAATGCAAGTACTAGTTCTTCTAGAAAGCCTATTGAATCTCAAGATGCTAAATAAAGAATTGAGCTTTTCCATATAAGGGCCATAACAAAGCATACCAAGGTTGATAAAAATTTTGATAGTGTATCCCAATTCAATCTTATCTCTGAAGTGATTGTCAAGAAACTAAATTTAGAAATCATACCTCATACTAAACCTTGCTCTTTGGGTTGGGTGTGTGATAATGCAAAATTGCAAGTGACAAGAAGATGTAAGTTGGAATTTTCTATCAATGCAAACTTTGTGGATGAGGTAGAGCTTGATGTTGTACCCGGGACTTGGTCTCATCTTCACTGTTGGATTGGAGGAGATCCACGGTCTCTATGGCTTGGGGAATTAACCTGCATAATAATGCAAAAAAAAACAAGGTTAGGGGTCATTTGGTTATGCAATGATGTTGAGGTTGGGCTTTGCAACAGAGGGCGACCCGGATGGCCATATGGCACAGCTTCCCGCCAAGACCACCTCTGTAGGCTCACATGTATAGTGTGGAAAACAACATGAGCACCCATATCTCATTTAGTAGTTTTGAATCCTTATTTATTTGATATATAGTTCTGATTCACTCTTTTCGGCTCATGTAGCAGGTTGGACTGCTGATGGCTAGACTCCCTGCCCCAAAGGGACATGTTGGATTCATACTGCAAACAAGAGGTAATGGTTACGATGTTAAGGGTGAACTCTAGAAGTTTTTTGTTAGGAAACTAGCTCACAAAAGGATAAAAAGATAGATCAACGCCTTAGAATTCAGCCTCTTCGAGGGGGCAATCTCCTTTACATTACACAAATGAACAATTCTTGGATGATGCAAATGACAAAACCTCCTTGCTATATATAAGAGTCTAAGGGGTCACAATATAACCAAGCCGACCTAACAATAATAATATAAAGGCACAAAAATAACAATAGTGGGATTCTATGGGGCACAATAATAACAATATGGGGACAATAGGGGCACAAAAATAAGAATAAGGGATACAATGACAATAGTAATGGGGGAATCACTAGTATTATAAGGACTTAACATGCCCCTCTCCTTCAAAAAAGTGTTTTCCTCAACACTTGAGTAGTTTTGGGTGCTTCTGTATAAAATTCTCATCCTCCCATGTGGAATCTTCAACGGGTAAGTTCTTCCACTTGATGAGATACTATGAAATTGATTGATTTCGTAGCTGTCGAGTTCTTGTTTCTTTAACTGCTTCAGGTTCCAATATGATTTTTCCTTCCTCATCAAGTTCTGGAAATATTGTTTGAACTGGAATCTTGTCACCTATAACCTTCTTTAAGCATGAAACATGGAAAACTGGGTGCACTCAGGAAGCTGCAGGAAGTTCCAATTTGTATGCCATAGTACCTATCTTTTGCAACACCTTGTACGAACCATAATACTTTGGTGATAATTTATTATCCTTCTTAGCTTGCTTGAGGGACATTTGTTTATATGGTTGTAGCTGTAGGAATACCCAATCACCTACATCAAAACTTCTTTCGCTGCGATGTTGATCTGCCTGCTGTTTCATTCTATTCTGTGCCAAGGTAAGGTTATCCTTTAAGAGTTGGAGAACTTGTTGCTGATGCTCGATGTGATCTTCCACTTCTTGAACCTTAGAATTTTCTCTTAAATATGATGTGATGGATGGTGGATGATATCCATAAAGTGCCATAAATGGGGTCATTTTTGTTGCAGTATGGAAGGAAGTGTTATACCACCATTCAACCAGAGGCAACCATTTGACCCGTTGTGTATGTTTATCAGATACAAAGCAATGAAGATCCTTCCAAAAATTTGTTTACTATCTCAGGTTTCCCATCAGATTGAGGATGATAAGATGAGTTATGAGCTAACTGAATCCTAAGACAAGAAAATAATTCCGTCCAACAATTTCCAGGGAAAATGGGATCTCTGTTGCTTACAATAATCTTTGGGTTTCCATGTAGATTTTGATTTGTTTCCATAAATGCAGTAGAAAATGTACTCGATTTAAATGGATGAGATAATGCACAAAAGTGTGCATACTTGGTAAGTCTGTCAACTACCACCATGATAACACTCTTTCCTTCGGACTTGGGTAAACCTGTGATAAAATCCATTGAAACCTCCTGCCAACATTGGCTTGGAGTGGATAAGGGTTGTAATAGTCCTGGGATCTTAATTGTTTCAACTTTATTTTGTTGGAAAATCAAACATTTCGCCACAAACTTTTGAATATCCGATTTAAGGCCATCCCAAAAAAAATCCTTCTTAACCCTGTGGTAGGTTTTTAGAAATCTCGAGTGCCCTCCTAAGGGAGAGGTGTGCAATTACCTAAGAATATTTCATTTGAGTTGGGAATTCTTACATAGGTATAACTGATCCTTGTACCATAACGAATCATTTTTCCAGCTAAATGTATCAGATGTACTGGGATCTTGTTGTATCTTTTGAATGAGTGACCACACTTCCTTGTAATTCTTCCATTCATCCCTTGCTTCGTTTATCCAATCTGGTTGGATAATAGAAATGGCACAAAGAAATACTTCCACATCCTCATCCTTTCTTGAGAATGCATCTGCCACAACATTTTGCTTCCCTTCTTTGTAGATGATTTCAAAGTCATAGCACAACATCTTTGTGACCCATTTTTGCTGCTCTTCTGAAGATAATATTTGTTCCAAAAAGTATTTAAGACTATCGTCATCTGTTTTTACCTTGAAGTGTCTTCCCATTAGGTAGGGTCGCCATTTCTTAAGTGCATGTAGTATTGCCAACATTTCCTTCCCATAAATAGCTTTGTGTAAATACTTTCCTTTGATTAGATGACTTTCAAAACAAATGGGTCTTTGTTCTTGCATTTAAACAACACCAATTCCATTTCCTGAGGCATCACATTCCACAATAAAGGTTTTTGTGAAGTCTGGTGTAGCTAAGACTGGTGCTTGGCACATTGCCTCTTTAAGATGTTCAAAGGCCTTCGTTGCTTCTGGAGTCCATGAAAATGTATCTTTCTTCAATAATGTTGTTAGAGGTGCTGCTATTCTCCCATAATTCTTAACAAACTTGCGATAATACCCTGTCAACCCGAGAAATCATCGTAGATTCTTTATGGATGTGGGGATTTTCCATTCCTTAATGGTTTTAATTTTGCTAGGGTCTACCTTAACACCTTCATGAGATACAATATGACCCAGATATTCCACCTCTTATACTCCAAAGAAAAATTTGGAAATTTTTTCATATAATTGTCTCCTCCAATAGTTTGAGCACCATGTCAACATGTTGGACATGATCCTTTCAAGACTTGTTGTAGATGAGTATATCATCAAAAAATACTAACACAAATTTTCTAAGGAAGGGTTTGAAATTGTAATTCATCAAACCTTGAAATATAGAAGGTGCATTAGTAAGGCCAAGAGGCATGACCAAAAATTCATAATGACCATCATGAGTTCTAAATGTTGTTTTTGGAATGTCTTCAGTCTTCATTCTGATTTGATGATATCCTGAACAAAGATCCAAGTTGGTGAAGTAAATTGATCCATGCAATTCATCCAATAATTTATCATTGACAAGAATGGGAAATTTATCTTTAATAGTGAGCTTGTTGAGCTCCCTATAATCTAGACACATGTGCCATGATCCATCCTTCTTGTGAACCAATACTATCAGAGTAGAGAAAGAACTTTGACTAGGTTGAATTATACCAACCTCTAGCATTTCTGCAACCATATGTTCAATTTCACTCTTTTGGACATAGGGATGTCCGTAAGGCTTGATGTTTGGAGGAACACTTCCTGGAACCAAATTGATAGCGTGATCATGATCAAAAATAGGTGGGAGGCCTTTGGGAGTCTCAAATACCTTGGAATGATTGTCCAAGATTTTTTGGAGATCTAGAGAAATGGATGATTTCGATGTGGGAACCTATAGTGAACATAATTGTGCAATTATGCCTCATTGTTCTTGCTTTAAAAGCTTTGTCATTCCATTGGAGCTAATTATCTTTCCCGCTTTCCCTGTGATACCCCTTAATTCAATTTCCTTTCCTTCTGAAGAGAATTTCATGAAAGTTCTTGAAAATTAAAATCTATTGTACCCAAGGATTGTAGCCATTGGACGCTTAGTACAACATCAGCACCACCCATTGGAATGGAAATCATTGGGCTATACAATAATATTCTCCCATGTATAGATTGATATTATGACACTTTCTTGAGCAATTTATGGTTCCTCCACTTGTAACCAGCACTTGACACTCTGGTGTTGGATATAGGAAGCAATTCAATTCTTTGGCTATCTTAAAATGAATAAAATTATGGGTACTTCCCAAATCAATCAACACTATTACCTTTTTCTTCTTGATATGCCCTTCTATGTTGATAGTTTGAGGAGTGGTAATTCTAGCCAATGCATTACAAGATATGGTCGGATTCATTTCTTCTTTTTCTAGGGTTTTTTCCTGGTGTATATCCTCTTCTTTTGATGTTTCTTGTTCCTTCTTCCTCCTCTTCACAATCTATGTAAAATAATTTCTTCTCGGAACACTTATGAACTTTAGTCTATTTGCTATCACAACTGTAACAAAGCCCTTTTGCTCTTTTTTTCTTCCAATTTTTTTGGTTCAACCTTATAGGTTGTGGATGGCTAGGGGCAACAACACTTCCATCTTTATGATTGTGAGTGGTAGGCTTCCTTGTTGCCATAATTTTTCTTTCCATTTTTCTTGCCAACCTGAATGCCTTCTCCAATGAATCTGGTTCATAAAGGCGAACCTCATGTTGGATGTTATCTTTTAAAGTCCCTATGAACATATCAATCCTATGCTCCTCTAGAATATCTTTTACCCTTATATTCAATTTTTGGAAGTCCTCAATGTGCTCCATCATTGAACCCTTTTGTTTAAGATTCATCAATTGGCTAAAAAAAGTGTTTCTTTTTATATCCTCATAATGTGCTACATTTCATCTGTAAAAATAGCCCAAGTGACAATTTGTTTATGAGAGAAAAGCCATCGATACCATACAAACTGATTTGGTTGCAAATATAAAGTTGCAATGTGTACCTTTTGTGTATTTTGCACATTATGGAGATCGAAAAATTGCTCCATCTGTAGTATCCATATTATGGGATCCTTGCCATCAAACTTCCTCATATCGATTTTTGGAACATGGTGGTTCTTCGATCCAACATTAGAGTCTATGAAATCGTGATTAACATTTATTTTGTTCTTATCATGAGTTTCCTTTACTACCCTTTTGCCATTAGTAAGCATTATTGTAGAAAATTTGTCAAATATGTCTTCAATTCTTCCATGCCTATCTTCAAATCTGTCTTCAAATCATCCATCTTAGTTTCCACGCCATCCATCTTAGCTTCCATTCTGTCCATCTTAGCTTCCATGCCATTCATCTTAGCTTCCATGTCATTCATCTTAGCTTCCACGCCTTTCTTTAAACCATCCATCTTATCTTCCACGCATTTCTTTAAACCATCCATCTTAGCTTCTACATCTTTCTTTAAATCATCCATCTTAGTTAGTGAGCTCTAGTATTGCAGCAATAATGCTACAACTCCTCGGACTCCCTTCTTTAGTTTTATCAACCCGGTAGTTTGTAACAAACTTGGAAGCGACGGTGTTGTATGCACAAGTACTAGCTCTTGCCACAGCTGTCACTTGGTCAGCTGGCACAAGTCCGCTAGGGGCTCAAGCCAACTTATATGAGCTCTGAGAAGAAGCTTTTTAACCGATGGACGAAAGCTAATTTAAAGAAGGTTGGTCTACTTGCAGAAAGACACTGAAAAGCTAAAAGAAAACGCAAACCCTAGCAAACCCTAATTCTACCAGCTAACCCTACTGATGCAAGAAAGAGGATGCAAGCTACTGAAAGAAATGCCATTGACTTCTAGGAAGGTAAATACATGTATCTAAGCTACTTCTACAGTAACATCTGAAAAAAACATCTTTTTGTATTTTTGAATAAGTTGCCAGAGTTATTATGCATATGATTTGATTGTTTTTGGTTGTGCAGAGGTGGATGGGCGAGAAGAGATGCTTGGAAAAGGTCAAGAAGGTTCGGAGAGGGCCTAAGGGGTCACTAACACCCTTCCATAGAGTTTCACCAACTTTGGCTCTCAAGAAACCTCATTCGTGAGCCTCTACAGGAAGTCTGCAGGGGTTCTACAAGATGTCTGCGATTTTCTACAAGATGTCTGTAATTTTCTACAGGATGTTCAGAAATGAGGTTTTTGGTGGATGAATGGAGAGGGAAAGGTGAAGGAGTGAGTTTGGAGGTAGGGTGAGGGTTGGAGATGGTCTAGAACTTGGTTGATGGAGTTGTGGATAGGTGTGGATGGCCGGATTTGGTTCAGGGAATACTGAAGCAATGTTACACACAAAACTAGGGTTATGGGAGAAAATGGCAAATGGGAGGCAAGGATTCTAAGTATAGAGTGGAGTGGATGGTGTTGATGGAGAATAAACAGATGAAGGAGTGGTACAGGTGCTCTGCAAGGCGTTTTTCCAACTGATCCAACGAAGACTTGTAAATTCAAAAACCTAATTACGATGACCTAATCTACTAGCTTCCAGTAAAGAGAATGAACAAAAGTGTGACCTGCAATGAAACCATGTATTTTAACTCATGCAAATAAGCAAACGAAAGTCTGAACTTGTAACCAACTTCTACACATGAAAATCAAACACTAGTGATTGCATGGCAAAGAAAAATCAGTGTTTTTGTGGGCAGCAAAGTTATCCTGATCCCAGCTCCAGATCCTACTGAAGGAGAGGTGAAACCAGAGATGTTTGATGGCCCTTTTCTTGAAGCTTTTTCTGTTAACAACCTATCAACTAAATCTGAGCACTCAAAAAGTCTTTCTAACCATTAACAGTGACCTAGTTAATCAACAAACTTTAATCTACTTAATAGAAATGTTTTTGCAAATGCATAAAGAACAACTAACAATACATAGAGGAGGCCTTAGCACTCAGGTTGGGCCCAACCCCAAGAGCTGCAGTCTCCTAGAAAGAACTCAGATCTAATGCCAAGTAAAGCTACTTCTCATTATTCGAAAATAATCATCATATGAAAGTTGTACAACAGTAGCTACAATAAAATAGGTTGAGCAAAATGACAGCACTATAGTGCAAAAATAACAATAGTTCCAAAAGTAAACTATGAAGGTTGAGGCCTTCCTACTTATGCAATACGAGGGGGCTAGCAGCCCTCCTATATTCAAGGGGCTCGGCTGTACCAACTGCTAGTAAACATTCACTCCTCCAAAAACTACTTGGTTGCCTTTAAAACTCGTTTTGGTGGCCTGTGGAGTTCGGTGTTGAGGGTGGAGATTTCGAGGAAGGTCATTTAATGCAAGAGACAACCTCCCTACAAATCCTCACCTCAAGCTTGGCTGTCAGCTGACCCATGATTGCTTGGTTTTGCTCCAAAATTTGTCCAAAAATCCTGAAATAACCACGTGTTAGCCTCCTAGGTAGAGTGACCACCCTTATTCATTCAAATAACACAAACATACTAAAAAACATGCATAATCTATGAAAAATGGAGGATTGAACAAGGACAATTAGGCAAAATGAGCCCAATAAGTTACCCAATTTGGGGGCTCATCATCACCCCCCTGCTAAATCGGTTGCTCATCCTCTGAGCAACTAGTCCAGCTCATCATCCTTTATGGCTTTGATCACCTCCCTCACGTCCCAAGCCTCTGCTGTGATATCCTCTTCATGATCGTGGAATCCTGCCTTCCTTTCCACCTCCTCCCATTGTCTACCTTCCTCCTCTTCCTTCACTCCTTCTAGCAATCCCAAAAGTAAAGGAGGACTGAATTTCAAGCCAATCCAATTGGCTTGCAAGTTCTGAATCAACTGTTTGTAGAGGGGTACCCTTGCCAAGGCTTCCCTCATCCTGGTGGGAGAGTGGTATTCTTTTATCTTTAGGCTGTGAGGCAGTGTGTTCCACCACCTTGTGCAGGCATGCATGCAGTTTTCTCCCAACAGTATCTCCATGTCCTCAAAGTGGGAAATGGCTTGAGCCTGTTGCTCAATGTATTCCGGTAGCTCCTTAGGACTGTTGGCCAAGTGTTGGTGGGCGCTTATCACTGCTGAGGGGTCATCCGGCTCTGCTCTAATCATGAGAGGCTCACTGAGCTCTCTGCCTATGATACTGTGGACCTTTGCTGCTCTCTTCTCCTCATGGCTCATCCAAGAGGCCATGGCCATAAGCTGGACATCTCCTATCACCGTTTTAGGATCCCATGCGTTCATGTCTGGAAGGGAAAAGTTGTGCAAGTAGAACTATGATAATTTTGCCCTATCCTCAGATGAACTACTGCCACATAGAGCTGCAAACTGATGATAATTTTGAAAAGGGGTGATGCCCCTTTGGGCCAAGGTATTTATTTGAAACAGTAACCATTGGTCCTTGAGGTATAGGGCATAGGATTTGGTAGGCTTCCTACACTGCAGAGCTTCCATTGCCCAGCTGGCCATGCAGGCCAGTTGGGCCTCTTTTTCTTGCACCTGCTATTCGAGAGAATGTATCTGCAATTCTTATTCCTGTAGCTGTTGGTTCAGTGCCTCAACTTCACTCTGCACCCCTTCCTTCTTCTGTTGTTCATCAGGGGTATATTTGGTTGTTGTGGGCTCCTCCTGTTGTTGCTGTTCCCCCAAGATATGAGGCCTGTCTTCCTTCCTCTATCCCTGTAATTGTAGCTGTTGTCTGAGCAACTCATTTTCTTCCTGTAGCCTAACCCGCTGGCTTCTCTCCACATGCCAGACTAGAGCCAATTCCCTCCTTACCTCTTTGAGCTGTTACTCCAGAGGACCTATATTCGCCACACCCTTGGACTTAGCGATTTTCATCCAAATGTGGGTCCTCACTCTCTCTTCCTCTAGTGCAAGGAAAAGTGGCATTGTGAATTTATGAGGAATGATCTTTCCGGCCTCCAAGAAGTTATAATAGGAGCCTAGGCTAGGCTGGGGGCTAGGTTCCATAATGTTTTATACCCTTTCTTCCCTCTTAGGTGATTTAACTACCTCACCCTCCATTTCTTCGGTCTCCTTCAGTCTAGCCAATGTTTCCCGTAGAATAGTTTCAACAACCTGTAGAGAGGTTTTTGTGTCCAATATTTTCATCCTCTCCCTCCAGGTGGATGTCTTCGGGCTTCGCCGCTCATAAGTGATGGCTACCTTGGATGGGGACCTCTCCTTTGGTGTGGTAGGGGTGTCTACAATGGTGATTCGTTCTTTGGACGGTGGTTGGGGTCTGGTGGTTTTAATCCTCACGCTCCTTCTCGCCTTAAAATATAGTGGAAGCTCCCTCTTTCACTTCTCCTTTTGCTTGGGGGATGTGCTTAGGGTGGCCAGCACAGTTGCTGCCTCCCTAGCTAAAATCTCGGGCGATTTCTCCTTCTGCTGTCCTTTCCCCAGACTTCCTATAGAAAGTTCTGTAGTGGCCATTTTTTGGCTTCCTGTAGAAGTAGTTTTCTGGCTTCCTGTAGAAACAGTCTGCTGGCTTCCTGTAGAACCAGTTTTCCCTGATTTGGCTTGCTTGGCTGAGGGTGCCTTCTCTTTGACTTGTGTTGTGGTTGCCTTGGGTGTGCCTTTACTTGTTTGGACTTTTTCAGTCCTCTCTGCCCGGGTTTGCAACCGCTTCTCCCTTGGCGTTTGTGTTTTTACTTCACTCACAGCTGTGGCCTCAGCAGCCTGTCCTTTTTCGGGCTTTTCCTCTTGCCTTCCCTGTGGCTTTTCCTGTGATGGTCTGCCCTGGGTTTTCTTACCCTTAGCTTCCTTACCCTTAGTTTTCTTCTCTACCTCAATATGCTCCTTTTCCTCACTGTTGGATGAAGTGAGTTCTTCGGCCAAAGTCCGGATATCATCATCCTTGGACATATTACGGAAAATCTCCCAGGAGAGAGGGATCGTATAAGTATGGAGGGCATCTTCTATGATGAGCTTGATAAGCCCATGATGAGCTAGCTAGTCTGGTGTCCCCTCCTTCAGTTTTGTGCCACACTCAATCAATGACTGTAGGAGGAAGTATGGGATGCTCAATTTTTGTTCTGAGGGAAAATCCATCTTATGCCTGAGCTCGGTTAACAAGCGGAAGTGATAACCATACACAATACTAAATCGCCCCTCACAGGTAATATATTTCATAATTTGAAGGCTGACCTCGCTCCAAAATGGCTGAAGGCTGGCTCTCCGGACCCCATTCTTATCCTCTGAAAACTATTCTTCTGGTAGGAAGAATTCCTTTTTGGCCTTCTGGCCCAATTTCCTTTCCTCTTTATCCCAGGGTATCCCCAATGGCAACTCCGTGACCCGACTAATGAGTTGTGGAGTGAGTTTTAAGGTCAATCCTCTGAAATTTACAGTTGCCAATGTTTTTTATTTGGGCTGCAGGGACCTTAGGAACTCCTCTGTTATTTCATCATCGTGACCTTGAATTCTGTCACAGAAGGTCATCCACTTTGCACGGGTAAACAGGTCTACCACCTTAGGAGTTTCTCTCAACTTCTTGGAATCTGAGGGTTCCTTTCTGATAAACCCTCTTGGCATGGTGAAAATACCCTGTTTTCGGCTTGAGCTCTGGTTAGAATGGAAATCCTGATATGGTTTTCCTCCTTGACTCTCAAGGCAGGGTTTCTCCACTGTTTTTATCTCCCCTTTCACCAATTCTCTAGTTATAACACTGCTGCCACCCAAAACTCGGCTTGTCAAAAGGAATTAAGCTCTCATAGACATAGTGCAAAGCTAATTTTCACACCAACCATATAGCAGTCACAAAGATTTTATATGTGCACAGGTGAGCCTTACAGTGATTTATCATGATAATGGGGAGAGTTTGTTAACAGGAACCATGGAGGTGAATATGACGCAGCACCATTTAAAAGAAATTATGTGTATCATATAAGCAAACCACCACTCTTGACCCACAAGCAGACTGGTTTTAATTTTCCCCACTTCAAACAAGCTAGTTCACCACCTTTCGAAAATTAAGCATGGGGATGGCATGTTCGAGCCTACCTCTCTTCGAAATTTTGAATTTCGACGCAACAGACACGGGTTTCTCTGCTCCAGGAGCTTTTGTTGTGCTTCCTGTAGAGCTCCTTCTTGTAGAGAGCTTCTGCTGCTACTGGAGGACGTCACAGCGTTGCTGAGCAAGTTTGGGACGCGGGAAGAGTTTGAACCGGGCCGAGAAACTTGGGCTAACGAACTGTAGAGGAGGAGGACGCTCACGTTGCTGAAAAACCAGTTGTAGGCGTAAATGACAGTGGTTGATGTGAGTGCTCTGGCCGAATGATTTTGAAATACAGCGCAATTCATGGTGCGGGGGGTGAGGTGTCCAGGCCGAGCCATTAGACAACGTCATGGCCATCATTCCCCGGCGTGTATCTGACTGCCAATGTCTATCTCCGCCATTACCCGCCGTCATCCCTGTCAGTCCACTGATTTCACTGCAAATCTACTGATCTCCCGACTGGACACTTCCCACGTGTCGGCTCCACGTCCTTCCGACGGAATCGAGCGTAACCATGCTCATTCGGATCCCACGAGGCAATTCTACTGGCTGTGGGTGTCCAGTTGACTCGACATTGCATTCGTTCAATCCGCCCCATTCACAGATATGCAGTGTTCATAGTATAGCTTATGCAATTTGACGAAATAAGGTTAGGCACTTACCTGGGTGATCGTGGACGTGTTTCGCAGGTTTTTGGACATGAAACAATGGCTTTGCTCACTGCTGCTTCGTGCACAGGCGTTTGAATTCCCTCGTTCATTGGCTGATGCTGGATGCAAGGCTTCAGGACCCATTCTTCTGGTGGTGAATGTTGCATGCACGGCTCTCTCTTCTCTCAGCTGTCGAAGAGGTGTTCATATTTACGCAGAGCTGGTTGCATGTCTCCTGTGTTGATTTCGACTGCTCTTGACTCCATAGTGTGTATTCCAGGCGGATCAGCTGCTACAGGATTCCTGTAGGACATCCTGTAGCTGCTTGTCCTCCTGGTCTGCATGCTAAAACGGGCACAGCTACAGTCGTGGATGAAGGGTCCTATTGGAGCTTTTGACAGGTAGAGTGTGCAGGTCATCATGTATTTGATTTTCCCCTTGAAAAAAAATGGAAATCTGAGGAAAACAAGACTTTTTGCATGACTACGCAGGAATACAGGACCAAATTATGGTAATGGTAGTGGAAAGAGATGAAACAGGTGATGGATGGGAAAAGGGGTGGTTGCATGCCTTATCAACAAATTTCAAGCTTTAAATCTTTCTTCAGAATCGATTTCGGCCTGCCCAAAGGTTCCACAGGATGTTTCCTGTAGAAATGCAGAACTTCCTGTAGAAAGCCTTCAAACTTCCTGTAGGAGGTCGAATCTTGACCCAAATGTGTCCAAATCCTAGAAAAAAGTGAGTGGTCATGGAGGGGGTGTCTGTGAGGATGTCTGGTGACTTGGTACGGACCCCTATCCTCGTTTTGTGCGACCTTCTTCATCTGCACTATAATCTCTGCAACCTACAATAATTTCAAAGATCGGACCTGTTTTTTCTTCTTTTCCTTTTTTTTTCTTTTTTTTTGAGAGACAGCAGGGGTGCCTCTATGAGGTTTTCACCCCCACTATCTACCTTGGGTGCCTCAAAGAGGTTTTCACCCAAGGATCTTTTTTATTCCATTTCTTTATTTTCTGAGAGACAGCGGGGGCGCCTCAATGAGGTTTTCATCCTCACTATCTTCCCTGGCCGCCTCAAAGAGGTTTCCGTCCAGGGATCATTTTATTCTTCTTCTTATTCTTTTTTTTTTTTTTTGATGATCAAGGTGTGGCCAGAATAGAGGTAGAACCCTGCTCTATTACCAGCACTGATTTTTCCACAGTTTCAATGAATTCCTGCCTCGAGAGGGGTTTCTTGTAGATTTTCAGTCGATGCCCATTGACAAGCATGGGGATGGCCTCTTCATCAATGGTCCTGATAAGGACTGAACCATTGTCGTTACATTTCTCCATTGTATATGGTCCTAACCACCTTGTCCTCAGCTTCCCTTTGAAATCCTTGTATCTTGAGTCATACAGTAGCGCCCAATCTCCCGGCTGGAATTGCTTCTCATTAAGGTGCCGGTCATGCCATATCTTCCTCTGGAGTTGAACTACCTCTGAGTGGAGAAGGGCCTGCATCCTTTGTTCATCTAATCCATTCAGCTGCAATAATCTCTCACGTTGAGCATGGCTGAGATCTAGGTCCAGCTGGGCTGCCACCCTTAATGTATTGTACTCAAACTCTATGGACAACAAAGCTTTCTTCCCATAGACCAGCTCATAAGGTGTGAAACCCGTTGTGGTCTTCCAAGTGGTGTTGTAGGCCCAGGTGGCCTCAACCAGGCGATCCGCCCAATCCTTTCTGCTACTGCTCACAACCTTAGACAAAATCCCTTCCAATGCTCGATTAGTGACTTCCACCTACCCATTTGCTTAAGGATGATATGGGTTGGAAGTCTTGTGCTTGATTTTGTGATGAGCGAGCAAATCTTCAATTAGGTTGGAGGTGAAATGGCTTCCTTGATCTATGACTAACTCTCTTGGGTAGCCAAACTTGTAGAAGATATTTTCCATCAGAAACTCAACCACCTTTTCTTCTATTGCTGCTTTGATTTCCTTCGTTTTTGCCCACTTGGTCAGATAGTCGGTGCACACAATGATGTAAGACCGTTTCTTTGAAGGAGGGTTGATAGGACCCACAAAATCCATGCCCCACTTCTCAAATGGCTCGAAGGTCACTTGAAGTTGGAGAGGCATTTCATCTCTTGGAGTCGGTTTCCGCATCCTGTGACATCGGTCACACTGGCTGATGTATCTTCTGACATCTTGATGAAGAGTAGGCCAATAGTAGCCTGCCTGTAGAATTTTGAAGGCAGTCCTTTTTGTTGCAAAGTGGCCTCCACAAGGTCCATCATAGCAGGTTAGGAGGATGTCAAAGACTTCCTCCTCCCTAACACAACGTCTCAAGATCTAATCTGGGCCAAGTTTAAACAGGTTGCCCCCGATCCAAGTGAACGGGGCACTCTTCCTTACAATTCTGCTCTTCTCCTTTGAGGATAGATGCGGAGGGAACTGTACTGAGACCAAGTAATTTGCTATATCAGCAAACCATGGAGAGAGTACTGAGATAGCAAATAGATGTTCATCTAGCATTTGGTAATCCACGATTCCTTCTTCACCTACAGGAATGTCCAATCTAGAAAAGAAGTCAGCAACAACATTTTCCTTACCCGGCTTGTCGATAATCATCAAATCAAATTCCTGTAACAAAAGTAACCATCTAATAATACGAGCATTGACATTAGGCTTATTCATTAAGTATCTAACCGCAGCATGATCGGTGTGCACAAATGTTTGATAACCGGTGATGTAGTTTCTG
Source organism: Pinus tabuliformis (assembly GCA_031772625.1). Lineage (NCBI taxonomy): Eukaryota > Viridiplantae > Streptophyta > Pinopsida > Pinales > Pinaceae > Pinus > Pinus tabuliformis. Next base: position 148,220,315 of record CM062817.1, read on the forward strand.
AACTTGTTTAGGGAATGGACTACAACCAGGAACTCTTTCTCGGTTACAGTATAGTTCATTTCTGCCTTGGACATGTTTTTGTTGACGAAGTATATGGCATATGGGAGTTTCTCCTCAACTTGTCCTAAGCCTGCCCGTATGGCTTTGTTCGAGGCATCAATGTGGATGTGGAAAGGTAGGGCCCAGTTTTGACCTCTCAAGATTGGGGCGGACACCAGCTTATCTTTCAATTCATCTAGTGTCCCTTGACAGTTGTCAGTCCATTTAAACTCAACATCTTTCCCTAAGAGTCCAAACAAAGGCAAGGCTAGCTTACTAAAGTCTTTAATGAATCTTCGATAATATCCTACTAAGCCTAGGAAACTTCGGACATCCCTTACCTTCTGAGGAGGTGGAACCTTTTGGATGATAGAAATTTTGTTAGGATCCACCTGTAATCCCTGGCGAGAAATGGTATGTCCTAGCATGGTCCCTTCAGTCATCAGGAATTCACATTTTTCGCGACTGAGGGATAGGTTCATCTCAATGCACTTGGTGAGAACTTTTCCCAGATTAGTCAATGCTTCTTGGAAGTTGGACCCATAAGGAGTGAAGTCATCCATGTAGATTTCTACCAAATCATGGACCAACTCAGAAAATATGCTTAATACCGCTCTTTGGAAAGTGGCAGGAGCGTTGCATATCCCAAAGGGAATGACTCGGTAGGCAAAGGTACCCCATGGACAAGTGAAGGTGGTTTTATCTTGGTCTTATGGGCTTATTTGGATCTGGTTATACCCGCTGAACCCATCTAGGAAAGAGAAGAAATTCTTCCCTGCTAGTCCATCCAACACCTGATCTATGAAAGGCAAAGGGAAATGGTCTTTCTTAGTGGCTTTGTTAAGTTCTCGGTAATCTACACAGATTCTCCACTTCCCATTCTTTTTGGGCACCAACACTAGAGGCGAGACCCACTCATTATTGGAGATAGGATAGATGAATCCTGCATCCAATAATTTTTTGAAATTCTTCTTTGACAATATCCTTAAGGGTTGGATTCATTCTCCTCTAAGGTTGCCTAACCGGTTTACAATATTCTTTAATGCAGATGTGATGGGTACAGACCGAGGGATGGACTCCTTTCATCTCCTTATAGCTCCAGGTGAAAGCATCTAAATGATTGTTCAGTAAGCTACACAGCTCCTTCTCCTAGGGAGGAGATAGGGAGGAGCTGATCTTTAAAGTTCTTCCGGGAATAAACTCCACATTCTTAACTCTGGGAGAGGTTGGATCAGTCACACAGAGGTCCACTAAGGTGCTGGCTTGGGTGTCCTCCACCAATTCCTCTAAGGACAGTGCATTGGGAGGTGGATTTTGAATCAAAGTCTCAATCAAATCATCCTCGGTTTGAGGACCTCCCCTAGTGGTTTCTATTGTGCACAAGGGTACAGAGTAGACCTCATCCTCATCTCCTTCTTCCAAACAGAGTGGTAAGTCATGTTCTAGCAGAGGTTGGGTAGGAGGGTATAGGACTAGTTGCTTGGACATAGGACCAGTTTTGATGGTCATGTTTCCAGCGTGGCAACTGATGTAAGCATCCGCAGTGGCTAACCAAGGCCTTCCCAAAATGAGGGGGTATCCAGTAAGCTTTGCCTTTGGTGGAAGGACCAAGAAGCCCACAGGGTACTCCCAAGAGTCAACAGAGACCAAGCAATCTTCCACAATCCCTTCGGGAGTCACGGTGGAGCGATCTGCCAACTACAGGACTGTCGAGGTCTTCCTTAAGGAATTTTGAAGGTTGAGTTTAAGCATGGTGTCCCTGGTCATCACAATAATGGCAGCCCCTAGATCAATCAAGGTATGGGGGATAATGGTGCCATTGATGTGGACATAAACTACAGGACTCCCAGGGTCCAAATACTTTGGGCAGATTACTTGCCCCAACATTAGATCAGATAGTTGTCCTATGACATTGATAGTAGAGGCATCTTTCTTTCTCCTGCCTGGGTGCCTGAAGCACTTCTCCTTAATCAATTTGTTGTATATCGGTACATCTTTGATGGCATGGAGAAGGGGTATTTTCACACACAACTATTTCAGTTCTCCCAGAAGTTCAGTATCCTCTGGGTTTGGTTTCGTGGTTACTGTTAGTCACTCAGGAAAGGTTCGAATGGATTTGGGTTCACTTTCCTATTTCTCTTCCTCGTCCTCTGGGGGAGGAGGTTGGCAATCTGGAAGGGTCTTTCTCGATCGCAGGTTGATCTCCTGGATCTCCACAGCATAGGTAGGACATATTGTCTCCCCAGTGTATACCTGCTGGGCCTGTCGGTTGTTGGGGTTCGGGCATCTGGGGTTGTCTTAGAGGAGCAGGAGGTAATGGTTGTGGTTGAGCCGGTGGTGGAGGCAGAATGGCGGGAGGAGAGTTGTATTGGTGCCTCCACCCCGATTGAGGTGAATTCCACTGAGGCTGTGGCTGGACATGTGAGTGAAACGAATGAGCAGTGGGTTGAGTATGGTATTGAGGTGGATAAGACCACGGAGGAGGTGCAGACCAGGAAGGATGAGCAGGGGGACCCCAAGAAGGCATGTGAGAAGATTGGTTGGGGCTATAATAAGTTTGGGACGTCCCTTGCATCCCCTACTGGTAAGGTCTGGGTCCATGCGGTCTCCTTTGGTTGAGGAAGTAGAGAGGTTCAGTGAGTGCCTCAGTCCCTTGGTACATGGCTTTGAATCTGGGTAAGGTTGGGCATTGGTTTGTGGGCTGGTCCTCCTCACAAATGAAACATACATCTACTGAGTGCAATGGACACTCGTTCTTAGGGTGCTTCCTCGTACATCTGGGACAGAAGATGGCCAAAGCCCTCTTAGCTTCCTCTTTCTTTTGTTGGATTCGGAAAGTATCAAGTTGCATGGCAATGGTCTGTCTCATCTCACTTTTGAGGTCTTCCATCTGATTAGCAAACTCATTCTTGGAGAAGGTAGTACTAGCTGAAAGTGGATTCCCCCTACCTCTTTTCCGGGCTGCCCTAGAATGGTTTCTAAACACAGTCTTTATGTCCTCATAAGGTAGTTGGTAAATGTCTCCTCCAGCTAGCATGTGAAGGGTATCTAGAAGGTCTTCAGGGACTCCTCGGAGCAAAAACAGCTTTAGAGATTCAGGATCAAGTGTGCACCTGGCCCATTTATAGCTAAGTTGGAACCTTTCCTCATAGTCCTCTAAAGACTCATCATTTCCCATGGTCATCCGAAAGATTTCTCCTTTGGTTTCCTTTGACCTATAGTAATCCCGGTATTTGTTGTTAAAGGCTTGCTGCATCTGAGCCCAAGTAGTGATATTGTTTCCAGGTAACCCCATGAACCAGCGTAATGCTGCATCCTTGAGGGTAGAGGGAAAGAGTTTCAACTTTTGCTCGTCTTCTGTATAGTCATAAGTTCAACAAAGGACAGAAAACTCAAACAGGAAGGTATCAGGGTCTTCAGTGGTCAATCCATGGAAATGAGGTAAGGCTGAGGGACTTATGTTCTTCATTTTCATGTCCCCGTTAGTCTCTCGGATGGGGAAGGTACCTTCTATTCTCTCGTCATCGTCTCTACCATTTCTGTTGTCAGCCATGGTCTCAAAAGGAATGTTTTCTTGCTCTTCTTCTATTATAGGATCTTCGTATATCTCAGGAGGTTCACCTATAGGTTCTTCTGGATCACTGCCACCAAAGAAGAGAGAAGGGTGACTCAGTGAAGTGGTGGGGGTGTTGGGTAGGAATTTTCCGATATTATCTCTATTCCTACGAGGCATGAAAGGATTTTTGGTTGCTTTTGCTTTTTTTCTTTGCTTGTACCTGCAAAGCTGAAACAGATGGAATTGCAACTAACTAAAATCTATCTTGTAGAAATGAAAATGCGGAATTGAAATGAAAGCAGGAAAAGACTAATCTATTTTGTTGAAATCAAATTGCGAGAAGGAAATACTAGACTACGCTTGCAAAATTGAAATTCTATTTTACGCTTGCAGAATTGAAAGGTTAATCTATGAAAGCAGGAAATGTATAATTTAATTTTGCAGAAATGAAATTGCAGAATGGAAATGAAATAAACTACTTAGCAGAAGGCGAGAGTAGGAAAATAGAAGAAAAGCAGCAATCACAAATACTCTGACGCTTCCCCGGCAACGGTGCTAAAAAGAGTGGTGAGCTCCAGTATTGCAGCAATAGTGCTACAACTCCTGGGAATCCCTTCTTTACTTTTATCAACCCGATAGTTCGTAACAAACTTGGAAGCGACGATGCTATATGCACAAGTACTAGCTCTTGCTGCAACTGTCACTTGGTCAGCTGGCACAAGTCCACTAGGGGCTCAAGAAAACTTCTATGAGCCCTGAGAAGAATCTTTTTAACTGATGGACGAAAGCTAATTTAAAGAAGGCTTGTCTACTTGCAGAAAGACACTGAAAATCTAAAAGAAAACGCAAACCCTAGCAAACCCTAATTCTACCAGCTAACCCTACTGATGCAAGAAAGAGGATGCAAGCTACTGAAAGAAATGCCATTGACTGCTAGGAAGGTAAATACATGTATCTAAGCTACTTCTACAGTAACATATGAAAAAAACATCTTTTTGAATTTTTGAATAAGTTGCCAGAGTTATTATGCATATGATTTGATTGTTTTTGGTTGTGCAGAGGTGGATGGGTGAGAAGAGATGCTTGGAAAAGGTCAAGAAGGTTCAGAGAGGGCCTAAGGGGTCACTAACACCCTTCCATAGAGTTTCACCGAGTTTGGCTCTCAAGAAACCTCATTCGTGAGCCTCTACAGGAAGTCTGCAGGGGTTCTACAGGATGTCTGCGATTTTCTACAAGATGTTTGTAATTTTCTATAGAATGTTCAAAAATGAGGTTTTTGGTGGATGAATGGAGAGGGAAAGGTGAAAACGTGACTGTGGAGGTAGGGTGAGGGTTGGAGATGGTCTAGGACTCAGTGGATGGAGTTGTGGACATGTGTGGATGGCTGGATTTGGTTCAGGGAAGACTGAAACAATGTTACACACAAAACTAGGGTTATGGGAGCAAATGGCGAACGGGAGGCAAGGATTCTAAGTAGAGGGTGGATTGGATGGTGTTGATGGAGAATAAACAGATGAAGGAGTGGTATAGGTGCTCTGCAAGGCGTTTTTCCAACTGATCCAACGAAGACTTGTAAATTCAAAAACCTAATTATGATGACCTAATCTACTAGCTACCAGTAAAGAGAATGAACAGAAGTGTGACCTGCAATGAAACCATGTATTTTAACTCATGCAACTAAGAAAACTAAAGTCTAAACTTGCAACCAACTTCTGCACATGAAAATCAAACACTAGTGATTGCATGGCAAAGCAAAATCAGTATTTTTGTGGGCAGCAAAGTTATCCTGATCCCAGCTCCAGATCCTACTGAAGGAGAGGTGAAACCAGAGATGTTTGATGGCCCTTTTCTTGACGCTTTTTCTATTAACAACCTATCAAATAAATTTGAGCACTCAAAAATTCTTTCTAACCATTAACAGTGACCTAGTTAATCAACAAACTTTAATCTACTTAACATAAATGTTTTTGCAAATGCATAAAGAACAACTAACAATACATAGAGGAGGCCTTAGCACTCGGGTTGGGCCCAACCCCAAGAGCTGTAGGCTCCTATAAAGAACTCAGATCTGATGCCAAGTAAAGCTGCTTCTCATTATTCAAAAATAACCATCATATGAAAGTTGTACAGCAGTAGCTACAATAAAACAGGCTGAGCAAAATGACAGCACTATAGTGCAAAAATAACAATAGTTCCAAAAGTAAACTACGAAGGCTGAGGCCTTCCTATTTATACAATACGAGGGGGCTAGCAGCCCTCCTAGATTCATGGGACTCGGCTGTCCCAACTGCTAGTATAGTCACTCCTCCAAAAACTGCTTGGATGCCTTTAAAAGTCGTTTTGGTGGCCTGTGGAGCTCGGTGTTGAGGGTGGAGATTTCGAGGAAGGCCATTTAATGCAAGAGACAACCTCCCTATGAATCCTCACCTCAAGCTTGGCTGTCAGCTGACCCATGATTGCTTGGTTTTGCTCCAAAATGTGTTAGCCTCGTAGGTAGAGTGACCACCCTTATTCGTTCAAATAACACAAACATACTAAAAAACATGCATAATCTATGAAAAATGGAGGATTGAACAAGGACAATTAGGAAAAATGAGCCCAATAATTTACCCAATTTGGGGGCTCATCATTAGCTTTTGTTACTTTTTGTGCGAGTGACATTTGTTGTACTTGGTCTTGTAATTTTGATATATCATGTTGCATTTCTTCCTCTTCTTCACGAGTCATGCCAGAGCTTTCATGTTGCTTATGTTATGAAACCAGCTCACAAAAAGATAGAAAAGATAGATCAACACCTTAGAATTCAGCCTCTTCAAGGGGGAAACCTCCTTTACATTACACAAATGAATGATTCTTTGATGAAACAAATGAAAAGACCTCCTTTCTATATATAGGAGCCTAAGGGGTCATAATATAATCAGAGCCGACATAATAATAATAATGTAAGGGCATAATAATAACAATAGTGGGCTTCTATGGGGCACAATAGTAACAATATAGGCACTACATGGGTACATCAATATAATAAGGGGGTTGTACTAATAACAATAAGGGGTTACACTAGTAGTATAGGGGCCTAACATGCCCCTCTCCTTCAAAAAGTGTTGTCCTCAACGCCTGAGTAGTTCTTGATGCTTCTGTATAAAATTCTTGTCCTCCCATGTGGAATCTTCAGCAGGTAAGTTCTTCCACTTGATGAGGTACTTTGAAATTGATTGATTTCGTAGCTGTCGGGTTCTTATCTCTGTGACTGCTCCAGATTCCAATATGACTTTTCCTTCCTCTGCAATTTCTGGCAATATTGTTTGAATTCGGATCTTTTGCAACTTTTGAATAAGTGGCCATACTTCTTCGTCCTTCTTCCATTCATCCCTTGCTTCGTTTATCCAATCTGGTTGCATAATAGAAATAGCAAAACAATGCCTCCACATCCTCATCCTTTCTTGAGAGTGCATCTACAACAAAATTTTGCTTCCCTTTCTATAGATGATGTCAAAGTCATAACCCAACATATTTGTGACCCATTTTTTTGTTCTTCTAAAGATAATAGTTGTTCTAAAAATTATTTAAGACTACATGATCCATTTTTACCTTGAAGTGTATTCCCATTTGGTAAGGTCGCCATTTCTTAAGTGCATATAGTATTGCCAACATTTCCTTCTCATAAATAGCTTGCTTGTGATGTATTAGTAAAAATACCCAATCACCTACATCAAAACATTTTTCACTACGATGTTGATCTACCTGTTGTTCATTCAATTTTGCACCAAAGTGGCGTTATCCTTTAAAAGTTGGAGAACTTGTTGTTGATGCTCGATGTGATCTTTCACTACTTGAACCTTTTTCTTCTTGATATGTCCTTCTATCTTTAGAGTTTGAGGAGTTGTAATTTCTTCCAATCCTTTACAAGATATGGTCGGATTCATTTCTTCATGCTCAATGTTATCTTTCACTTCTTGAACATTTTTCTTCTTGATATGCCCTTCTATCTTGATAGTTTGAGGAATGGTAATTCCAACCAATGAATTACAGGATATGGTTGGATTCATTTCTTCTTTCTTGATGTGATCTTTCACTTCTTGCACCTTTTTCTTCTTGATATGTCATTCTATCTTGAGAGTTTGAGGAGTGGTAATTCTTGACAATGGTTTACAAGATATGGTCTGATTCATTTCTTCTTTCTTTGGGGTTGGGTCCTGGCATATATCCTCTTCTTTTGATGTTTCTTGATCCTTTTCTTCCTCCTCTTCATAATCTATGTAAAATAATTTCTTCTTAGTACACTTATGACCTTTAGTGCATTTGTTATCACAATTGTAATAAAGCCCTTTTTCTCTTTTTTCTTCCAATTGTTGTGGTGTAAACCTTGTAGATTGTGGAAGGCTAGAAGCAACAACACTTCCATCTTTATAGTTGTGAGTGGTAGACTTCCTTGTTGCCATAATTATACTTTCCACTATGTAACAAATCCCTTTTACTCTTTCCAATTGTTGTGGTGTTGCTCTAAAGAAGGTTTTGCTCTTTGTATCCTCATAATATGTTATCATTTCCTCCGTGAAAATTGACCATGTAATAAGTTGTTTACGAGAACAAAACCTTTTATACCATAAAAATTGATCTGGTTCTAAATATGAAGATGCAATACATACCTTTTGTAACAGTGGTACACCATGTAGATCAAAATATTGCTCCATCTGAAGTATCCAATTTACCAGATCCTTGCCATCAAACTTCCTCATCTTTCTTTTTCTTGATTTTAGGAGCTCAATATTGAAATGACTGTAACTATGTACTTTTGGATCTTTAAGTTCTGAAATTGTGACTTGCAGTATCCCTCTACGTCCTCTTTCTAATTCCATTAGTCTGATCCAAATTGGATTCTCCAAGGAAGAGTTATGCCAAATCTCCCACAGTGACCTGATTATAGACTAGTTCAGTATAGCGAACTTGTACGATGTGCCACATGTCACTGTTTCCACCTTTGGCTCTTAAAATATATACAAGAAACTAAATTTCGTCCTCTTTCTGTAACTTCTTACAAAATTTCAATCTGATGCTCAGAGAGAAAGTTATGACGATTTTCCCCAAGTCACCTGTTTGGAATGTAATTTAAGAGTCTGCAAAAAGGCCAACTTCCTCAGATTATATCTTCGCAAATATAGTGCAAAAATCTCTGAAATTCAGATCCAAGGTTCAGTGTGATTTCTTCTCAAATGGGTTTTTTTTTTTTCGCTTTTAAAACTTTGCAAAAAAAAAGTTATAGCGAAAATTCCATGATGACCTATTTGGAGCAGCAAAACCCAAGAATCCAAAGCTCTGATACCAAATGTTATGAAACCAGCTCACAAAAAGATAGAAAAGATAGATCAACGCCTTAGAATTCAGCCTCTTCAAGGGGGAAACCTCCTTTACATTACACAAATGAATGATTCTTTGATGATACAAATGAAAGGACCTCCTTTCTATATATAGGTCTCTAAGGGGTCATAATATAATTAGAGCCGACATAACAATAATAATGTAAGGGCACAATAATAACAATAGTGGTCTTCTATGGGGCACAATAGTAACAATATGGGCACTACATGGGTACATTAATATAATAAGGGGGTTGTACTAATAACAATAAGGGGTTACACTAGTAGTATAGGGGCCTAACAGCTTACTAGGTGTTTCCATTTTCTTTCTTCGAGGCATCAATTACCAATAATAATGCTTCACTATGCCCTTTGAATTCCTTCAAACTAATTTTTCAAACCAAGCTTATGCAAAAATTGAAAAAAAAAAGAAAAAAACTACACACCTTTTTTTTTCACTTTGTAGGTGCCTGATATTGAATATGATGTATTTCTGTGATTTCAGCTCTTCCAATTCTAAAATCGTGACCTGCCATAGCCCTCTGTGTCCTCTTTCCAATTCCACCAGTCTGATCGAAATTGGATTCTCTAAGAAAGATTTATGCACAATCTCCCAAGATGACCTGATTATATACCTTTTCAGAAGAGCGAACTTGTATGAAGTGACACATGTCACTGCTTTGACATTCGGATCTGAAAAAAATATACAAAAAACTAAAATCTGTCCTCTTTCTGTAACTTCTTACGAAAGTTAAATCTAATGCTCAGAGAGACAATTATGACGATTTTCCCACAGTGACCTATTTGGAATGTAATTCGGGGGTCTGCAAAAACCCTATCTTCCTCAGAGTATATCTATGAAAATAAAACGAGAAAGGATATTAAATTTGTAGTCGATGTTCAGACCGATTTCTTCTCAAGTGGGATTTTGTTTTAGCTTCCAAAACTTCATAGCGAAAGAGTTATAGCGAAAATCTCACGATGACCTGTTTTAGCTTAATTCTGGAGCTTGAAAAAACCCTAACTTCCTTAGATCATATCTTTGTAAATTTAGCGAGACAAGCTCTGAAATTTGGACCCGAGGTTTAGCACGATTTCATCTCAAATGGGTTTTTTTTTCGCTTATGAAATGTCACAGAAAAAAGTTATAGCGAAAATTCCATGATGACCTATTTGGAGCAGCGAAACCCTAGAATCCAATGCTCTCATACCAAATGTTAGGAAACCATCTCACAAAAAGATAAAAAGATAGATCAACACCTTAGAATTCAACCTCTTCGAGGGGGAAACCTCCTTTACATTACACAAATGAACAATTCTTGGATGATACAAGTGACAAAACCTCCTTTCTATATATAGGAGTTTAAGGGGTCACAATATAACCAAGCCGACCTAACAATAATAATATAAAGGCACAAAAATAAAAATAGTGGGATTCTATGGGGCACAATAGTAATGATATGGGGACAATAGGGGCACAACAATAACAATGAGGGATACAATGACAATAATAATGGGAGAATCACTAGTATTATAGGGACCTAACATTTTTCTCTTGAGAACCCCTAACGACAGCGCTGTGCTCTGTCAGGTCTACCTTGCCTTCCATCACTTGGAAACCTCTCTCAGGTAAATTTATTCTATGCTCAAGTGCTTCTTTGCTAAAATCTTTCTTCCGATTTGTTTTTAGCGCTTAATACATGGTATTCCTGGTCCGCAAGTGCATTCTAGTTGTGGTATGTATATCTTTGTTCACAAGGAGGATTAAGAATGAAAGCGCTCTCTCACAACAATCATTGTCTAAGATTTCAAGTCAGTTACCCCTTAGGCTTGTCTTGGCGATTTATTTTCAGGCAACATTCCTCATTACTTAAGGGACTATGCTATTTTTTGCATTAGAATTTTAAGGTTTTTCTTCGACTAGATTGTTACGGCTGTCATTGGATTGTAATTGTACTTACTGTAGAATTAATGGGTAACTGATGAACCCGTTCGTAAGCACGATGTTAATTAATCTTGACGGTGGGGATTTGTGGAGCAGGTCGCCTTTATCGAGTGTGACCGGGGCCATTGGATCAGCGTGGTGATCAACGGTAGGGATGAAGCGCGATGAGTTATGAAAGTGCAAAGACACATGGTTGAGGTTTTATGGCAGGTTATGGCTTTGCGCTTGGGTGCCAAGCCAAAAGGGGTTAATATGTCGGGTTTAGGAGGAAACTAGGGGAAATAGAGATTTAGAAGAATAAGCGAGGTTGAAGAAAAAGGAGAAAGTGACCATTGTGGGCCCCTTTTGAACACAACCAAGTAGACCAAGCTTGTCTCTGACCTTAGAGAATCGACGTTGTATAGAAGAGCTAACAATTCCAAGTTGTGATGGCGCTACATGAGTGTTTGCTCACAAGCCTTGGTTAGAGGGTAGCTGCCAAATCGTGTTGTTGGCTCTCCTTCCATTAGCAAATTTGTGGAAGAAATTAGTGTTGCCATTCCCTGCTTGTATCCATATGGACTTGCTTCTAAGACTCCAAGTTTCCTCCCGGGCCAATAAGATCTTAGATCTCTAGGCTTCCAACTCAACCAGTTGGGCTTTCGAGTCAATAGAGTTGTAACCTTTGCCTTGCTCATCCTTAAGATTTTCAATCTGGGATTCAAGATCAGATAAAGCCAGGTCCTCCCTAGCTTTCTTCTATTTGGCTCAATCGATCGAGAACCACTTGAGATGGTGCATGTTATTGTAGAAACCCATAGCCTTCCACCCTCCAGAAATAAGGGGATGAGACCTCTAGTAATCAGTGACCATCTTAAGGTAGTCAGGGTCTTTGAGCTAGGTCGAGTTAAACTTGTAGGGGGCTCGAGGTTTGGCAGTGGATCCTGCCAGCTCCAAATATATAGGTAAGTGGTCAGATATTCCTCCATATCCCACCCATTGTCTAAAGATGGTAAAAATCGACAATAGGTTTTCATGGATGAGGAAGCGATCTAGTCTTCTCCCTAAGGAAGCTTCCCCTGTTCTTCTGTTATGCCAAGTAGGCATCTTCTTATTCATAGGAACATCTATGAGACGATGTTGTTCCAGCAGAGTGCTAAGCTGATCTGAGAGGGAGTCCAATTGTGAGTGATGGCCCTAGGACTCTTCATGACCAATGGTGAAATTAAGGTCACCCCCATAATAGTTGAGGAATTGATCACCGGGTTATCCAGGAGATGATTCCAGAAGTGCAACCTATTTTGATAGGGGGCATAAATATTAATTATATGGATCTATTTGCCCATGGCAACTGAGAAAAGGTCCATGCCAAGGAAACCAAGACCACCCCAAGAGGCAATCACCTTGATGGTCCGAGGATTGATTCCAAGGGTGAGTCCCCCAGAATGGCCAGCTGCATCCATAGCTTGAAAGTACCATCCGGGCATGATGTCTAGAAGAATTTTTACTATCTATTCAGAGGGCCCCAAGGTTTCTTGTAGGAAGATTATGTCACATGGTTCACAGCTCAGAAGTCTCTTGAGGGCCAATTTTTTTTGGGGGCTGGCCAAGCCTCGATAGTTAAAGGAGAGTCATTTCATCTGGAGACCATGGCTGGGGTATCTGCTGCTCTAAGCACCCAATTGATGGTATTTTGACATCCCTGGGCAATGTCATCCCCTGCAATTTTAATTGCTTTGGCTAATTTGGAGGGACGCCCTCTAGAGGGCTTATGGTCTATGGATCCAAGAGATATGCCCAGGCCCAGTGCATCTGGAGTGGCTTTCCTATGGGGGCGGAGATTATAGGCATGAGGGCCTAGGGAGGTGAAATCAGATGGCAAAGGGATATCATCCAGTCCAGTAATCGATGCGGGGGGGCGACGGGGTAGTAGCGAAAATTGGCTGAGGTGGAGAAAAAGTGCATGAAATAAGGGCAGTATAATCACAAGTGGGTGGAGTAGACGAAACCACAGAGACAAATATATGATTGAAATGAAAAAGAGAGAAGTTGGGAGTAGAGATAATACCCAAAGAAGGAGCGGCTTCTGCTGCAGATTTGGATCAGGTCTTCGTGGGAGACAAAGGCTGCTTCTGTGATGCACTAGAGTTCTGAAAATTATTCCCAACTTCTTCATTTGTACCATTCGGATCTGGGGGTAGCACGTTGACCGTTGGCTATTCAGATTGTCTGTGCACTGATCCCTTAGCTGCAGTAGATGAATTCATGAGAAGGGGGCAATCTTTGAATAGGTGGCCAACTTTGTGGCAGCGTCTGCACCGGAAGGGCACACCTTCATAGTCTAGATTTTGTCTGCGGGCGAAATGACGCCAGAGTAAGGTTATCTTCTCCTCCAGCTCGGCTCGAGTGTCCAAATTAACCAGTATATGGGCCATGGTCATGATCCCAGTCAATTCGATGGTTTGTGTCGTGGTTTAGGTAGGTGCCCAATGCATCTCTAATATGCTTAAAGATGGTAGGAGTCTAGTATTGTAGAAGAAGACTCGGAAGCTGAACCCAAACAGGACCAATCCCCAACTGTTCACACTTTGGATCGAACAAAGGGTCCCAACGCTTTAGCAAAACTGGCACCATTTATATGTGCCAAAACCTCGAGAGGATCTAGTCGTGTATTCCTCCCAATGGAAGCGGAGAGAAAACCAACCCCTTGCCAGAACATGAATAATGGGTAATTCTTTGAGAAGGGGGATGAGGGTTAGGAGGGAGAGGATCACATGTTGAACTAGAGATGAGTGCAAATCCAGGTGGGGCGAAGACATTGTGAAGTTGAGATGGGGGCACATCAAAATTTGGCGATGCTTGCAGGCAGGAACCCAATAGGTTCAGGGTATCCGGGGAGAGGGGTGGGCAGTCTAGCCCAGGAACATTGTAAAGGTGAATGGGGGGTGGGGATGGGGCACCGAGGAAGATGGTCTACTGTGAGTAGGGAAGGAGGATGACAGTGGACGCCTAGGAGCAGCAGATTGTCCCGGGATTGACACAACACGGAAAGAGCTTTGGTTGACCTCATGATGCAGAGGGTCCATTGTTTTTTCCACCCCTTCCATGTTCTCGGAACCACCAAAATAATGGAGGGAGCTCTTGTTGGGATGAAACGAGAGGCTCACCATTACAAGCGTTACATTAACCACGGGAAATGGGTTGATGGTGTTGGTCCGATTCCAAGAGGACAACATTAAACAACCCATCAGTTGTCAAGCGGCAAGGTCAGGACCGCCATGGGAGAAGCACCACCTATGGTTCAGTTAGGGTTTCACCATGAGGGCAAGGGTTTCTCCATGAGAGATCAAACCGTTGTATCAGAGGATGGTTTTTTTTGAAGGTTTGATGGTTTTTTAAAGTGTTTTTCTTGAATGATTACAAGGTCTAAATTGAAAATAGGAGACAGAGTACTTGAAGACCAAACCCTCAAATTGGTTCAAGGAGGCCACAAACTCCATAAGTCCTAGCACAAGAAAAAGGACATAGACCAGAGTTGATTTATTAGGAAGAGAGAGATTTCATAATGACTGAGATGATGAAAGTGTTCTACAATGATGATCCAAATTTAAACAGGAATGAAACAAATTATAGATATAGCCATACATACAAAGATGCAACAGAAATAATACTTCATTTCATTACTGTAAAATACTCAAATATGCTTACAAACAGAAATGGAAATAAACTAGCTAGGGCGATGGTAGCTTATCTTTGAGAAGAGATGTCGCCACTACATCCCTCTGAACTATCTTACAATGAGGCTTGAAGGCCTATTTATTGTTGAGAAACAATGGATAACCCTAAACATCCAAAAACCTAACCCTAGGAGATGAAGCGCCAAACTATGGACCCTGTTTTGGGTAAACTGGTACATCAACTTCTTGGGGTCGTAGCTTTGGCATATGATCTCCGTTTGATGCACACAATACCTTGTTAGAAATATCTATATGAGGACTAAAATTTTGGGAAGAGAAATATTGGGCCATGGACCCATGTTACTCCCAGGTTTCCCAAAAAACATTGTTTAGGGCCTCAAAATGACTCTGAAAGTTTAGGACCCAAAAAACTGCTAAAAGTAAACTGTGCTATAATTAAGGGAATTGAAAAACTGAAAGAAACAATGGTGGGGGTCCAAATGGAGTTGGCCAGTGGCCACCAATATCCACCTGGATCATTTCTCCCCCCTTAGGAAGCAATGGTCTCCATTGCATTGAATTCCTCCATGAGATGAGGAAACTTTTGCTGAACTTGGTCCCTGGTGCGCCACTTGGCCCGGTGAAGGAGTTGGCCTTTGATAAATCGATACAACTGGATCTTCTACTGGAGAGTGTGCTTGATATGTGCGTCCATGATCTGATTAGTTGCAACTTGTTCCATGCAATCTGGATTTAACTCTATTGGTTTGAGTTGTTTTGCAATGTTGGATGTGTCTAGTAATGGTGGAAAGTATGGCCAAAGGTGGTCCACATTAAACACTGGGTGCAAGCCAAGGAATGGGGGAATGCTGACCTCAAATGCATTATCTCCCACAACCTTGGTAATGGTGTAAGGACCATATTAGAGTGGTCTAATTTTCTGATAGGCTCCGGTAAGGTGTTCCTTTTGCAAATGCAACCAAACTTTGTCACCCACCTAAAACTTGTGTGGTACCTGATGTTGATCATGTCGCTACTTGTACTTGGCATTTGATTTCTCCATAATGTTGTGGAACCATTGGTGAATATGTTGGATGTGCTCAATGAAGATGTTTTTCTTCTCTATTTCGAATTTTACGTGAGCCAAATCCGCCTGAGTAGCTGCAAATGGCATGGCCACATCAATGGGACACAGTGGTTGGAATCCCAAGCCCACCTGAAAAGGGTTGTGGCCAATTGAGCTGTGCAGAGCCTGGTTATAGATGTGTTGATCATAGGGGAGGCTCTCACCCCATGTGCATGGATTCTTTGAGTTATACATGCGTAGAATGTGTACAATCATCCTGTTGACAACCTCTGTCTAGCCATTAGTTTAGGGATGGAAGGCTGTGGACTTGGTGAGTTTGGTGTCCAGCATCGACCAGAGACTGAACCAAAATGTACTGAGGAACCTGCTGTCCCGATCAGAGATGATAGACTGTGGGATCCCAAAGTGTACCCACACTCGTTCAAAGAAGAGTTTAGCAGTGGCTTCTGTTGTGATATTCTTTTTGCAGGCCGCTGTAATGGCCATCTTTGAGAAATTGTCGACGACCACAAAAATACAGTTGTTTCCATGCTTATTATAAGGAAGGCCCAACATGTAATCCATGGAGATGGATTCCCAAGGTCAACTAGGGGTAGGCAGTGGAATATAGGCACCTTGCTTCTTGATGGTCATTTTGGCAATGACGTAGGTAGTGTATGATCTGATGTACTTCCTGACATCTTGTCGAAGATTTTGCCAATAGAAATACTTCTGCAGTATTTCCACAATTTTCTCGACCCTGAAATGCCCAACATCTCGACTATAGTGTGCTTCCCAAATCATCTTGGCACGCTCGCTTGAAGGAACACAAAGGTGACCTAGGTGGCATAACAGGGCATCTTGAAGGTGAAAATCTGGAACATGCTAACCCTCCAAGAGTGTCTGGTATGTGTGGCCAAATTCTAGGCTGCTTTTGTAGAGAAGTGGCTAATCAGAAGTCTCATGCCCACAAGAGTTGAGCATGATGGTTAATGCCATGATCGGTGGTCGACTGAGGCAATCTGCAACATTATTGGTGCTTCCCTTCTTATACTTGATATTCAAATGAAATTGTTGTAGGTATGTGGACCACTTCTGATGGCGATCATTCTGCAATTTCCCTTGGGTCTGTATGAATTGTAGAGGCCGGTGGTGTGTGTGGATGACCGTTTCCTGCCCCAAAATGTAATTCTTCCATTGTCAGCAGGTTTGCACAATGGAATACATCTCTTTGCCATAAGTAGGATACTTCCGAACTCTATCTGAAAGTGTCTCAATGTGATATGGCACTAGATGCTCATGTGAGTAAGGACTGCCCCAATAGCATAGTTAGACACATCTATCTTAACCTAAAATAGTAGTTGCAAGTCTGGTAATGCAAGCACTGGTGCTGAGCAGAGGTGATGTTTCAGCTCTATGAATGCCTTCTATTGAGATTCAGACCAAAATAATTCTACTTTCGCTCCTCCCTTGGTGACTTGACTCAAGGGCCAAGTGATATGAGAAAATCCCAACACGAACTTGCAGTAGAAGTTGGCAAGACCTAGAAAAGCTGCGAAGCTCTGTCAGAGTGGTTGGAGATGGCCAATCTTGAATGACTTGGATCTTGGCTGGATCCACATGCACCCCCCATTCATCAATAATGTATCCCAGATACTGAACCTGGGTCAGGCCAAAAGTTCATTTCTCCAAATTGGCACATAACTTGTGTTGCCACAGTGTTTGGAGAACCTGTCGGATGTGGTGGAGGTGCACTTCCCAACTCTGGCTAAAGATCAAGATGTCCTCTAAGAATACCACTACAAATGAGTTGGTGAATGGCCGCAAGATGTCATCCATTAGCCTCATGAAGGTTGCAGGAGCATTCCTTAACCTGAAAGGCATAACCTGTTGGGTTGTGTTATATTCTTTCCACGACTAACCCACATAGTTAACCAGGGGGTTTGAGGGGTACCCGTAACCCTACTCTATGAGGTCTAGGGCAGCGCCCCGGAAAATTTTGGTTTTGGACCCTATGTTAGGTTGGGCGGATCCACCTATGGTTTTGTGCATGTTTTTTGCACATGGTTTTGGATGTGATGGTTTTCGGTCCATGGCATTGGATGCTTTGGCATGTATAAATATGTATTGTAACATTGAAAGGAATATAATAAAAAATCAAGCTGGTAGTCCCAGTTTTGGGATCCAAGGGAAAATCTTTGTGTATATGTGTTTTATGTGTTATGCTCTCACATTGTTTATTTTCTATGTTTTAGAATTCGTATGCAGGTAATTTCTGTACGGGGTTAAAACCTACATTTGGTATCGGAGCTATTTTGGCTTCGAGGGGATGCCTTTGTTGCCGAGGAGTTTCACTCGGGCCTCTAGTAGACCCTGTTCAGTGGGAGATCTGCGAGATCGATTCTGGTGGTGAAAGAAGATGGCTAGTAGTGGAAAGATAGAGATCGAGAAATTTAATGGTTAGAGTTTTGAGTTGTGGAAACTCAAGATCGAGGATTTGTTGGTGGATAAAGATCAGTGGATCGTGGTAGATCCAGGTACTAGACCAACTAGAGTGTCCGATGAAGAATGGAAGAAGTTGGATCGGAAGGCAAAGAGAACAATATGATTGTGTGTCTCAAATTCAGTATTGTTGAATGTATCAGGGGAAGCTACGACGAAGGCTTTGTGGGACAAGTTAGGGACTTTGTACCATTTTAAGTCTCTGGTGAATAAACTGTTCCTCTAGAAAAATCTATATAACTTGAGGATTAAAGATGGAGACTTGGTGATAGAGCATCTAAATGCATTTAATACTGTGGTAAGTCAACTAGCATCTGTTGATATTAAAATTTTAGATGAAGATAAGTGCATTAGTTTGTTTTTTTCCCTACCAGATTCATGGGATAGTCTGGTTATTGCAATAGGTAGCAATGCAACTGCCTTGTAGTTTGATGAAATGGTCTCATCCTTGCTAATGGAGGAGATGAGACGGAAAAATATGGAGAGCTAGAATGGTGATGCCTTGTCTGTACGAGGACGGTCCAGAACTGAAACAAAAATAAGTCATCGAGTGGGAGATATAAATCTAGAGGGAGATCTAAATCTCTAGGAAAACCTGTAAAGGTGGTGTGCTGGAAATGCAAAAAGGAAGGGCACTACAAAAGGGGCTGTAAATCTAAAGCTCTTGATAAAGGAAAGGGATCTGATGATGCTCCTTCTATAGAGGCGAAAACCACCTCAAATGAAGGTGGGGATGTGTACTTGGCTTCTTCAAGTACACATGTAGATCATGAGGTGTGGTTGATTGAATCAGGTGCATCCTTTCACTTCACTCCACATAGAGAGTGGTTTTGCGAGTATGAGAAATATAATGGTGGTGATGTCTTCTTGGGGGATGACAGGAAGGCTTGAATCATTGGTTGTGGAAAAGTAAAGTTAAAGTTGCAAGGTGGAAGGATTAGAGCACTTCCGGGTGTTCTGCATATTCCTGCATTGGTCAGAAATCTGATTTCTGTAAGCAAGTTGGACGATGCAGGTGTAAAAAAAGTGTTCGAGAAGGATACCTGCAAAATGGTTCGGGGAGCACTAGTATTGATGCGTGGAGTTCAAATTGGAACTCTATACAAGTTGCAAGGTAGCATTGTTATTGATGGGTGCAATAGTTCTGTGGTTCCTGAAAGTGGAGCAGAAAATCTAGTGGTCTGTAGAGAAAAGACCATGATGTGGCATCAAAGGCTTGGACATATTGGAGAGAAGGGCCTTAAAATACTTCATGGTAAAGGTATGGTAGAAGATATGAGTAATAGCTCTCCGGATTTTGATTTATGTGAAAATTGTGTATATGGGAAGCAAAATCGAGTGAGTTTCCCCTCTGGTAGTAAAAGGGCGAAACAGATATTAGAGCTTGTGCACAGTGACGTGTTTGGACTTGTAAAGGTTCCATCACTAGGTAAGTTTGTGTATTGTGTATCCTTTATAGATGACTTCTCAAGGAATACATGGATATATTTACTTAAGAAGAAATTTGAAGTCTTTGAAAAGTTTAAAGAATTTAAGGCTCTTGTGGAAAATCAGAGAGAGAAGAAGATAAAGGCACTGAGGAGAGATAATGGTGGAGAGTTTTGCAGCAAGGAATTTGAAGAATTTTGTAAGAAGTGTGGTATAGAACAGCAGAAGACTGCTCCATATACACCTCAGCAAAATGGAGTTGCAGAAAGAATGAACAAGACGTTGATGGAAAGGGCAAGAAGCATGCTCAGTGGTGCTAGGTTAGGACAGGAATTCTGGGCAGAGGCAGTGGATACTACATGTTACCTAGTCAACAGGTCACCTTCATCAGCGTTGGAGGATAAGGTTCCACAAGAGGTATGGGCTAGTAAGAAACCCCCTCTTTCACATATGAGGGTATTTGGATGTGATGCATATGTACATGTTCCAAAGGAGAAACGAACCAAGTTGGATAGTAAATCTGAAAAGTGCATCTTTATTGGGTATAAGGATGGTTTAAAGGGTTATAAACTTTAGAACCCAGTATCAAGGAAGGTTGTGTACAACAGAGATGTGGAGTTTAGAGAGGTGAAATATGTTATTAAACATGAAGTCCAACTAAAGGAACCTGAGAAGATATAGTTTGAGCTAAAGGAGGAAGAATCAGACTCTATAGCAGAGGAGGAATCAAAGGATGAAGACCCACAAACTTTGGTTGTAAGAAGATCAGATCAAGAAAGAAGGCAGCCAAAAAGGTATAGTCCATCTGCTTTTTGTTCAAATTTTTCTTTGTATGTTACTGATGATGATCCCAGAACTATGAAGGAAGTAGTGGATTCAGAGGATGGAAAACTCTGGAAAGAGGCCATGGTTGATGAGATGGCATATTTGCACAAAAATGAGGCTTGGGATTTGGTGGAGTTGCTGGCTAGAAGGAAACCCATTGGCAGCAAATGGGTGTTCAAAAAGAAGACAAATGCAGAAAGAACAGTGGAGAAATACAAAGCTCAGTCGGTAGCAAAAGGTTATTCCCAGGTGCCGGGAATTGATTTTGGTGATATTTTTTCTCCTGTTGCCAAGGTAACTTCTATTAGATTACTTTTATCTGTTGCTGCTGCTTTTGATTTTGAGGTAGAAGAGATGGATGTGAAGACAACATATCTTCACAGGGATATGGAAGAGGAAATCTACATGAAGCAACCTAAAGGCTATGCGGTGAAGGGTAAGAAAGAACTAGTATGCAAGTTAAAGAAGTCTTTGTATGGATTAAAATAGTCACCAAGGATGTGGTATCAGAAATTTGATACATTTACATGGGGAATTGGCTTCACCAGAAGCAAAGAAGATCACTGTGTGTATTTTAAATTAATTGGTGACTATGTTATTTATCTGGTCTTGTATATGGATGATATGTTGCTGGTTGGAAACGACAAAGAAATTATCTAAGATTTGAAGACCCATTTGTCCTCCAAATTCGACATGAAAGATCTTGGTCCTGCAAACTATATTTTGGGCATGGAAATTAAAAGAAATCAAACAAAGTGGAAGCGATGGTTAAACTAGAGGAAGTATGTCGAGACAATATTGGAGAGGTTTAATATGCAGGATAGTAAACCGGTGAAGGTTCCTATTCCTCTAGGTGTGAGGTTATCTGCTGAACAGTGTCCCAAGAAATAAGAAGAGGAAGAGGACATGTCTCGTGTTCCATATGAAAGTGCAGATGGTAGCCTGATGTATGCAATGGTCTGTACTAGACTAGACATTGCACATGCAGTGGGAGTATTGAGCAAGTTTATGTAAAAACCAGGGAAGGAGAATTGGATAGCAGTGAAGCGGGTTTTCAGGTATTTGCGTGGCACTAGTGATTATGGTTTGTGCTGCCAAGGAAGACCAGGATTGGACAAAGTGTTGGATATTCATGGCTTTG
Source organism: Pinus tabuliformis (assembly GCA_031772625.1). Classification (NCBI taxonomy): domain Eukaryota; kingdom Viridiplantae; phylum Streptophyta; class Pinopsida; order Pinales; family Pinaceae; genus Pinus; species Pinus tabuliformis. The sequence goes on from CM062817.1 coordinate 148,241,830, forward strand.
TTGATGTAGACTGGGCTGGAGATCTGGATTAGAGAAGATCTACAAGTGGGTATGTGTTTAACCTATTTGGAGGTGCAATTAGTTGGATGAGTAAGAAACAATCTATAGTGGTACTATCAACTACAGAGGCAGAATACATGGCAGCCACTCAAGCAAGAAAGGAAGCAGTTTGGTCGCAGAGATTGTGTTCAAGTATGGGGTTAGTACAGAAAGCTATAAGGATAGACTGTGACAGCCAAAGTGCAATTTTCTTGGCAAAGAACGCTGCATATTATTCAAAGATAAAGCACATTGATGTTCAATATCACTTTGTGAGGGATATGATAGAAGACAAAAAGGTGTTGCTGGTAAAGGTGGACACTTTGAAGAATACTACAGATGCATTGACAAAATATTTGAGCTTTGAGAAGTTCTCTTGGTGTAGATAAACAATGGGTGTTGCAGGGCTAGATAAATGAATAAGCTCTCTTGTGGCCCCCTGTGGAAAGAAAACAACAAGTGGGAGAACGTTGGGTTGTGTTATATTCTTTCCACGACTAGCCCACGTAGTTAACTGGCGGCTTAGAAAGGGAGGGGGGTCACAACGGGTTTGAGGGGTACCTGTAATCCCACTCTATGGGGTCCGGGGCACCGCCCAAGAAAATTTTGGCTTTGGACCCTATGTTAGGTTGGGCGGACCCACCTATAGTTTTGTGCATGTTTTTCGCACATGGTTTTGGATGCAATGGTTTTCAGTCCATGGTATTGGATGCTTTGGCATGTATAAATATGTATTGTAACATTGAAAGGAATATAATAAAAAATCATACTAGTAGTCCCGGTTTTGGGATCTAGGGGAAATCTCTGTGTATATGTGTTTTATGTGTTATGCTCTCACATTGTTTATTTTCTATGTTTTAGAATTTATACGGAGGTAATTTCTCTACAAGGTTAAAACCTACATAACCAACCGTTCGAAAAGGCCCTCCTTGGCTTTGAAGGCAGTCTTCCACACATTGGAGGGTTCGATTGGTACTTGGTGATATCCTAACTTTAAATCGATCTTGCTAAAATATTTTCCCCCCTTCATTTGGTTTAGGAGGTCATCAATCCATGGGATCGAGTACCTATTATAAACAGTGATCTTGTTCAGCGCTCGATACTCAATACAGAGTCTCCAAGTCCCATCCTTCTTTTTCACCAACAAGATCGGGCTCCCATAAGGCGATGAACTTAGACGGATGTGACCTTTCTACAGCAGCCCTTGAATTTGCCTCTTGATTTCATCGTTCTCTAGAATGGAGCGCCGATAGATTGGTCCACTGGGCAGTGGCGCACCTGAGGTCAGGTCGATGGAGTGCTTGACCTAACAGTGCAGAGGAACCCTTGCGGGAGAGGTGAAGGTGTCTTCATACTCCTCCACGACCTTGTCCATCTATAGTTGTCATGCGGAGGGGCCCTGTTTGGAGGTTGTGGCCACCATCTTCTTCTTTCCTTGAGGGCGTATCATCAGGAAAACAAATTTCCCAGTTTTGGAAATGAGCTTACTGCATTTTTTTGCAGTAACTAAAGAGATGGTGGTAGGCGGTGCTACCTCCAGTATCCTGTACAACTTATTTCCCAAAGTAACAATAACAGCATGAGGACTTAATTCATACACAACGTGTCACTTCCACAAGTATGGTTGGCCTAAAAATAGATCACAAACATCAAGGGGAGCAACGTCACACAATAACTCATCCGTGAAGGGCTTGATGTTGTATGGAAGGTGACACTGCTGGCTCATGCAAAGATCCCGTCCTTGGTGAAGCAACCCAATGGTGTATTGTGGATGTGCTATGGTCGATAAGCCCAGGCGCTTCATGACCTCTGCCGAAATGAGGTTCTTTTGGCTCTCGTTGTCAACAATGAACTATAGCAGGGAGCCCTTTACCCACATCTGGGGGTGGAAGAGGCGCTCCCCCTCCTTTGGATCTTCGGGTTCCTCCTTCTAGATCTTTGTGGTGGCAATGGTGGCTTTGGGCTCCGCATCGATAATCTGCTTCCCTTTGTCATTCCCCTTGTTGGGTTCTGACTTAGAGTCAAAACATGCATCTTATTATGAAACCTTTAGCTCGGACACTAGTGACTGCTTGGCCCGACACTCGTGTTGTGAGTGGAGCTCTTATGGAACTCACACCACTTTCCTGTGTCCTTTTTTGGCTTTGCGGTGTTGTTATTTGCTTGTAGCTTTGGCGGGTTTTCTTGGGCCGCCCTGCCTTAGATTTGTCCTTTATTTTGCGGTTTGGGGGCACCTTTCCCTTGCTTTGAATTTGCAAATCCAAAGTCTCGCTTCTTCTGTTTAAACTTTTGCTCGATCTTGACGGCATATTGGTATGCCACGCCGAGTGAGGAGATGTTCAGGAATTCTATTTCGTCTCGGATGTACCTGTGCAGGCATCTGTGGTATTTGAGTACCAAACACTGCTCTGAATCCTTGATACCCAACTTTATATGAAGGGTATGAAAAATATTGGTAAACTTCGACATGTTTTGGTCCCTTCCCTATTGCAGTGTGGTCCACTTTTTGTATTGATTCTCATAGCTTCTGATAGGGTAGTACTACTCCTTGATGGTAGCCCAAAAGGAATTCCAAGTGGGTGCGGCTGAAAATAGTGAGGTCGTACTTTCATTCTTCTACTCGCAGTAGGTTTCCCACTAGTCCTTGACATGGGAGCTGACTTTGAGAAGAGCGAAAGTAATCGTTTCCTAGCCGAAGAAATCATGAACAGAAAAATACCCTTCTAGCCAATTTAACCATTTATCTACGACGTTTTCATTTATCTGTCCCTCAAATATGGGAATGTCAAAGTTAACTTGTACCTTAAAGGGTGTGGCACTTCCAGAGTAGTTGCTAGAAGTAGATGTGTCGCCCCTGGGTAGCCACTGAAGGATCTGGGCAAAGAGTTCCATCATCACATTCCTTTGTCACTCGAGGGCCTCTTCAAGCAAGATTTTGATAGGATCTCCTGCGCCCTCATCTTTATTTTCATTCGTCGTTGGAGGCCGTTGGGATTTGCGAGGCTAGTCTTGCAAAGGTTCGACCAGTTCAAGCCCAAAATCCTTATATCCCGACCTCATTGGGGACATGCAAAGAAAGACAGAGAAAGAGCAGATCGCTTTGATACCACTAATCTGGATTTAAACAGGAACGCAAAAATTTACAGATATAACCATACATATAGAGATGCAACAAAAATAATACTTCATTTCGTTACTGTAAAATACTAAAATATTCTTACAAACAGAAATGGAAAATAGCTAGGGCGATGGTAGCTTATCTTTGAGAAGAGATGTGGTGGCTACATGCCTCTGAACTGTCTTACAATGAGGCTTGAAGGCCTATTTATTGTTGAGAAACAATGGAAACCCTAAACATCAAAAACCTAACCCTAGGAGATGAAGCGCCAAACTATGGGCCCCGTTTTGGGTAAATTGGTAGATCAACTTATCGGGGTCGTAACTTTGGCATATGATCTCTGTTTGACATGCATAATACCTTGTTAGAAAGATCTATCCGAGGAGTACAACTTTAGGAAGAGCAACATCAATCCATAAACCCATGTTGCTCCTAGTTTTCCCAGAAAACATCATTTAGGGCCTCAAAACGGCTTCGGAAGTTCAAGATTTGAAAATTTTCTAAAAATACTAAAATGTGATACAATTATTGAAACTGAAAAACTGAAAGAAACAATGGTGGGGGTCCAAGTGGAGTTGGCGGGTGGCCACCAATATCCACCCAAATCAAATGAGAGAATGACAAGGTTGAAAGGAGAAAGTTTTAATAAATTAAAAGGTAATGATGGCGATGGGAGAAAACCTCCACCTCCACCTCCTTGTTCACCTCCATATCCACCTTCATCCTCACCTCCTTCTTCCCATAGACCTACTCCTCCTACATTTCCAAGAGGACATGCTAAGTCACCTTTCTTAAGCTTTATGTCAAGTTTGAATTGCCTATGTACAATGGGGAAATAAATACTAAAAAGTTGGTTAATTGGGTTCATCAAATTGAAGTCTATTGCAGGATTCAAAAGATTTTTTATAATGTTACAAGGATCCAACTTGCTTCTCTTCATTTGGAAAGTGCAACCCTTATCAGGTGGAAGGCCAAAACTCAAGAAGATTTGAAGAAAAGTGGTAAAATTATCTCTTATTGGAATGATTTTGTAGTTGCATTACGAAGACAATTTTATCCATTAGCTTACATGCAAAAAGAAATTATGGTTTGAAAAACTTTTAGACAAGTTAAAGGTTAGAGTGTCCAAATTTACACACAATAATCTAGAAGAGATTTAATCTTGGGTGTTGATTTGTCTTCACAATATACTCTCCTTAAGTATATAGTTGGATTAAGTAGTTATTTGAGACATACTATACTTATTTTTTATCCCACCAATCTAGATGAAGTATGTGTTCACACAACTCCTTTAAAATGAAGAGGCAAGAATGTTCATCAAGAGACATCAAGAAACCTTCCAAATCTGGAGACAAAGGAAAGGGAAGTTTAAAGGCAAAGGAAAAAAAAACACTACATTCAAGAAAGAGGGAGAGAAACTTACTTGTAAATATTTCAAAAGATGGCCATGATGAAGACCATTACTGGAAATTACATCTAGAGAATTTCAATAAAAAGGGGAAGCAAAAGACTGTTGCTACATCTCAATAATATCTAGGATATGACTCAGGTTATGAAACTATAGTCAAAACCATGGAATGAAAGATATAACTTCTAATGAAAGTACTAGTTCTTCTAGAAAACCTATTATATCTCAAGATGCTAAATAAAGAATTGAGATTTTCCATATCAAGGTCATAAAAAAGCATATCAAGGTTGATAAAAATTTTGATAGTGTATCCCAATTCAATCTTATCTATGAAGCAATTGTCAAGAAACTAAATTTAGAAATCACACCTCATACTAAACCTTACCCTTTGGGTTAGGTGTGTGATAATCCAAAATTGCAAAGTGACAAGAAGATGTAAGTTGAAGTTTTCTATCAACACAAAACTTTATGGATAAGGTAGAGCTTGATGTTGTACACGGGACTTGGTCTCATCTTCACCGTTGGATTGGAGGAGATCCATGGTCTCTATGGCCTGGGGTATTAACCTGTGGAATAATGCAAAACACAGCAAGGTTAGGGGTCATTTGATTATGCAATGATGTTGAGGTTTGGCTCTACAACAGAGGGCGACCTGGAGGGCTGTATGGCACAGCTTCCCGCCAAGACCACCTCTGCAGGCTCACAAGCATAGTGTGGAAAACAACATGAGCAACCATATCTCATATGATAGTTTTGAATCCTTATTTATTTGATATACAATTCTGTTTCACTCTCCTCAGCTCATGTAGCAGGTTGGACTGCCAATGGCTAGACTCTCTACCCCAGATTGATGCGTTGGATTAATACTGCAGACCAAAGGTAATCGTTACAGTGTTAAGGGTGAAATCTAGAAGTTTTTTCTCTTGAGAACCCCTAATGATAGCAATGTGCTATGTCAGGTCTACCTTGCCTTCCATCGCTCGAAAACCTCTCTCAGGTAAATTTATTCTATGCTCAAGTGCTTCTCTGCTAAAATCTTTATTCCAATTTGGTTTTAGTGCTTAATCCATGCTATTCTTGGTCTGCATGTACATTTTGGCTGTGGTATGTATATCTCTGTTCATAAAGAGGATTCAGAATGAAACCGCTCCCTCACAACAATCATTGTCTTCGATTTCAGGTCGGTTACCCCTCAGGCTTTTCCTGGCGATTTATTTTCAGGAGACAAGCCTCATTACTTGAGGGACTATGCTATTTTTTTTCATTAGAATTTTAGGGTTTTTCGTCGGCTAGATTTCTTCAACTATAATTGTACTACATGTAGAATTAATGGGTAATTGATGGACCCGTTCGTAAGCATGATGTTAATTATTCCTGAACTGTCGTTAAGGGTTTTGTGGAGGTCTGCAGACACATAATTTTAATCAATGGCTTATATATATTGTGGTCATGCCATTTCAAAAGCCCTCTATTTGATGTTTATAAAGATTTGCGGTCAAGGTTTGTTCCCTAGGGTTTGGGTTGGTCGCTTGAACCCTTCATTCGGCTCACAGTTAATCAATGACTGAATTTTATGTTTTAAATTATGACTATTTATGTTCTTCTCACTACAGTTCAAGAATAACAATCTTTGAATGGTTAAGATGAGGTTTATCTTGGGTAATTGGCTCATTGGGGTTCTCCTAGAACTTGACTGAGAGCCATACAAACCCTCACAAATTATTTTGCTTATTTTAATGTTTGAATGAGATTTCAAAGTCTCTGTCTTTTTGTATGCTTTCCTGATATGGTTAAATTAGAGAAATACTTATGAATTTCTATAATTTGACATAATGCCTACTCTGGTTTCATTATTCAGTGAAATCTTAATTTCAGTAAGACAATTTGTATTTGGAAAGTAAAAGGGAAAATTGCTCTTTCTACTGTAATTCATCCTTACACTTATTGCTTTAGATATCTGGTGCAGTTTCTTTTACTCTACAGTGGTTAAAGGTTCACTAATGTCATTACTTCTGTTATGCATCAATGTCTGCAAATATCTGAATATGCTAGGAATATAACAGAAAGCATAATATACTTATTAACTTTCAATGAGAGAGTCTTATTAGTAATTAAATTGCATGATAACTATTTAACTACATGATAATAAAACAAATATCCTTTCTTACTAGTGATTACCCAGCATAGAGATACTACTTATCTATTTTTCCTATTGTAATAATAAACATGCAAGTATTTCCTCTTTTTGGAAGGCCTCACCACCCAGCGACGGATCTGGAAATTACGTCCAAAATCCCCTTCTGAGCTCTTCCAACTCCTGTTAGTGGATAAAGGTAGTTTGGTACATTGGGCAACAAGACTGTTTCTAGCCTCAGGTCTCGTACCCTTCCACTGTTATCCACTATCTCTTCCCACTGGCTAATTCATCTAGCTCAAGGAAATCTATCCACAACATAGCCCTTCTTCTTCTTTTTCCAACCCCCCGAGGGTTCTATCATTTTCCTTTTTGAAGGAAAAGATGGGCAACTGCTTGTAACTGTTTCAGGAGTTATTTAACTGATTCTTCAGTTCTTTTACAAACTGATCAATTTCTTTTAATTAATAATTAACAAAATAAGTTCTGGATTTTCAGCCTAATTCTTTAACAATCCAGGTTAAAATAGAATAAAATTGACAGTAATTAGTAAAACTTGGTAATAAGTAAATGTCAGTGCATCATTGGTGTTACACCTACCCTGCCATGAGCGAGACATTTCAAGTGATATGGTTTTCATTGAATAACAATAATGATGACCCTTGCATTCCCAAATGGTAGTCAAGTATGATTTTCCTCATTACTTATTTGATAGCTAAATTATGATAAATTTTGTTGTTGTGTAAAAAAATATATTTAACTATTAAATTATAAAAATAAAAAATATATTTGATTAAATATAAATTAATATTTAAATATAAAAATTAAAAATATATTTGATTAAATATAAATTAATATTTAAATATAAAAATTAAAATTATATTTTATTAAATATAAATTAATATTTTAATATAAAAATTAAAAATATATTTGATTAAATATAAATTAATATTTAAATATAAAAATTCAAATTATATTTTATTAAATATAAATTAATATTTTAATATATTTAATAAAGTGAAAATTTCATTTTTACAACGTCTAAATTTTCTAAATGAGATTAGTTCTTCAATGAAAAAAAACAAAACAAGCCCCAAGGGTTACCTCAACCGGTCAAAGTAGTGCCTTGCCATACAGGAGGTCACAGGGTCGATTCTACCCGAAAGCCCTTGGGATCAGGTCCCAATGACCAAGGGTAACCGTGAACCACCAGTGAAAGTAGTGCGTTGCCATACGGAAAGCAAGCCTTTGGGGTCAGGTCCCAATGACCTAGGGTAACCGTGAGTGCATGAAAGTAGTGCGTTGCCATACGGAAAGCAAGCCCTTGGGGTCAGGTCCCAATGACCAAGGGTAACCGTGAGTGCATTGCCATACGGGAGGTCACAGGGTCAATTCTAATTGAAAGCCCTTGGGGTCAGGTCCCAATGAGAAAGGGTAACCGTGAACCACCGGGAAAAAAAGAAGAAGAAAAAAAACAAAACAAAACAAACACATTTAACTACAGTAGTCAGGTCCCAATGACCAGGGTAACCGTGAGTGCATGAAAGTAGTGCGTTGCCATACGGAAAGCAAGCCCTTGGGGTCAGGTCCCAATGACCAAGGGTAACTGTGAGTGCATTGCCATACGGGAGGTCACAGGGTCGATTCTACTTGAAAGCCCTTGGGGTCAGGTCCCAATGAGCAAGGGTAACCGTGAACCACTGGGAAAAAAAGAACAAGAAAAAAAACAAAACAAAACAAACACATTTAACTACAGTAAAATTACATTTCGAAGTTTATTTATTTATTAATTTAATGGAATCGTTACATGTAAATAATAATAAGTTTATATAACATATAGAATTCATCCCAGATTAAATGAAATTAAAGTTTATGATATATAAATAATATTAACTTTATATTAATGGAATTTATTAAGATTAAAAATATGTGCTTTTTAAATTATATATTTTATGAAGGTAAAAAATAAGTGCCTTTTAAATGATATATTTTATTAAGGTTGAAAATAAATGTTTTTTAAATAATATATTTGAAATTATGGTATATATTTTAAGGAAAAATTAATAATATTATTTTTTATAAAAAAATTATAGATGTATATGCGTGGGGCGAGGATTTAATAATTTAATTAAATTTTATGTTTTGTAGGTTTTGGTATAGATTGCAAATTTTTATGAGGCAAAAAGCTCCACATCTAGAGGACTTATAACTATATGTGGATTAGATAAATAGAAAGCCTGAATTTTCACTCCATATTTTTTTTTATTGAAAGCAAAATCAGGAGACGAGAATGGTTCTCTCATCACATATATAGAGATTTGAACACTCTGGTTGATCGATCGTTCATGATTGTTAGGAAATTTTGGAAATCCATGAGTACTTTGAGGGATAGGACTAGGAGGTAGTAGCATTAGAAATATGATGATATTATGAGTTAAAATGATGATGGAGAATTTCATGATTGTTAGGCAGTTTTGGAAATCCATGACTACTTTGAGGGATACGCCTTGGAGGTAGTAGTATTAGAAATATGATGATATTATGAGTTAAAATGATGGAGAATTGAGGACCTATCATTCATAATTATTAGGTAGTTTTGGAAATCCATGAGTACTTTGAGGGATACACCTTGAGGGTAGTAGTATTAGAAATCTAATGATATTATGAGTTAAAATGATGATGGAGAATAGAGGACCTTTTTGTTTTTTGTAGATTAATATTTCTTTAGCTTTTGAAGCTTTATGCAAATATACTTTACGTGATGTATAGAGAGAGAGAGAGAGAGAGAGAGAGAGAGAGAGAGAGAGAGAGAGAGAGAGAGAGATTTGCTCAATAACTTTTGTTTCACTAACTTAAACTTATACCCTTTAATTTTAATTTGATTGCGCTTAGCTTTAAGAGATTTGTTGCATTATGCTACTGAGAGATGTTGTTAACATAACATTTAATAGGATTATATTAAAAAAAAATCTAATTAAAAATAATAATAAATCACAAGTTTGTTTATGATCATGTGGATATGATTAGTTTGCTAAGCCATGATTTTGGAGAGATGATAAGAGTTGTTGGAAAGTAAAATGGAAAGCTATTGAGTATAAAGGAATGAAACATATCCCTTTTCTCTCACTATACACAAATTAATAAGTTTTTGAGCACTCTAATATTTTTGAGTATATGTCTTACATTTACATTGTGGGCTTTAATTCTTTTAAGATTTATTTAGAACTTATGCATTGTGGGACAAGGAATATTCAAAGATAAAAAAACTAATGATACTACAATAGTGATAAATATTACACACATAAAGAAAGACAATAAAAATGTTGAATTATTACTATCGTTAACAATTTTTTAGTTATTTTCCATATTCATATGATTAGAGAATAATTAAATAAAAAGTATATATATATATATATATATATATATATATATATATATAGAGTTAATGGTCATTTTATTTATTAAGACTAAAAGTAGAAAAATAACATAAAATAATAATAATACAATATTATAATTTATAATTTAATAAAAATGAAAGAAATTTAAAAATATATTATTTATGGAATATTAAAAAAAAACATTTTAACAATATATAGTTTAAAAAAAGTTATTATTTATTTAAACATCTCAAAAAAAATTAAAATATTTAATAAAACATTTATGTTATCAATAATATCTAAATTGAGTCATTTTTTCTTACTACACAGTTTGCAAAATTTGGTTCTGCAACTAAACCTTAGCCAATGTTTTTTTGGTGGCTCTCCAACTGCTCTTCCTATGGCTAATGCTAGTGGAGGGAGTGGATCTCCTTTGTACAACAAGATTGTAGCAACATACAATTGTTCTAAACAATGATTTACAATTGTTCTCGACAACCATTTGCTACTAAACCCACTGTTTCTAGTGAAAACCCTAATGGGAAACAACAAAATTTCTTACAACATGATATAATCATTCTAGAAAACCTTTTGCTACTAAATCCGTTGTTTCTAGCAAAAACCCTAATGGGAAACATAAAAAATTATTACAATAGGATACAATCATTCAGAAAAATATTTTACTGCTAGACCCATTACTTCGAGCAAAAACCCTAATGGGAAATAACAAAATTTGTTGCAGTCTTGTACCCAATTAAGAAAATGAATGTCATTGTAATGTCTATCTATAACAACAATAGAACTTAAATTCAAAATTCAATCTAGCCATATCAGAGAATATATCCAATACATGTGGGATCATGCCTTAATTAGAAAATTTCTTGGCATCTAGTCTTCAGAGAGAGCAATTTCTCACTAGATCTAAGTTAAAATGGGAGCTTGGGAAAATTAAAATGGAATTGAGAGCCAAAGGTTTTTTCATTTTGCTAATATTGAAGATAGAACTTGAGTCTTTTAAAATGGCCCATACTTGCTCAACTCGGTTGGGCTATATCTCCACTTCTCAGTGGGAGGATTTCTACCCGATAAGGAAAATTTCATACTAGCTCTAGTCTAGAATATCATGTACTCATTGTTGTAGGAATTATGGGATGAGGAAATTCTAGCAGGTATTGGAAACACCCTTGGTGATTTTTACAAAGCTTAGGAAGTAACAAAACATCCTAGGTATATGTTTTATTCCTATATTTATGTTTACATGAATATCTCTAAGTTTCTCCTAGAAGCAACAAATATTTATTACTAGGATGAGCTCTGGAAGAAAACCTTACATTATGAGCATATCCCTCTTTGATACTAAAGGTTCCATAAATATGACCATCCTTACTATAACTACCCTCTTTTCACTGTAAATTCTAACCTTGATTCTATCTTTTCTCCTAATGATGATGACTTCGTAAAAACTAGAGGCGAGTGTAAGGACCCTAAAATCCCTCCCATACATCCCAACCCTTAAGGAATAAACCTTCCACTAACAATCGCTTTAACCCACTTTCCTCCTTGGAGTCACCTAATCCCCCCTTGACTTCGTTGTCACCTAAAATAATTATGCATGATTTAAATCCACCACCTCTATCCTCTTCATAGCTACTCCTCTCTTCCTTTTCTTCCTCACCTCCCCCTCCCCTTCATGAAATTACTCTAGAATGTGGCCTAGATAAATCCTTAGATTTTAATGGTGATATGGATTACAATTCACTCTACCTTATAGAAATCACTAAAGAATGGAAAGGAAAATACCCACAGACTCTCCCAAAACATCAAGTCAAGTTATGAAGCTGAGCATATTTCAAATCTCGCCAATCTGCCTTAAAATTGGCATCAGGGAAATGTAACAAAGGATCATTAGGAGTTTAATCCAAGCCAATCAAGGGCCTTGTTAAACCCCACAAGGAAGAAAAAGAAAAATGGCAAGGAAATAAACAAATCCTATAAGGATTAGGAGATATGTTGGTCAACTTAGGATGAATCAAAGAAATTATGGAAGTTTTTGTCGCTTCCAACATACCCTCGACATAAAAATTATCTATTGGAATATCAGAACCTCAATTGCAAAAGAAAATACAGACCCCTTTAAGAAAATTGGTACTCTAAAAACCCCATAGTCATGATGATTTAGGAGAACAAGACTTCAAGTGATGTAAAAAAAAGTAAGGAAATAATGAAGATACTGTAGAGAAATTTCTATTGATATGATCGAGATGTAGATGCCGGAGCTAAGGAGATATATAATTAGGAAAATGAATGTCATTATAATGTCTATCTATAGCAATAATACACCTTAAATTCAAAATTCAATCTAACCATATCGGAAAATATATCCAATACATGAGGGATCACGCCCTAATTAGAAAATTTCTTGGCATCTAGTGTTTAGAGAAAGCAATTTCCCACTAGATCTAAGTTAAAATGGGAGCTTGGGGAAAATTAAAATGGAATTGGGAGCCAAAGTTTTTTTCACTTTTCTAATATTGAAGATAGAACTTGAGTCTTTTAAAATGGCCCACACTTGCTCAACTCGGTTGGGCTACATCTCCACTTCTCAGCGGGAGGATTTATACTTGATAAGGAAAATTTCATAGTAGCTCTAGTCTAGAATATCATGTACTCGTTGTTGTAGGAATTATGCGATGAGGAAATTCTAGCTAGTATTGGCAACACCCTTGGTGATTTTGTCAAAGCTTAGGAAGAAACAAAACATGCTAGGTATATGTTTTATTCCTATATTTATGTTTACATGAATATCTCTATGTTTCTCCTAGAATCAACAAATATTTATTATTGGGATGAGCTCTGGAAGAAAACCTTACATTATGAGCATATCCCTCTTTGATGCTAAAGGTTCCACAAATATGACCATCCTTACTATAACTACCCTCTTTTCGCTGTAAATTCTAACCTTGATTCTATCTCTTATCCTAGTGATGATGACTTCGTAAAAGCTAGAGGCAAGTGTAAGGACCCTAAAAGCCCTCCCTCACATCCCAACTCTTAAGGAACCAACCTTCCACTAACAATCACTTTGACCCACTTTCCTCTTTAGAGTCACCTAATCCTCCCTTGACCTCGTTGTCACCTAAAATAATTATGCATGATTGAAATCCATCTCATTTATCCTCTCCATAGCTACCCATCTCTTCCTTTGCTTCCTTGCCTCCCCTCCCCTTCATCAAATTACTCTAGAAGGTGGCCTAGATAGATCATTAGATTTTAATGGTGATATGGATTAAGATTCACTCTAACTTATAGAAATAACTAAAGAATGGAAAGGAAAATAGCCACAAACTCTCCCAAAACATCAAGTCAAGGTACGAAGCAGAGCATATTTTAAATCTCGCCAATCTGCCTTAAAACTGGCATCGGGGAAATGTAACAAAGGATAATTAGGAGTTTAATCCAAGCCAATCAAGGGCCTTGTTAAACCCCATAAGGAAGAAAAAGAAAAATGGCAAGGAAATAAACAAATCCTATAAGGATTAGGAGATATGTTGGTCAAATTAGGATGAATCAAAGCAATTATGGAAGTTTTTGTCACTTCCAACATACCCTCGAGATAAAAAATATCTATTGGAATATCAGAACCTCAACTTCAAAAGAAAATACAGACCCATTTAATAAAATTTCTACTCTAAAAACCCCATAGTCATGATGATTTAGGAAAACAAAACTTCAAGTGCTGTAATTAGAAAACTAACAAGGAAATAATGAAGAGACTTTAGAGAAATTTCTATTGATATGATCGAGATGTAGATGCCAAAGCTAAGGAGATATTAGGATTCAATTTTGGCACCAAAGACTTCAATCTATACGATCCTCATGGTATTTGTAAGGACCGCTATGCGAAAGTGTACTTTCCATGGATCCACGAGACATATCATTAGCACGAGGAGGACCCTTGGAGGTACTGCTACAATGCCTCCAAACTCCACGATTGAGTCAGTATAGAAACAAGTTGGAAATCTACTCTACAGATAATAGTAGGACAGGAAGCAACAACAACAATTGAAATAGGTAGCAATCAAGTGTAGGACAAGGGATAGAGGAAGATTTATGAGAACTCAGAGGAAGAGAAAAGCTATAAGATGAGAGCAGATCTAGTCATGGAGAAAGAAAATTTGGTAGTGGAGGAAAAGAGGGAGAAACAGATAAAGAGAGAAGAGTGAAGGAAGAGATAAAATAAGAGCTTGTAGGTAGAAAAATTGAGATCGAAATAAGCAGAACAAGAACCAAAGGAAGGACAGGAGCTAAGGAGGAAAGAACAAGAGAGAATTAGAAGCAGGAAGAAGAAAAAATGCAAGGCATAATGACAAAGAAAACAACGCCAATACAAGTTGGTGACCTGGAACAACTAGCAGTTGAGGTAGAGAGTGAAAAGATGCAGGTTGCCTCACCAACGCTAAACACAAGAACCAATTTTCGCTAGAGATTGGTGAGTATGTGGAGCATCTAATACGAGAGGGCATCAGAGAAGACTTGGAGTTGAACACACACAACATGCAGAAGTACATTGGTGGTCCGTTCAAGGTTAACACCATCCTGCACTTACTTCAAAACGAGTTGGATACATGTTCCAAGACCATGTACCCAGATCTCATGGAGGACAGAGTCATCTTTCATAAAGACACCATCAAGCAATTTAAAGACACCATCATGCAATGCCAAGCTTAGCATCGATATGTGACCAAGATACACCAAGCTGAGGTTGCCGAGTTGGTCTTTCCTCAAGCTTCAAAATCATAGTGTTTTGTCTTGTCGGGCTGTCTCTAGCTTATTTTGTCTCATATGGGTACATGTGGAAAATTGTCACATCTCTTGATAATATCATCATATAAATCATTGTAAAAATAAAAATAAAAAAATTGATTTCATATATGACTGTAATAAATAACCCAAAGGAGTACACCTGACACCTTTATTCTATGGATTTAATTACTACGTACAAGCCTTACACAGAGTGTAAATGCTATACTGTACATGGTAAATATAAGCTTTGGAGTTTCCGCATACTGAAATAATATACTCCAGTGATTTCGTTGTAACATTTAGTTATATTTCTATGGTTAAATCCAAGGTTTGTTATACCTAAAATCTAATACATTTAACTTGGTTTCCCCTAGAGTTGGCGGGACCAAAGATTTTGGGTTCTTCCGACTGCCATCCAGCTGTTGGGCACCTTCTCGGGAAGGTATCCTCATCTACAGTCCTCTGTGAGGCAATTCCATCGGACAACGTTGATTGAAACCTTATCTCCTTTGACATTTTCTTTGCTGAGTGGTTTTGGCATTTCCCTCTCTGTCTGGCAGAGCCTTCCAGTTCCAGCCCATGGATTCAGGGTTTCATGCAGGTTTTTCTTTTGCCTCTCTGTGTTGTTGACGAAGTTATTTCTGCTCCTTCATATCTCTGCCAAGAATATATATCCGACTGTTAGATCTGTAGAGATTGTTCCGATACTTACCACTCAAAAGGAGTCGCCCTGTCACAGCAGTCCAGCCCAGGTAATCAATTTTCCCTTATACTTGGAATATTTCACTTCAATGTATTCATTATTCATTTCTTTAATAAGTTGTTCATTTGGATTGTTAGGTTCTGCCGGAGGGTTTCATACTGCACGAGTATGCTTGCTCGGAAACGAAACCCTACCTCCTCGCCCAAGTCCGAGGGTTGCAGACCTACTTCTCCATCCAGACACCGGGTAATGTGAAGGGTTGTCCCATGAAATCTTGGGTTGAAGAGATTCGGAGTCATAGAGAGTTATCGGTTTTTTCATGCTAGCTTCTTAAGTTTCTCTTCAGTTAAATTACTCTCAGACTTATATCTTGTTGAGGCACATATTTTTCTAGTTCCTATGTAAAGACGCCTTGCAGTATTTTTGTTCTGAGCATAGTATTGTTGTTTCCAATTTAAAGGATTCTGGGCGCGCAACTTGAATTGGGTTTGCAACTTCCCATTGTAAAGTAAATCATGTTTAAGCTTATACCAATCAGAAGAAGGTGATTTCACATTCTGAGTTTTCTAGTTAGATATAGAGCTCTGTTACTATGAATTTATGTGCCTTATATTTTGAAAGTTACAAGGTTTGTGCATTTATGGAAAGGGCTTCTACCTTTGCACAGTTCTATTATTTACACAGAGGTCTGTGGTGTTCATCCGAACTGGCTTTCCTTCTTTGTTTAAAGAGAGCATTAGTCGTTTACCCACAATCAATTATTATGGTCTTGAATTTGTTTATATGTTTCATACCATCTTGTTTCAGTATTTGTATCTGCATGTTGTTTTGGGGTTTCTACCCATGTCCCAACATGAACAATACTCATTAATTTACTGTGAATCTTTGATAATTCACAGCAGATTCTTTGCTATGTTTTACCTAGATGACCCATGCTCGTTTGGGGTTAAAGTTCTTGGGTTCGAAATTCAATTGTTTCCTGAATGTCATTTTTTTAAAAATAAAGCTTGTTTTTTAACCTTAATGTCAGTTCTGGTTCTCTCTTTTCCTTAAGAGGAAGATTCCTCTCGGTTTCAGTTTAGTATAATTTGGTAGGCTTGATTTTTCCTTAGGGTTTAAATTGATGTTCGTTGCTTGCATTTTCTTAGTTAATGAATCATTAAAAGGGTCGTGATCTACATTTGCTTTTCCTGTATCTGGGTTGTCTGTAAGTTATATTTTTTTATTTCGTTCCAAAATAGTAACCCTCTCCATTTGAAAGTTTCTAAAACAGTTCCAACGAGTTATGAGAGTTTCTTGCTTACTGGTTTACTGCTTTCTTAAGGAATTATATATATTATATAGCCTTAGGAAGTGGATTCTCCTAAAAGATGATTGCTAATCTGATTACAAATCTTACTTAATTTCTTTAGAATTTCCTTGGTTAGACTAACTTCTGTTAGATAGCTAGCATACTGAAGTAATTAGGCCTTTACTAAATTAGCACATTTAACCTTTTCCAAACAGAATACATGTCTTTATTCAACAATACATTTAACTTTCAGAAAGAAGTAAATACTTATCTGATTTCTGTAGCAATTACTGTCGACTGCTTAGTCCCAGTTCGACTATAATTTGCTAAAATTTCCTCCCAACCTTGAGACCAACTTTCCAGCTTGAGTCTCCCCCCGAGTTGTTCCTCACATGTAGGATGTTTCCTTTAAGACTAATGGTCTTAACATGCCACAACTATCTGGTCTTAACGAGACTTAGCTTTATGAACCCGTCTGACATATCAGCACGGTATCTTTAGTTCCATTTCTTTTCTTGATCTCAGGTACGTATATCCTCTTGATCTCTTCCTTGAGAATAAATCTTCAAGGAAATAGTTAGGGATAGGTAACCACCTACCCTAACTACCTAACATGTGAGAATTACATGATTGTCATCATCAAGACATTCACTTCATGCATAGCTTAATCAAAATAATAAATATATAAACTTATAATAATAATATCCAGTTTGTTTAACTGCAGTAATTAAATATTTACAATTACTGGGGACATCACAAAAATGTAATATTATTTGTAAATATGTTGTAAGTGAAATTCTAAGTGTCATTAGTGGAATGTGAAAGGTCATCATGTTATGTAATGAGTTATTTGTAAAGAAGTTGAAGAGTCATGAGGGTAGTCAAAGAGTCACAAAGGGGAATGTCACGGATCACCCTACCCTTTGTTATAAATAGAACCTCATAACTCATAGAATAGGCTTTTGGGAGCCAAGCTTTTGGCTAGGCTTAGGCTTAGAAAAGGCTTGGGAGTATTGTGGTGAGCCTTGGCTTCTCCACAACGTAGAGCGAGTATACTTCTTTGAAAGAGAAGGTTTTCTTCACTGTAATGTTCCATTATTGGGGCTAGTGGTTGTCAATGGTCTTTGCATGGACGGAACTTTCACTTATAAAAATAATATCAGAGCCAACACGATTTCATCCGTATGTTGTTATTGTAGTTGGACTATTCTAGTTTCTTTAGCAATGTATGTTGTTTAACTTACACATTTTCTTATGAACTACTTAAATTGTATGAAATTGTACGAAACCTATTGAACGTGCGTTGTTGGATTAAGTTTCTATTTTAGCATGTGATTTCATTCAACTCGTGTGTTCCTTTCAATCTGTGTACTATTACAGGCTTATAAGGGGAACACTTCCTTTTCCCCTTCATGTGTTAGAACCTACATGCATCGCACTTGACTCTCTACAAGGTCACACACTTGATATCACCCAAATTTATCTTACTTACCTCTGCACGCTACTGCAGTCAAGGCATTACACTACCACCCACTGTTGGGACTCCTACTCCAAACGGTTTGAGTTCTAGTTGGGACTTCTTATCGAGGAGATCCCCTGAATGTTGGCGGATCCAGCATTGTCAACAATTAGAAACCTAACCATTAACCATAAATTTATAGAAGAAAAACATAAGTGATGTTAATTACAACCAAATTGAGGTGCATAACTTTTCCATCCAATGATATATATATTGCCTGAGTGGCTTAAAAAAAAATACAAAATAGAGTGCAAATATTTGGATCCTATGGTATTATGCTCTTGTTGTTCTGAATATTTTGTTCCCAAATTACTTGTGATAGAACTTTTATGCTTGTCGATTAAATATCTCTATTATACTCCACAATCCTTAATCCATCTCAAGGCAAGGCCCTCTTTTGAGAGGCAATTTGTTGTCCTATTTCTCTCCCTGTAAATATGAGAACATGTAAAAATCAAGAAAGAGTCAATGAGTCGCATGTATTCCTCTAGAACATGCATGAGAATAATGTTCCAGCATACTTGATTTTTGTTAAGCCAATTAATAGTGAGCATAGAGTCCCAAAAAACATGAATTTGAGTGCATAGAGCAAATAACAACAATTTTTTAAAAGCCAAGAACTTCACTTGGTTGTTGGTCTTTTGGACAAAACCAATTTTAACCTGATAAAAGTGAGCCTCTGTGAGAAAGAGGATGAAGCCTCCTCCACTATGTTGTCCATTATTATTTGCAGCTCCATCAAAGTAGGCCCACGACCTTGTTTGATCAATGGTTTCTATCCTGATCACTCTAGGGCGGACTAGGAATTTTTCTTATGGTAGATGACTTAAGATAGTGAGGGATTTAATAAAAATATGCTTAGGTACCAAGGGTTTGTACTAAAAAATGACATTTTTTTTGGCCATCCACACCATCCAACATATGATTAGGGGAAGGGGTTTGATGGCATGACAATTGGGGTTTGCGAGCCATGCCTTCCAAGACTCCTCAAAGTCCTATCCTTCCCATGCACTTGTGTGTCCCATTGCAATCCTGCATTCTTTCCAAACCTGCTGATAGAAAGGGTAGGTCATGAATATATGTGATGCATTTTCACCATTGTTTTTACATAAGGAACACCATCCTAACCTAATCATAAATATTCTTTGTGAGATGTTCCAAGTGGGTATCTTCTTCTCCACTAGACACGACATTAGTAATTTGGATTTAGTAGGACACTTGGCTTTCCATACCACTTTCCCGCACAATATTTGATTTTCTAAAACTCTATTAGCCATTAAGGAGATATATCCAAGCTTAGGGGTATATATTCCTATAGGGGAGATTCTCCAAATTAGTTCATCTTCTCTATATGTAAGTCTTATATGATGGTTTGGAAGTGCTTCCATGTAGTCTTTCCAGACATGTCTCTACTCCTCCTTTAATCCCATATCACTAGAAGATATCCATCCTTATCTCCGTATGAATGAATTTACAGGGTTGGAAATTTAAGCGATTTTTGAGTATCCATTATCACTTAGAATTTCTATTAGAAGGAGGGGCAATGAGTGACTATGGGTACTACTAGGCATGGGATCGGGGCTAAGTCTCACTCTGTCACCTCTGTTAACCCTCCATGCCAACCCTTTGCCAATGATATCAAAATATTTTAGGACAACCCTCTAGGCTATTGAGATATTGGCCCTTGGCTTGTCAACCCTTCTTATCTAATCTTCCAATGAGAATGGGGCTATGCATTTTTAGATGAATACCAATGTTCATAAAATTTGCATTGGGATTAGTCTCCATCCACATTTGGAACTCAAGACTTTTGAAAATAAGAATATGTTCTTTAGGCACTAGCCTCCCAAGAGTTTTGGCATAGAAATTTATCCCATTTGACCCAAGGTAACACCCATGTTCTTGCTTCCTAGCTTAGAGAAAATTTGATCAGATTATTTTGATTTTTTCTAGGATACATTCGGGAATCCATGCAAGAGATGTCTAATAAACGAGGAAGGATTCTAAGACAGAAGTGATCAAGAATATATGACCAACCTTAGAAAGCCATCTTAGACACCATTTTTTCAATTGTTTTTCCACTTTGACAATGAGCTAATGCTAATCTTCCTTGTAACAATTTGGTTTAAGTTGAAACCCTAATTACTTCGCACCTTCCCCTAGAGATTTAGATTCAAAAGGGAGGATCTGGGTGAAATGAAAAATGTCTTCATCTTCCAAATGGTGGTATGATATTAGAGAGTTGAGGTTGTTTATGGACATACCTGTGGCTTTTCCATATAAGGAGAGATTCTTCAATAGTATGTTTATCTCTCATAGAGAGCTATCGTAAAAGATGAGAATGCCACCTACAAAAAGAAGGTGCATGATAGTTAGTGTCGGGGTAATGAGAGATCTATGAAATTTCTCGAGCATTTTCACCTTTGTCAGAAGACACCTACTCTATTAAAAATTTATGGTGGACAAGTTTTTTACTTTAATCTTTACAATGTTGACCAACAATTATATTTTGTTGTTATTATAATTCATACCTTTGTGATAATAAACAATTTTAAATTCCTACTTTTAAAAAGAAAATGTAATTTATCATATTAAATTGAAAAGCAACTCTCTCTCTCTATATATATATATGTGTGTGTGTGTGTGTGTGTTAGATTCCATATCGAAATATTCGAAATATACATCATGCAAAATATATTTGCATAAAGCTTCAAAAGATCAAGAAAGATTAATCTACACAAAACAAAAAGTTCCTCAATTCTCCATATTCATTTCAACTCATAATATCATCATATTTCTAATGCTACTACCTCCAAGTTCTATCCCTCAAAGTACTCATGGATTTCCAAAACTGCCTAACAATCATGAAAGATCGATCAACCAGAGAGTTCAACTTTTTATATATGTGATGAAAAAACCATTCTCATCCCTTGATTTTGCTTTGAATATAAAAAAATATGGAGTGGAAATTGCAACCTTTCTATTTATCTAATCTACAAATAGTTATAAGTCCTCTAGATGTGAAGCTTTTTTGCCTCATAAAAATTTGCAGTCTATACCAAAACCTACAAAACATAAAATATAATTAAATTATTAAATCCTCTCCCCACACATATACATCTATATTTTTTTTTATTAAAAATAATATTATCAATTTTTCCTTAAAATATATAATTTACTTTTACAATTTCAAAATTTACTAACACAATTTCAAATATATCATTTAAAAACATTTATTTTCAACTTAATATAATATATCATTTGAAAAGCACTTATTTTTTACCTTCATAAAAGATATAATTTAAAAAGCACATATTTTTAATCTTAATAAATTCCAATAATATAAAGTTAATATTATTTATATATTATAAATTTTAATTTCATTTGATCTTGAATAAATTTTATAGGTTATATAAACCTATTATTATTTACATGTAACGGTTCCATTAAATTAATAATAAAAAATGGAAATGTAATTTCAGTGTAGTTAGATGTGTTTGTTTTGTTTTTTTCATTGAAGAACTAATCTCATTTAGAAAATTTAGACGTAGTTTGTAAAAATGAAATTTTTACTTTATTAGATTAAAATATTAATTTATATTTAATAATTTTTTTTTTTGGTATTTAAGCTTTTGATACATAATGAATTAACAAAGTAAAAATACATTTTTAATTTATATATATTTAAATATTAATTTATATTTAATAACATATGTTTTTAATTTTTATATTTAAATATTAATTTATATTCAATAAAATATATTTTTTATTTTTATAATTTAATAGTTAAATATTTTTTTTGATGATGATGATGATGATTAACGTCCACTGAGACCAAATAATGGTCTATCGGACCTAAAGAAACAAATTATCTATTTTGATTTAAGATTTTATTCCTATGCTCAAAAAGCTTGGAGAGAAGCCTCCCGAGCTCACTATAATTTTGACATTGTAAAAGGCTAGGAAGGTCAGTATTGTAACAAAGATTGTGAAACTGAGATCTAATGTGGTTATACGCAGGGTATTCTAAGAGGAAGTGGTTTTCATCCTCGATGTTCCTATTCTCACATATATGGCAAATCCTTTCCGTCCATGTCGTTTTAGGAACTGCCCAACGACCTGTTTCACTATGGAGCTCATGAGAATTTGTTCTAATCTTTGCTATATTGATTTTCTTCTTTGAGCTAGTTAAAATAGAGAGATACTTTTGATCTTCTAGGGTGGGGTTGATGACTTTCTTATAATAACTTAATTTTCTTTTAGCCGCTAAGTCTTTCTCACACCATATTTTTTCTTTGAACTTAGAAGTAACAATATCTTTAATGTTATTTATGTTTTGCAATGGATCATTTTCGTTGATCTCCCAATAGTTTAACCAGGCCCTTGTGTCTTTATGCCACCCTCGATTGAGCCTTAGGTGGTTTTGGCTAGAATTTAAAGCTAGCTTAGGAAGTCTATGATCGTCTATGTTACTGATTTTGTGCTTGTACAACAGAAACCTAAGCATAGCTACGCTCTCAATAGGGGAAAGACCCGCGTCTATGAGGAGAATAGGATAGGGTGTATTACTTTTAATTTTCAGGTTATAAGTTATAAAACGCTTCTGGATTTGCTCAATCTTTCTCCATGATTCTCTGGAGATGCTGCAACCCCAAACCTCACAGCCATATAAGATAACAGGAGTGACTAAAGTTTCAAAGAGGAACTTCTTTTTATCCCACATTACAAGGTTTGCTATTTTACAATTATTTTCAAGACCAAAGTAAGCTTTCCACCCCCCATAAATCCTTTTCTCAATGCTATGGTTCCAGTTGAGCTTGTGATGAATATCAATTCCTAGGTACTTGTAAGAATACACTTCCTCCAAGTTATTATTGTCATACATAAAATTAGCATAAGTGTCCTTCTTGGATTTGATAATCATAACTTTCGTTTTGTCAGTGTTAATAGCCATACCCATGGTAGAGCATAAATCCTTAAGAAACCTGAGTTGCTTATTAAGATCAGATGGGCACCTTGCTAAAAGAACAATATCGTCAGCATAAAGAAGAAGGATGACAACTATCCCAGCTAAGATCGTGCCATCACATCCTGCTTCCTCTAAATAACCTTCGAGCTTATCGATGTAAATGCCAAATAGGGTAGGGGAGAGGGGGAAACCTTGTTTAACTCCGATGTTACACTTAATATCTTTCGACCACCCTTCATTGCTCTTTAGCTTGGCAATTACATTCTCGTATAACCTTATAGCGGCAGCTCTCAACTCGAGAGGAACCTTTAGCTCTTCTAATCTATTCCAAAGGTTGTATCTAGGAACCGTATCGAAAGCCTTTCTAAAGTCCACAAAGAAACAAAATAAATTGGATTTCTCATTACGACATTCCTCCACAATGATCCTAAGCATAACAAGGTGGTCTATTGTTGAGTGATGCCTTCTGAAACCTGCTTGGCCTTTAGCCTGCTTACCTTCACTTTCAAGACATATGCTTAAATTCTTTTCCAAAATACTACCATATAACTTGGCTAAGAGAGGGCTGATCATAATTGTTCTATAATTAGAGGGGTTATTTGTATCCCCACTTTTAAAAATAGGGATAATGAGGCTCTCAGTCCAAGGTTTAGGGAACCCTTGCTTGACTGCTTGATTGAAAAGCTTGTGGATGTGGGGGATGAGGACAGGACCTCCAATTTTTAAGATTTCTGCTTGGTAACCTTCAATGTCCTTAGCTTTCCCATTAGCAAGGCGATTAACCCCAAACTTAATGTCTTCTAAAGAGAAAACTTCTTTCTTTGTGAGAAGGGTTTCCAAATTATCCATGACATTTGGAGACTCATAAAGCTTTTTAAGATAGGAATTCCAATCGTGAAGAGCAATTTTATTATTATCCTTAGTCTTCCTAGTTAGAATCTGCCTCCAAAATTTCTTAGGAGCTACCTTAGAGAGGTGTAAGAGATTCTCCTGTCTTTGACGGATGTACTGCCTCTTTTTCCTTTTAGTTAGTGCTTTGTATATTTTTATCTTGTCTATTTTAAGAGATTCATCAACAGCTTCCGTAATTGCTCTCCTTGCACTTTTACAATCTTTGTCATACCATGGATTGGTTTTGCTATTTCTTTTATTATTTGAAACTTCAATTGAGAACTTGTTAATATAATATGAGAGGGTTGTAGTAAAATTATGATAGAGGTCTTCTATGTTGTCTATATTAGATAAAGAAAGCAAATTAGTTTTTAATTCATTTAGAAAGAGATCATTTTTATTTCTATCAAATATTAAGTTCTTTTGGCTATAAGTATTATTTTCTACGGGAACTCTATGCATGACAAAATTGAGAGTTATAAGTAAAGGCATATGATCATAGTCAGGTTCGTGGTCGTTTAAGATGTCAAAATTTATTATTTCATTGTATAATGGGAGATCGGAAATAACGTAGTCTACCACGCTGCTACCAAGTCCATGGATGCAGGTCATCTTGCTAGAATTGGGCCACTTCTTTAGACCGTTGCAAATTATGAGATCCTGAGCACTACAAAGCTTGACTAGCTCCGACCCAAACACATTTTCCCCGAGATCTTCAGAGTTCCTTTTGTACCTGCTAGCCAGAGTAGCGTCTTCATCTAACCAAAGAGGATTAGGGTTGGAATGATTGCTTAGAATAATAGCTTGGTTGTTTGAAGTTCGAGCATTAAAGTCACCTATTAAAAGGATATTACCGTCATTCCTTAGGCTAGAAATATCATTCTCTAAGCCATTGTAAGGGTTAGTTTTATCTAGATTCTTCTTCTTATAGAAGTTAGAATTAATGGGGGGAAATAACATATTGCTATGTAGGACGTTTTATTATTAATGTCTTTGATCTCTATCCAACTATATTGGTTGTGAGGGTCGTTTTTATAAATCCTAACATGGGGGGAGATGTTCTTCTTAATGTAACAAGCTATTCCCCCAATGCCTCTATGGGAGGATCGCTTGTTCCAGGTAGACCATAGGGTAAATCCATCTATGTTAGGGACCTTAGATTCTTCGTGCTCCCAAGTTTCAACAAGCAAAATAATATCAACATCACTTGAAATCCAACTTAGCTTGGGGCCTTTGTTCCATGGGAAGCCCCGACAATTCCAAGAAAGGATCTAGAGCATGTTTAATTGCTATTGATTACTATCTTTTTGGTTTCTATCTCGAATAAAGGCTTTTCTATTTCTGATTATTGCCCATTTTCCTTCCTTTCTAGCTTCTTTTAACTTTTGAACCTCCTTTCTTAATTCTGCTTGGTCTTCTGGAATGAGATCTTCATTTATGAATATTCCCGTTCCTTTTAGACTTGAGGTTTTACTAAGTATGTCGTGTTTATGAGCAGTGGAGCTCACCTTTATGCGGATTAGTCTTCCTTTATTCTCGGTTAATTTCCCCAACCTTGTTGCTTCTGTGAGACATAATGTTTCAATTTGTAATCTATTATGTAGTTCTGTCTGGGCTAAGGCTAAAGTATCCTCATCTACTTCCTCTTTTAAGCCGAATATTATAAGGTTTAAGACCCTTTTGTTACGCTCGTGGTATAATTCTATTAATTTTTTCATTTCATCTTTAATTGGTTTGATATCTAACTTATCTACCACATTATTTAGGGTGAGATGGCTATTAACTTTTTCTTCTAGTTCTTTAATCATGTCTTTCATTTTAAGACTCTCTAAAGTATCAGCATCTCCTTGCTGGGATGGTTGGTTAGTATCTTGGTTATGTTTTTCTATAACCTGCAGTCTAGTCTCCATTGCCTCCATTTTATTCTCTAGTAGTTCTATTTTATTTTCTATTTGTTTTTGGATCGTGTCTTCAAGAGATGCAAATTTATTTTCTAGCATGGCTTCTAACTCTTTTTGTAGCTTGGCTTCTCTTTCCTCTCTACGTTTCTCTAAAGACTATATATACTCATAAAGGCCTTGTAGAGTAACTGTGCTAGGTCTTCCCTTGGTAATCTTTGGTAACTGTGGTGAAATATTCATACTTGAAATTATATGAGCAATTAGAAAAAGAAAAAGATAAAGAATATGTGCACCTGATATCAGAAAACCTGACTGCAGATCGCCCGTCTGCCCTTGGTAATCTTTGGTAACTGACTGCAGATCGCCCGTGCCCACCGCAACCTGCAGACTCTTTCACCGAGCCTCAGAACACTTTCACCGAAGAATATATAGAGTAATTTTTTAACTCTTTCACTGAGCCTCAGAACTCTTTCACCGAAGAATATATGCGAAGAATATATACAGTAAGAATATATGCCAAGAATATATAGAGTATGTTTTTAACTCTTTCACCGAGCCTCAGAACACTTTCACCGAAGAATATATGCGAAGAATATATAGAGTAAGAATATATGCCAAGAATATATAGAGTATGTTTTTAACTTTTTCACCGAGCCTCAGAACACTTTCACCGAAGAATATATGCCAAGAATATATAGAGTATGTTTTTAACTCTTTCACCGAGCCTCAGAACACTTTCACCGAAGAATATATGCAAAGAATATATAGAGTAAGAATATATGCCAAGAATATATAGAGTATGTTTTTAACTCTTTCACCGAGCCTTAGAACACTTTCACCGAAGAATATATAGAGTACGTGTTTAACTTTTTCACCGAGCCTCAAAACACTTTCACCGAAGAATATATGCGAAGAATATATAGAGTAGGAATATATGCCAAGAATATATAGAGTATGTTTTTAACTCTTTCACCGAGCCTCAGAACTCTTTCACCGAAGTATATATAGAGTACGTGTTTAACTTTTTCACCGAGCCTCAGAACACTTTCATTGAAAAATATATGCGAAGAATATATGCCAAGAATATATAGAGTATGTTTTTAACTCTTTCACCGAGCCTCAGAACACTTTCACCGAAGAATATATGCGAAGAATATATAGAGTAAGAATATATTCCAAGAATATATAGAGTATGTTTTTAACTCTTTCACCGAGCCTCAGAACACTTTCACCGAAGAATATATGCGAAGAATATATAGAGTAAGAATATATGCCAAGAATATATAGAGTATCTTGGTTATGAGTAATGAGGAAAATCATCATAATTCATAATTCACTGTCAAATGAGTAATGAGGAAAATCATAGTTGACTACTATTTGAGAATGCAGACGTCATCATTATTGTTATTCAAGGAAAACCATGTCACGTAAAATGTCTCATTCATGGTAGGGTAGGCTTTCACTCTTACTAGATGCCTTTAAATCATGGATTGTTAACTTATTTTCTTACATCCAAGGCAAATAATCTCTTTACTAAAAAAATAACTTAAATCATATTCCAAAGCGTCATAAAATATTTTTCTATTACACGCATTCAAAATACTTTATAATTAAATGTTATTTAAGTTTATTTAAATGTCTTATTATTATTTTCAAAATACTTCGTAACTAGTCAATCACATAAATGAACCGCCGCACTTATTTCAAATTTGGTTTTAAAATTAATATTTAATTTATTAATGAAGTGGCGACAGCGGAGCCATTGGGCCCTCAGCGGTTTCCAATACCACTAGACCCCTCGCATTCTGCTTATGGTTTTGTACAATACCATAATATGACGTCAGCAAAGGCAGCTGAGCCATTGGGGGCCAGTAATTTCCAATACCACTAGTAACCCCGCATCCCGCTTGTTATCACTAAACAAATTTCAAAGGAAAAGGGTAAGGTAAGAAAGATTTGGTTTTGGTTATTGTCATGCTCCTTTCATGCATAAGAAGCACTTGGCAAACTCAGGGTCAGCATTCACGAAGTATAAGTGTCTAGCAAAGACAAAACAAGGAAAGGAAAGACTCTTATGAACTCCAAAGTTTCATGTTATGAAAAACAGCAGCCAACTTCCAAGGGGATTACCAAGCAATGGAAAACTCATCTATGAAAAGTAAAAGAGGTTTTCATTCTTAAGATACTAAAGTACAAAAACCTCTTCCAATTTCTTCAAATCCATTATTATTTGAGAGAAATGAATGATCAAACTTGCGCTACGAAACTGCTGTAGGTGCAAGTTTTCCACAGGCATATTTCTCTGTTTGAAAAGGTAGTCAACTTCCAGGAGGTCTCTAAAGCAACTGAAAGCCTATTTTGGGAAATGGAAAGAGGTTTTTATTCCTAACAGACTGAACTAGAAAAACCTCCTTCAGTTTCCTCAAATCCATTACGATCTGAGAGAAATTAATGACCAAAGTTGCGCTACGAAACTGCTGTAGGTGCAGTTTTTCATCTTCTGTTTGACACAGGTGTTTCAAAGACACACTCTGAGCAGCTGGAGTAGTATTTAAAAAAACAAAAAGAGGCTTTTGTTCAGCATGGATTTTTTCACAAAAACCTCCTTCCGTTTTTCCAAATACATTTTTTACGAGAAGTTATGAGCTCTGTCCCAAGACCTATTTTTCAGCCAGAACAGAGCAAGGGACAGCCTCCTAGTTTCTAGGAACAGCAAAAGGATGAGTCATCAAGGGCCAGATGGAAGGATATGAGCACCATCAAATTCGACTTCATGGAGTGTTAGGTGTCAAAGAATGCTTTAAATGTTTAGATAAGGTTGTTGTAATCATAATAAGGAGTTACACTCCTAGTTGGATTAGGTCTCTAGGACTACTAGTTAGTTGTCAAATGCATTTAAAGTTTTGTTTTATGGTTAGAATAGGTGTCAAGGATGGAAAATTCGAATTCCCCTCATGCTGGAGGAAGGAATCTACATGAACTCTATATATGGGAGAAGAACTAATGTATTAGGGGTTGGAAATTTCAAGAGAAACAGTGCATATTATGTTATTGCAGAACACTGTATGTTTTATGTTAATGCAGAACTTTGGCTTTACTACTCAGGATTCAGAGAGGGTTTTATGTGTTTTATTTCCTCATGGATTTCTTCATTTTCTCACTTGCAGTAGTATGAACACATGTTACTTAGAATTCATTGATAATGCTCTAACTTCCTTCATGTGTTCATAAACTGTGTTTCCTATATGATGTCTCTGTTTTGCTAGTAGATTAAAACTCTTTATGCCCTGACTTCCATGTAAGCTGATCAGTTGTTGTACTAAAACATGCTCTGACTCCATAGCCCAATAGATGCTTGTTGATTGGAATTTCAACCATTTATACATTTTCATTTGATTTCAATCCATAGAGTTAGCCATCTTATTCATTATCCAAATCTCTAATCTTGTGAGAGAGCCCTCTCAAGTTGGGGAGGCTAAGCCTCAGCCTAAAGTAGGTTTGAAATAGTTACTTGAAGTCTTCCTGGTCTGCAGCCTTCCAGGACCTGATTTTGAGATAACACCGCTCATGGTTTTTTACAATACCATGTTATAACGTCAGCGAGGCCCAGGCTAGTCAGTTTGGTGGAGCGGCGAGCCATTAAAACTAGGACATTTGTTTTCAAACATTTGCTTGAAATTCTGGAAGCAAGAAAATCTCACTCGGGAATTGGAGAAAGACTCCACGTCGTGGAACTATCTCGAATTTGGAAAAAACCATTTCAATTTTTTTATTTTTATTTGTGAGACAATAAAACCTACTTTCATATTGAATAATTGATTTTGAACGAATTTATATCAGATTACACTAAGTAATTGATTATGAAACCTACTTTCATGAATCTATATCGGTATGTCAGATCATATTGAATAATTGATTTTGAACGAATTTATATAAAGATCATACTGAGTAATTGATTTTGAAATCTACATATCAGCGCATCAAAAAAGAATTTCGTTTATAAGACTATTCCTCTATCCATAAAGCAAGAAAAAAAGAGGAATCTGCAAGGTTCACAACCCAAATGAACACTGCCAAAAAAGAAAACCAAAAAACAACATCTGATATGAGAATTAAATCTCAAACGAACACATTCCACAACTCTTGTCATTAGTGAGCTTTTCAACGAACATAAAGTCCACATTGATCCAGGTGGACATTGGTGGCCACCCGCCTGTTCAACTTGGACCCCCACAATTGTTTCTTTCAGTTTTTCAGTTTCCTTAATTGTAGCACAATTTATTGTTTTTCGCAGTTTTTTGGGCCCTGAATTTCCGGAGCCTTTTTGAGGCCCTAAATGACATTTTTTTTTTCAAATCACCAGTGGTGAATGAGTCTTTGCCTGCATATTTCTTGTCAATAGTTGTAGTCCTCAGATAGATCTTTCTAATGAGACATCGTGTGCACAAACAGAGATCGTATACCAAAGTTACGACCTCGGGAAGTTGATATACCAATTTACCCCAAAAAGGCCCATAGTTTGGCATTTCATCTCCTAGGGTTAGGTTTTTGGATGTTTTGGGGTTTTCCATTGTTTTTCAATAATAAATAGACCTTCAAGCCTCATTGTAACACAATTCAGAGGCATGTAGCTGCCACATCTCTTCTCAGAGATAAACTACTATCGCCTGAGTTAGTTTATTTGCATTTTTTATGTAAGTATATTTCAGTTCTTTGATATTAATGAAATGAAGTTTTATTTTTGCTACATCTCTTTGTTTATGGTTATATCTATAATTTGTTGCATTCCTGTTTAAATTCAGATCACAGACATAAGGAGAGTCCGAATTTGGAGAGAGCATCAACCTCCATGTTTTGCTCCCGATAGACATGTTGGAAGGAGACAACCGAGAAAGAAAGGATAATGTTCCTAATCAGTTGAATCCAATTGCAGAGAACTGGAACCTCTAGAGAGAAATGACTCTGAATCCAATTGATCATAACTAGGGAGTCACCAATAATAATAATATTTTCAATGCCCAACCTAGAATAGCACTGAAGAGCACCCCACAATGCACCCCACAATGCAATCATTTCAGCTCTACAATTGTCCCCCCTGCCACCATACTAGAAAAAATGATAATGAACAGAAGGGTCCAAGTGAAGAGAGACACCACATCCACAATCCCCTTTAGAGGAGGCTCCATCAAAGGAATAGATAGGAAAAATGCCAACCAAATTGATATTTGAGACAGATTGATGGGAGGTATTTGGAATCCAGGGACCAATATCTTAGAAGAAATTTACAATGCTAAGAGAAACAACATTAATAACACAGACTTTATCCTAAAAAATTAGAGCATTCTTGGCTCTCCATATCCCCCAAAGGACATAGAGGGGGACAATCCTATGGGATTTAGCTCTTATATTCCATAGACTGAAACATTCATGGATGGAGGAGGCATCATTGATATGAGGGACACCCAATATAGAGGCCACCTCCACCCATATCTTGACAATGAAGGGGCAACGTAGAAAAAGATGAATGTTGTTCTCAAATTCCTTCCTACACAAAGAACACCAACCATGACCCAAAAAACCTCTTCTATGTAAATTGTCCCATGTCAGAATACAATTGTGAATGGCCAACCACGAGAAACACTTGATCTTCAAGGGAGCTTCCCACTTCCATAGCAGAGAGGTAGTATCCAAGAAGGATAGTGATTGGGATGTTGATGTGATGTGATCATAGGCTTCCTTGACCATAATCCTATCACTCCCAATGCGCCTGCCCCACACAAGCACATCAAACTTGTGTGAGATGTTAATTCCTGCCATGCATAGAAGACTATGATACCTTTCCCATTCAGCCAACATATCCTCTGATAAATTGATATGTCATGCATGTGACCAGGTATGTGCAACATTACGCTTCCTGGACCACTCCCACAAGCTAGCAAGAGTATCCAACCCCTGAGAATTGAGTTCATTAATGATAGAAATAGGGAGGAGATGACTACCATTGAGACCTTTAATGGCATCCATACCCACTTTAATTCTCAACCCATCACTGACCCTCCAACATAGATTGCTGCAAAGCCATGGAATGGAAAGCCTGAGACTGCTCCAGATTTTTGAAGGTCTACCAGCTGATGGTACCCCCACTGCAATCCACTCCTCCATGCTTGACTGTTTAATATATTTCCCAAACATAATATTTTTCCACAACCCCTTCTCAAAGAATAGCCTCCAAATGCTCGCAACCAGAAGGGCCAAATTGAAACTACAAGTTTCTATGATACCCCAACTACCTTTCTGCACAGACCTGGCAATGGACTTCAATCTAGTAAGATGAAACTTCCTCACAGCACCAACTCCAGACCATAGAAAATTGGCAATGATGGAGTCTATTTTGTTAATAGTTTCTTGTGGAATGTGGAAGATATGCATCCAGTAGACCATAATGTTAAGCAAAACAACCTTTATCATTATGACTTTGCCACCCATAGAAAGCCATCTCTTATCCTAGTTGGACAAATTCTTATTAAACTTAGTAATTAGCCAATCTGTGTCCATTATAAAATATTTTCTGGGCTTTAATTTGCATCCTAGATATTTAAAGCCCCTAGACAT
Organism: Pinus tabuliformis; assembly: GCA_031772625.1. Taxonomy (NCBI): domain Eukaryota; kingdom Viridiplantae; phylum Streptophyta; class Pinopsida; order Pinales; family Pinaceae; genus Pinus; species Pinus tabuliformis. Next base: position 148,274,595 of record CM062817.1, read on the forward strand.
GGATCAGATATCGACCCGAAACATGTAATCAATTTCAAGCATCACCGAAGTATCCACTAAATCGATGATCAACTTTGTTTTTTATTGGTTGATATTGAGACAAGATGCCTTTCCGAAATCCACAAAATCTTTTGGAATGATTCACACACAGAGAGCTTGGCCTCACTAGCACAAAATATGTTGTCCACAAACATTAAGTGGGAAATGTTACAACCTCTAGCGAGAATGCATCCCATGATAGCCCCTTCTGAATATTTGACCATGATTCCCATTCTAAAGGCTTCCATAACCAATATAAAAAGAAGAGGAGATAATGCACAACCTTGCCTAAGGCCCCTATGAGTTTTGAAGAATTGGGAAGGCTCACCATTGATGAGAACAACCATGGACATGAATGTTATGCAGGACATAATCCATTTGACATGTTAATGCTTAAAGCCAATATTATAAAGAATCAATGATAGAAACTCCCAATCCACGCAATCATATTCCTTGTGGAGATCAAACTTCATAAGACAAGCTTTTAATTTCTTTGTTTTGATCGAGTGGATGTACTCTTGCGAAATAGCAGCTAAGCGTCTTGGATCCCCCTATTTGAAAATAACCCAAATTTCTCCAAAAAAATGTGAGGCGATATAATCTTCTTAATTCTATTAGGAAAGGTTTTAGATATTATATTATATAAAAAAAATTGCATAATGAATTAGGCTTGAAATCAGAGAGAGATATCTTTTTCGGTAAGCTGCAATGTTCTTTGTCATGGGATTTGGATAAATTGGAACATTTGTACCAACATTCTAGGAGGCTAGGACTGCATAAAATAAAAGTGTCATCCTATTATGTTTCTCTATCGCATAGGGATGATTGGAGTTCAATTACCTATGTATAGATTGTATCTTCTCGTTCTTATTATGAGGTCGAAAAACCAAATATCGATATGTAGAAATAAAACACATGAAAAAACTTGGAGATACGTCTTGGGAAGCATTGTTGGGTCAATGATAGAAACAAGCTATCTAGCAAGGAAAATGGCAGTATTACTTGTATCAAGATTTCAAAAACCTTGGAGAAACTTTGTCAACATTTTGGAGTAGGACTGAGGAAGCTTAGAATGGTGTGATTGAGCACTTGGTAAATCTTTAGAAAGATGTGTCTAACCCTTAGAGAAATGTTGTTGTTGTAGTACCTGAAATGGTACTTAATGCAATTAATTGTTATTGTCTTGGTATTGTTATCACAAAGCTTGCATAACATCGACTCTTTTAGACCTTGTTCATGGTAATCATGAGCATCAAATCAAAAAATTATCCGTGATCTTGTGTGAATATTTTGAGGACATGGCCCCATTATATATTTATTTCTCACATCTTCTTAAGTTTACTATTGATTACTGTAGCAATTTAAGGGAATTGCCTTCTAGTATTTGTCCAATAGCTTCCCTTAAACAACTATCACGAATTCCACGATCTTTAGAAAGTTAGTGAATGTAGAAAAAACCTAGTTTTGAAGAAACAATTCATATAGTAAATTTGGTTAAAGGATGGCGGAACTTACTCAAAGTGTATTTTGATAGACTAAGAAATTAAGATGGGAGAAATTTAATATTGTAGAATATTACAAGTAATGATGGTATAAGCTTTGTAAATCATACTTCAATAGGTGGAAAAGGTATCCTCATCAAAAATATAATAAATTTAAGGACAACTGAATGTTAGAATAGATGGCAAAGTTTTCCTTGTTTATTGGGCAGTTGATACATGACATAGTCAAAGTTGTCAACCTCATTTTTGTTTTTAGAAATTTGATTCACAATTCTAGGTAAAGGCCTAGCTTTTTAAAAGAATAAAAAAGTCAGTTGTAGATGGAGAAAGGGGGATTTTTTTTAGGTTAGGGAGTAGGCTGCTTAAGGTTTGTGCCATTTTGTAAGCCTGATGGGCCTCTATATTTTGTAAATTTCTCATATCCATGGGGTTTCTCTTGGATTCATGGCCTGGAATAAATAGAGCTTAGTCCACCGTTTTTTTTCCATCACTTAAATATGGCCACCCCGCTCAAACTCTATGGTTGTTGTTCAGTGACAATGTACAACAAGTAAGCTTCTTAATATTTGAGGGAGCTCACTCTGTTTCAAGGGCCAGCATCACACTAAAGTAGGTTTGTTGTCACCTTGGCATAGTTCTGAGTAGCTAGGACTGTCTATAAGAAGTTGCAACGTACTAGGCCAAGGCTAATGTTGTTAAAATTGTTGTCATTCTATATTTTTGAGGTTGTGGGAGTAAACACATAGGAAAACATCAAAACCACTTTGGAAGCTAGGATCTAGCCCTTCCAGCTTCAGAGAGGGATCTGTTTGTTTAATTTAGCTTTGTTTTTATGTAAATTTTAGGTTAGTTATGACTGTACTTGTTTGTTTTGTTTGATTGGTTTGGTTGATTTGAGTGTTATAATTCCATTGGGCTATGGAGTCTATAAATAAAACTGGATTTTGCATCAACTTTTAGAGGAGTTCTCACAGGGCAAGCTAAGTTGCACTATTTGGATCTTTTAAGAAATTAAATGGATGGTGAAATAACAAAAGTGTAAGGTTAAGTAGAATTCCATGAGCAATTAAGAATTCCCAGATTTGATTTCAATGGAAAACATTAAAATTATAAACAACCAAAATACGATGCTCTAAATAACATATCCTATTTATCGCAATTTTTGTTGAATAATTCAAATATTTAGAATGACAAAGAAAGAAAAAACAATGTTCAAATAGCTAAACAGAAGAGGCACATCACCATTTGGTACACCACATGAATCATGTGAAAGGTCCTTGTACTATTGATGCTCTAGTGCTTTGAAAAATACAATATGCAAAATAAATTACATTCAGAAATCAACCCTTAATACTTCAAATAGTGAAGTATTTATAATGAAAATTACAAAAATCCTTTACAAAATCGTTTTCAAACCGACAATGTATTATTACCCTAAATACAAACAATATGATTTAATCTTGGTAGAAAAATAGGCCACGTAGGAAGCTGAAAGGAAAGGTGGCCCTATTTTGATGGTTTTGGTTGCTGAGTCAACCCAAAACTGTGCTGCGTCACTCAACTATTAGATGATTCAAAATACAAAATTCATAGTTCACAAAGTTAGGATAGAATATTTATTTATTTAGAATATTTAATTAAATATTGGAGACACTTAGAAATAAAATATTGTTGTAAAAGATATGACATCTATAATAATGTCGTATCTCGGCTCCAATTTAGGAGTAGAGTTAGTAGATTGGTTAGAATGGCATTTATTGTAAATGGTCACTTGTTAATTTAATAAGTAGTCCATAACTAGAATAGGTTAGGAAACTAAGCTTATATGTAGCTCATTCTCCTGATTGCAAGAGTGTTGGTGTGTGTGTGTGTGTAAATTCTTGCAAAATTATTGTAGAAATTTCTCTATGGATTAGCTAACTCTGATACCATGTAGAAATTCTGCAAATTCTCTACAAATCTACCTCTAAGATCATGTAGAAAATCTGACTGTAGATTAACCTGATAATGCAATATACCAAAGAAAAATACTATAATCTACTTCTACTATCAATTTGCAGAAGCTTAAAGATTGAGCAAGATCGAGCTAAACACATATAACCAGAAGAAGAAGAATCAATGCACATGAAACACAAAAAATACTCAGGGAAAAGCCTCAGCTAAAACCCCAACTATTTGTATTATCATACAAGGTGGAAATACATCAGAATTATACAAAGCCTTGGCTCTCACAGCTAGCCAGCTCTGAGTACAATCCTCCTGGATGCTCATAGGCAATGAAAGATTCTCACAAGCCTTCTCCTCTGCCCTCCAAGCTCCTATTTCCTTGTGCAGTTTCTCCTAGGTGATCTTCCTGGTACCAAGTGGAAAAATCTCAACCACATGGAACACTGATCTCTCACACTGATCTCACACCCTGTCAGAACTACACAATCCTTAAGAAACCTTACCTTGATTGCATGCATGAGTTTCCCTTATAGGAAAACACATGCAACTGATAGTACACTATCCTTGACATTTAGCTCAACTGGGTCTTTCTCAGAATAGACATGCATGAGTCTCTGATGAGGGAATCTTCAGTTATCTGAAGTATACTAGTTCAATGCATGCATGCATCAACTGACTAATAACTCACAATTAGTTCCTCAAATAGTTTGGAACTAATTTAACTGGACTTAACTCAATAAACTGAGCTAACTAATTACAACTCAAATATAGCTCAATCTTATCTTCTTAATTAAGGGATAATCTCCTTAATTTAAGGGATAATTGTTGCATGACTTCAGAAAGACTTCTAACTTGAATTTCTCCAACTAATTAATCCATAATGAATTAATTAATTATTTCCAAGCAGCTGGTGAGACTAAATTTGATTTTAATTCAAGGAAAAAATAAAATTGGAATTTATGGATTCTATTTTTATCATTTCTTGTTGCTATTTTCAACACTCCGTCTCAACAAGAAAGGAATTCAACTCGATCCCGATCGTGAACCTTTGGAATGTTATGCATGCAACACTTCTCTCTAGTGTTGTTGCTTCAGCTACTCCAGAAACAAAAAAAACATCCAACCTGAATCAGTATGATGCATCTGTCATCAAAGTCTCTGACTGCTATTGCCTTTGTCAACTGAAAACTTTGCGCTTCTATTGACTCTGCCTTTTTGCACAGATGTCAATCCTTCTCTGCACTCTTCAGTATCTAATTGCTCTAGCCTTTGTCACTTTGATCTCTAACTGCATCAATCCCACTAATTCCTCCCACTACTATGTACTTTGGGCTCCCGTAGCAAGGTACGATCCATGAGATAAACCTCTCAATGGACCCTTCCCAATTTCAGCCTTCTCGAGACTATCACTTTACATCGCCTCACCTCACACCTAGAGGTATGGCTACATGTGATCCCTCTGCCCAATTGGATTGTTCCCCCCTAATGGAGTTATCTACATGAGTGGATCTCATCACTTGGTCTCCTCTCTGCTTCTCCAATTGTGGCTCCTCCACAATTGTCTGAGACTTCTTCTGGGACTGCATGTTGAGAGGTAATTTACTCTCCCTCTCAACCACCAAGTCTCTAACATTTTCCTTGCTCCTCAAGGCTTTGCATGTATCTTGAACCTCAAGAGCATACAAGTTCTTAACTCGTGAACCAATTTGTTTCACCTCTCTTGTGGTGATGTGTCTAAGGAACCCCTTTCCTTTACTGTTTGGTAGCGCAAGCCCCGCGGAATGAGTATGGGGTGTGAAGCTCGGAATTTTGGGTAATATTAGGGTAAAATACTCCGCCGAAAGCGCGGAGCGTGAACTATAGTAGGTTGAGTCAAAGGGTAGTCCGCCCAAAAATAATGTAAAGAAATATTAATAGAGTTGGCCCACGGAGGGATCGCGGGCCAAGGAAAAGTATAAATAGAGCGTGGCTCTATGAGGGAAAAGTAGTTCTTTTAAAATATGGAATGTAATGGGTCCTAAAAGGCAATAGCTTAAAGCATCTGGAAGTCCGAGTCAAGGGAGTAGGGTAGAAGGTAGAGGCTTTGTAGTTGTGTGTGCAGAGGCTTGGAAAGTCCACAACTGTGTGCGCAAACTCCTACAGCTGAGTGTGCAAGGTGGATATGGATGTATTGTTGAAGATTGATAATAAAGATAAGTTTCTTCTGAATTCTGGGTTGATTATGACTTTACTCTTTTATGATAAATGAATTATTATGTTTTCTACATTTGCTACGGTTGAACACATGTAAACTGGGTTAATCTTGATGCATGAAGTAACCAAAAGTAATAAATATTTGGTTAAAGACCGTTTTAACTAGATCAAACCAGTAATAAGTGATTCAATATGTAATAAGCACGATAAGGGTATTCTGGTCTGTGCGGATCTGGCATAGCGCGAGGCTGCGGAACAACGTGTGAACCCCATCTCACATCCAAGATATCCCAGGGTGCGGAAACCTCGTTCCAGCACCCTCCTCTGCTACCTTGGGTGAGACCTCAGTTCGCGCTTCGTGGGCTGTTGCCAAAAGGGCCGGTAGTTGTGGGATTTGTTTGGCTAAATAATTCTTTTGAGCCTAGGTCAAGCCCAAATAAGCCAACAAATGGTTCCATTTCCGGGACCGGGATCTGCCTAAGGGGTGTCTGATGTGAAAGGAAGGGACACTAGAAGAAAGAGCGACGAAGGATCAGGACGGTAGTAATGGCGAGTGCCATCCAGTTACCAATATTCAAGGGAGTAGGAAGTGAAGATCCGGAAAAGTTTTGGTTTTTATTGAATTCAGTATGGGATGTGCAGTAGATCATAGATGATAATCATAGAAAATTTTAGGGGCGAATGTTCACCCTTTGGCGAAATTAAGGGGTTTTAAATTTTTAGTGGGCGAATATTTTGTATCATAGTACATTTTTACAAATCACCTCAAATAGCTCACCTTATTTTAAGGGAGAGGGTAAAAATGGTAAATTTAGCCGTTGAAATTAGGAGTTACAACCTTCCATTCGCCCATTTTCAAGAATAGGTTTTATTTAAGTGAACCCTATGGGCCAAAGGCCCAAACACCATATTTATAAAAGATGTATGGTAAATTAATAAAAATATAAATAAATGAGAGGTATGGTAAATAAATAAAACATTTTTTATATTTACTCTATAAGTCACCTTATATACATGCAAGGGTGTAAACAAATAAAAATATAAGTAAAGTGGAGGTATTGTAAATAAATAAAACGTCTTTTTATACTTACTCAAAAGGTATGGTAAATAAATAAAAATATAAATAAACTAGACGCATGGTAAATAAATAAAACCTCTTTTTATATTTAGTCCATAACCCGTGTTCTATTTATGAAGGCTCAAGAAAGAGGTTTTATTTAAGTGAATCCTATGGGCCAAATACCATATTTGTAAAAGAGGTAAGGTAAATTAATAAAAATATAAATAAACGAGAGGTATGGTAAACAAATAAAACATTTTTTTATATTTACTCCATAAGTCACCTTACATTTACGAACACTCAAACAATGCGTTATATTTAGGTGAAACCTATGGGCAAAATACTATGGGACAAATACCATGGACTAGATTGTTATTAATACCATGAAAAAAAAAACATTATTAACCCTAATATTAGTATTAATAAAAATAAAAATGGCACATGGTATTGACCCATGGTATTCACCAAAATGGCACATGGTATTGACCCATGGTATTCACTTGGAATGTAGCCTATTTAAATGGGGGAATTAAACCAGCATAGATCAATCTTTACTGTGGATCTACTAACCCCCGAGAGGTATCAAATATCGTGATATGCAAACTAGCATAGAGTGAAAAAATATTTGATCCGAGCAAGAGTAAAAATGGATGTTGTAATTTAATGTATGTTAAACATTTTAGCTTGGTTAAAATAAAAAATAAAATAAAAATCAACTATTAATTTTATTAATTTTTATAAATTACTAATAGTAATTTTTAAGCTCCAGGTTTATGATAACCCATGGTATTGACCCATGGTAATACCATGGTATTCATGTCAGCATAGACTATTTAAAGGGGAAATTCTATCATCTTAGATCCATCTTAATTCTGGATCTACCAAGTGCTCAGAGGGATAAATAGATTTCATCCCCCTAAGAGTGGTAGATGTGGAGTTAAGATGGATATAGGTTGGTTTTTATGATAATGAAGATATTAAATAGATTTAGGAAATTATATTGTAAAAACATCTTAAGGTGAATGGTTAAAGCATAGACATTGGACAAGTATATTTGTATACTTCTGTTTTATACTGAAACAAATCCAGGGCTAAAAGGAATGGATTGATTGCACTAGTCATCCTTCTATAACTTTCCAACATATGTTGGAGTAAACAGATTGTAATTTGGGTAGTAATTTTTCTAATTGCAAACAGGAACATACTTGTGTATTGGCAGGGTGGTTACGAGGTCCCTAGAAGTGATGAATTTGATTTTTCTTGGTTTTATATATAGTATTAAGTTTTTTCTCATGCTTTTTGTGAATGGCATGGGTGAATTTTATCCTACACCCACTAGGTTATCGATGTGTAATTTCGGTAATTTTGATTTCAAAAGATATTTTAAAGAAAAGCAATGATTTCATTTGTGTATTCAATAAACACAAGATTTTATAATTGAGTAAAATATTGGCCATGCCTGGTGAGAGATTCGCCAAAAAATTATATTACGTATCATATTATTGATGAAATCGCCTTCCATTTTTCCTATATACCATGGAGATTCGCCCATTTATTATACATGTAAATTTAGGGGGGGTTCTTAAAATTTTCCCTGATGATAATATCAAGAAAGCCATCTTAGTCAGTACATTGCAGGACTGAGCGTTAACGTGGTATATGAAGTGTTTAGGCATCAATCCAATGGCGGGGATAGCGGACATCCACATGGAATTAAAAAAGGAGTTTAGTTGGCCAAAATCGGAATCACAGTCGGTCGTGGGATTCAAAGAGATCACAATGATGCCTAGTGAGACCCCGTGGGATCTGGATCAAAGGTTAAAAAGCACTATTCACGAGGCCAACATGACCCTGATGGATGCACAACACCGCGCTTGGTTCATCGCATCACTAACGCCATATCTGAAATTGGCTTTGTCACAGCAGAAGATCTCAACCCAAGCAGAAGCGCTGGAGGCAGCAATGCAGCTGCACGAAACCCCGGTACAGGACCCAGGGTTGGGAGTTCAGCAAATCCAAGCGCAGGTCCAAAATTTGTGTTTGGAAATACAGAAGTTAAAACAAGACCAGGCGTTGGAAGTTCGGGAAGAAGTTTGGTGCATCAAGTGTAGGGGCCAGGGACATGATAAAGACCAGTGTCCAGTTGTTGGGCCATGAATACGACCACTTTGTAACACTTATTTCATCCATTTTTACTCTTCTCTATTATATCATCTATTATAATTTATCATTTAAATCCATTTTATAAATGATTTATGCTCTTATGGATGAATATTATTTATTCTCCTTTATTTCTAATAAATTGATGATTATGCATGATTTTATCAATGATAGTTTTAATAAATCAGTTGTAACATTATTCACTATTTTTAGCCTCCAAGATAATTTCCAGATTGAAGATTTGATCATTAAAAGTGCCAACTCAGAAATTCGCTGGAATAAGAAGTGACGATTTTGCGGTTGAGATTCTGAGCAAATGAAGTAGAATCTGGAAAATCTGGAACATGGGTTTTGTCCAGAACGGACCCAATTAACTTTAGTAGAAAATGGTTTGCCCAAATTCAGCTTGTACTGAGAGAAACACAGGGTTCTTTGAGCACGATTTTCTCAGATTTGTTGTTGCGGCCGTCCTCCAAATCTCAGCTGCAAAGCCAAATTCGTCTTGCTCTTGTTAAAAGCTGGATGGAAATATATCTTCTTGTTGATCAATTGGTTAGAAGCAAACCAATTTTGTAATAGAAATCATGTTGTACTTATCTTTATTGTAACTGCTCTCTGATCTCTCTTTATTTAAATCAGAACAGAGATCAGAGATGGGATGATTTGGGGAGATGAAAAATGATGGAAAAATGATGAAGAATGATGGTGGATTATTCATGATAGGATAGGGATTGTTGCATGCTATAATTCTCAAGCTTTTTCTGTTGTAATGATTCCACAATTGGCTGATTAATAAATGATTTGGGAGTTGCTGTTCATTCTTCTCATTCTGAAGTAACCCAGCAGCATCCGCTGGCGGCTAAGGGCCCAGCCTCTGGTGGAGTACGCTGCTGCTGTGTATCATATCCTTACAATTGCTTTCGTGTGATGGTTTGATTTCCTTTTCATTTCTTTAAATTGTTTGTTCAGTAATCTTTTGTTTATGAACATTTCATTGAAATCATAATTGGATTGTGTCAGTGATAGAATTATTAATTATAACTTGAAATGTCCTGTTGATAATTCTGATCTAATGCTGCGCTATCTAATTAAGACTATGGTTCATTTAATTGCTTCTCATTTATAATTGCAATGGCTGTTCAATTAAGTTACTATTCAATTATAACTACGATTGCTGTTGCTTCAATAACTGCGATTAATGTTCATTCTGATAGGTTGCTGATTTAATTACATTTATAGTTGCTGTGTCTTTCTAATTACTTAGTTTTGCTGTTCAGTTCCATTTAAGATTGCTGTTTAATTCTAGTATTTTAGCATTGCTATTCCATTTCAATTGCTGGTCTATTTCAAGATTGCTGATTTGCTGTTTCATTTACTTGCCATTTCTTAAGGACAGACTCAGGCTGTAGTGAGTGTCAGCTTCTGCTATTTGGCTCCCAGACCTCTGATCTGCTCCCATCAGTTATGAAAGGGATAGGTTATTGCCACCAAACCCTTGGCTGATGCGCTGTTCTATTTCATCGTTATTTCCTTTACTTGCCGTTTCATTTATATTCATCAAGGGCGATCTCAGGCTGTAGTGAGCCCCAGCATCTGCTACCTAGCTCCCAGACCTCGGATTTGTTCTCATCAGTTATGAAAAGGATGGGTTATTGCTACCGAACCTTCGACTGATGCAATGCTTGGTGTGATTTAGCCTTTTGAAGTAGTTAAGTTATAGACATGCAGTCATTTACTTTTGTAGCTTTTAAGCACTATACTACAAAACATTACTCTTGAGTAAATAGCCACCTCAGACTGAGTACACTCTTGAAATAAAAAGTCGTCCCTGGGTTGATAATTAATGTGAAGGTAATTAGGAGTTAAAAAGACACCTTTTTATCGCTCCACACCAATTGCGATAAACCTTGTGGTCATAGGGGGACTAGCACCATTGCGACCAGAGGCACAGGCAGGGTTGAGCATGATCTCCCTGCTCTCATGCGTAATCTGTCAAGAAGGAGGAAAACACAAAACGGATAATTGCCACCTATTGCCGAAATATAATCAGACCCCCCAGCAGCTCTTTTGAAACTTTTGTAGATCGGTAGGTCACGAGGAGAGGGATTGTCAAATGTTGGTAGATAAGGCATCTACCTATTGAATGCAGACTAAGGGGCGGGGTCAAAACCCAAGTGCAACGTTTGCGTGCAGTGGATTCCAAGGACAAGGTCGAGGACCGGGTGGAATAGGGCTAGGAAGGGGTCGAGGACAGCTAATTTGTTACAATTGTGGAGGACCAGGACACTATGCACGGGATTGCACAAATCCAACTCGAGTATCATGTCCCTATTGCGAACAATTCGACCATGAACTGCTAGATTTCCCTATGCTGCTAGCACAGATTCACAAAAAAAGGACAGCACCTCCTGCACCGACACAGAATGTCCAGATGATAAGGGCCGAACCATGCGATGAAGAACCTAAAGTAAATATGGTACTAAGGAGCAGTGCAACCTTAGAAGGAGATTAGTCTAAGTTGTATAAAGGTCCCTCGATATTGACAACTTTCATAGAAACTTTCATGAAGTTACTTCGCTATAGTAGGGCAGCGAAAGGATTGTAGGAGGTAATTAACAAATATGCAGGATGGGGAGAACATCGCATAATCTAATGAATGGGGAGCCATACGTCGTGGGCCGGACAAGAAATGCCGTTAACAGCGCGGATTGGTGACTATGAGATGGACCAGGTCATTCTGGACCTCGGTTCAGATGCAAACATCTTGCCCAAGCAGACATGGGAGCGTATCGACAAACCCCCACTCCAATGGTCACCGATCCAATTACGGATGGCAAATCAGCAGAAGATCTTGCCCATGGGTAGGCTGCAAGGAATCACCATAGACCTGGATGGTGCAAGCACTAAAACGAACTTTGAAGTTATTGAGATAGTGGATGAAAAAAGCCCGTACCCCGTGTTGTTGGGAATAGACTGGGCCATCGACATGAATGGGATTATTAATTTCAAGCACAGGAAGATGATATTTGAGAAAAAGTCGCGCCGCATAGTGGTTCCGCTAGATCCAACCGAGGGACCCTGCTACACGAAACCTGTGCGCGACGATGAGCTGGATGAAGTATTGGATTGCATCCACCAAATTGCTGCACAATGGCCAATAAAGGGTAAGGTAATGAAGGAACAAAGAATTTCACAGGGGTACGTGGAACCATACACTGATGATTTGGAGGAAGAAGACGAGTAATGGCGGGCCAGAATGAACAGGGCAACTACTTTAAGCTGCAATATGCTGACAAAATCCGTATACTGCATTAAAGCTTAGGACCGCGAGCTGCCAGTGTATGATGGGCTCACAATAGTAAATGAATTCTTGACGAAGTTTGAGAATGCAGTAGCAGAGTACCAACGATTTGATGCGCTCAAATGGGCATTGCGCGCGACACCGGCGTGATGGTGGGGTACCCATGAAGGAACTTCCGCAGCTTGGCGAAGCCGTGAGTGCATGATGCAGATACGATTTGGGAAGCCAGCACTCCAACTGACAGAGAAATATGACAGACGAGAGAATCCGCACATACACCTGAGCAAATGGACCAAAGCCTATGGTGAGGAGCCGCAACCAGAATGGGTACACCTTTTTTTCATACCCTAGATGTCATCCCAAGGAATTGGTACACTGAAATAGAGCTTCGATGCGGAACAGGTGAGTGGGATATTTTGCGCGAAAGGTGTTGAGTCTTGAAAATGTCATTCATTTCCACTACACTTTCACTTTTATGTCCATTATATCACCTCCATTTCACCTCCATTTCACTACTATGTCACCACATTCATCCCACTTTCATTATCATTGGGCCACATTTATGTTTTTCCAATCTTTATTAATTCTAAGCCTTTTAAGTGAATTTGTGGTTAAAAATTAGAAAATAATGTGCATATGCTTATACCTAACAAATGGGTTGAGATTGTTGACATGGGTAGGTTGAAAGAAGGCTTCTAGAAGACCCTTATGTGGCACTCTAAGGCCAAATTCGAATTTGAGTGGAAAGAATCATGGGATCATGAGGATATGTGTCATATCTCCTAATTGTATTGTAACTCTAAGAAGACATGTGTCTTATCAGCTCCTATTTTGATTAGGACTCTAGAGGTAGAGGGAGAGATTCATGGACTCTCATTAATGAGATGGCTTCTCATCTTTTTGTATAAATAGGAGATCTCTCTCCTTCATTTGTTAGCTTAGAGCTTAGAGCTTAGAGTTTGGAGTTCTTAAGTCTTTTTAGCTTGTGAGTTTGTAGTTCTTCCTTGATGGCTTTTGAAAGCTTTGGAGAGCTTTGTTGTACTTTTTGATTTTAAAGAATTTGAATAAAGCTTTGATGTTCTCAACATGGAAGGAGATGTGAAGTAGATGTCATGGAGCATATTAGAATGTAAGGTAGAGTAGATTTCATTTTGTAAATTTTGCTTTGATTTCATTATGTCATTTGATTGCTTTCAAGTTTGATAGATTAGATTTTTCATTCATGCAATTTTAATTCATGCAAGTGTGTTCAACCGATTGATTGTAGATTAGTAATGCACATAGCTTTTTAATGACTAATGACATGATGGAATCATCTTGTCCTTCTGCTGATTTATTTTCTGAGTTCTAATTCCAGCATTGTTATTTCTTTCAGTTTTGTTTTGCTCATTTACTTTCATGCAATTTAGATATCATATTACTCAGCTTGTTTATGATTACTTCCTATAGACAGATTGAGTTGAAAGGAGAAGGATCAGAACGGGGGTTGAAGTAGTGTGATCTGATCTTAGTTTCCTTTTATGCAATTTGATTTCCTGCAATTTAGATATCATATTACTCAGCTTGTTTATGATTACTTCCTATAGACAGATTGAGTTGAAAGGAGAAGGATCAGAACGGGGGTTGAAGTAGTGTGATTTGATCTTAGTTTCCTTTTATGCAATTTAATTTCCTGCAATTTAGATATCATATTACTCAGCTTGTTTATGATTACTTCCTATAGACAGATTGAGTTGAAGGGTAAAGGATCAGAATAGGGGTTGAAGTAGTTTGATTTAGTTGCTTTGCTTTCAGTCTTTGAGTTGCTTTAAGTTCAGTTTTTACTTTCTTTTTCATATAGCAGCAAGGATACTGGGTTTCATAGTCACTAGCTCATTGATTGGTTGTTGCAATCTATTTTGATTAAAGTAGCTGCATATTTACACTTTTGTTTAAGTACTAATTCCATCAATAACATGTTTTGAGATCTTTTGAAGTGCTAAGTTTTGCAAGTTACCATAGGAACATCAATAACTATGACCTTTTGCTTAATTATAATAAACAAATTTTATGGTGTTCTTGAAAAAAACACAATGGTTTTGTGCTTAATCATGGTACAATATTTTCAGAATGTTGGAAAAGATTAGTTATTTAATAAATCCATGGGAAAGATTCCCATCGATTCTGTAAGAGAATTCCTTTGAAAAAGAATACTTAGTTATGATAAAATCTAATAAGCTATGCATAGATGAAATGCACATAGATAATATAAATCATAGAAATATTCTTTGGAAAGAATATGTTTTTCTTGTGCGTGAAAGATAAGTTAATTGTGTTAATTCCTTTGAGTTTTCAAAAGTTACATGTTTTGGTGAGTAAAAAGGTAAATGATTTATTTGGTTGCATATTGGATAGTTTGATTTAATTGCATGGTTTAATGCATAAATGGTTACCATTATTATTATCTTAGTTCTCATGCCCAAAACAAAGCTTGATTGTGATACTTTCTTGAAAACAAATGCATGAGAACTTTGTGATGATATTTTTTTGGAAACAAATGCATAATAAATTTGTACATAAATGATAGAGAAACTATGTTGGCTTCCTGAAAATAACTTTGTGAAAAGAACACATATGTAGAAGCATAGAAACAATAGTTGATTACATGTATGAAGATATAACTATTGTGTTAGATCTTTTAAAGAGAAACATGGATTTGTAGAACTATTTTGGTAGATTTTTTAAAGAAAAGCATGGATTTGTTTGCAAAAAAGAATAAGTATTGTGGAAGTAAAACAAGTAGTTACTTGCAATAAATGTACCAGCTTTCCTTTGTAAAATACATATACCTGCATGCAAGAAATAATGACTAACACATTAGTTCTAGTTTAGAGCAATGCATGTCTTTGTGCATACAATAGATTTTGTAAATAGATCTATCTTGGAAAAGATGCTTTTCGAAAAGGGACTTACATTTGCATGCATGATAATAATGTCTATCATGTTAGCTTCCCCTTAGAAGGGAACATCTATTGTATTGGAAAGATTACTTAGTTACATGCACAAAGAAGAAGCTAAGGGGCTAGTTGTCTTCGAATAAGTTTTTATCTAATTACATGCATGAAAAACAAAGATAAGTTTCTAGTATCTTTTAAGTGAAATGAATGGTTACAATGGTTTCCTTTGGATATGAACGTATGTTGGTGCAAGAATGATCATAGTAATGGGGTAATTATTTTGACATGCTTGATAATTATTTGTTTATACATGCACAATGTTGTTAGACGAAGCATGATGTTATATTATATTTACATCTATGTATGCACATGAATAGGTGTTAAAAGATTGCTTTTAAAGATTGATTATCGATTGATTAATACTTTATCTAATCATGTTACCAAAGATTGTTGACGACAACAATGACAGGAAAGGATGGTGATTTGTGCAAAACAAAAAATATATTTAACATTGTGGCATATAAGAACTAATGGTCCATGCTGATGAGTATGAGTTGCAGGATGGTCCATTGATGGAACAATCATGCCACAAGGATGTAGAGAGTGGCGATATGTAGGTAAATGGTTTCATGACAATTGTAATAGATTTTTTCTAGGTATGTGGTATTTTAATGATATTTCATTGTATTATTTTATAACAATGGATAAGGGATGGAGTCCCTTATAGCATTGAGTGAGGGGTCAACACCCTCACGAGCGTTTAATAAATAAATTTTACAATTGTTGGTTTTCACCCTACGGGGTTTCTAGGGTATATCGAGGTTCAATGATGTGATTGCTTATTATGTCATTTTGGTGATGTTGATTCCTTGCATAATGTGATGTTGATAATTTCATGTGATTAATTAATGTGGTTGAGGAATCATGAAATGGATGCAAAGTTACAACATACATTTGATGTTAATATACTACAAAAGTGGTTGTTAATGGTTATGGAATTTATTATTCCTCTACTAAAGTTACTTTTTGTACTAATGAACATCTCATTTAATGGTTAATGAGGAATCTATAGTAGCGATTTGAATAATTACTTGTGGGTATTTTTTGTAAAAAAATTCTAACTCCCTGCATTTTCATGTGAGGTTACCGAGGTATATTACATGGGATTTGGATATATTAGAACATTTGTACCAACTTTCTAGGAGGCTAGAATTACATAAAATAACGGTGTCATCTTGTTATGTTTCTTTATCACATAGGGTTGATTGGAGTTCAATTACCTATGTATAGATTGTATCTTTTCATTCTTATTAGGAGGTCAAAAGTCGAAAAATCAAATGAAAAGACTTGGAGATACATTTTGGGAAGCATTATTGATCTGGATTTAAACAGGAACATAAAAAGTTACAGATATAACCATAAATACAGAGATGCAACAGAAATAATACTTCATTTCATTAATTTAAAATACTGAAATATGCCTAGTAACAGCAATGGAAATAAACTAGCTCAGGCCATGGTAGCTTATCCCTGAGAAGAGATGTGGCAGATACATGCCTCTAAACTACCTCACAAGGAGGCTCACTGGCCTTTTAATTATTGAAAAATAAGAGAAAAACCTAAACAACCAAATCCCTAATCCGAGGAGATGCAACACCAAGAGTTTATGTGCCTCGTTGGGGTTAGTTGGACAACCAACTTCCCAGAGTCATGACTTGGTTATATTATCTCCGTTGATGCACATGATACCCCATTGGAAAGATCTCTCCGAGGAATACGGTAAAAAAGATGATTTTTTGAAAAACTTGTTGGCGATAGATTTTCAAGAAAACATCGTTTAGGGCCTGAAAATGGTTCCGAAAGTTTAGGACCCAAAAAAACTGCTAAAAACAGTAAACTGTGCTACAATTAAGGAAACTAAAAAACTAAAAGAAACAATGGTGGAAGTCTAAGTGGAATTGGTGGGTGGCCACCAATATCCACCAGGATCATTTCTCCCCCCTTAGGAAGTAATGGTCCCCATTGCGTTGAGTTCCTCCATGAGATGAGGAAACTTCTATTAAACTTGGTCCCTGGTGAGCCACTTACCCTAGTGAAGGAGTTGGCCTGCTTTGACAACTCGATACACTTGGATCTTCTGCTGGCAAGTGTGCTTGATCTGTGTGTCCAGGATCTGATCAGTTGCATCTTATTCCATGCAATCTGGATTTAACTCTGTTGGTGTGAGTTGTTCTGCAATGTCAGATGTGTCTAGTAATGGTAGAAAGTATGGCCGAAGGCGGTCCACATTGAACATTGGGTGCAGGTCAAGGAATGGGGGAATCCTGAGCTCAAATGCATTATCTCCCACTACCTTGGTAATGGTCTAAGGACCATATCGGAGTGGTCTGAGTTTCCGATAGGCTCTGGTAAGGCGTTCCTTTTACAAATGCAACCAGACTTTGTTGCTCACCTGAAACTTGTGTGGCACCCAATCTTGATCATTTCGCTTCTTGTACTTGGAATTTGATTTCTCTAGAATGTCATGGACCTACTGGCGGATATGTTGGATGTGCTCAATGATGTTGTTTGCCTTATCTGTTTCAGACTAGACATGAGCTGAATGTTGGCATTATGATATAGGTGTTGTCCTTGATGGCAACTCACTTAGATGACAGATCATAGTGCAACAGGTCAATAGCAAATAATTAATGATCAGACTACAAAGAATGAATAAAGAGAGGTATACGTAGGTTCACCTTGACAAAGGAGCGTATACACATGGGTTAACAAACCAAAAGGAGCATATAATGTACACACGCACTTTCACAAAAGGAAAAGCGTGTATATCTTGGAAAACTAAGTTTTGGTCCAAGGTATTTGGTCCATGGTATTTTGATCCATGGTATTGGTCCAAGGTATTTGGTCTGAGGTATTGACCCTAGGTATTTGGTCCAAGGTATTGGTCCTAAGTGGTTTTGGTCCATGGTATTGAGAAAAGCCTAAAACTATAAAAGGAGGAGAAGATCATTAGGCCAAGTGTGCAAGTATTGAATATCTGATGAAGTGTGAGATCCAGTATGCAGGTTATGGGTTTGTGATTATTTACTTGATCTGAACTAAGGATGCACCAATGTGGATGATGATGGATGATGGATCGGGATCTTAAGGCTTGGAATGTATTATCATTATGTGGTTTGATCATGGATAGATTAGATCTGAACACTGATGCATGTTTTATTCTGCAAATGTTATGATCTAGGTATGACTGAATTCTGAAATAGTTGTGAAGTTTTTAAGTTAGTATTTGCAGATCTGTACACGGGTTTGCGTTAGTAAAAGAGCGTATACACACTGGTTTGGCTCATCAAAGTAGCGTATACATTATGAAATATAATATCTAAATTTGCAGATGGTTCTAGTGGTTGTTGTAGAGTTCTAGGTCCTGCTCTGTGTTTTGGTGACTGTGTTTTGATGATAGGTCTTCAGTGATTCAGCTGTGGGTGATTCAGAGGTTGATGATTGATTATTTAATGATTGGTTAATGTAATGGTTGTATTGCAGTGGAGATTGATTTTGAGCTTTAATGTTGTTGATGGGTCCAGTATGAAAATTGGATGAAACGTGGCCTTCATATTATGGTGTTGTGATCCAGGAGTATCCAGTCTGAAAATTTTTGAAACGTGGTCCTTGGAGGAAGAGAGAAGGTCATAGCCTTCTGTAGGCTAGTGCCTATGTACCGACTAGTACAAAATCCATAGGTTTGGAGCTCCCTTCCAGTAGTAGCTGGAAAATGAGTGAAGGTTGGAGCCTTCAGTAGGCCAGTGCTTACATACTAGTAAATATATCGACTAGTACAAGAGCTAGGGGGTTGTAGCTCCCTTCTAGTAGAAGCTAGAGAACGAGAAGGTTGTAGCCTTCTACAGGTGGGTGTCTGCGTATTGATATGAGTTTGTGCTAGTACAAGATTGTAAATAGGTTTTTCTTATATTAAAAGAAGACAGCAGCAGGTGGTTTTTGTCCCGCATTGGGTTTCCACCTTAAATCTTTGTGTTCATGTGTGTTTCTTATGTGTGATGGTCTGTTCTGTTTTTACTGCACCTGCTACTGTTTATATGGTTAATGAAGTTCTGATGCACTAATTAAAGCTCAACATATGATGAATTAATTGAATCATAAGTTTGTTGGATATACGCTAGTTGCCTTAAACACAGTTGCATGTACATGCGGGTTCCCTTAACTGAAGTAGCGTATATAAATCTAATTATGGAAATGGAAAAATTATTGACTTTCTAATATTGATTCAACCCCCCCGTATTATTTCCAACAATTGGTATCATAGCAGGTCCTTTGATAGAAGCTTGATCGCTTGAAGGAGATCCGCAGAAACAATGGGAAGGAAGCTAAAGAAGAAAGCACCTCAGAAGAAGAACACAACTCAAAGGAATGGTGACAGTAGGAGAAACAATTGGCCGTTAGATGGAAGCAAAGATTTAAATTCCAAATAAGCTCAAGATGAACAAGCAAATGAAGCATCAAATAAAATCATAGATCAACAAGATCTATTTAACAAAAGGAAGTGTGCCCTCAAAGAAGAAGTTACCAAATTAAAATCTCCGCTGGAGTGTGCCTTCAAAGTACGTCAAATGCTATAGGATGAAGTGATATCAATAAAAAATAGGTAGAATGAAGAACTACCTCAAGCATATAAAGAACAAGAAAATGAGACTCTCAAATTAAGGCAACAAGGGGAAGAAGGAAGAAAGGCTGAAGAAATCCTGAAGAAGCAACATCAGGAAAAGGAAGAACAACATCAAGTTGCGGTAAATATCTTAAAAGGTAAATTAGAAGAAAAGGATAAACTATTACGATTTCAAGAGAGTACTAAGATTTTGGATAATATTCTCAGTAGTCAAAGGTCTCCTACCATCAAAACTGGTCTTGGTTTTTATGAATCTATTGAAGGTGAATCTAGCTGACAAGGTGAGGCAAGGAAATCTAATGCAAAACCTGAAATTCTCAACAAGGAGATAAGAGGTCAACCCCATCAACAACCAAAGAAAGAAATCCTTTAAAGAAAATATTTTACTCCAAACTATAGAAGTGATAGTTGGTTATTTTCTCAGATGAATAATGTTGAGTGTTATGTATGTCATAACCTTGGACATGTTGTAGCAAGATGCAGAAGTAGAATGGTTCAAGACCGTCGCACAGAAACATCATCATGTTCCAGGTACTTTAAGGGATATTGTTCTTCTTGAAATATGTCTGGTCACAAGGCCATTGGCTATTGTAGAAGGAATATGAAACATGTAAGATGTTATGTAGGTAACAAGCTTGGACATATAGCAAAGGAATGCAGGAGAAGTTTTCGAGCACCATACCAAAAGGAGAAAACATCATCACACTCTAAGATATGGAAGAAGAAGGAAGTACAGTCAGAAATATGTGGCATAGCAGAGTATACAGACATGAAAGACTCAGAGGGAGTTGAAAGTGTGAAACTTTAGTGTTCTAAATCGCATACACAAGTTTCATGAAGGCAAGTTGCATATATACGCGAGTTCGAAGCTACATAGTTGCGTATATGTTGGTTTTAGGAAAAATAGTGGGATAGACTGAAGAAAAAGGGTCTAATGTGGTTCAGTCAATTATTTAATCTGTTTGATGATGGTTACAATCTGTTGATGATGTGTGGAAATATGTTGGTACTCATAAGATGTTATTTAGAAGTGCTTTTGATCCTCACAAGTTAACTTGATGTATATCTAATTGATGAGGATGCCTTGATACTTCTTGCTGATATATGCATGATCAAATCTGACAATGAACAGATGGAACAGGTTCAAGGGGAGCTTATGCTTCGAATAATGCATTGTTGGCATTATAGTTAGAAGTCTTTGGTGATGATGCTTATGTGGCTAAATGATACATCTTGCTACCTCAGATGATACTTGGGGTCACATTGTTGGTATTCAGATCAGATTCATGGATGATCACTTAAGTGGCATATTATTGTTGGTTGGCCAAGAGAATGGTATTGTAGGTTACAGGTTTGGATGCTATTGACAGATGCTTATGGTGCATATCATATATGGTGTATGATAGTTTATGACTATCATGATCTTGTTTAGGTCTTTGGTCTAAATGTCATGTATATATTTTAAAGACCCATGAGTCATATGATGTATTTGTACCCCCACTATGCATGGGAAGGATGATGTAATAATTTCTATTTCAGTCATGTGTAAACATTTGGTATATCCCCACTTGGTTTGGAGATGGATGTATGAGTCATTGGTGATAGGAAGGTCATACTCACATAGTTGAGATATAGAGTCATGCTATTCTTTTGGAAATATTTTTGCAGACTCTACATGTGCTCAGGGGGAGCATGGATGGTTTAGTGCATCTCAGCATGTACAAACGGGGAGACTCAATCAGAGATTTTAGCATGTTCTCAAGGGGACCATGAACAACATAATGTATGTCAAAGGGAGAGAATATCTTGGTCCACCCTTTTCCCTTGATGTGAAAGGGCGAGCGTGACTTGGTGTTGTTGTTGCCATCAAGTCCAAAGGGGGATATTGTTGGCATTATGATACAGGTGTTGTCCTTGATGGCAACTCACTTAGATGACAGATCATAGTGCAACAGGTCAATAGCAAATAATTAATGATCAGACTACAAAGAATGTATAAAGAGAGGTATACGTAGGTTCACCTTGACAAAGGAGCGTATACACATGGGTTAACAAACCAAAAGGAGCATATAATGTACACACGCACTTTCAAAAAAGGAAAAGCGTGTATATCTTGGAAAACTAAGTTTTGGTCCAAGGTATTTGGTCCATGGTATTTTGATCCATGGTATTGGTCCAAGGTATTTGGTCTGAGGTACTGACCCTAGGTATTTGGTCCAAGGTATTGGTCCTAAGTGGTTTTGGTCCATGGTATTGAGAAAAGCCTAAAACTATAAAAGGAGGAGAAGATCATTAGGCCAAGTGTGAAAGTACTGAATATTTGATAAAGTGTGAGATCCAGTATGTAGGTTATGGGTTTGTGATGCTTTGCTTGATCTGAACAAAGGATGCACCTATGTGGGTGATGATGGATGATGGATCGGGATCTTAAGGCTTGGAATGTATTATCATTATGTGGTTTGATCATGGATAGGCTAGATCTGAATAATGACGCATTTTTTATTCTACAAATGTTATGATCTGGGTATGAATGAATTTTGAAATAGCTGTGAAGTTTTTAAGTTAGTATTTGTAGATCTGTACATGGGTTTGCTTTGGTAAAAGCGCGTATACACACTAGTTCGGCTCATCAGAGTAGCGTATACATTATGAAATATGATATCTGAATTTGTAGATGGTTCTAGTGGTTGTTGCAAAGTTCTGGGTTTTGTTATGTGTTCTAGTGACTGTGTTTTGATGACAGGTCTTTAGTGATTTAGTTGTGGGTGATTCAGAGATTGATGATTGAGTATTTAATGATTGGTTAATGCAATGGTTGTATTGTAGTGGTGATTTATTTTGAGCTTCAATGTTGTTGATGGGTCCAGTATGAAAATTGGATGAAACATGGCCTTCATATTATGGTGTTGTGATCCAGGAGTATCCAGTCTGAAAATTTATGAAACGTGGTCCCTAGAGAAAGACAGAAGGTCATAACCTTCTGTAGGCTGGCACCTACGTACTGGTAAACATATCGGCTAGTAAAAGATCCAGGGGGTTGGAGCTCCCTTCTAGTAGTAGCTAAAAAACGAGTGAAGGTTGGAGCCTTCAGTAGGTCGACGCCTACGTACTAGTAAACAGATCGGCTAGTACAAGAGCTAGGGGGTTGTAGCTCCCTTCCAGTAGAATATGGAGAACAAGAGATGGTTGTAGCCTTCTACAGGTGGGTGCCTGTGTACTGGTATGAGTCTGTTTCAGTATAATATTGTAAACAGGTTTTTCTTATATTAAAAGAAGACAACAGCAGGTGGTTTTTGTCCTGCATTGGGTTTCCACCTTAAATCATGGTGTTCATGTGTGTTTCTTATGTGTGATGGTCTGTTTTGCTTTTACTGCACCTAGTACTGTTTATATGGTTAATGAAGTTCTTATGCACTGATTAAAGATCAACATATGATGAATTCACTGAATCATAAGTTTGCTAGATATACGTTAGTTGCCATAAACATAGTTGCGTGTATAAGCGAATTCCATTAACTGAAGTACCGTATATAAATCTGATTATGGAAATAAATTATTGACTTGCTAATACTCATTCACCCCCCCCGCTCAGTATTATTTCCAACATCGAATCTGCTTGAGTAGCTACAAATGGCATGGCCACATCAATGGGACATAGTGGTTGGAATCCCAAGACCACCTGAAAAGGGTTGTGGCCACTCGAGTTGTGGAGAGCCTGGTTATAGTTGTGCTGAACATAGGGGAGGCTCTCATCCCATGTGCGTGGATGCTTTGAGTTATACATGAGTAGAATGTGTACGATCATCTTGTTGATAACCTATGCCTGGCCATTAGTTTGGGGATGGAAGGCTATGGACTTAGTGAGTTTGGTGTCCAGCATTGACCAGAGATTGGACCAAAATGTACTGAGAAACCTACTGCTGAGAAACCTACTGTCCCGATCTAAGATGATAGACTGTGGGATCCCAAAGTGTACCCACACTAGTTCAAAGAAGAGTTTAGCAGTGGCTTCTGTTGTGATATTCTTCTTGCAGATCGCCATAAGGGTTGTCTTCGAGAACCTGTCATTCCATTCTGAGTAGAAGGAAGGACCGACATGTAATCTGTTAGCACCTAAATCTGCCCTAGGCTGAAGGAAGGCAAAATTCAGGGTAACCACAAACCATGCTCAATCTGGTAGCTAGCCCTACCAGAACAGGAGAGGGCTCTCTCCGGGTCACGCTCAATGCATAGATAAGCAAAAAATGGTCTGAGATGACTTACAATGAAATATTGATCTTAGGCTAGTAAGTGAATAGGGATACAAGAAACAATTTTTATGAATGACTGAGCTTCTGGAATGGTATGGGACCAACGGTCAGCAAAGAATAGAGAATTTAATACAAAGGCACATATTACTTCATGAGGCAAGGCAGGCGGAAAGTGTAGCAATTTAGTTTGAAATAACACGGAACGGAGAGATTGCTGAGGAGTGTGAAAAGGGCATAGGAACATGAATCCTTTTCAACAGAAGAAGAACACTGAACATGAAATTTTCCCACAGGCAGAGCAATAAAATTGAATTCTACCTAATCTCACTCAGAAAATTTCACTGGAAATGAACATGAATTGAATTATGAAACATAACAAAATACATATGAAAACATAAGAGACACATTTTCTACACTCACAAGCACAAGAATCTCATGAAACAAAGCCGCTTCCTTTCATTATATCTCTGTCAAAAATACACAGTGAAGAAACAAAGTTTCTTTCCCACAGTCTCCCAGAAGTTACAAACTCACCAACCTTTTCCAAATGGTTTACATACAATATATAGAATGTGCCATGAAGAGATAGAACACCCAAGGGTTGGGGAGTTACTCGAATCATTACAAAATGGAGATGAAGAGCCAACCATCAACTACAGGTGCAGCGTTACAAACATGACAAATGGCTTGGGTGACCATTTGACTTCCTTTGCCACTTGGATAGAAGCCAATATAGGGAAAAATTAATTTAAATGCCACCTTAGGTGCCAAAAAACTGGAGTGTAGATGATCGGGCCCACTTGAAGAAGTCGCGAATCGAAATTTCGCGAAACGGAAGCAAATTTGGCAATTTTTCCTCTGTGCGCTGCGCCATTTTCTCTGTGTGCCGCGCTACTTTGGGGCCTATTTTGGGGCACTTGTAGGTGTCCAAAATGTGCCCAAAAGGGCTTGTTGGAAAGAATGTCCTGTCTACTTTCTAACCCAACTAGCATTTTTGAATTTGGTGCTCATTTTCCCCTCCAAATATTCATTCTCCCAAGACTACTTCCTGTGTGTCAAAAAAGGGGCAGAGAGGCCATTTTTGGGTGTTTTTGACCTCTAGGAGACTCAGATCTTACCCAAATTTCTTGTCCAGGCACCAGTAGTCATGATTTTCCATGCTGAATCCAAAAATGCAAACAATTCCTCATTTGGAGCTCTAGATTTTTAGCATCGCGCCACAGGGAGAAAAACCCTGTGTTTTGCCCAAAAATTTGTCATGTGACCAAAAATTCCCCAAATTTCTTGAAATTTGAGCTGGAGGTTCTCTATGGGGTCTTATGATGGGCCAAGGAAGCCTCAGCCAAGATTCAAAGTCGATCTTGCTCTTTTGCCTCTTTTTCCTTTCTTGTTGCTTTCCTCAATTTCACCTTAAAGCTCCTTATCCGGGACCTTGCACTCATATTTCGTGTCCTGTAAAAATAAGCCATGTGTCTCAGAAAGGCAAGGTCCTGATCGGCCTTGTCCAGTAGCCTCTCCAAGTGCATGTTCACGCTCTCGAGATGGGCCTCCGTATCCTCATTGATCTCTTGCTCCAATGATGTGAGCTCAACTTTTCTCCTTTGAGCAGCTTGGCGATGCTCACGAATGTTTTGCAGCTCCATAATCACCTGCTGATCCTCAAGCTGCTTGTTTCTCTGCTCTAGGTACTTCATGTTCCACTTGGCCCTCTCCAAGTCAAGGGATAAGGCCTCAATCACTAATTGCTGCTCCTGGATGATCTCTGTAAGCTCTGTATTTGTTGGTTTTGTATCTGTCTCATCATCATTGAGGAGAACGAATTTGGTCTCTCGTTCACCTGATGGCCCTTCCTCCCGCACTGGCTCCTTACCTCTGCCCTACTCATGTGATGCCGATGTCGGAAGCGAGGCCCCTTCCACCCCGGGTGGAGATAACACTCGCTTTTCTGTCGCAAACAAAGGTCTACTACCTTTCTGATAGGTGATGTATACTGGCATAGTAGCAGTCTCATGTCGATCATACTGATGAGATGGGACACCTATCTCATGCTCTGCCTTTGATACTACCTGTGGAGCGCTGAAGAAGTCACGGGAGATGAAGTCCTCCCAAGCAATACCCTGCAATCCCAACTGATGATCCACCAAAATCTGGATAAGAGCAAAGTGATAAACACTCTTGAGCTGCTGTTGAGGGGTCTTGTGCTGCATGAAATTTTTCATCCTCTCTATGTTCCCACAAATGAAAAATGGGAGGTTCATCATTCGCACCCTGGTAAAGTGCACGAGCAACCTGATGTGATAGGCATAAAGGCGAGAAAACCTCCCCTCACAACCGAAGTACTTCATGATCAATTTCATGAGCGAAGCATACTCATCTCTCAAAAATCTGAATGGAAAAACTGTCGTGAGTTGACTCAAACAACTGGCCTTAATGTAAGGCTCATAATGATGCCTCTCCACCTTCTTCTTCTTATGCCATTGTTCTCCAATGTTTGGTATGCCTGTTGCCACTGATACGGTTTCGAGTGTCAATGTGAAAGTGACCCCAGCCAAGATAGACTGACCTCCATGTAGGTGAAGTGCAAAAAGACGGGCCAACTCATGATGAACTCTGACATTTGCCACCCTTTGACAAAATTCAAGACATGCTAAATGCTGGAAACATGACATAGCAAGAGGGCATGCCTGCAACTCAGTGAGGGTGTTTGGCTCATCCCTAACATGTTTTCCACTCCTGTGATGTCTCCTAGGGGCCTGTTCTCCTGAAGCTGTATCACTGTGGGTCTCCACCTCATACTCTGATGAAACCTCGGATGCCATGACTGTTGTTTATAAACTGTATTTAGGCTACCCCTTTGATGATGGTGAAGTTGGGTGTTGCTTTGATATCTGCCACCAAGGGGAACAATGAAACAAGGGAGTATTAGGAGGGGAGTAATGTAATGGGAATAGGGGTTATAGGGAGAAATTTGTTTAGGGATATGGGAGGAGTTTGGGTATTTCGATAGGGTAGGGTTTGGGGTTTTAACAAGGTAGGGTTTGGGATGTTATGTTGACCAAATAGTGGAGGGATAGGTGAGAGGGTTTGGTAGTAATTTAGGGCAGGGATATTAGGAAAAATGAGAAAGGGAGGATAGGAAAAATGGTAGGTGAGGGGAAAATGATGGGTGGAATGGAACCTTGGCACTAACAACCCACTTTAGCAACCCTAGCCATCATGGTTTTTTGGTGATTTCTTATGGTTGATTTTATTGAATTTGGTTGCATTCAAACATCGCTATAAACCACCATATCATTTATAAAACTTGATGAACCAATGATGTCAAAGAGCCTACCTTTTAATTTGATGGGCTTCACAAAAATTTGGAGGTGATTTGGCCTTGTTTTGGCCCTTGGTCTGTGTGCGTCATGCGCAAAACCCAGTGCGCTGCGCCCTGGGTATGTGCCGCGCCTGTGGAAAATTTGAACTGCGGGCAGGCTCTGTGTGCACCGCGCCCTCTGTGTGCGCTGCGCCCCTAAGTATATGCGCCACGCTCCTTCAAACTGCCTCCAACTCCCTCAAACACTCACGATGCACACTCACACCTTTTGCAACGTTTCTCCAAGGCTTGGATTAGCATAATGCCTTTGATTTTGATGAAAACTTGTATATATAGCCTTGGAAGTGATGGGTTAAATTTTTTCTTCCTTGAAAACCCATTTTTCTAATGTTATGTTTTGACACTTTTTCACTGACTTTAGAACACACTGATTTTCACTTTCCCTTTGAGATTTTAGCTCAAACGATGACATTTTTGGCACTCTTTGCAGGGATTGCATGAGAGGACATTCGACCATGGAAACCATGGCTGCATCTGAAGAAATCAACTGTAGACCCCTTTTGAAAATTTTGTCACCAATAGCATTGTTTGACTTTTCTTCAAAACAGAGTTTTGAAGAACAGTCGAAGTTTATCAATATGATGATGAAACTCTGCGGATCATTACTTTGCAAGAACATCACTCTGGCCTGCATGGCTTTACTGGACATATTTAAAGACCAAATTGATCAATCCCTAGACCTAATGACCAAAAATGACTTTTGTCTGTTAAAGGACCAGACCTTAACTGTTATGGACTTTTTGATTATTTGACACAAAGACATAAGCCAACAGGAACCAGACATGAGGGGAAATGACTAGCATGACCTTCTCCATCAGATTATGGCATGCCCCTAGCGGAATGCAGCTGAGTGAATGGAGCGGGACACCTAAACATGAAATGCATAAAGAGTTTTGATCTCTGACGGAGGACTGACCAGACCGACTCTAACATTGGCTCCAATGGGGGATGGTAGCTCCTTGGAGGTGCCAAGAACAACAGATCTCTAGAGGAGCTAGATAGTGCCTTTTGTCCATTGGGCTATGGAGTCATCATTTCGACTACAACACAGGACTCTGACTTATTTATGAAACTGAAATGACCAAGAAATTGACTCAAACTTGACATTGAAATGACTCAAAAACTAACTTGATAGACTGAAACCAAACTAAAATAAAAATGGTATTTACAATGACAGTGGAAGCAGCGTTAATAAATCAGTAGTGGTATCGCTTGAGCAACCGACCATTGATCGGCCCTCCAGGACAATCTTCCCCGTTCATTTCCTTCAGAAGAAAGGCATTCTAACCCCTATATGCTGCAATTTTGAAAGGACCTTTCCAAAGATTCTCAAACTTTCCGTGCTTACCTTTCTCTTCATTCCTTGCATCCCACTTCAGTACCACATCATCCAACTGAAATCTATCGGCCTTTGCTTTTTTGTCATAGATTTTCTTTATTTTCTCCTGCAATTTGGATGTGTTCTTGAAAACTTCTTCTCTTGTCTGCTGCAAGTGGACCATTTTATTCAACCTTCTCTGCATGGGATCTTCTTTACTTCCTGCCTCCTGAAGAAGTCTGACTACCGGGGTAGCAAGAGAGGTGGGAAATACTGTGTCAACTCCATAAACAAGCTCAAACAGTGACATACCAATGGATTTTTTCTGACTGATCCGATCTACCCAAAGCGCATGGACCAACCTCTTATTCCAGCTCTTTTTATTTATTTCCAGTAGCTTCTTGATGATGTTGGCCAATGATTTATTCAAATATTCTGCCAATCCATTGCCTTGTGTATGATAGGCAGTTGAGTGGCCCAAAATGATGTGATATTTATGACAAAATTCTACCATCCTCTTTGATTTAAAAGTTGCTGCATTATCGGTGATTAACTTATTCGGACAACCAAAGCGAGACAAGATGTTATTTTCGAGAAATGAAATGATTACTGTATCTGTAGCTTATCTGGTGGGAGTTGCCTCAATCCATTTTGTGAAATAGAACGTCGCTGTGAGGAGCCATCTATGCTGACCGGAAGAAGCGGGATGAATTTCACCAATGAAATCCAACCCCCACTGTTGGAAAGGAGCGCTCACCTCAATAGGCTTAAGTGGTAAAGGCTGTAATTTCTGTTTTCCTTCGAAAATCTGACATTTATGACAGCACTTGACCATCTTGTACACATCAGCAAACAATGTGGGCCAATAGTACCCTGCTCTCAAAATTTTATTTGCTGTTGACTTCCAAAAAAGGTGACCACCGCACTCTCCTCCGTGGAAATCCTCCATGACTTTCTTTGCCTCCTCTTCCACCAAACAATTCAACAAAACGCCATCGGGATCTTTCCAATACAGCGCAGAATTTAGAATGCAAAACTTGGCAGCCTTCAACTTGAGTGTTCTCGCTTTATTTCTAGTCATGTCGGGCAGTGGTGATAGATTTTTTAGCACATATATTATATCTGAATACCATGGGGACAGAACAAACATTTCAGATACCTGAATGGATGATATTTCCTCGTTCTCATCGGACATAGCAACGATCAGGTTTATGTCCAAGGCATGCAAGTTTGATTCGGCCATTGACTTCGCCAACCCCTATCCTTTGACCAGCTTTGTGGGCTTTATTTCCACATCATATTCCAGCAAGGCTGTAATCCATTTGCCTCTTCTTCCTTCCAGATCGGTCTGGACTAAAACATCTTTTACAGCAACGTTAGGAACATAGGCCAAAATATGAGAATGTAGAATATATACCTAGAAATCCTTCAATGCCTTCACCAATGCCACGGCTTGCTTCTCAATGATGTTGTACTTTAAAGCTACATCTCTTATAGCCCTGCTGAAGAATGCTATGGATCTTTCATGATCATCTCTTTTCTGCAATAATACTGCAACTATAGTGTGCTCCGAAGAAAATGAAAACAATGTGAAATCCTCAGTGTAGTCCGGGCTGACTAGAACTAGAGCTGAAGAAAGGGCCAATTTAACCAAATTGAAAGATTTTATAGCCTCCTCTGTCCATTTCACTTGGCTGTCCTTCTTGAGCATGTTGGTCATCTCTCTTAAGTGTTCAGCAAGATTAGGCACAAAGTGATGCAGAAAATTTATCTTACCATTGAACGATTGTATCTCTTTTTTATTCCGGGGCAGATCGATTTGTTGAATTGCTTTCACACGTGCTGGGTCAATACGAATTCCATCCTTTGAAATAATGTGCCCGAGTAATTTTCCTTCCTCCATGGCGAATAAGCTCTTCTTTGGATTCAGCAATAAACCATATTTTCTACACTTTTGAAAGACAATTTTTAGATGATGCATGTTCTCTTCATCAGATTTGGAAAACACTGTCAAATCATCCAGGTACACCACCAAAAACACATCCTTCTCATTCTCAAAAGCCAAGTCCATTGCACGCTGAAATGTGGCACCTGCATTCTTTAAACCGAAAGGAATTTTGGCATAATGAAAGGTTCCCCATGGAGTGGTGAATGCTGTCTTGTCTCGGTCATCCTCATGGATAGAAATTTGGTTATATCCGGAATAACCATCAAGTAGTGACATACAAGATGCCCCCACTACTCGCTGAAGTATATGGTCCATCTTGGGCAGTGGATAGTTGTCCTTCAATGAAACTTTATTGAGATTTCTAAAATCAATGCATAAGCAGATCTCACCTGTCTTCTTTCGTATGGGCACCAAGTTAGAGATCCAATCTGAAAATCTGATAGGCACAATGATACCTGACTTGTACAACCGGTTTACCTCCTTTTCAATAGATGGCAGCAACTTTGGATTTATCCTTCTCAGCTTCTGTCTAAATGGTTTTTGATTGGGCTTGATGGGTATAGTGTGCTGAATTATATTGGTATCATAGGTCTTTAAGTCAGAATAATCCCAAGCAAACACATCTGCAAATGAAGCCATCAAACTGATATATTTGTCCTTGATCTTTGGCGGCAATGCTTTAGACAATTTTACCAACTTAGGATTGGAAACTGTTCCGATGTTGACCTCTTCTACCCCCTTCTTAGTTGGCTGCAATGTTGGCTTGCAGGCTACATCATCTTGATCAAAAAGTTCTTCTAGAGGTATCAAGCCTTTAGGAATAATGTTATTCTTCAGCTGCAACACATCCATTTCATTGATCTGCACTTCATCTGTACCATTCCCTTTACCATCGTCGTTTTCTACATCAATTGAGGTTTCTTTGAACTTGCCTTTGTTTTGCAAAAAATCATTAATCTCCTCATCATCTTGAAACACTTACCAATATCTCTGATTGTCTGGAATGGTTGGATGATGCTTGACAAGGATTTCAAATTTATTGCTAGAATTCATTGGGATTTTCAAACTACTTGTTGCCTTGGAAAGAGCGTCAGCAATACTATTTTGTATACGAGGTACACATGTCAAGGTGTATTCTGAAAATAATTTTAAGATGTCTAAAACTGCATTACGGTAGGCCCGCATCCTAGGATTCTTTGCTTGATACTCACCTCTGACCTGCTTTATTACCAATTCAAAAGTCGCCATATATCAAAATCCTTTTAGCATTCAGCTTTCTAAGAATCTTCAGGCCAGCAATCAGAGCTTCATACTCAGCTTCATTGTTTGAACACTCAAAGGCCAGCTTGTAAGAGCAAACCCTCACACTGCTAGGCACTTTGTTTGGGGCGGAGAAAGGACTACGTACCCAAATTCCAATTCCAACGCCATCATTTCCTACTGCTCCATCAAAATCCATGGTCCACAAGCCTTCTTCCTCCTCTTGTAAGTGCTGGAAATCTGTTTGATGTGCCTTGTCTGCTTGCTGTCCATTACTTTCAGCTAATTGCCCAACATTTTTCTGCTTTTCTTGTCCTTCTTTCTTCAAAATTTCTCTGAAATTTTCTGTTATTTCTGGAATATCATCTGCTTCTACTAACTGATTATCTATATCATTTAAACTATCTGAATACAAAACAAAAGACTCTAAATCTGTATGTACATATTTAATTGGATGATTTATTGGTTTCTCCATGCTTGTGATCATATATTTCATTTTTTGTTCCCGATATAATTTCCTCATTTGTCCAAACACTGGGATCGTTGCATAGGAGAAATCCAGCTGTAGTGTCCCTTTCAATTTCGCTACCCAAGACCTGGAAAGAAGCATCCCAAACCTTGGAGGAATATCTGCTACCACCACATCCATCAAAACATTTTTCATGGGAAGCTGATCCAAACTCACAACCAAGTCTTTGATGAGTCCTATACATCTTACTTAGCTGGAATCAAATGAATAGAGATCGTGGTACTATCGGGTGATGTCCAGACTAAGATTATTCATGATAGCCTTGGGCACAAGATTTTGAGAGGCTCCGGAATCGAACATGGCATTATGTAACACAAAATCATGCAATCTTAAACTGATATAAAAGGGTGGAACATCGCTATCAGGAGACTCACCATTCGATGTTGGCCCAAAAATCATTTCAGGTTGATCATCTTCTACATTTACCATGTTGGACATTGGGTCCAAATTCAACATCTTAGATATATGTGCTCTATAATTGTTGTTCTTCATTATTTCAGTCAATGGGATGGATACCTTTAACTTAGAAATCTCAATCTCTAAGCTAAAGGCGGGAGTCTTTTCTACCTCTTTGACTGGGATTTCTTTCTTTTCTTTTTCTTTTGATGCAACTTGTTGCTGTGATTGTTCTGCTGATTTCGATTGGCTTCTCTCCGGACCAACCGCCTCCTTTCCTTTTCTTTGTGTAGCTGATGAATCATTCTTTGCTGCTTCAACCTCCTTCTTTTTCTGAATTGGCTTGGCCGGCACATCTCTGTTTCTAAGTGAATATCGTTACTGCTGTGTGGACAGAGCATTCATATACCCCCTTTGATATTCCTCTGATTCTTCTTGTAAAACAGTGTCACTAGCTAGGATGAAATCTGCATCTTTGTACGCAGTTGAACTCACTGCACACTCTTCTTCTTCAGTAATGTAAGTAGGCAGCTCATCTGGAGTAAAGAGGTGGTTTTCTTCACCTATTACATTCCCGTCCTCATCTGACTCCGGTCCATGCACAAAATTCTGCTGCAAAGGTGTCTGTACTGACTGTTGTGTTGCCTGCTCTTGGGTTCGCTGATCTCTCTGTCCTATTCTATATTGTGGCTTCTGCTGGCTCAGGCTTCCTAACTTGTGGCTCAGGCTTGTCGAGTTTCACCCTTTCAAGCATCTGCTCTACCTTTTTGAGTAATTGATCCATTGAAGAAGACTCCTCCTTAACAGTGACTTTCTTTTCTGCTTTCGCTCTAGCTCTTTTGGACAGCAGATTTGCTTCAACGCTGACCACGATTTTCTACATGTCTTCCATTGTGGCCGGTTCTCTCTCTCTCTTAATTGGTAGGCCATATCAGCATCAAAACCATCCGGAAATTTCATCATAGCTAGTGCCACAGGTGGCTTTAGACGATCTGGAATTTCATTATAAACTAAATTGAATCTAACACAATAGTCTTGGACCGACTCACCGGTGTTTCGTTTGATTTGCTCATATTCAGCAAGAATTTGAAGAGGATTCTTTTTCACTTCCCATCGGTTTAAAAATTGTCTTTGTAGTTCGACCAAGGTAGTGATACTTGCCGCCGACAAACCTCTGAACCATTTCCTCACTTCACCTACAAATGTTTGTACAAAGAGTCTCATTGCCACATTCTCCACATCGATCTCATGAAGTTCATAGAAGTCTGCCATTTTGTCCACATGTTGCTAAGCAGTAATGTTGTTAGGAGTGCCATTAAAAAAATGGGATTTTGCTTTGATAATTTGTGGGCATATCATCTAGAATTTGAGGCAGAACCAGGGGTGCAAAACGGGTAGCCATCATTCTTGTTGGGTTTGGCCTTGGAGGTGTTGGAGGAGTTTGCACAGTTTGTAAGGGGCTAGCAATTGGAGTTTGAGGCTGTGTCGCAATATAATTATCAATTAACTGATTAGCTCTTTCCGTTTCGAGGTCTACAAGAAATTGAGGATTGGGGACAGTATAATCAACAGCCCTTTCAGACTTAGACTCAAATAATGATATTTCAAACCGTTCGTCAAACTCAAGCTCCTCAAGATACTCAAAAATATCAGGACTTGAAAGAGACTTGAACATGGGAGTTATGGTGCTTTCTTGACGTAGGAGTCTAGGAATCAAATTGAGATTTTCGTAGATATGAGGAGGATCCGGGTCTGGATTGGCTCTGGTATATCGTCTCGAAGCCAGCGTACTATTGAGAAAAATCACAGGACACAACCAACTTACTCATCCTATCCAATCCTAAGCTCATCATCTGGAAGCTTAGAATTATTAAGAAACAAGGGGATTTGATTTCAGTTTCGTTCCCTAGTATGGTCGCCACTATGTTAGCACCTAAATATTGGTTACTGATTAAGATTGCAGCTTAATTCTCAAGTTTAGTATAATCGTAATGAGATTGGATTGAAAATTGTAAGTGAATGCTTTTCCGTAGGAATGAGTTTCTGAGTTTATTTTCAACAATTTTAAATTAGAAATAAACTTTAATCTTTGATCTTTAAATCTGAGTGTGTTAATTTAGGTAGCGTAAAAATATTAATTTGAAACTGTCATTTAATCTCTTTTGAAGCCTATCCAGAATTGAAGGTGTGAGCTAGATAAGATCAATAAATTAGTTGAAGTGCTTATTGACTTGTGTGATCCCGGGAATTATATTAGTTACAATTTTATTTGAATTGTTTATTGCCTTAGCTTGACATCATTTGAAGTGATTGAAAGTTAGTATAAGTTTGATTCCTTTTAAATTAGTTTCAATTGATTTTGTATTTAAGAAGCTCTTATCATTGATTTGAGCTTCCTATCATTCAAAGCGAGAGTAGATAATAAAGTGATTTGTTTTGAGCTGTATATTTCAATTCAAGTTGTTTTAAGTACTGAATCAGAGTGCCTAAGTTGTGATAAAGTATGTCTTAGGTCATGGTTAAAGTAGAATAGTAATTGGAGTTTTGAATTGAACATAGATTTAAAATAGAATAGTGATTTGTGTTTTGAATGAGATAGATTGGATTACAGTAAAA
Organism: Pinus tabuliformis; assembly: GCA_031772625.1. Taxonomy (NCBI): domain Eukaryota; kingdom Viridiplantae; phylum Streptophyta; class Pinopsida; order Pinales; family Pinaceae; genus Pinus; species Pinus tabuliformis. Next base: position 148,310,110 of record CM062817.1, read on the forward strand.
TAGGTTTCTTCATTATGTATCTCATGATGTTAGTTTAGGCTAGACGCTTTGATCCTGCGTTACTTGCGCTTGTGTCTCGAAGCTTATGAGTCTCAGATTGATAATTTAAATGTTAGAATTATAATACATAATTTCCCCAACATAGATTGAGCGATGCATAAGGTTTTGGTCTACGTTCATCCTCTGATGTGATTTTGCATCATTGCTCCTTGATCAAACCCTCAGGCAAGAAGAAAGTATGCTTACATGTTGATGCCATTGCTTTTCACAAAAACTCCATTGTTGCTCGATCAACATGCATGTTATGTTGAACCCCTGGGTAAGAAGAAAGCACGCCCGCATTTTGATGCCATAGCTTATGACCAAGACACCATTGTCTTAGTTTTTTACACCAAAATAAGGGAAACCAATGATTGCATCATGTATTTCAAATTAAAGTTTTTAGTTGACTTTCGTCAATAAGAACAAGGAAAGGAAGAGATAGAGGAACTCCTGGCACATGCATGGTTGTGCATTTGTAATCATGAAATGCATTCTCCTCCTCCTCGAGGATGGTAGCATTGCATGTGGGAATAGGAGGGCATACTTATGTTTCAATGCAATGTTCGTAGTTGTTCAATGAGGTTACTTTTTTGCATAAATTTCTTAGTCAAATTTAATATAATTTTAATTAAAAAAACATTAAGTTTTGGAGTCTTTATAGTATTGATGTTTTGAAATAATTGTCACTGTTAAATTAAACAAACTCAGAAACTTTGTTACTCACCTCCTCACACCCATAAAGTCACCTCCTTAAGCTACTCCTTGTGCCGAGAGTGTAATTAAATTGCTCCATTATTGGCTTTTCGTTCCATGGTTTGGTGGGAATATATTGTCATCCATTTCTTCAGAAATGTCACATCTAAAGTTTCATGTGATATAACCGTCTTATAGTTATAAATTTAATGGATTCTAAGATGGTTAAAATCCTAAAACAGAATTGCACCTTTGACAAAATTGTTACCTTAAAAAATCTATAGATAGAACCTAGATGCAAACCTAATTTTTCCTATTAAAACAAGTGAATTCCTTGATGATTGATACAAAATAATATAATTAAGTGTTATGATAATTTGTTTGTCAGCTTCTTCATGTGTATATAATGGAGTTATTAGTTCCACCATTGGTTTATATTCGAAAGTTCTAACCGTCTACATTATTAATAATCTCCTCAATGTAATTTTGTCGTCATTATTACAGCTTGTTGTTATTTCAAGTCCTGTTGATGGCTCTGATATCGAGAATCGCAGGAAATGGCACGAATTTGAACCAACATATCCGAAATATGAAATCCACTTGAAACTTGCCAACCATTCATCCAGGAGTTTGCAGTTGCATTGGAGACCACGTCGCTGAAATCAAAAGAAGGGTTGTCGAAAGGAAACAAAGGTTATAAAAAAAAGAATCGAAAAAAGGGGAAGAATCCATACCTATGATGCCTTCAAGATTACATTCTAAGACAAAACAGAGGCATGTCACACGTAAAAATGAGGGTTCAACCAAAACCAAACTCCATTGCAAATACAGTTCCAGATGCCTCAAGTTCCCATGCACTTTCAACATTAATACTTGAGCATTCCTATGATTTTTCTAATCCCAACCACACCTCAGATTACAATCTGCTCTCAATAAACAAAAATAAAACTTGTAATCAACAAAACAAGAAGTCCATCAAAATCTATGGAGATCCAGAGAAGGCAAACAATAACATGATCCAACAAAAGGAAATAACAACTCTGAATTAAGAAAGAGCATACCTAGTTGAACAAAACAGAGGCATGTGGCTGGTAAAAATGAGGGTTCAACCAAAACCAAACTCCGTTGCAAATATAGTATAGTTTGTGTGTTCCCTTCTTAAAAGAATTAATTGAATTTCTCTGCCATTGGTTCTGACTGCCTCAAGTTCCCATGCACTTTCAACATTAATACTTGAGTATTATTGTGATCTTTCTGATCCCAACCACACCTCATATTATAATCTGCTCTCAATCGGTAGAAATAAAACTTGCAATCAACAAAACAAGAAATCCATCAAAATCCATGGAGATCTAGAGAAGGAAAACATTAAAATGGTCCAAGAAAAGGAAATAACAACTCTAAATTCAGAAAGAGCATACATGGTTGAACATTAAAAAAAGCTCCAAACCCACAAAAGAGGGTCCACACACCGCCAATAAGGTAAGCCACAACAAAAGTTGTATGTATAGGATTATGGGTATACCTTAACCAACCAAAACTCGCATCAACGACAGATAATATTTCAATTGTCTAACAAAAAAATTGACAGGGACAAATGATGGAAAGTGGCAGCTAAGGGAGTTCTTCTCAAAGGGGAATGCCTTACGGCGTAATAATTGTCTATGTTCAAGAGTGTTATGAAGTTAACACTGAAATTTCTTTATTTTTATTATTTTATTTATTAAACAATATGGTTATGTAAGTTGTGAGTTGCGTTCAAACACACTCAATGTTTTCAAAACTAGTTTTATGAAATTTGATTATATCTATGTTGTAAATTTATATGTGGACGAAATTGGGGATGAACATATTAGTAGAATTAAATTTAGGTGTGCTAGCTTAATAGTATACACATTTTTTTTTCCATTTTAATTTAATTTAGAAGTTAAAAATAATTTCAGATGAAGAAGTGTCATAAGAATTCACTTATGGTTTTTATATCATGTGGTAACGATAAGATGTGATATTGCACATTATATTGTAAGAAATTTCCATGATAAAGTAGTGATAAATCTCCATGGCTAATAATCTTGTTACATGTTTCTTTTACAATCTATATACGTTTAACACTTATTATGTTCAAATAAGTTAATATTATAATTTAGTTACTTATGACTTAGTAATATAAAACATTAATTACACCAATACACATAATAAAAAATAGATTTTTACATATACAAGGTTCCAACCATTGAATTTGAATTTTTCTGAATCCAACTACACTTCAGATTACAATCTACTCTCAATCGGCAGAAATAAAACTTGCATTCAGCAAAACAAGAAATCCATCGGAATCCATGGATATCCAAAGAAGGGAAACACTAATATGATCCTACAAAGGGAAATAACAACTCTGAATTGAGAGAGCATAACTGGCTGTACAAAACCAAAATCTCCAAAGCCACAAAAAAATGATCCACACAATGCCAAGAAGGTATACCACAACAGAAATTCTCAAATTAAAGACATGTACTAACGTAATATGACTTGAATAAGAACATATTCATATTTTTTTTAGTGAGTAAAGTCACCTTCATATTCATTTTTAATCTCAAATGTATTCTATATTTTAATTCAAAAATATAATATATAATTTTTTTTTTAATTTAAAATATAGTAAGAATTTATAGTTGTAGCTTATGTGACCTATATCTTTGAATTCTAAACATTTCTCATATTTTTATTTTAAAATTGTATTTTTTATTTTTTTTTAATTTAAAAACATAATTATAGTTTGAGTGGGAATTAATTTATATTCAACTATATTAATTTTTCAATCTTAAACTTAAAATTCTAACTATACACATTATTTTACTAATATATATAAATTTGAATTTAAACAATTTAATACTAACTTCTAGATTGCCATTTAAATATTCATAATTATCTCTCAACCTTAATTTCTAAGTCTATATCTTTATTTAAAAATATATAAAATACAAAACTTTTAATTTAAAAATCTTAATGTGAAATTTTAAAATATGATGTAAATATCCATAATCATTTTTCAAACTTAACTTTTAAATTATAATTTTGAATAAGAATACATTTATAATATTTATTATTTAAAAATCTATATTTAAAAAAATATAAAGTAAAATAAAATAATTTAAAAACCTTATTAACAATTTTATGTTTGACCCTTCTAATAAAGTTTAAGGAATAAACTCCCTCCACCTTTCAATATCATCCTAAGGAGCTGCTCAATTCCTATCAGGGATATGTTTGGCCCTTCGGAATAGACTCCCCCCACCTTATTTATATTGATAAAAAAGAAACCCCATACAAATCAATTAATTTATCTCTAATAAATTCAAAACCCAACATTATGGAAACATTTTCACGTTAATACATTCTTTTATGGAAACATGTACACATTAATAAATTCATTTCATATTTGTTATCAAATGAATGATGTTAGGTTAGGATTAAAACATCCAAAAAAACCATCCATATTTGTAGCTTACCAACCTTAAATTCGTACATCGCACGACCATTTCATAGGTTACTTGGCCGAAACCTCTAATATGATTTTCTAATGAGTTTTTATCCACAAGCAATCTCATATATCATGGTTTGATGTGCCAATTTAAAGTCGGTAAGTTCCTTATATATAGTCCCAAGGATGTGATCCAATGGTTAGGTGGGGAGGTTTGGTCCTCATAGGTCTTGTGGTCCAATCTTGGGCAAGAAAATGTATGCGTGTGAGTTGTTCCATAGCAAACAAAGTCAATGCAACCTAGCAAACTCTTTAATTTATTAAAAGTCAATGCAACCTAACAAACTCTCTAACTCTCTAACACTCTATAGGCGTTGAGCATATTCCCTTGAGAATCAATCTAAAAGTCACTCTCAATGCAACCTAACAAACTCTGTTGATAAGTATTCAGATAAAAACAAATAAAAGTAAAAACCTAACAAACTCAAAAATAAAATAAAAAAGTATTAAAAAAATAAAAACTTAACAAACAATCTAACAAACTCACACTAAAAATTAAAATAAAAGTCACTCTCAATGCAACCTAACAAACTATGTTGATTATAAATATATATAGTTGTTTCCTCTTAAATAACATATCTTAAATAAATTGATAACTCCTTAAAAAAATAATTATCACATTGTTTTCCTATTTTATTTTTTATGAAAAACAATTTTTATCTAATATTTAACATTATTTTTGTTTTAATTATTTTTTTATATATTTACATTATTATTATATATGATTATAAATATATATAATTGGTTTTTCTTAAATAACATAGCTTAATAGAATTGATAATTCCTATTAAAAAGAAAAATATATTATAATGTTTCCCTATTACATTTTTGATGAAAAACAATTTTTATCTTTAACATTATTTTTATTTTAAAAAAACACATGTATAGATAAAGTCACACATAACAATCATCTTAAATGGAAAATGTACTTTTCCGCGCAAAATATATATATATATATATATATATATATATAATTAAAAAATAAAAATTGCACCACTAAAAATGAATAAACATAAAAAAGCACCACTAGAAATTACTACGCGGTTTTGAAATGTCTCTGGGATTATTGGTTTGCTACATAAGCATCTAGTGATACGACATGAAGGAATCATCATGTTTTCATCTAGTGATACGTTTCCAAGTTTAAATATGATCTGCATGCCATGTTGAGGCTGTATGGTAACCATAGCGATGGGAGCATGCTTGTATGCAGGTGAAAGACTGAATGAGAATCTCTGCAAAATCATAGCTAACACAGTCTTGGCCTCCAACATGGCAAAGTTTTGGCCAATACATGTTCTTGGACCCATTGAAAATGGTAAAAAAGCATTCGGGTCAGTAGCTGCCTTTGAAGGACCATCTGCAAATCTTTCAGGCTTAAACATGTTTGCATCTGGGCCCCAATACTTCTCACTGTGATGCACTCCCAAAATTGACAAACTCAAGAGTGCACCTTTTGGAAGTGAAAACGGGCCGAGCTTCATCTCCTTGTATGCTTCTCTTGTTATCGAATGCGCAGGTGGGTATAGCCGTAGAGATTCATTTAACACCATAGTCATCTGCCAGCCAGAAAAAAAAAACAGACAAAAAACAGACAAGAGTCACTAGGCTACCTTAAATGAGAAATAATCAACAAATCGAATGAGAAAAGTGATGGAATACATACTGATTTCATCCTGCTAAGCATGTCTGCATCTGGTATGCCCGTGCCACAAATACTGTTAACTTCTTTTCTTAATATTTCCTGCCAATCCAGGTTTATTGCAAGCAAGAATACTGTCCAGGTTAACAGATTGGAAGATGTCTCATGGCCTGCAAAGAAAAATAGTTTGCATTCATCCATAATTTCATCCATACTTAACGTTAGATTTCTTTGAATGCCACCCAATTCCTTCTTGTTGGCAGCCATCATGATTCCAAGAAGGTCATTTCCATAGTCAACCTGACTGGTTACTGTTGTTCTGGGCTCCAACCTTCTTTGAATTATAGAATTTAGGATTTCTCTAATCCTTCTATCAATCTGCCATGCATACCTGTTCTTGCTTGTAGGAATATATCTGAAAAAACCCACCGAATGTCAGTCCACAATCCTTAATTATAAGTACTAAGAAGCATTATACTTGTGCGAAAGCTCTATTGACTAAGTGTACCACTTGGTAGACCCTTGTGCAAAAGTAAGAGATCTAAGGATTATGGCACTGACCCATAAAAGAGCAGCACCCAAAGAATGTTAAAAGAAGACATAAGCAGAAGTACACATGAACTTGCAGTCACATGCAAAACTATATAATTCAAAGATAAATATATTGTAATTACTGGCTTCCAGGGATCAAGATAGAATGTTCAGCTTCAATAGCCATTTTTTGTAATTCTCTCTGCAATTGAAATACTTCTTTTCCTTCATTGAAACTGCTACCGAACGCAGTATGGGATATGATATCTGCTGTTAGTGCTATAAATTCTTTATGAACATCAATTTCTTTGCCATGAGAGTCTGCCTGAGCCACCATCTCTTGCCAATTATTGAGCATGGTTGAAGTGCAACCAGCCATTCTCTTCACCATTGTCTGTCATTCATTTGAACTATATAAGGCTCCAACGCTCAGAGAATCTCTAACAAACAGTCTAGCTAATGCAAATCCTTGGTTAGTAGAGATGGGCAAATTCACAGCATATAAAATGTAATTTGACAGGCTAGAGGAAAACACTTAAAAATAAGATATCAAATGGCCATGTATAAAATTTTCTCCAATTGACAAGTCTTTTCAGTTTCAGTCAATTTTAGATTTCTTAACTCCGTCCTTATTAGACACCACGTTCTCATGGTGGCCTGCAAGATCTGACCAACATACCTATGTTCAATAATCCTAAACATATAAGGTGATTCTCTATTGCCAAAATCTTCAATCCATTATCAAATCTTATTATACTGCTACTGTGTTTGCAGGACGTTTCAAGAGTCCAAACCTTAAGTTTATCAATATTGAAGGCAGGGTTTACAATCCTCCTGTGGTGAACCCACTTCAATCCCTTTATGCTGGCCAGTCCCTGACCGAGCAGAGCCAGTATAAGAGGCCTGAGTTTCCGCTTCTCATAGTGCCCGAACTTGTTTGATAGAACTTCTTTCATTAGTTCTGGTTCTGCAATGTAGAGGATTGAACGGATTCCATACCAGTAGAAAAAGGTATCTCCTGAAGACAAACAAATTACCCAATCAAACATCGATTTCAAACTGTTTAGCAATCCCTGTGTCAACCTTGACACTATTGCAAAACTCTAAATAACTAGCAGAAAGTATATGTTGTAGATTTTAGCAGGCCAATAACTACCAGAGCAACATATGAAAGTAAAAGAAGTCTCTAAGGAAAAGAGAATGAATAAATTAGAGAACCATATATTTGACACCACGTATGGTAGTGTGGCATGACTATAGGAACAATATCATGAGAAATATTCTGCATAGGCTGTGCATGAGCCTCCCTGAGAAGCTTCCTCTGCTCTGGCCCGCTCCCAATGAGTATCCGGTAAGGCCGACCTCTTATTCCTTGGTCTGTATAAGCTTTTTTAAATCCATAAGGCTTCCATATGAGGTCTCTAAAGAGGTTAACCAGTAAGATCCCAAACAAAACAACTAAAATAGCAACCAATGCTTCAACACTGCTTTTAATCTCAATATCCATCATCAAAACCTCACACAACTACTCTGTACTATTACAGGGCTATTTGACTAGGCTTTACCTATAGTTCTCTATATCAATGAAAGACACTTCAAATTTATAGAACTATATCGATGAAAGACACTTAAGTGCACCACCTGTTCTAAACGGTATATAAAACTGACAGTCTTCCATAATTGTCGTTGCATGTCCCTCCTTCGAGAAGACTTTTCATTAAAAAATATCCAATTATAATAGTGTATTCGATAACATTAATGTGTCTATATTCATTTGCTAACATTATAAAATTGAGTTTGAGTGAAAAGAAGGATAGCTAATTATTTTAATGGTTCAATTTAACCAATAAAAACACTTAAAGTTTATAGAATATTTAAGTCAAAATTAGATGGGTTCAAAACACAACTATATTATAATATATAGATGTGTTCTCATTCAAAGTATAACTATGTTTTAAATTAAAAATATAAGAAATATATGTATCCAAGCTTTTATGATCTATAATGAATTAAAAAAAGTCTTCTTGTAGAATGATTAAAAAATGAATATGAATTTTATTTTAACTAAGTCATATTCTAGAAGTTAGTATAATGTTTTAAAATTAAAGAATTTTTATTTTATATTTTTAAATTAAAATGATGTTCATACATAAAAGATAAAAGACAAAATTTAGCATTGAAACATAAATATGAAGAATTTAATATTTTTTTACTTATATTATAAATATGATAATAGTGTATATATAGTCTTACTTAAATTACAAGTTAGTATTAGGTTTTAAATTAAAAATTTTACATGATAGGTTTTTTAATTAAAATATAAAATACAATTGAATGTGATCTCACTCAACTGATATTCTAGAAGTTAGTACCATGTTTGAAAATTAAAGATTTTGTATTTTATATTTTTAAATTAAAATATATTTGTATACATAAAAGACCACAAACAAACTTTAAGGAAAATGATATAATTTTTAAGTTGTTTTATTTTATTTTTCTAAATCATACTATAAAAAAATTTATTCTATTCAATTAAGGGTTTAGCTTTTGATAAAACAAATTTTACAAATTTAAATTTAAGTTGATAAAATAAAATTGCTATTAAATTTTGAGATACATTTTAGGTATGATAATGATATTTTAATTTTGTTTCTAAATCAAATCAAAGTATATTTTTTTTATTCCACTTAATTAAGGGTTTACCATTTTATACTTTTTATTTTACAATTTAAATTCAAGTTGATTGAATAAAAAATGTTATTAGATAGAAAGAGCTCAATGAAGAATTAAGCTAGGCTAATGAAATTAATCATGGGTCAAATCTCCTAGTTGTGACCTCGTTTATGGAGAGGTAGTTATATGTCAAGTAAAATATCCATAAGAAACATAGAGAAATTCGTAAGTTCATTGATCCACATTTTGTTGTATTTTCCAAAAATGGAGATAGTGCGAGCTATAAAAAGCTGCAAGAGAGATGATATTTCTGACTACCCCATGAAGCCAAATACCAAAAAACGTAACTAATCTAGTTATGTGTCAAGTGAAATATCCAAAAGAAACATAGAGAAACTCGTAAGTTCATTGATCCATATTTTGTTGTATTTTCCAAAAATGGAAATAGTGTGAGCTATACAAAGGTGTAAGAGAGATAGTATTTCAGACTACCCATGAATCATTCTTTTTATTTTTCATTTTTGTCCTATTTAAAGATATAAAACATATTAGTTATTGATACCAAGTTCTTGTTTTCCCATCTCAATAAATCAAGACAGTTAAGGACAATTTTCCATTTCATTTTACATATTCCATATTCTTGAGTTCTGTCAATCAACAAAACTTCAGCAACCATTTTTGTTCGTAAGAGTCATCATTTAATACTGAATATATATGTGAATCAACAATGATATATCATGGAACCACGTGGATCCTCTTCGTGATGAAAATTTTTGTTATGAGGCCAAACTACCCCTATCGAGAATTGAACACAGGACCTCACATAGACCAAGTAAGACCTTCGTCAATTCCACTACAATGTTACTTGACATAGATAGAAGAGCATATGTATTTAAATTTTAACGTTGCCATTGTTGGGGGTAGGGACGGGGCGAAGCCCCAACCCTGGTCACCGCACCCAAGAGGACCAAAGGGTGGGACCGTGGGCCAGGGCTTAGCCCTAGCCCCATGGTCACGACGCCCACCACGAACCATACACCAGAGAAAACCCGGGGTGCTCGAGCTAGGTTTAGGCTGAATTGGAGGATGGTTGGCAACCGAATTGGGAGAAATGGAGAAACACACATATTTTACTCAATTTATGGCCAAAAGGAGGTGCAGAAAGAACCAAAATAGGGGTTTTTGACAGTGCTCAATCCCTTGGAGAAATCAGTTCTGCTATTTGAGTTGTGTAAAGCATGTAAACACACTTTTGAGCATTTTTAATTAAAGAGGCCCTGCATTGGAAGCTGGACCAAGAGATGTAGCCCGAGAGAGGGGTGACCTCCTTTATCATGCTTTGTGTTATGTGTTTCAGATATGCTTATTTCTCTCTGTTTGGCTATAAAATTTGGTTAAAATTTACTTGTATATGTGTTTAATAAACTAATCCTCTACCCAAAACACATATAAATTTAACTTGCAAATTGTTAAAAATCTTTAACTTTACACATTCAGACACGTGAACTATGATGCATTGTGTATGCCAAGAAAATCCATTTACTACTACTCCAGGTTATGAATTTCTAGCGGGAGATATTGACTGCAAGGTAGGGGTTGTAGGACACTTTTGGTAGAGTCATTATACTAGACTATTTTGACAATGATAATATATCTAGTCCAACCAACATAGGAAGCCTCTCTGTTATAACCCCCAATTGGAAAACGTAAGAAATGTGGGAAAGAAAAAACTAATCTAATCTAGTTGCCATATGAAGCCACTTTGTTGTAACCCTTAGTTGGATGAAAATAGGAAAACAAACCTAATTTAACCCAACTCGAATAGGAAGCCTCTATACTATAACCCTTGGTTGGAAAAAGAAAAAAAGTAAATTCCAACTTGTTTGCATGAAAGAAATGACACACACACACGAAATGGAAAATGCATGAAAGTAAAATCTAATTGGTGATTATGTTTACAAGTATGTTCTAACCCTTCACCATATGAATATATTGTAACTCTACGTACAATTAATCATTAATCACATTCATGTTGTTGTAAACTAAGAGAACAGAGACAATTGTGCCACTAAATATAAATGTAATCAAATTATATCATAAATACAAATATGAGCATGAATTGGAATTGCTATAATAGGAAGTTAATTAGGCTTGCAGAAAGAAAGAAATAATGAAATATCTTGCATACAGATAGGAACTTAGTTGAAATGGACAAATACTAACCTAAACTATTTTATAGTAGTAACTAGCTAAGGAGGGGCCCTACATCCTTAGCTAAGGTATTGGGAAAAAGTTATAGTAGCAACTAGAACTTAAATCAACATTTAGTCATGGAAACAAAGTGCATAGGAAAATAAAAAATGTATTCTTTATTAATTAGAAACAAAGTATCAAAATTGCATTCACAATCTTCCTCCCCTACCCACATTGAGCATAGTATTTATAGAATTCTTTGATTTCCTATCTTAACATAGAGAGTTGAGGATAGCCATGAGAATCTATGATTCTTAGGCTATCTCATTCTCATTACAACAACTCATTAAAGATAGAAAAAAATGACAATCAAAAGCTAGGAATCCACATCATCTGGTCACGATGTTGGTTAATATGTGTTGGAGCAATCTTGGTCAATTGGTGTGGTTAAGTTGTCCCAAACTAACAACCTTGTCATTTTCCAAACCATGCATCATCCACTTGGCAGGTCATCATATCATATGTAAAAACCTAATGATGTAACAACAATGAAAATTGATGATGAAAATTATGTGACGATGGTGCAACATCTCATGATTCCTTTAATTAGCAAGCACCAAAAGGCTAGTTCTCCCCTAAACACACTAGTATAATTGCTTGAAATGAAATAATTCATGAGAAAATGTACATTGGAAAAAATGTATTATTCAAAGTCAAGGTAGGCTTTAGGATAATAGTATGATGAATAAAAGTGGTCAATAAAGGAGGTAAATATGTGTGGAAAATATGGCATTTTAAGTGCCATCATATCCCCCCAGCTAAAACTGTTGCATGTTCTCATGCAACCAAGTAGTTAATCCAAATCTGAATTTGAGTAGGAGCACCTAGCATGGAGGTTTCTAATGTTGTAGTCAGCTTGACCATGGTCATATGCTATGTAAAATCCTCCCGTGGATTCAATCCCTTGCCAATAGATAGCCTCACTTATGGCTTCTATGTTGCAATCACTTTGGTACTCTGGTGAAGGAAGCCAAATCAAGGGAAAATGGAACCAAAGTCTAATCTATTTATTCCCACGTCTCCTTCTACACTGAACATACTTGTTGATCCTATGGGTGGTTACTTGGAGGTTCATAAAATTAAGTGCATTTGTTTTCCTTATATCCTCTATAGCCTACTTCCATATTTTTTTACATCCTTCCAAGTATTTTATCTTCAAAAATTCAAATTTCCTAATGCATCGATTAATGGATTCCATTCTTGTAAAGGATATCAGTTCTACTTGTAGGGGAGATTTAGCCAATTGATAATGCCAATGGATGATAGCTCTTGGCTAATGAAATTCACCTCTAACTGAAAGGTGACAATCTTGATTCTTCTGAATGATGAATAGGGAAATTCTCTACTGAGCATGAGTATTTAATAAAGAAGTAAAAACTTTGGGTTGAACATCACCCAAAAATGGTTAGGTTTCTACCTAAGATCATGATGCAGTAGTATACTATGTTCATACAATTCTCACAACAAGATTTTATCCCCATTGCTACACTTATAGTAGGCTTCCAGAATTATAGAGGTCACCTTGTAGGATTTCCTCTGAGCAATTTCCATGAATTGAGATAACAAATACTTCTCACATAAAAAAAAAAATTATATACAAGAGAAGGAATTATGAAACTAAATATAGATTCCATAAATATGCCAAGTTTTTTCTTTTGTGCCTCTAAGGTTTCTACTTTTTTTGTAGTTTAAAGGTCTTCTCTCACTCTTTCTTTAACCTTCTTTCTATTAGTGTCAGTCTTGTTAGCCTGTCACCTAGATCAAATGTGCTTTTACTAAGCTTGTCAGGACTATCAAAATCAAATTTTTCATGTCACTAGGTTTACATAGTAAAATTTGGTCACTGTTTGGTTAGTATAGAAATGAGTTCAGTCTTTTGAAAATTCACTCATGCTGGTCACCTATCACATTTCTATGAAGGTGTCATAATAAAAGCAAGTCAGTCATCATCATCATTTCATTCAGTTTCAGGTCATCCATTAGGTCGCTAGGGTTTCCAAGGTCCATCATTATCATGAATAAATCCAACAGTGAATAGAGCATGACAAGCAGCTCTTTGACATTGATTTGTTGAGTTATCACAAATTCATCATGCTTTCAGTTTGAAAACCTCTAGAAGAAGAAGTTCCAGTGCTCAGGAAAGTGAAAACATAGCTCAGGTTTCAACCTTAAAGGTGACTCTATTTTCAAAAGTGAAAAAATTAGTTTTTCAAAGGTTTGTGGGTCCCATTTCTTTTTAAAAGGAGAAATTAATTTTCCTATGTAAACTCAAAAGCCCCAAACTTGTCTTATTTACCTCTCATTCACTCTTGTGTATCGAGCTCTCCTACCCAAAAGAGAGAAAAACTCATTTCCATAGGCGAAATTGGAAAAAACCTCAAGGTGTTGTACTCAGGAAGACTGCGTTGCACTTGGAGGCCTAGCGCTACGCTCAGGAAACTGCGGTGCGCTCAGGCTAACTGCGATGTGCTTGGGCCAGAGTGTCTAGAAAATGCCTGAATCTCTCCCAAAACCGATTTTAAAGCTTTCTAACCTAATTTCATTGCATCCTAAGCTAGGCTACAAGTAAGTACATCATTCCACTTGCTTCTTTGTTTTTCAAAATCATTTCATGCCAAAGATTTCTCCAATTAGGGTTTTGTAGTGAGTTTTTCATGAAAAATGATAGGGTTGATGATGGCCATTTTCATTTCTTGATTTTTAACATGTAAAATATTTCCCTACACCTTTATACATGTTAGATAAACTATGTAAACCACTCAATCAACCTCAAAATATAAGTTTACCTCATTAAAAGTGAAACCCTAGTTCATTCCTAGGGGTTTTGGGCACTTTCACTAAAAACTCTATTTTTTCCTTCTCATAAGAATATCATTCCTCCATTGCTTTTTCATTCATTTTCATCAGTTGTCCATAGCTCATATCCACCTCTTTCAAACCTTGTTTACCATTTCATCAAACATAACCTACCCATCATTCCACTTTCCACTCATACCTCACAGTTTTTCTCATTTTCCTGTTGTTAGGGTTTCTGTCATCATGGAAGCAAAATATTCACCAGAGAGGAAGAGACATCACAAGGGAGGGAAAATCCTCAGATATGAGCCATCAAATTGAAGTGAAATCAACTCATCTCCCTTTATCAAACAGTGCTTTGAAGATGTGAATTGCTTGGATTTCTGCAAAAGGGTGAGTGAAGTAGGATTCAATGAGCAGTTGACAGATTGGGTGGCAACTCAGTTGAAAGGTGAAAGTGTTGTTATTGTTGGTGTTGAATTCACTTTTTCAGTGGCCTCCATTTCACTTGCTATAGGGCTACCAGACAATGGTGAATATTGGTTCAAGGGGATGAGCCTAGATATTAAGTATTATATACCCTTCTTGAAAACACCATACAAGGAAAAACATGCTCATGTTATGCCTTTCAGGTACTTATTGGAGAAGTATGCCCCCTTGATGAAGATTGTCATGAATTTCTTTACATGTGAAGGAAGATTATCTAGATTGTATGCTTATCATATTCGCCTCCTAATGCACTTTACCTCTCAAAACCCACTCAATATGTGCAACTAACTACGTAGGATCATTTCCAAAATGTCAGAGAGGATTCAGATGAAGAACAAGGAGCACTACCCTAGACTATTTCATCATAGTCTGATCAAGACTATAGTAATTCATCAACTTGCAGAGAAAGGTATGACTTGGGAAACTGTTTTGGAAACAACCCTGAAATGGCATGAAGCCAATGTAGTAGCTCAACCCTCTAGCATGCCAACACAACAAATGGAAGTGGGGTCCTCTAGCAAACCAGTTGAAAGAACCAAAGAACCTAAGCCTGAGGTGACTAGGATGTACAAGAGAGGGAAGAGGCTTGTGTTTTCTTCTCATGGTGAGAAAGGGGCCAAGCCTTCTACATCAACAAAATAGGGATCGACAGCGCAAGATAAGGACATGGTTGAACATGAATTTGTGATGGTTTATTTAGAGGCAGAGGATCAGACTTCAAGCATGCAATAGATGATCAAAGATAAAGACTATCAGATCAAAGAGCTCACAGTCAACATGGTGAGAGCAAGGTACATCATTTCATTCCTTGAATAGGAGAATAGTCATCTCAAAGTGAAGCAATTGATCATGGAAAAAGAGAAAACCAAATTATTGCAGCAGGTTGGCAAGGGCAAAGTAGTCATAGAGTCAAGTGAGTGTTGGGCAACAAATCAACCTATCATTTTCCTGCGTTTCCACTCCTCTTTTCATCCTTTTTGTATTCATTCACATATATTTACTATGCTAAAACTATGAGGTAATTCCCCTTTCTTCGTCTCTTGGAATATTTAATTAATGAAGTAGAGTCATGAGGGTTTTGCCTATGCGAACCACTAAAACATGTTATGACCACAAATTCTGGAGCACAGGTGTTGACCTCACAGCATATCACAGTAGTTCCACGATTCACAGCAGTTGATTGACCACGATGAAACAACATAACCGATTTGCAGTTGTTCTCAACCCGTTTTGGATCATTTTTATTCTTGTGGCACTGGTGTTGTGTTGAATTGATGTATATTTTTGGGCATATAGTTTCCAGGTTTTGGGGAGAAATGTTATTCCCCTTTGTACTGTATAAAAGACGGGTCATTCCTGTACGAGGGGTTAGCTAGACCCTGATCTGTATTGTAACAACATTTTTCAAATTAATAAAATACAACCCTTTTTGTTGTTCTATCTTTCGCTTTGAGTAACACAACCCTAATCAGAGAGTTGGGCCCGCTTTTCTGATCAGGTGCTGCGTGTTTTCCTGTTACATATGTTGTTCATTGTTGCATGTATTTCTTGATTTTTGTTACAAATTTATTTATATTACTATGAATGCCTTTTTAAGTTTTGCAGTTTAGTTTTTATCCCTGTTACAACAATGCCTTGATTTTGTAATTGCGAACCCTTGGTCAATGACCGATTGTAACCTTGCCCCTACATATACCTTATGTGTTACCTTGAAAAGAATACGCACCCAGATTGATAAGTTAATGTAGGAAATGGGGTGAATAATTTGTTCACACCTGGACACCAATGTTTTGGCGCCGTTGTCGGGGAGGCTAACAAGGTGCAAGACACGATCTGTATCAACCAGAGGCTCAATCTCTCATACTGGGGAGAGAACGAGCTTTCTCACTTTGCTCCAGGTCTTGAGCGTAGGTGTTTCTTTTGTTTTGTGATTTTATTGTTTTCCTATTTTTCAGTGTCGATCTCTCATCCTGGGGAGGGCGGAGTCCTTTGACGCCCTTCTCCAGAACCTGAGCTTAGATTTTTCCAACATCTTTGTTGTTTTCATTTTGAGAAACCCAATCTCTTGTCTTGGGGAGGGAGGGGTCCTTTGGTGCCCTACTTCAGGTCTTGAAGTGTTAGGTTTTCTTGTGTGTGTGTTCTTTTTCTGTTTGGTTTCTTGTCTTAGGGAGGGAGGAGTCCTTTGATGCCCTGCTCCAGACCCTGAACCCTAGGTTCCTGTTTTCCTTTCCATTAGCTGTTTTCCTTTCAACGTCCCCACTTCCGCCCAAGTGGCGTGTGAGCACTCATGGCACAGTCATCATTTGTCTCCACTTCCTTCTCCGCCCTTGCTGGCACTGCCTTGGTCTCGTAAGCCTCTCCTTTGCTCTTCTTCCTCAGACATTGGGTGGCATAGTGACCCAGTTCCCCACAGTTAAAGCATTTGAACTTGGAGAGGTCCTTCTTCTTCTGTTTCTCCTGCTTTCCCTCAAATTCTACGGCAACATCCTCCTCTTCCTCCTCCTTGATTCTAATCCCCTTGCCACTGCTTCCCACCTTGCTTAGCCTTCTGATCTCTTCTTGGTGAAGAGCCACCCACATTTCCTCCCAATTTGGAAGGGTCGCCCTAGCTAGTATGCTATGGACAAACACCTCCTAGTCTTCTGAGACTGCGTTCAGGGCTATTCTCACCATCAATTATTGATCCGATGTGGCTGTATGGAAGTCATCTGATCTCGGATCTCCTTCAATCAACCGAGGGAGGTGTCTATATTTTATTGCTTCTACATTTGGTATGACCGCAACTGATTTTCTAGTAGCGTCTTCCTCTGCATAGAAGTATGATGATACAACTTCTTTAGGGCCTTCAACATCTCATTTGTCGTATTCTTCTCGGCAATGTGTGGTACTACATGGTCTTTGATCCCGTCAAGGATGATGCTCTTGGGCCTCTCCATCGCATCCTCATACTTATCATTATCAGTTGGGTCAACTGGGACTGTTATTGTCCTCAAGGCGAAGTGCTTGAGAAGGTTCCCGTCTAAAACGAATAAGATTCTGGCTTTCCAGACTACGAAGTTTGAGGCTCCATCGAGTCTGTCCTGGTCTCTTACCCCGTTCACTACCATCTCGATGCTCATCTACTTCCCTTCTAGAAGTTCTCGGTGTGACTCCCTCTTAGCCTCAATTTCCCTCCTGGAAACCCCTCGGCCAATGTCAAGATGCCCCCACTCCGATCCTTAGTGCAACTGCACCACTGACCTGGATTTCTTGGCTAGAAATCCTCGATAACAACTCCCTCCTCCTTGGTCTTGCCCTGTTAGGTATTGTTCTGACTATAGTACCCCACCAGCTTCACTTTGCAACTTACCCATAGCCTCCTAAGCACCAGCAACTAAAGGTTAGAACCTCTAGGCTCTGCGCAATCTTGGCACCAGCAAAATCTGAACCTCTTGGCCACGGGCATCAATCCTTCCTGACTAAGAAAGATGACCGACAACTGCGTAGGTCAAGTTTGCCCCTCTGCCACTGCGTTGATCCTCTTCCCGGCTCAAACTTGATGATGCAAGCACTATGTCACCCCTTCCCTGCTGCTTCTCTGCTAGGAACAACGTCTGTCTCTCGGGACAACTGTTTTCTACTATTGCTTCTTTACTTCGCTGATGTCCTCAGTTCTCCTATGATCTGTAACCTCGCTCTGCTACAATGTTGGAATTTCTAAGTCTAACCCATTAGAAACCCTTCATGTACTTTTCTGATTTATTTCTGCCTACTTTTTCTGATTAATTAACAAGTTATTTACCATTTAAATACTGAAAATAAATACAAGTACATGCTCAACACATTACAGATCATCAACTGAAGGAAACAAAAACAAGCACACAAGAGACACCGTTGTTTTTGGACCAATGTCCCCAAAAAAACCAATGCGGGAAAAACGATGCAGCAATCTAAGGGTTTTATTATTATGCAGTTTCTGAATACAATCTGGGTGCAAAAACTGTCTTGCCCAAAAAAGAATAATCTCGGCAGTAGTACCTCTCTATTCGGAAGTAGGTATTCCGGTTGAAACCCCAACGTCAGCTTCTAGGGATTGTGTCAGCCTTTTCTGGCCCAGTGTCTGCCCAACGTCACCCTAGCTCTCTGTACGTCAGCCTCTGGAGGCATTGCATCAGCCCTTAGAGCCTCAGTGTCAGCCACGCTGGCTCTTTGAGGCACTGCGTAGCTCCTGGATGCCTCTGCATGAGCCCTAGCTAGCTCTACGTGAACCTCTGGCTGGCTCTGCGTCCCTCTCTCCTGGCTTCTGCATTGATCCTCTTGGTACTATCTCTGCCTCTCTTCTTCTGTATTCACTGCCCCTCAGCTACAAGTCTGATCACTCTTTCGACTTCCTTAGCAAACCCTACCCCTGAAAATCGAAATCTTCATCAACTGAGTGTGTTCTCCAAGTGACACTCAAGCCTCCTTTTATACTTTTGTCGTTGACAATTCAATGACCGAGATTAAGTGCCTAATCAACAACTAAGATTAACTCTAGCTTGATCCATGACTTTTGACCCTTCTAACACATTTTTATGTTAATTCACATTAATATTTTATTTTCCTACATTCAGACTTAGGGACTCCATTAAAAATATTAATTATTTTAATGTCTCCCAAACTATTTAGAATCTGCCCAAACCATTTTAGGGTATTGGAAATCTCATGTGCTTTAGCCTCTCCATCAATTGTTGTGGCTAGATCACATCCGATGCTACCCAAAATCAACATTCACATCAAAAATCTACTTCCCTTTATAATTCCCCTTGTCGATTTTTGACTCAGGGTCAGAACATGCATATGATTTAGAAGCCTTCAGCTCGGCCACCAATGACTCCTTGGCCTGACACTCACTTGTATTGTGAGTGGAGCCCTTATTGAACTCGCACCACTTTCCCATGTCCTTCTTCGACTTCGTGGTCTTGTTCTTTACTTGCAGCTTTGGCGGTTTGTCCTGGGTCACCTTGCCTTGGATTTTTCCTTTGTTCTGTGGTTTGGGGCACCTTTCCCTTGCTTCAGATTCGCAGATCCAAAGTCTCACCTTTTTTGTTTAAGCTCCTGCTTAATCTTGACAGCATATTGGTAAGTTGTGCTGAGCGAGGAGATGTCCGGGAACTCCATCTCATCCTGGATGTACCTGTGTAGGTAGCCATGGTACTTGAGTACCAAATGTTTCTCAGAATCCTTGATACCCAACTTCATGCGAAGGGTATGAAAAACATTGGTATACTTCAACACATCTTGGTCCCTTCCCTGCCACATCATGGTCCACTTTATGCATTTATCCTCATAGCTACCGACAGGGTAATACTGCTCCTTGATGGCATCCCGGAATGAATTACAAGTGGGTGTGGCTAAAAACAATGGGGGCGTACTTTCATCCTTCTTCTTATAGTAGGTTTATCACCAGTCCTTGATGTGTGGGGCGGCTTTGAGAAGAGAAAATTAATATTTTCCCAGCTGGAAAAATCATGAACAGAACAATATCCTTCTAGCAGATTTAACCATTTATCTACTGGGTCTGCAGTTATTTGGCCCTCAAATATGGGAATGTCAAAGTTTAATTTTACCTTAAAGGGAGTGATGCCTCCAGAGTGGCTGCTAGATGTGGATGCACCGACAGTGGGCAACCGTTGGAGGATCTGGGCAAATTTATCCATTATCGCGTTCCTTTGGTTCTCGAGGGCCTCCTCGGGCAATATTTTGATAGGACCTCCTGCTCCCTCATCTTTCTGTTCTTCCCCCATGGGCAGTGGTCGAGGTTTGCAAGGTTGATCTTGTAAAGGTTCAACCAGATCGGGCCCTAACTCCTTATAACCTGACCCCAATGGGGACATGCAAAGAAGGATCGAGAAAGAGAACACTGCTCTGATACCGTTGATTCGAATTTAAATAGGAATGCAAAAAATTACAGATATAATCATAAAAATATAGATGCAGTGTAAATAAAACTTCATTTCATTAATATCAAAGAACTAAAATATGCTTACATACAGAATGGAAATAAACTAGCTCAGATAATGGTAGCTTATCTCTGAGAAGAGATGCAATGACTACATGACTCTTAACTATTTTACAATGCAGCTTGAGGACCTATTTATTATTGAGAAACACTAGAAAACCCCAAACATCCAAAAACCTAACCCTAGGAGATGACACGCCAAATTGTGGGCCCCGTTGGGGTAAATTGGTACATCAACTTCCTATGGTCGTAACTTTGGTATACGATCTTCGTTTGACGCACACGATACCTCATTAGAAATATCTATATGAGGACTACAAATGGCGACAATTAATATTGGGTAAAAAACTCAGATCTTCCACCCATGATTTTCCCAGAAAACATCATTTAGGGCCTCAAAATGGCTTCGGAAGTTCAGGACCCGAAAAACTGCCAAAAATAGTAAATTGTGCTACAATTAAGGAAACTGAAAAAAATGAAAGAAATGATGGTGGGGGTCCAAGTGGAATAGGTGGGTGGCCACCAATATCCATTTGGGTCACAAAGGCTTTGTCAAGAGTGAAGTTCAAATTCCAAAGGTATAGGATAGGGGTGGTTGAAAATCCCTTTCTTGCTAAGAGGGAGTGTTGATAAGTGTAGCAAGAAAGTCTCAATTTGGTTTTGCCTTGGTAAAATTGATAAAATTTGAATTTCCACATCAGTAGAAAACTTGGAGGTTGTTAACTAAGGCAACATGGCTCTTGTCACTCAGCTAGCTCAGTAAATTCTAGTTAGAGGGCTTTGAGTTCAGTTATGCATGTGTGATTGCTAATTTGTAGCAATTGAGTTCAATTTTTTCAATTTATATACAATTAAACTAGTTCTAACTATTGATAGAACTAGTTGGAGGTTAGTTGTGCAATGGGACAACAATCTAACTCAGTGGTCATCTAGTTAATTGATCAATCAACCTAAAATATCTAGTGCATGCAGAGAATTTGAGTTCCTCAACTGTGGTGGAGATTCCAAGGTAGTGGAATACCAGTTGTAGACTAGTATTGAGTGTACAAGTGTTGCATGCAATCAGAGATCAATCCTTGGGAATTGCGCAATCAATTGGAAGAAAATTCCTAAAAAATAGGGGCCTAATTCCTCACGATTTATGCAAGGAAATAAGAGCTTATGTGGAGGCAGAAATTGACTAACTCTGGGTCAGATCTCTCATTGACTAGAGAGAAAGGTTATTCACTTGCAGGTTGAGCTAAACATAAGCAAGCAATTGTAATGCATTCTCTATTCATCTAATTAATGCAAGCAGGCTTAAGTGGTTTCTACGAGTTGGTTTCCCCTAGATAAATATGTGTACTTGTGTATGTGATTGATGCATGTTTGTGGATGTTTCTCTAAAATTAATTTGTGCAGAGCAGCAGAGTAGAATCATGTCTCTTGATTTAGATTAAAATTCTTGAGCAGTTGCAATTCTATCACCATATTTCTATAGTCTCAACATTACAACTCATCTCACTGTATACACAAGTATGGCCAATCATCATCCAACTATGTCACTATTCATATAAGAGTTGATCCATGTTTCCACCATATTAATCCGATGGTCTATGGTCAATCATCATTCCACCTCCATTTATAGTCAAACCACCTCTGTAGTATGATTTAGAGGTTCCAATCCTAGTGGAACCATAAACCAAAACAACATAACCATGAGTAGGATTACAAAACAAGAGTTTATTGCTCTCTAAAAAACCACCAAACCAAAACAAAACTAGAAAAATATACTTAGAACCACGAGCCTAGATTTCATTGCTCTCTGAAAAATCATCGAACTAGAACAAAGAATGTAACCACAAACACCAAACTTTCTATTTCCAACTAGAGAGCTTATGTTTCTTGTTATAATCGATGAGTATTTTCTTCCTCCTTGATCCCACAATGTGTGAGGATATATATATATATCTATATATTGATGTGTTCCTAGGATTATGGAGGGTCGATCATGGAATTGACATTCACACTAACATCACTGTAAACTAAACCATATGAATGTTTTGAATGGACCATGTGACCAATGTCAGGACCTAAAGAGACTTAAGCTTGTTCCCTTTCCCATTATGACCATGCCATGTGACGTGTTCCTTAGAGGGCCATGGTCATCCACATAGTGACATCAACATGATGTCATCATGCCATGTGGCATCTTGTGAGAGGTGCTACGTGTCACCCATTTTCAACTTTTTCGCTAATCAAAATGTGTTAATTGTTCCTACCACTTGGAAATCACTAGTGTCACCGTGCCACCTTGCTAACTTCATCCAAATGATGTGTCAAGCCATTTCATCATCGCCACTTCATCTTGCTACCACATCATTTCCTTCCAGCTTATAGTTAGTTGCCACATGTCATTATCATTATTGTCATCATGTCCATGTCTTCATCTTTGGTTAATATAAATATGCCACGTCACTATGGGACTATCCAACATGGAGGGTCAACCATGGTTAAACCTTGGGCAGATTGATATGACATATGTCATTCAAATTCTCATCTAGTTGTAGAATCCATCTGATCTATGAAAACATGTGATCTGGATCTTGCGAGGGGGGGCAAGATCTAAAAAATTGAAATGCTAGAAGAAAAAGAGGAGAATGCCCAATAAACAAAACCACAAAGAATTTTTTTATTAAAGAGAAGAATAACAGTAAAAGCTACATTGTGGCAGACAAACTGTCCTTTTACAAAATGTGACTTGTTACTTATAGTATTTTTCAATTACAATACCACGGGTCAATTCCATGGGTGAATGAATACCATGGGTGGATGTCACAATACCATGGGAAAATACCATGGGTGAATGAATACCATGGGTGGATGTCACTTACAATACCATGGGTGGATGCCACTTACAATACCATGGGTAAATTTCATGGGTGGATGAATACCATGGGTTGATGCCATTTTCTATTCGTATCATTCCTCCCTCCTTAAGAAGCAATGGTCCCCATTGCGTGAAGTTCCCTCCTGCGAAACTATTGTTGAATATGAAGAGGCACTGAAAATAAGGGTTTTATGTGGTTAACCAATAACCATGATGAACGAAGATCCGAGGATAGAGATACCTTGTAATTCTTATGACAAACTGTGATACTGATAGTGTGCAACCTAGCAAATGGACTTTGATGAAGTGTGGGTTTGTGGCTGACCCATAACCTTGATGAACGAAGGTCTGAGGATAGAGATACCGTGTAATTCCTGTGACCAACTGTGATACTAACAGTGTGCGGCCTAGCAAATGGACTTCGATGACAAGGATTTTGTATGGTTGACCCATAATCGTGATGTTGGTTATTGATGAAGTAGCAGGTGCCTACATAGCTAGGGGTGGGAGGGAACGTCTCCAAAGAACCCAAGTCGAATGTTGTTATGCTGAAACTAATGAATGTGAAGAAGGTGCCTACTAAGCGGGGTGGGAGGGCACATCTCCAAAAGGAACCCGGTCCTAATGCTTGTCCAGAATTAAAATGGACATAACTTGGTCAATATAACTCAGAATATTTATTATAACATGTTTTTGAAAAGAGAAGGACAATTTTTGATCTTCTCATGTGTTGGAAATCCTTATTTGGACACTCTAGAATCTCAAATTTGCGCTTTAACTTTTCCGCCCTCACAGAAGTTTTTAAAAAATAGATGATTTTAAATCAACGACATCTCCCACATCTGAACTTCGATTTGACCCATTTCTTTTTTGAAATTGAACGATTTTTTGAGAGGAGCTGAGATCTAGGATCACTTTTCTAAAATTCTGTACCAAAATTTCAAAAATAGATAGGAGAGCTGTCGTCCACAAATTAACGTCTGAAACATTTATGTAACATAGCTAATTTTAAATCAGTGATATCTCCCTCATCCGAACTCCAATTTGGTTGATTTGGCTGACTTTTTTTAAATTTTTGTTTATTTGGGTAATTTTCGCAAGGAATACAGATATGTTACTGTTTTTGCTGTAAATTTTGCACCAAAAATTTCAGATTTGATCTGCAAACTCACTGCCCAAAAACATTCCTACAAAAAATGAAAAAGAAAAAACCTTCCCGCTTGGCCCAAGAAAATGTTATGTTGAGGACGTAGCACATGCCTGAAGTTTGTTGAATATTGCTAAAAAATTTGAAACTAAAATATGCATCAAACCCTCATTCACATGGAATCATAACCTGCTCTGATACCACTGATCTGGATCTTGGGTGGAGACCCTCAAGATCTAAAAGATTGAAATGGATTTTGGGGGACAGGCTCGCAAGATCTGAAAAATTGAAATGTTATAAGAAAAAGCGGAGAATGATCAATAAACAAAACCACAAAGAATGTTTTTATTAAAGAGGAGAATAACTGTAAA
Source organism: Pinus tabuliformis (assembly GCA_031772625.1). Classification (NCBI taxonomy): domain Eukaryota; kingdom Viridiplantae; phylum Streptophyta; class Pinopsida; order Pinales; family Pinaceae; genus Pinus; species Pinus tabuliformis. The sequence continues at coordinate 148,335,137 of CM062817.1, forward strand.
AGCTACATTGTGGCAGACAAACTGTTCTTTTACAAAATGTGACTTGTTACTTATAGTATTATTTGGTTACAATACCATGGGTCAATTCCATGGGTGAATGAATACCATGGGTGGATGTCACAATACCATGGGTGGATAAATACCATGGGTGGATGCCACTTACAATACCATGGGTAAATTCCATGGGTGGATGAATAACATGGGTGGATGCCATTTTCTATTCGGATCAACATGCTCAAACTTTAATGTCGTTAAAATTCATGCAATTTAGGCTGCTATTTTTCGCAGATTTGATCATTGAACCATAGATCTACCCACAACATGCACATTGTTCAACAAATTTTGTGTTAGTAGGGTTTTCCACATAGTTTTAGGTCCTTTACTAATGTTGATCTTCAAATGGACATAACTTCTCATTCAAGAGGAGTTTTCTAAGTGTGATATACCATTGGAAACGTCTCAGAGAGGACTGTCTAACCATACCATCCATAGATTCATTAGGACATCATAATTTTGATAAATAAAAATCAATAAACATCAAACCTATTTGACTTCACTTGATGAGGGCATGCAAGAGATCAAGTAATAATACTGATTCATGAATGAAATTGTTACTTCCTTAGGCATCCCCTTTGACATCAATGACAACACTATAGTGTAAATGATTTGTTGATGACAAGGAAAAATAGAATTTGTATTAAATCCATAGAGAAATATTTTAAGAATGGATTTGAGCAATTTGGGGCATCTAATTCACTACTAATTGGGCATGGAAATGACTCAACAACCAAAGTACATATGCATCTCCCAAAATAAATATATTAGAGTATAGTTGAACAAGTTTGGCATGGTTGAATGTAACCCTCTTTATACTCCAATGGAACAAAATTTGAAGCTCACATCAAAAGAATGGGATGAATTTGAGGATGCAACCGAGTATGGATAGCTCATGAAAATTCTTCAAATCTCATTTGTTCATATGACATTATTTTCCAATTAATTGATTTAATTAAAAAGGTAAAAATGACATAAGTACTTTGGAGATGAATCTCGACTTATGATTTGTGTATACTATTAAAAATATTTTAGAATATTATGTGGAAGTTAAATCCCTACCATCTACCTAATAATAATTGACAATTAAATTAGAAGTATGGAAACCCTATTCTAAAATAGACATGCCTACTAACATGATTAATGAATTAATTAAAGAAATTAAATAAAATGTAAAAAATAAATTAAAACTTTGATTCGTGAAATATTGGGAGGATCGATGTATTTAAAAAAAATTAATATATGACATGAAATTAATAAAATCTATAGAAATGTACATACTCTATTTCCTTTTGGATTTGAATATATCACCTTCTTAAAAAAACACATATTCTTAACTATTAAATTTACTTAAATTAATATATCATTTACTATATAAATATAAAATTATTAAAACGTTAACAAAATACACTTTGAAATATAATTTACCATCCTAAATCCATTTAACTCCGGACATGAGAGGGATCAAATTTATTTTGGCTCTAAAAGGAATTCGCATCTCAAGAAATTTGATCCCTCTAGACGTTTGAAGATAAGATGGATTTAGGATTTAAGCTACATTTTAATTTTGTAAATATGTAATTTCATGCAATATTTTTTACTTTATTAAAAATTACTTCACACAAACATCTTTTAACCATAATATTAATATATGTAATTTTGCAGACAATATTTTAGTTTTTTAATTATTTAAATTTCCTACAATATTTTACCTTTATGTAATCAATGCTTTATATTTTCTTGATGTTACTATAAGTGAGAGGACCTCTCAGAGCAAAAATCTTAAAAGAAATAATATAACTATGCGACAAAATTGTATAGCTTTATTTTACGTGATATGGATAGTTTTAACATTATATAGGTTATTTAATATAAATAGTAAGGTTTTAATTCTGTTCTCCTTCGTTTTCAACTATTTTAGGTATATTTTAAATACAAATTTAGTACAGTACACTAACGGTATTATGCCACCTGTTAACTGTTGCACAACTCTCATCCTTCCATAGAATGCTCGGAGGAACATGCGTTTACAATTATTGCACACAGCTGTGCAACTAAAATTATATCATGCATATTTTATTCCATTTAGATATAAATATATTAAAATTTGTTTTAGGTAGATAAATTATTTTAATTACAGGGAAAAGGATATCTCAACTAGATAATAATAAAAAGAGCTATATTCAACTCAACTCATTAAGAAGATATAATGATGCACAAAATTCTAGTCACAGCTTTCCCTCGAAGACCTTGTGAATATTTTATTTTATTTTGTTTTATTTTTTATTTATTTTTTATCATTATTATTTAGTGGGATTTTTTTGAAAAGTGTGGTTTTAATAACTACCTTACTTGTTTATAAGGCAAATATTTATTGAAAATAAATAAATAAATAACTATGATTTTTTGCTTAATTAGAATAAACAAATTTTGTGGTGTTCTTGAAAAGAACACAATGATTTTGTGGTTAATCATGGTACAATCTTTTCATAATGTTGGAAAAGATTAGTTATTTAATAAATCCATGGGAAAGATTCCCATCGATTCTCATGCTTAAGAGAATTCTTTTGAAAACGAATACTTAGTTATGAGAAAATCTAATAATCTATGCATAGATGAAATGCACAAAGATAATATAAGTCATAAGAATCTTCTTTGGAAAGAATATGTTTTTCTTGTGTGTGAAAGATAAGTTAATTGTGTTAATTCCTTTGCAAAAGTTTGCAAAAGGTACATGTTTTAGTGACTAAAAAGGTAAATGATTTGTGTGATTGCATATTGGATAGTTTGATTTAGTTGCATGGTTTAATGCATAAATGGTTACCATTATTATTATTATCTTAGTTCTTATGCCCAAAAGAAAGGTCGATTATGATGCTTTCTTGAAAACAAATAAATGAGAACTTTTTTATGATATTTTTTTAGAAACAAATGCATAATAACTTTGTACATAAATGATAGAGAAACTATGTTAGGTTCTTGAAAATAACTATGTGAAAAGAACACATATGCAGAAGCATAGAAACAATAGTTGATTACATGTATGAAGATATAACTATTGTGTTAGATCTTTTAAAGAGAAACATGGATTTGTAGAACTATTGTATGTTCAAGAAGAAGACAAATGCAGAAGGAAAGGTGGAGAAATACAAAGCTCGGTTGGTAGAAAAAGATTATTTCCAGGGGTTGGGAATTGATTTTGGTGATATTTTTTCTCTTCTTGCCAAGGTAGCTTATATTAGATTAATTTTATCTGTTGGTTCTGCTTTTGATTTTGAGGTCAGATGGATGTGAAGACAACATTTCTCCATGGGGATCTAGAAGAGGAGATCTACATGAAGAAACCTGAAGGCTTTGCGGTGAAGGGTAAGAAAGAACTAATATGCTAGTTAAAGAAGTCTCTGTATGGGTTAAAACAATCACCAAGGATGTGCTATCAGAAATTTGATACATTTATACGGGGACTTGGCTTCACTAAAAGAAAAGCAAATCGCTGTGTGTATTTTAAATTAATTGCTTACCATTTTATTTATCTAGTATTGTATGTGGATGACAAGTTGTTGGCTGGAAATGACAAAGAAATTATCCGAGATTTGAAGACCCAATTGTCCTCCAAATTCGACATCAAAGATCTTGGTGCTGCAAACTATATTTTGGGCATGGAAATTAAAAGAGATTAGGCAAAGAGGAAGCTCTGGTTAAACCAGAGGAAGTATGTCGAGACAATATTGCAGAAATTTAATATGTAGGATAGTAAACCAGTGATGGTTCCTATTCCTGTAGGTGTAAATTTATATGCTGAATAGTGTCCCAAGACACAAGCAGAGGAAGAGGACATGTCCTGTGTTCCATATGCAAGTGTAGCCAGTAGACTGGTGTATGTGATGGTCTGTACTAGACCAGACCTTGCACATGCAATGGGAGTATTGAATAGGTTTATGTCAAAACCAGGGAAGGATCATTGGACAACAATGAAGCGGGTTTTTAGGTATTTGCGTGGCACTGGTGATTATGGTTTGTGCTACCAAGGAAGACCAGGATTAGATAGAGTTTTGGATATTCATGGCTTTGTTGATGCAGACTAGGTTGGACATCTAGATCAGAGAAGATCTACAAGTGGGTATTTGTTTAACCTATTTGGAGGTGCATGCAGTTGGATGAGTAAGAAATAATCTATAGTGGCACTATCAACTACAGAGGCATAATATATGGAAGCCACTCATGCAAGCAAGGAAATAGTTTGGTTGCAGAGATTGTGTTCAAGTATGGAGTTAGTACAGGGAGCTATAAGGATAGACTGTGACAACCAAAGTGAAATTTTCTTGGCAAAGAACACTGCTTACCATTCAAAGACAAAGCACATTGATGTTCAGTATCACTTTGTGAGGGATATGATAAAAGTAAAAAAGGTGTTGCTTGTAAAGGTGGACACTTCGAAGCATACTGTAGATGCATTGACAAAATCTGTGAGCTCTGAGAAGTTCTCTTGGTGTAGAGAAACAATGGGCATTGTAGGGCTGGATAAATGACTAAGCTCTCTTGTGGCCCCCTGTGGAAATAAAACGACAAGTGCGAGAACGTGGGGTTGTGTTATATTCTTTCCACGACTAGCCCCCTTAGTTAACTGGGGGGTTAGAGGGGGGTGGAGCCGCCCCTTCATTGCTTTGATTGCGCAGCGGGGGGGTCACAAGGGGGGCGACAGCCCCCCCTATCCAAGGGGTTTGAGGGGGATGGGTAGCCCCCTCTACAGGGTCCGAAAATGCAGAAAGAAAGGGCACTACAAAAGGGATTGTAAATATAAAGATCTTGACAAAGGAAATGGATCTAATGATGCTCCTTCTGCAAAGGAAAAACCAACCTCAGATGAAGGTGGGGATGTATACTTGTCTTCTTCAAGTACACATGTAGATCATGAGGCATGGTGATTGACTCAGGTGCATCCTTTCACTTCACTCCCCATATAGAGTGGTTCTACGAGTATGAGAAATATGATGGTGGTGATGTCTTCTTAGGGGATGATAAGAAGGCTAAAATCGTTCATCACAGAAAATTAAAGTTGAAGTTGCAAGGTGGAAGGGTTAGAACACTTCCAGGTGTTCTGCATATTCCCGCATTGGCCAAAAATCTGATTTCTATAAGCAAGATGGATGATGCAGGTGTAAAAACAGTGCTCGAGAAAGATACCTACAAGATGGTTCGAGGAGCACTGGTATTGATGCGGGGAGTTCGGATTGGAACTCTGTACAAGCTACAAGGTATCACTATTATTTATGGGTGCAACACTTTTGTGGTTCCTAAAAGTGGAGCAGAAAATCTGGTGGTCTCTCGATAAAAGACCATGCTATGGCATCAAAGGCTTGGACATATTGGAGAGAAGGGCCTTCGAATACTTCATGGTAAAGGTATCGTAGAAGGTATGACTAATAGCTCTCTAGATTTTGATTTCTATGAAAATTGTGTATATGGGAAGTAGAATCGAGTGAGTTTCCCCTTTGGTGGTAAGAGGGAAAAACAGATATTAGAGCTTGTGCACAGTGATGTGTTTGGACCTGTGAAGGTTCCATCACTAAGTAACTTTTTGTACTATGTATCATTTATAGATGACTTCTTAAGGAATACCTGGATATATTTCCTTAAGAAGAAATCTGAAGTCTTTGAGAGGTTTAAAGAATTTAAGGATCTAGTGGAAAACCAGACAGTGAAGAAGAGAAAGGTGCTAAGGACAGATAACGGTGAAGAGTTTTGTAGCAAGGAATTTGAATAATTTTGTAAGAAGTGTGGTATAGCACGACAAAATACTACTCCGTACACACCTGAGCAAAATGGAGTTGTACAAAGAATGAACAAGACATTGATGGAAAGGGCAAGAAGCATGCTCAACAGTGTCAGGTTAGGACAAGAATTCTGGGGAGAGGTGGTGGAGACAGCATGTTACCTGGTCAACAGATCACCTTCATCAGCGATGGAGGATAAGACTCAATAAGACGTATGGACTGGTAAGAAACCCTCTCTTTCACATCTGAGGTTATTTGGATGTGATGCATATGTACATGTTCCAAAGGAGAAAATAACAAAGTTGGATAGTAAATCTGAAAAGTGCATCTATATTGGTATAAGGATGGTCTAAATGGTTATAAGCTTTGGAACCCAGTAACAAGGAAGGTTGTGTATAGCTAAGATGTGGTGTTCAGAGAGGTGAAAAATGTTATTAAACATGAAGTCCCATCAAAAGAACCTGAGAAGATAGAGTTTTAACTAAAGGAGGAAGAATCAAACTCTACAACAGAAGAGGAATAAGAAGATGAAGAGCCACAAACTCCGGTTGTGAGAAGATCAGTTCGATAAAGAAGGCAACCGGAAAGGTATAGTCCATTTTCTTTCTATTCAAATATTTCTTTATCTATTACTGATGATGATCCTAGAACTATGAAGGAAACAGATTATTCAGAGGATGGAAATCTCTCGAAAGAGGCCATGGTTGATGAAATGGTATCTTTGCACAAAAATGAGGCTTGGGATCTGGTGGAGTTGTCCGCTGGACGGAAACCCATTGGCAGCAAATGGGTGTTCAAGAAGAAGACAAATGAAGAAGGGAAGGTGGAGAAATACAAAGCTCAGTTGGTAGCAAAAGGTTATTCCTAGGTGTTGAGAATTGATTTTGGTGATATTTTTTCTCCTCTTGCCAAGGTAGCTTTTATTAGATTACTTTTATCTATTGCTGCTACTTTTGATTTTGAAGCAGAACAGATAGATGTGAAGACAACATTTCTCCACGGGGATCTGGAAGAGGAGATCTACATGAAGCAGCATGAAAGCTTTGCAGTGAAGGGTAAGAAATAACTGGTATGCAAATTAAAGAACTCTTTGTATGGGCTAAAACAGTCACCAAGGATGTGATATCAAAAATGTGATACATTTATACGGGGACATGGCTTCACCAAAAGCAATGAAGATCACTGCATGTATTTTAAATTAATTGGTGACCGTGTTATTTATCTGGTATTGTATGTGGATGGCATGTTTCTGGTTGCAAATGACAAAGAAATTATCTAGAATTTGAAGACCCAATTGTCCTCCAAATTCGACATGAATGATCTTGGTGCTGCAAACTATAGTTTGGGAATGGAAATTAGAAGAGGTCGGGCAAAGAGGAAGCTCTAGTTGAACCAGAGGAAGTATGCCAAGAAAATATTGCAAAGGTTTAATATGCAGGATAGTAAACCGGTGAAGGTTCCTATTCCTGTAGGTGTAAAGTTATCTATTGAACAATGTCCCAAGACACAAGAAGAGGAAGAGGACATGTCCCGTGTCCCATATGCAAGTGTAGTCATTAACCTGATATATGCGATGGTCTGTACTAGACCAGACATTTCACATGCATTGGGAGTATTGAGCAAGTTATTGTCAAAACTAATGAAGGAGCATTGGACAACAATGAAGCGGGTTTTCAGGTATTTGCATGGCACTAGTGATTATGGTTTGTGCTACCAAGGAAGACTAGGATTGGACAGAGTTTTGGATATTCGTGGCTTTGTTGATGCAGACTGGGTTGGATATCTAGATTAGAGAAGATCTACAAGTTGGTATGTGTTTAACCTATTTGGAGGTGCAATCATTTGGATGAGTAAGAAACAATCTGTAGTGGCACTATCAACTACAAAGGCAGAATACATAGCAGCCACTCATGCAAGCAAGGAATTAGTTTGGTTGCAGAGATTGTGTTCAAGTATGGGGTTAGTACAAGGAGCTATAAGGATAGACTGTGATAGCCAAAGTGCAATTTTCTTGGCAAAGAACCCTGCTTACCATTCAAAGATAAAGCATATTGATGTTTAGTATCACTTTGTGAGGGATATGATAGAAGACAAAGAGGTGTTGCTGGTAAAGGTGGATACTTTGAAGAATATTGTAGATGCATTGACAAAATTTGTGAGCTCTGAGAAGTTCTCTCAAAGCAATGGGGTCCGGGGCAACGCCCCGGAGAAATTTTTTTTGGACCCTATATTAGGTGGGGCGAACCTACCTATGGTTTTGTGCATGGTTTTTGCACATGGTTTTGGGCACGATGGTTTTTGGTCCATGGTATTGGTTGCTTCGACATGTATATATGTATTGTAATATTGAAAGGAACATAATGAAAAATCAATCTGGTAGTCCCAGTTTTGTGATCCAGGGAAAAATATCTGTGTATATGTGTTTTATGTGTTATGCTCTCGCATTATTTATTTCCTGTGTTTTAGAATTCGTATGTAGGTAATTTCTGTACGGGGTTAAAACCTACATTTTCTTTCTCTGGTTAAATCAGTTAGAGCTAGCTTCCATTGGTTGAACATTTTTAAAGGCCCGATGTGTTCTGTATAAGGGGGGATGAGAATGACTAAAGAGAAAAAGACATATTGTTTTGTAAAGCTTTGCCTCAAAAGACATTACAATAATGAGGTATATGAGATTTGAATTTATATTTTGAACCTCAATACATAATTTCGGTTCAACATTAATTTCTCTGTGAATTATTATGGTGTTCTTTCATCTCTAACATTACTAAATTAGTTTAAACTTTTTCTCCAAGAGTGGAAAGGGCCAACCACCACCTGGAAACAAGTTTTGTAGATAGTTTTGATCATAGGAATTGTATTTGCACAGTGAATTTTGTCTAACTTTGCTTAGATATTTGAATTGTTTCATTTAATGCCTCTCCTATTGAAGGTCTTGAATTCTATCACTGCAAGCCTTTGACATAGTTGGCGATTGATGTCACCACAATTGAAATTTTGTATAGTTTCACAAAAACCATTGCCAACTTCATAAGATTTTGCATTAACCTAAGAAAAAGTAGTTTACTATTTAAATGGAAATTAATATTTTTATTAATAATCTATTCTGCATGAGGAAATATTCGAAAGGTAATGATCCATTTCAATATATGTTTTATTAATATTGAGAGTACCACCAACATTGAACTGGTGATATTTGCGACAAAGATTAAAGTTGTTTTTTTTAATCACAATTATAAGATGTGTTTGAATTTAAAGTCCTTTATGAATATTAAATTTTGTTCAAAGCCGTTACTACTTTTTTTTTTTAAATGAGAACATCCTTTTTGACAAAGACAATATTTCCATTTGAAAACAATGCTTAAAATCTGGTATTCAATGACCTTGCTCTTGCTCTGCCTTGTAATATTTGAAGTTGGATGTCGTAGATTTCATTACTTAATCATCAAACGATAAGCAAGGATTGCACTGAGAAATGATCTATGATACATAAATGATTCTTTTGGTATAAATTCATAGCATGGAACAATGAAGATGCAATGTTAATCACCGTGTCGCAAGTATAGAAATGAATCGATTATACCATGTTTACTTCCTATACGTTACCAAGTTTTGCAGCGTTATGATTCTGTGGTAAAATGGTCAGGAAAATAGTAAAATAAATATTGGTTACTGATTAAGATTGCAGCTTAATTATCAAGTTTAGTATAATCGTAATGAGATTGGATTGAAAAATGTAAGTGAATTCTTTTCCGTAGGAATGAGTTTCTGAGTTTGTTTGCAGCAATTTTAAATTAGAAATAAAATTTAATCTTTGATCTTTAAATTTGAGTGTGTTAATTTAGGTAGCATAAAAATATTAATTTGAAACTGTCATTTAATCTCTTTTGAAGCCTATCCAGAATTGAAGGTGTGAGCTAGATAAGATCAATAAATTAGCTGAAGTGCTTATTGACTTGTGTGATCCCGGGAATTATATTAGTTACAATTTTATTTGAATTGTTTATTAACTTAGCTTGACAGCATTTGAAGTGATTGAAAGTTAGTATAAGTTTGATTCCTTTTAAATTAGTTTCAGTTGATTTTTATTTAAGAAGCTCTTATCATTGATTTGAGCTTCTTATCATTCAAAGCAAAAGTAGATAATAAAGTGATTTGTTTTGAGCTGTATATTTCAATTCAAGTTGTTTTTAAGTACTGAATATGAGTGCCTAAGTTGTGATAAAGTATGTCTCAGGTCATGGTTAAAGTAGAATAGTAATTGGAGTTTTGAATTGAACATAGATTTAAAATAGAATAGTGATCTGTGTTTTGAATGAGATAGATTGGATTACAGCAAAATAGGTTTCTTCATTATGTATTTCATGATGTTAGTTTAGGCTAGACACTTGGATCCTGCGTTACCTGTGCTTGTGCCTGGAAGCTTATGAGTCTCAGATTGATAATCTAAATGTTGGAATTATAACACATAATTTCCCCAACATAGATTGAGTGATGCATAAGGTTTTGGTCTACGTTCATCCTGTGATGTGAGTTTGCATCGTTACTCCTTGATCAGACCCTTAGGCAAGAAGAAAGTATGCTTACATGTTGATTCCATTGCTTTTCACCAAAACTCCATTGTTTCTCGATCAACATGCATGTTATGTTGAACCCCTGGGTAAGAAGAAAGCATGTCGGCATTTTGATGCCATAGCTTATGACCAAGACACCATTGTATTAGTTTTTTCCACAAATAGAAGAGAAACCAATGATTGCATCATGTATTTCAAATTAAAGTTTTTAGTTGACTTTCGTCACTAAAAAAAAGGAAAGGAAGAGATACAGGAACTCCCGACACATGCATGGTTGTGCATTTGTAATCATGAAATACATTCTCCTCCTCCTCGAGGATGGAAGCATTGCATGTGGGAATAGGAGGGCATACTTGAGTTTCAATGCAGTGTTCATGGTTGTTCAATGAGCTTACTTTTTTGCATAAATTTCTTAGTCAAATTTAATATAATTTTAATAAAAAAATTAAAAAAATAAAAAATTTTAAGTTTTGGAGTTTTTATAGTATTGATGTTTTGAAATAATTGCCACTATTAAATTAAACAAACTCAGTTACTCACCTCGTCACACCCATAAAGTCACCTCCTTAAACTACTCCTTGTGCCTAGAGTATAATTAAATTGCTCCATTATTGGGTTTTTCGTTCCATGGTTTTGTGAGAATATATTGTCATCCATTTCTCCGGAAATATCACATCTAAAGTTTCAAGTGATATAACTGTCTTATAGTTATAAATTTAATGGATTCTAAGATGGTTAAAATCCTAAAACACAATTGCACCTTTGACAAAACTATTACCTTAAAAAATCTATAGATAGAACCTAGATGCAAACTTGATTTTTCCTATTAAAACAAGTGAATTCCTTGATGATTGATACAAAATAATATAATTAAGTGTTATGATAATTTGTTTGTCAGCTTCTTCATGTGTATATAATGGAGTTATTAGTTCCACCATTGGTTTATATTCTAAATTTCTAACCATCTACATTATTAATGATCCCCTCAATGTAATTTTGTCGTCATTATTACAGCTTGTTGTTATTTCAAGTCTTGTTGATCGATCTGATACTGGGAATCGCAGGAAATGGCATATATTTGAACCAACATATCCAAAATATGCAATCCACTTGAAACTTTCCAACCATTCATCCAGGAGTTTGCAGTTGCATTAGAGACCACGTTGTTGAAATCAAAAGAAGGGTTGTCGAAAGGAAACAAAGGCTATAAAAAAAAAGAATCAAAAAAGGGGAAAGAATCCATACCTATGATGCCTTCAAGATTACATTCTAAGACAAAACAGAGGCATGTCACACTTAAAAATGAGGGTTCAGAAAAAACCAAACTCCATTGCAAATACAGTTCCAGATGCCTCAAGTTCCCATGCACTTTCAGCATTAATACTTGAGCATTCCTGTGATTTTTCTAATCCCAACCACACCTCAGATTGCAATCTGCTCTCAATAAACAAAAATAAAACTTGTAATCAACAAAACAAGAAGTCCATAAAAATCTATGGAGATCCAGAGAAGGAAAATAATAACATGATCCAACAAAATGAAATAACAACTCTGAATTAAGAAAGAGCACACCTATTTGAACAAAACAGAGGCATGTGGTTGGTAAAAACGAGGGTTCAACCAAAACCAAACTCTGTTGAAAATATAGTATAGTTTGTTTGTTCCCTTCTTAAAAGGATTAATTGAATTTCTCTGCCACTTGTTCTGACTGCCTCAAGTTCCCATGCACTTTCAACATTAATACTTGAGTATTATTGTGATCTTTCTAATCCCAACCACACCTCATATTATAATCTGCTCTCAATCAGTAGAAATAAAACTTGCAATCAATAAAACAAGAAATCCATCAAAATCCATGGAGATCTAGAGAAGGAAAACATTAAAGAGGGTCCACACACCGCCAATAAGGTAAGCCACAACAAAATTTGTATGTATAGGATTATGGGTATACCTTAACCAACCAAAACTCGCATCAACAACAGATAATATTTCAAATGTCTAACAAAAAAATTGACAGGGACAAATGATGGAAAGTGGCAACTGAGGGAGTTCTTTTCAAAGGGGAATGCCTTACAGCGTAATAATTGTCTATGTTCAAGAGTGTTATGAAGTTAACACTGAAATTTCTTTATTTTTATTATTTTATTTATTAGACAATATGGTTATGTAAGTTGCAAGTTGCGTTGAAACACACTCAATGTTTTCAAGAATAGTTTTATGAAATTTAGTTATATCTACATTGTAAATTTATATGTGGACGAAATTTGGGATGAACATATTAGTAGAATTAAATTTAGGTGTGCTAGTTTAATAGTATACACAATTTTTTTCCATTTTAATTTAATTTAGAAGTTAAAAATAATGTCACATGAAGAAGTGTCATAAGAATTCACTTATGGTTTTTATAGCATGTGGTAATGATAAGATGTGATATTGCACATTATATTGTAAGAAATTTCCATGATAAAGTAGTGATAAATCTCCATGGCTAATAATCTTGTTACATGTTTCTTTTAAAATCTATATATGTTTAACACTTATTATGTTCAAATAAGCTAATATTATAATTTAGTTACTTATGACTTAGTAAAGCAAGTTTGTTAGATATCTAAAACATTAATTACACCAATACACATAATAAAAAATAGATTTTTACATATAGAAGGTTCCAACCATTGAATTTGATTTTTTTTGAATCCAACTACACTTTATATTACAATCTACTTTCAGTCGTTAGAAATAAAACTTGCATTCAGAAAAACAAGAAATCCATCGAAATCCATGGAGATCCAAAGAAGGAAAACACTAATATGATCCAACAAAAGGAAATAACAACTTTAAATTCAGAGAGCATAACTGGTTGTACAAAACAAAAAACTCCAAAGCCACAAAAAAAATGATCCACACAGTGCCAAGAAGGTATACCACAACAGAAATTCTCAAATTAAAGACATGTACTAACTTAAAATGACTTGAATAAGAACATATTCATATTTATTTTTTATGAGTAAGATCACCTTCATATTCACTTTTTAATCTCAAATGTATTCTATATTTTAATTCAAAAATCTAATATATAATTTTTTAAATTTAAAATATAGTAAGAATTTATAGTTGTAGTTTAAGTGACCTATACCTTTGAATTCTAAACATTTCTCATATTTTTATTTTAAAATTGTATTTTTTTAAAAACATAATTATAGTTTGAGTGGGAATTAATTTATATTCATCTATATTAATTTTTCAATCTTAAACTTAAAATTCTAAAAATCTATATTTTTATTTAAAAATATATAAAATACAGAACTTTTAATTTAAAAAACTTAATGTGAACTTTTAAAATGTGATTTAACAATTAGATATTTAATTTAACTTAATATTATTTTCTCGTTCTAATATGTATTTATTAATTCTAGCTAACTATTATTTAACATCCTATTAATATTTATATTTATGTATTTATATATACATATATTAAATGAAAGGTCCTTTATATAACTAACTTCCATTTGAATTACTAAATATCTTATAATTTTTAATTATTAAATAATACCTTTTTAACTAACTATTAACACCAATTAAAATTACTTTATATATATATATTAAGGGAATGGTCATCGAATTTAACTAACTTCCATTAAATTATAAATTTTTTATGACCCTGATCCCGAAGTCAAAATTAGCGGTTGGTCAAGTTAGCCGTTGGAGGCTCTGCTCAAAGTATTTAACATGCAAAGCTGGATCTATTTCTTCAACTTGCCCTGACGATGAATCAGTTCGAAACGCGTTGACAAATGGTACTTCAAAATCTCTTGTAAACTTGATATGGATCATAGAAGACTCAATTCTACAATTTTAATTTTGATAAAAAAAATATTTTAAATATGATATTTTTTTATTAATTGTTTCATAAACAGATCACAATATAACACAACTTTTAAGTAGATATAATAATTGAAATAAAGATAAACCATTTATGATGATGATGATGATGATGGTTAATGTCTGCTAAGACCAAACATTGGTCTATCGGACCTAAAGAAACAAATTATTTATTTTGATTTAAGATTTTATTCCTATGCTCAAAAAGCTTGGAGAGAAGCCTCCCGAGCTCACTATAATTTTGACATTGTAAAAGGCTAGGAAGGTCAGTATTGTAACGAAGATTGTGAAACTGAGATCTAATGTGGTTGTACGCAGGGCACTCTAAGAGGAAGTGGTTTTCATCCTCGATGTTCCTATTCTCACATATATGGTAGATCCTTTCCATCCATGGCGTTTTAGGAATTGCCCAACGACCTGTTTCACTATGGAGCTCATGAGAATTCGTTCTAATCTTTGCTATATTCATTTTCTTCTTTGATCTAGTTAAAATAGAGAGATACTTTTGATCTTCTAGGGTGGGGTTGATGACTTCTTATAATAACTTAATTTTATTTCAGCCGTTAAATCTTTCTCACACCACATTTTTTCTTTGAACTTAGAAGTAACAATATCTTCTTCTTTTTTCTCGGCAAAGACTAATTCTATTAACTGAAAAGTAAAATAATATTACAAGGATTTGAGGCCTCAGATAACATCACCCGAGAACACTCAACGCAGCAAAACTGCCCCAGTATAGGGAGAACCTGGGAGAACCAGTTATAGAAGGCTAGAGAACAGATGTAGAAACCAGAGATAGACCAGCATAACATAAGGAGAGACCCAAAAGCAAGACAGAAACTTTCCCTAGCTACCCAGAAGATCTTTATACTGCCACTACTCGAGAGGAATAACAAAACCATCTGGCTGTAGATGTTGAACCAGAACTGCAATCAAAACTGCCTGAATTTGACCATATGAGACATCAGCAAAACCAAAAATGTTTGGGCAGGCCCAGGTGGCCTTATACAACCACATCCTCACTTGGAGGCTCCTCCACCACCAGACACACAATGCCAATCCACATATCTTCGTTTCCTGCCTTCTCGCCCTCTGGGTTCGCTGTGGGGTGATGAGTGGCAATGGAATTACCTTTCCCGTCCACCGGGACAAAGGCTTCAGGAGGCAGAGTAACGTTGGGAGCATCACCCTTGTCGAGCATCTTTCCCTTCCGATTCTCCAGGCTTCCCTCTGCCGTAAACTGCTCACTACTCTGAGAAGGCTCAGATGCCACGCGCACCATAGGATGAAGCAGGTTTTCTTCTTCAGAGAGGATAATAGTGATATGAGCGGTGATCATTTCCCTATTGAGATTGCTCTGAAACTTGAAGTGAGTGGTCTGAAACGCGTTGTTCGGAATCGGCCTGCGAGCAGGGCTAAGAGGAGGCGAATCCACCGAAGAGGAGGGGATATTAATAGGAGGTAGGGCAGGATCCACAGAACAGCTAGCCTTTGAACACCTTCGGCCACCTCGGCGTCCCCCGGAGTGACTCCTCATACACTGGTGTACCATGTTGAGGTGATGAGGGGGAGGCACAGTAAGACCAGGGGCGATGTCGGGAGGGCAATAAAACAGCACAGGGAACCACTTCGATCGCACAAGACAGGCCTGAGAGTACGATGAGGGCGGCACAATTCTAACCTCAAGGGCAATTGAAAGCTTACCGCTGATAGCAGAGACTAACCTGCCATCAAGACCCTTAGCAGAACAAAACCACAGACAGGAGGGCGGGGTGCAAACAGGAAGCTTGCCTCTGTTAGCAGAGACCAGCTTTCCACCAAGACCCGCAGCTAGCCAGAGCTTGGAGCATGAAGGCTGAACACTAATAGTGGGAAGGATAGCCCAGAGCACCATGATTATAACAACCATAGCTTCACCTTGGACGGAGCGAGCCATTAATACAGAAATCCTACCAAATCTTCCTCGCTTAAGATTATCCATCTTGTGCCGAATGAATTCCTGGGATACCACGCTGATCTACAGCTGACAGTACCATGCTTGTCCTTCCATCATTAAAAGCTTTAGATTTCATTAATTTCACCCACATCCCGGTGAAGTAACAATATCTTCAATGTTATTTATGTTTTTGTTGTGACCAGCAACAACCCCCCCTCTCATTTAAGTATCATTCGAAATGCTAAATGTGTGGGGACCCTTAGTTAAAATCTAGGAAAAGCAAAAGTAGTGCTTAAATTCCTTTTCTGCAAATAAAGTTACCATCATAAGCTTAGGAAACTCCTTTGAATACTTAAAATCTAAGTTTATGATAAGGGAAAAATCTTTAAAATTGCATCGAAAAATAGATAACAGGATGCCACCGTTCAAGTACAATCCTGGCATTTGCAAGATCATGGCAATAAACAAATATCGCGTCACATTCAGCAAAACTTACATGAAACACTTCAAAATTTACCGATTTGTGATGACGTCGATCGCAAGATCGCATCTCGCAAGCAACAGGTTAACGAAATTTGTTACATACATAAAACTCCTGCGATCTGCGATATTGCAATATCTCGATCTCGTGATAAAGCAATGATCGCGATGTCAGGCCATATCAAAACAACGACGTTGCGTTTGTACGATTCTGCGATGTTGCGATATGCGATGGTGCGATCTGCGATGTTGCGAAGAAAATCGCAAAATCGCTCCATCGTAGATCTTTCAGGCACGATATTCAAGAAAAGTATTTTCCATAAGCTGACACATGGTTATGTGCTTTAAATTCTAATAAAGGAGTTAGTTGTCAGTTATTAATAGAATATGAACGCGTGCTTTTCAAAGAAACACTTCACGTAAGGTGGTGTATTTGGAATGTCCGCGGCATTTAAAACTCTCCCATCACCCTTCCTAGTCATTCATTTCTACTTCACTTGTGAATTGCAGGAACGGAGAACGGAGGACGATACAAAGCAATACGCAGATTGAAATGGGAAAGAAAAACAAAGCCCCGAGTTCTGAAGAAAAGGAAATGGCACCTTTGTATACAGACACAGCTTGTAATAGAGACGCGGGAATAGCTACGTGGGAAGGCATGTATAGGCTACTCGAAGAGGAGAACCCCAGAGTAATGGAAGTTATTGTTGTTGTGGGCTCACGGAGTTCTTCTGAAGCAACCCTAACAGAGCTAGCTTGCTCATTCCTACATCGGATAGCAGCGAGGCCAAAAATCCTCCCATACACAGATATGGTCAAGTGGATACTTGATAGTGCAGAAATCAAAAATAGACAGTTCAAGGTTCATGGTCAAGGACTCATCGGTTCATTCACTGCGCAAGATTTAAAGCTCATGTATCATCTGCCTGAGCCACAGGCAACTTATAACAAGCAATTCATAGAGAAATTCGTAAAGGAGAACCAGAACCTGGGAGAAACCACCAAAGACTGGTCCAGGAAAGACGAACCGCTCAAGAAAGATAAACACAGTATGTATAGTACTGGTTCCCTTACCTCCCCATATTGCTTTGTTGCTGCCATGCTCTGTAGAATATTTGGAATGCCAGATATCAATAAATTTTCATCCGAATGGTTACCATTACTAGATGCTACCACAAATTCCACTATTTTAGATTGGGCCAAAATTTTATCTGATAACCTAATCACGGCTATTGTCAGTTACCAGTCCAAAAGAGCTACGTCTAAAAGAATTTATCCTCCTTTTTACATGTCTGCATATATTATGGATTCAATATGTTATGTTTCTAAGTTTCCTGTTATGGGTTGGAAGTGGACAACTCAAGACCCCTTACCCATCCATGTCTATCATAAGGAATTGTGGGAATCTCAGTTCACTCCATACATCTACCAAATTTTTCATGGAATTATGCTGCCCTTGTATAGAATGTTGTATGATAAAGACCCCCCAAGGTGCTCACGTGAAGCAGAGGTAGACATCCTCCCCATCACAAGATGGTTCGGAGAGGAATTGTTCACTTATGTTAGGGTATTTGGAAGTACTGAACCCCCTCATGTTCTACCTTTGTATATCCCTGATAAACTCCTAGCTCGAGAGATTGCATATCAAACTTGTGGAGAAGGTGGTCTAACTAAAGACTTAAAGGACAAAAACAAGGCTATATGGCCACAGTTTCCTGTAGCCTGTGGGGCCTTTTCGCTATCTGATGTAGGTCATGCGCTCACTGAAGTATAGAATATGACGTGTTTACAACTATTCAAATTCCCGGGAAGACCATTTGACCCAAATGAGGTTGCCCAGAATTTCACAACTACAGTCAAGATAAAAGTGTTCGTTGGGAAAAAGGATTTATTTGATGATATATTCCAACAGAAAAGCACACTTCAAGAGATTTTGCGCGAAGCCCAATTGCAATTGTCTCCAGAAGATTTTCAAAAGTTCATGATATACAGAGAAAGAAGATTAGCCAGTATTCCTCTAGAGAAACTACGACTACCCGCAAGAGAACCAACTCCAAGCGTTAGTCTCAGTGGGAGTTCAAGCACTAACGGATCTAAATCCAAGTCTGAACAAGAAATGCCCGAACACTCTAAAAGATCCGGAAATGACCAGGATAGGAGCAAAGAGTCAGCTAAGGATACTGCTCAGTCAATGGAACTTCTACAACAGCAGGTTATTGCCTCCCCGCAAAGAGATCCTCCTCCTCTCATCATTCAAGCACCACCAGTCACAACCAAATTAGATAAATAATGGGAAACCTTCAACGAACTGATCAATCTTGAAGGAAAAGCCCTAAAAACACCTGTGAGCAATACACAGGTAGCACAAGAAGTAGTCACAACAATAGTCAGCGATGTCTCAGATACGGAGCATATTCCTGTTGCCCCATCTTCTGAGCTTATACTCAACATAGAAGAAATTCCCCCTTTGGATATATTTTATATCCCACAACATAAAGCAATGGTAAGAAGATAGAGAAAGAAAAGGAAATTGGAAAATACACTCTCTCAAGACGCAGAACAATTAGACGTCTTGTGGAAAGATCCCACTAGCAATCCTACTGAAAATCTCACCAAACTATCTTAGATCGCAGGAGCATATGCCTCTGCGACTATTGATAAAGCATCTAAAGTACATCAGTTGTTAAAAGAACGGGAAGATCAAATACAAGTACTGCAACAACAATTGCAACAAGCTAACACCAATAATGAAGCACAGAAACAGCTTGAAAGGTTGCAGCAGGACTTCCAGCAAATGCAGATAGGATATCAGAAAAGTTTGGATGAGAAAGGAAAGCAGTTACAGGATTTACAAGAGATGCACAAAGACGACCCTAAGCTTACAGAGTTTATTTCGGAATCTATTTCCTTGAATGAACAATTACTACAAGAGCAAGAAGTGTTGGGCCAAAAGATATCACAGTAAAGTTATTATTGTGAAATTAGTGATAAGATCACTAATCAAGTGGTCGATTTACGAAGTGACTATGATCTGATTGATAAACGGGTGACTGAGTACTTGGCTTGGCAGGATGAAGACGAGGGAAAAAGAGCAGGCACACCAAGGATAAATGAGAACCATAAAGAACTGCTCTTTAACAAATGGGATGATCAAATCAGGGAGGCAGAACAAGCGGCAGAAACAACAGCCACGGCAGCAAGCAGTCTTATTGATTGTGTAAATGAGAATTTGCACAGGGAAAATTTGATCGCAGAAACCACCCCAGGATATTTACCGAACAAACTACAACTAGAGGCAGAATGGAAACAGAGAGCACAAGAAAAGGCAAAAGCAATTCAAGGGCTGAACAGGTTAAATTGGGAATATTACTGGGCATACTTGGTGAAGCTGCATAGCCAGTGGATGACTGTTAAGTGTATCATAAATGCAGCCGAAAAGATGGCACCAGCTCTCATCGATTTCGTTTTCTCAGCTCAGTTAAAAGCAGAAGTCAGCCAGCCGACTCTCCTTAAACTAATGCTGCATACATGCAGTTTTAAAGACCAAATACATAAGTAGTTTAGTTCTGGATTCAATTTTCACTTTAATTTTGCTTAGAAAAAGGGTGGTCATTTAAACTGCATCCTGAACTTTTTTAAATAAGTTATTATTAGATTTAGTAAGTAGCATTTAAACCCTTCTCATGCATTTAGAGAAGGGTCCAGAAATTTATCAATAACTTGTCCTCAGAACATGCACCTTTTCACCCTCAGAGGAGGTTTTGGTGAATGAATGGATCAAGATTTGTTGATGTTTGCATTTGATATCTGCTACTGATGTTGCACTTCTGTACTCTTAGTGGATGTTAGATAAAGGAGAGATAAATCATTGTCGCTTGAAGCTCATGAGTAGGACTAGTCATAAATGGTACTTTTATCTCTTGACCATTTCTGCTTATGTGTTAAAGTGATATACAGTTTTTAGTTGTTTATGTATTATTGCATGAATGCCTGAGTTATCATTTGACACTTTTGTACGGTGATAACTATTTACTTATGCTTAATGTATGAATAGCTCATTATGCGATATGTTTTTCACAACTGTTTCGTCTAACTTTTTATGCGAAGTGGTTCATCTTTATTGATTCCCTTTCTTATAATCGTTGAATGATCTTTATTACCAGTTGTTATTTGAAATCTCTTTAGATCGCATAATAGAAGAATTACATCCCGGGTTAGTATAGACTTAGATGTTACTGCTTATTACATTACAATATCATAGAATTAGATTAAAGTTTGAATTAGAATATCTTAAATAGGAACTGTTAGATCAGCAACATCAAATTCTACACACACACACTCATAGATTGGGAAATTGGTCCCATTATCCCCAGTCAGACCCACTATACCAAACGGATAAGGAGCTTCCAACCAAGGTCCGGACTGGGCGGGTATCCCCCTTGTTGTCGACCCGATTTTCGGGGCTTCAACATATTTGGCGCTAGAAGGAGGGCCTGAAACATGTTGTCTATTGGGGTTTGTTTTCAATTGTAACATTCAAATTAGGATGGCCTCTCTTAAACTTCCCATTTGGAGTTGTATCCATGTTCGTGCCTCTTCCAACACTCCACCCGAAGTGGTAAGACTCTTGTCTCAGGTAAAATTCAATGGTAAGAGAAATTCTTCTGCTTTTAATCATGCCCTTCAATTTATTCAAAATGTTTCAAATTCAAATTTTCAAGGAATTGACGAAGGCATTTTATGCAGAATTTTTACTCTCACATTTGTAGCGGAAGCTAGAAACTGGTGTAGAACCCTTCCGGTTGCCTCAATTCACAGCTGGGATCAATTTGTCACGATTTTCGTTTGTAAATTTGATTGCTATGATTATGATCAGGTATATGATGAAATTGAATATCTACACAAAGAAGATGAATCTGTTAGAGATTTTAATATTCGATTTCATCTTAATTGTTTGAAATATGATGTTGAAAATGAACCCATAAGTGAAGAATCATTAGATTGTGTTGATCATAATTATTCTCTACCTCCTATCCCCGATCTAGTAGAAATTAGTACAAGCTTTGTTCCATTTTCTTCTAATATAAATGAGAGATCCAATTTGGATGTGCAAATAAATCATGATGAAGAAGTTTCCCAAAGCTTAGAGGATATGTCTGATCCAATACAAGAAGACAAAAGCGGCAATTTTGGAAGAAAGGCCGCCTTGGAATCAGAAAGCAACTTTGAGACAAATTCAGAAAATATGATCGCAACTCGACAAATGCAAATGCCAAGGTTAGAACAACAAAATAATCTTCTTCCAAAAAACATGAGCACACAAAGGTATGATCTAAAACCTGAAATCTACGATGAACGTAATGCACAAGAGTTCTCACAAAAAGATATTTTTAAATGCATTATTTCATAGTCACATTTTTCTCTTTATCTTGATATTTTTAATGATGGTAATTCCCCCCCCTCAGTATTAACGATATTTCAGAAAATACAGAGGCTGATCTAAATGAATCACCATTAGGTTTTCAAGATAGAGAAGCAGCTATAGAACACCCTTTTGTCATTAAAAAACATGAACGGCTTGTCCCTCCTTGTTTGAATATACTGGATGAAAAAGAGGAATCTAGGGAATCCTGTGAAGTCATTTATGATAATTACTTTGATATGGAAGATGTTGATTTATCTCGAGAGAATCATCAAAAACTTCAAATAATATCTGAGAATGAGAGATATTTTAAATCAAAAATCATTTCAACCGATCCTCATTCTAAAGCAGCAAATCATCTGCATGATTTCACTACCCAAGAGAGTATTCCAATCTATGATTCATATCATGAACAAACCTTCACGCCTGTTCACAATCATAATTTGTTTTCTAATTCACAAGATGGAATTCGAAATTACTCGAATCCCATAATTCTGGCCAATCCTTGTGAAAGAGAAAATATTTCAAAACGATCCCAATTGTGCTATAAAACTAGTTGTATAGATAATCATTGCATTCTTTTCTGTTTGCCCTCATTTTGTATAAAACCGGATTTTGCTTTAGATTTTAATTTTCAGACTCTTGACATATTACTCTGGCATACTGAGCACCTTACTTTCAAACATTCAAGTGATGTTTTACCCTTTTGGAAAATTGAAGTTTTTCGAAAGAATGTAGAACTATTTCAATTTCAATTCCAATCAATATCAAGGTTTTTTGAAAAGCTTCTATCTTATCCAAAACAATATCAACAAAAGAATGTATTTTTAGAAAATTTCCAACAATTCAAGTTAATTGATAATTTTCCTTTGAGAGATTTCCATCCATTCTTCATTGATTCATTCAAAGAGATATATTTGGAAACTTTTCTTTCACTAGAACTTGTCAAAGGCTTAACTTTCACACATAACAATAATAATATGTTATAGGCTGTTAAATCCAGAAATTCATATCCTCAATCTGGCCTGTCATTGCTCCTATTGAATGTTTACCAATCCATAATGGAAACTCATCCTGATTTTTATGATCCAATAGGTACTCAATTGGAAAGAAAATTTCATAGGAAGGAGATTTCGAGCAAAATTCTGACAATAGTTGCGCATTCTAATTTCACATTTAACGTTTTCAGTTCAGGAAAATTTTTATTGCTAGTACTAATATTTGAAATGTATATATGTCCAGGAATAAAAATGAGAAAATGGTTACACTGGAAATATCATTATACCTAGTCAATTTTATGTATATAGTTAAAATAGGAGTAGAATTAATTTAGTTAGTTTGTTAGGTTGATAGTTTATTTTTAACAGTTTGCAGGCAAAATAAAAGAAGTAATTAGCCCTCTTCATATCATATAAATAATCCAAGGGAATAGTTACCTCTCATTTTCTTAAATATGTTTTTCCATAATAAAATCTGTTGTCGTTAACTGCATTTGGCATTTACGAAAAGACACCAATTCTCTTGCAGATTTTGAACTTTTCACTTGTATAAATAGCAAATCTTCTAGAAAACTGATCTTTATTATTGATAGATACAGTTAAAGACTCTAGCCTAGAGATGATACTAGTTTCAACTTCATAAAGTTTGATGAAAGCAACCTTTAGTGAAGAAATTGTTTTATCTCAGTACAATGAAAGGTATCAATAACGAAATAAAGATTCTCTGTAGAACAGTTGTTTCCAAAAACTCTATTATTGTCGTCCAGAGCTATCTTAAGGAAACAATGACTTCCTCCCTGCTAAAGAGATCACAAATTTCAGAGGAACAACCCAAGGATACACTTTATCTTGAAGAATAAGAGGTCTCATCACGAGCCGGCTTATCATAATCACAGATATTATAACTTGATGACTTTGCCAATACTGTACACCACAACAGGGCAACGACTCAAGATTGTTTCAATCAAAAGACAATGGGTCTCATCACGAGCCAGCTTGTTCAGCAAAGTTATAAATCAAGTGAATGACTGTGTCATAATTTGGCTACCAGACCAAGACATTGTTCTTTAAGAGTAAAAAAGAAAATCAAATCAATAAGTGTGGATATGGATTTTTCTTTGAAACTTGTAGGCAGCTTTAAGTAGGATACAGGATCATTGTTGGGTAACAGGTAACCCTGTCGAGGTTATAAACGCTTGCTGGCAGCAGAGGCTCTACCTACGACAAATGAGCATATTTAAAACTGTTTACAAAGAAGACTTTGTTTTATCTTTACAAGACCAAGTAATGACTGATGTAAATACAAGAACTAGCCTCAGGAAGCAAATAATAAAAATTGAAAATATTCGAAACAAAACATCATTAACAGGTTAGAGCATAATGTACTGTATCTTTCCATAAAAAAGTTTAACTTTTTGAAAAATTTTCTGTTTTGGAAGTTTAGAAAATTCAATAGGAAAACAGAGATAACTGGTTCTTCCAAGTGACTCGCCAATTGTTGTGACCAGCAACAACCCCCCCCTCATTTAAGTATCATTTGAAATGCTAAATGTGTGGGGACCCTTAGTTAAAGTCTAGGAAAACAAAAGTAGTGCTTAAATTCCTTTTCTGCAAATAAAGTTACCATCATAAGCTTAGGAAACTCCTTTCAATACTTAAAACCTAAGTTTATGATAAGGGAAAAATATTTAAAATCGCATTGAAAAATAGATAACAGGATGACACCGTTCAAGTGCAATCCTGGCATTTGCAAGATCATGGCAATAAACAAATATCGCGTCGCATTCAGCAAAACTTACATGAAACACTTCAGAATTTACCGATTTGCGATGACGCCGATCGCAAGATCGCATCTCGCAAGAAACAGGTTAACGAAATTTGTTATACATAAAACTCCTGCGATCTGCGATATTGCGATATCGCGATCTCGCGATAAAGCAATGATCGCGATGTCAGGCCAGATCAAAACAACGACGTTGTGTTTGTATGATTCTGCGATGTTGCGATATGCGATGGTGTGATCTGCGATGTTGCGAAGCAAATCGCAAAATCGCTCCATCGCAGATCTTTCGGGCACGATATTCAAGAAAAGTATTTTCCATAAGCTGACACATGGTTATGTGCTTTAAATGCTAATAAAGGAGTTAGTTGTCAGTTATTAATAGAATATGAATGCGTGCTTTTCAAAGGAACACTTCACGTAAGGTGGTGTATTTGGAATGTCTGCAGCATTTAAAACTCTCCCATCACCCTTCCTGGTCATTCATTTCTACTTCACTTGTAAATTGCAAGAACGAAGAACGGAGGATGATACAAAGCAATACACAGATTGAAATGGGAAAGAAAAACAAAGCCCCAAGTTCCGAAGAAAAGGAAATGGCACCTTTGTATACAGACACGACTTGTAATAAAGACGCGGGAATAGCTACGTGGGAAGGCATGAATAGGCTACTCGAAGAGGAAAACCCTAGAGTAATGGAAGTTATTGTTGTTGCGGGCTCACGGAGTTCTTCTGAAGAAACCCTAATAGAGCTAGCTTGCTCATTCCTACATCAGATAGCAGCGAGGCCAAAAATCCTCCCATACATAGATATGGTCAAGTGGATACTTGATAGCACAGAAATAAAAAATAGACAGTTCAAGGTTCATGGTCAAGGACTCATCGGTTCATTCGTTGCGCAGGATTTAAAGCTCATGTATCATCTGCCTGAGCCACAGGCAACTTATAACAAGCAATTCATAGAGAAATTCGTAAAGGAGAACCAGAACCTGGCAGAAACCACCAAAGACTGGTCCAGGAAAGACGAACTGCTCAAGAAAAATAAACACGGTATGTACAGTACTGGTTCCCTTACCTCCCCATATTGCTTTGTTGCTGCCATGCTTTGTAGAATATTTGGAATGCCAGATATCAATAAATTTTCATCCGAATGGTTACCGTTACTAGATGATGCCACAAATGCCACTATTGTAGATTGGGCCAAAATTTTATCTAATAACCTAATCACGGCTATTGTCAGTTACCGGTCCAAAAGAGCTATGTCTTAAAGAATTTATCCTCCTTTTTACTTGTCTGCATATATTATGGATTCAATATGTTATGTTTCTAAGTTTCCTATTATGGGTTGGAAGTGGACAACTCAAGACCCCTTACCCATCCATGTCTATCATAAGGAATTGTGGGACTCTCAGTTCACTCCATACTTCTACCAAATTTGTCATGGAACTATGCTGCCCTTGTATAGAATGTTGTATGATAAAGACCCCCCGAGGTGCTCACCTGAAGCAGAGGTAGACATCCTCCCCGTCGCAAGATGGTTCGGAGAGGAATTGTTCACTTATGTTAGGGTATTTGGAAGTATTACACCCCCTCATGTTCTACCTTTGTATATCCCTGATAAACTCCTAGCTCGAGAGATTGCATATCAAACCTGTGGAGAAGGTGGTCTAACTAAAGACTTAAAGGACAAAAAGAAGGCTATATGGCCACAGTTTCCTGTAGCCTATGGGGCCTTTTCGCTATTTGATGTAGGTCACGTGCTCACTGAAGTACAAGATATGACGTGTTTACAACTATTCAAATTCCCGAGAAGACCATTTGACCCAAATGAGGTTGCCCAAAATTTCACAACTACAATCAAGATAAAAGTGTTCGTTGGGAAAAAGGATTTATTTGATAATATATTCCAACAGAAAAGCACACTTCAAGAGATTTTGTGTGAAGCCTAATTTCAATTGTCTCCAGAAGATTTTCAAAAGTTAATGATATACAGAGAAAGAAGATTAGCCAGTATTCCTCTAGAGAAACTACGACTACCCGCAAGAGAACCAACTCCAAGCGTTAGTCTCAGTGGGAGTTCAAGCACTAATGGATCTAAATCCAAGTCTGAACAAGAAATTCCTGAACACTCTAAAAGATCCGGAAATGACCAGGATAGGAGCGAAGAGTCAGCTAAGGATACTGCTCAGTCAATGGAACTTCTACAACAGCAGGTTATTGCCTCCCCGCAAAGAGATCCTCCTCCTCTCATCATTCAAGCACCACCAGTCACAACCGAATTAGATAAAGAATGGGAAACCTTCAACGAACTAATCAATCTTTAAGGACAAGCCCTAAAAACACCTGTGAGCAATACACAGGTAGCACAAGAAGTAGTCA
Source organism: Pinus tabuliformis (assembly GCA_031772625.1). Classification (NCBI taxonomy): domain Eukaryota; kingdom Viridiplantae; phylum Streptophyta; class Pinopsida; order Pinales; family Pinaceae; genus Pinus; species Pinus tabuliformis. Next base: position 148,362,416 of record CM062817.1, read on the forward strand.
CAACAATAGTCAGCGACGTCTCAAATACGAAGCATATTCATGTTGCCCCATCTTCTAAGCTTATACTCAACATAGAAGAAATTCCCCCTATGGTTATATTTTATAGCCCATAACATAAAGCAGTGGTAAGAAGACAGAGAAAGAAAAGGAAATTGGAAAATACACTCTCTCAAGACGCAAAACAATTAGACGTCTTGTGGAAAGATCCCACTAGAAATCCTACTGAAAATCTCACCAAACTATCTCAAATCGCAGGAGCATACGCCTCTGTGACTATTGATAACGCATCTGAAGTACAACAGTTGTTAAAAGAACGGGAAGATCAGATACAAGTACTGCAACAACAATTGCAACAAGCACCAATAATGAAGCACAGAAAGAGCTTGAAAGGTTGCAGCAGGACTTCCAGCAAATGCAGATAAGATATCAGAAAGGTTTGGATGAGAAAGGAAAGCAGTTACAGGATTTACAAGAGATGCACAAAGACAACCCTAAGCTTACAGAGTTTATTTCAGAATCTATTTCCTTGAATGAACAATTACTACAGCAGCAAGAAGTGTTGGGCCAAAAGATATCACAGTGGAGTTATTATTGTGAAATTAGTGATAAGATCACTAATCAAGTGGTCGATTTACGAAGTGACTATGATCTAATTGATAAACGGGTGACTGAGTACTTGGCTTGGCAGGATGAAGACGAGGGAAAAAGAGCAGGCGCACCAAGGATAAATGAGAACCATAAAGAACTGCTCTTTAACAAATGGGACGATCAAATTAGGGAGGCAGAACAAGCGGCAGAAACAGCAGCCACGGCAGCAAGCAGTCTTATTGATTGTGTAAATGAGAATTTGCACAGGGCAAATTTGATCGCAGAAACCACCCCAGGATATTTACCGAACAAACTACAACTAGAGGCAGAATGGAAACAAAGAGCGCAAGAAAAGGCAAAAGCAATTCAAGGGCTGAACAGGTTAAATTGGGAATATTACTGGGCATACTTGGTGAAGCCGCATAGCCAGTGGATGACTGTTAAGTGTATCATAAATGCGGCCAAAAAGATGGCACCAGCTCTCATCGATTCCGTTTTCTCAGCTCAGTTAAAAGCAGAAGTCAGCCAGCCGACTCTCCTTAAACCGATGCTGCGTACATGCAGTTTTAAAGACCAAATACAAAAGTAGTTTAGTTCTGGATTCAATTTTCGCTTTAATTTTGCTTAGAAAAAGGGCGGTCATTTAAACCACATCCTGAATTTTTGTAAATAAGTTATTATTAGATTTAGTAAGTAGTATTTAAACCCTTCTCATGCATTTAGAGAAGGGTCCATAAATTTATCAAAAACTTGTCCTCAGAACATGCACTTTTGCACCGCGAGAGGAGGTTTTGGTGAATGAATGGATCAAGATTTGTTGATTTTTGCATTTGATATCTGCTACTGATGTTGCACTTCTGTAATCTTAGTGGATGTTAGAGCAAGGAGAGATAAATCATTGTCACTTGAAGCTCATGAGTAGGACTTGTCATAAATGGTACTTTTATCTCTTGACCATTTCTGCTTATGTGTTAAAGTGATATACAGTTTTTAGTTGTTTATGTATTATTGCATGAATGTCTAAGTTATCATTTGGCATTTTTGTATGGTGATAGTTATTTACTTATGCTTAATGTATGAATAGCTCATTATGCGACATGTTTTTCACAACTGTTTCGTCTAACTTTTTATGCGAAGTGGTTCATCTTTATTGATTTCCTTTCTTATAATCGCTGAATGATCTTTATTACCAGTTGTTATTTGAAATCTCTTTAGATTGCATAATAGAAGAATTACATCCCGGGTTAGTATAGACTTAGATGTTACTGCTTATTAGATTACAATAGCATAGAATTAGATTAAAGTTTGAATTAGAATATCTTAAATAGGAACTGTTAGATCAGCAACATCAAATTCTACACACACACACTCATAGATTGGGAAATTGGTCCCATTATCCCCAGTCGGACCCGCTATACCAAACGGATAAGGAGCTGCCAACCAAGGTTCGGACCGGGCGGGTATCCCCCTTGTTGTCGACCTGATTTTAGGGGCTTGAACAGTTTTGCAATACATCATTCTCGTTGATCTCCCAATAGTTTAACCAAGCCCTTGTGTCTTTATGCCACCCCCGATTGAGCCTTAGGTGGTTTTGGCTGGAATTTAAAGCTAGCTTAGGAAGTCTATGATCATCTATGTTATTGAGTTTATGCTTGTACAGCAGAAACCTAATCATAGCTAGGCTCTCAATAGGGGAAATACCTACTTCTATAAGGAGAATAGGATAGGGTGTATTACTTTTAATTTTTAGGTTATAAGTTATAAAACGCTTCTGGATTTGCTCAATCTTTCTCCATGATCCTCTGGAGATGCTGCAACCCCAAACCTCACAGCCATATAAGATAACAGGAGTGACTAAAGTTTCAAAGAGGAACTTCTTTTTATCCCACATTACAAGGTTTGTTGTTTTACAATCATTTTCAATACCAAAATAAGCTTTCCACCCCCCATTAATCCTTTTCTCGATGCTATGGTTCTAGTTGAGCTTGTGATGAATATCAATTCCTAGGTACTTGTAAGAATACACTTCCTCCAAGTTATTATTGTCATACATAAAATTAGCGTAAGTGTCCTTCTTGGATGTGATAATCATAACTTTTGTTTTGTCAGTGTTAACAGTCATACCCATGGTAGAGCAGAAATCCTTAAGAAGCCTGAGTTGCTTATCAAGATCAGATGGGCACCTTGCCAAAAGAACAATATCGTCAGCATAGAGAAGAAGGATGATGACTATCCCAGCGAAGATCGTGCCATCACATCCTGCTTCCTCTAAATAGCCTTCGAGCTTATCGATGTAAATGCCAAATAAGGTAGGGGAGAGGGGGCAACCTTGTTTAACTCCGATGTTACACTTAATATCTTTCAACCACCCCTCATTGCTCTTTAGCTTGACAATTTTCTTTTATTTTTCTAAAAACGTTAATTTCTATTAGATATTTGAAGATATTTTAAATATTCAAAAATACGATAGCTAATAATTTGTTTATATTGAGTATTTGCATAAAATATTGGTATTCGAAATTTAATTTACTAAAAAGTAAATTATTTTAGTCAAACTAAAACAACAAATTACATTAATTTCCATTTGATATTTGAAGTTATTTTAAATATTCAGAAATATGATAGCTAATAATTTTTTGATATGGAGTATTTGCATAAAACATTGGTATTCGAAATTTAATTTTACTAAAAATAAAATTATTTTAGTCAAACTAAAATAAAAAATTACATTAATTTCCATTTGATATTTGAAGATATTTTAAATATTTATAAATATGATAGCTAATAATTTGTTGATATGGAGTATTTGCATAAAACATTGGTATTCAAAATTTAATTTTACTAAAAATTAAATTATTTTAGTCAAACTAAAATAACAAATTACATTAATTTCCATTTGATATTTGAAGTTATTTTAAATATTCAGAAATATGATAGCTAATAATTTTTTGATATGGAGTATTTGCATAAAACATTGGTATTCGAAATTTAATTTTACTAAAAATTAAATTATTTTAGTCAAACTAAAATAAAAAATTACATTAATTTCCATTTGATATTTGAAGATATTTTAAATATTTATCAATATGATAGCTAATAATTTGTTGATATGGAGTATTTGCATAAAACATTGGTATTCAAAATTTAATTTTACTAAAAATTAAGTTATTTTAGTCAAACTAAAATAACAAATTACATTAATTTCCATTTGATATTTGAAGATAATTTGTTTCTTTAGGTCCGATAGACCAATGTTGGTCCCAGCGGACGTTAACCTTCATCATCATCATCAAATATTCAAAATTACAATAGCTAATAATTTGTTGATATGGAGTATCTGCATAAAACATTGTTATTCAAAATTTAATTTTACTAAAAATTAAATTATTTTAGTCAAACTAAAATAACAAATTACATCATATAAAAAATAATTTATCAAATGATAAATAATACATTTCATTTTGATAAATATAGAAATTATTAAAAAATATAATAGTTAGCTAAATTATTATTTTACAGTACTTAGATTACATAATTTTTAATCTATTGGTTCTTGAAATACACCTTGAAATACCTATTTTTCACTGAGAAAGATTTTATTCATATTTATTTTCAAAGTCTTTGATTGTGTGTGTAAAATTTATATTTTCTTTTTTTTTACCTTTCCAATCTTTGTAACGAATAGTTAAAAATGATTGATTCCACACTTCTCCACGGATTTAGGATTTTTTATGATGATGATGATGATGGTTAACGTTCACTGAGACAAAACTTTGGTCTATCAGACCTAAAGAAACGAATTATCTAGTTTGATTTAACATTTTATTCTTATGCTCAAAAAGCTTAGAGAGAAGCCTTCCGATCTCAGTATAATTTTGACATCGTAAAATGCTAGGAAGGTCAGTGTTGCAACAGAGATTTTGAAAATGAGATCTAATGTGATTGTACGCAAGGCACTCGAGGAAGTGATTTTCATCGTCAGATGTTCGTATTCTCGCAGACATGGCAGAGCCTTTCCATCCATACTCAATACTTAATCCAACTATGGAAATTTGCAATATTACTAATATTGTATATATAAAGTAAATTTGCAATTTAAGTACGTCAACCATGATGAATGGACGGTACAATTGCAAGTATTTACAATTAAACTAGTTCATATGTATTTTAAATATAAATTTAATATGAATTAAGAGAGATCTAATTTTTGTAAATAAATGATAAAATTATACACTAATTTAGATATATTTTAAATACAAATTTAACATAAATCCAGAAGAATCCAATTTCTTCACACGTAATTTTTTTTATAATTTTTTTTTTTTTTTTGTAAGCTAAGACGATACTCTACTTTCCATTACTGCAATCAAAAGATATTACAAAGTTGGACATGTCTCCGCCCACCCTTAAGGGAAACCGGGCTTCGTAACCATCTAAAGTTTTTCAAAGCCATCCAAAAAAAGTATATCACCAACCTATCTATCCACGCTAAATATACATCTATCTATACTGAAGGTAAAGTGTTTTCCTTTTGAAACATTAACATCTATATTTCCAAAACAACAAAACAGCAGTATATATAAAAACCTCCAATCTGCAGCTGCATCTTCCACTGATTCGGTGCATCTGTCTTTGGTTCTTTCTCGACCTTGACGCCCAAGCCGTCCGCTTGAAGCATCTGCATGATATCATCCATCTTTCTGTCTTGCATCAATAGAGTCACTTGAATATTTTTCAATTCCCTTTTCATGGTTGGAATGCCTTGAATCAGTTCAGCCATTTCTAGAGCCACCTGTTCCATAGCTTTAGCCAATAAACGCTTCATGCCCCAATAAACATGTAAAGATTGTTTATATAATGACATTCGTCCTCTCGTATGTCCGTGATCAGGGAGAAATTGCTCCCAATCCTCCATCTCAGGATCTGAATTCTCCTGCATAGCTTCTTCCTCCAAATGCTCTATAATCCTTCTGATATTGGGATTTGTATCAAGAACATATGCAGCCTCTGCTTCCTGCAGTCTCCTCCGCATGTCTTTCTTCCCTCTCTTTCTTCCTCTTATCTCACTAGCTGCTCCCTCCTCCACTTCCGAGCGCACATTTCGATTCCCACGGCTGCCTCGTCCTACAGGTCTCCCTCTCCCTCTTTGATTCCCTCTTCCTCGCGCTACCCTACCCCGGCCGCGTCTCTCCACCTCCACTTCCTCGTCTTGTTCTTGATCCTCACTCTCCTCCGCTCGGTCCCCCGATTCCATCTCGTGGGCCTTCCCCATACCCGCTTTTCCTTTGACGCCTCGTTGAAGCTCCTCGTCTGCAAAGTAATTACGAATGTCGAACTCTTCGTCCGAGTCATCCTGTATAGTAAAATAGACCCTCTGCATATCTTCCTCAACCGTGCTCTTGCCTTTTTCCGCTGGAGTTGGTGTCTTACTCCTCATCCACCTTCCTGCTCCCCTGTCCTGGTGTTCCGCCATCTTACCGTCCTTCTGCTGCTGCAATTCCTCTCTACACTTCCTCGCTCTGCGTTGCTGCATTTCTAGATTCGTCTTTGGTTTTGGTCGATTACATGCAAGCCTTGAATTATCGTTATGCTGCCACATTGCCGTCTTGAAACTGCGCTACAGCCTGTCATTATCATAAATGCTCATTCCATATACTCTTCCATGATAGGAAACTAGTACCAACTCGCTGACGTAACCACCGCTTCTCCTTGGTACCTTGCCCAATTTCCGTCTTGGGATGGTCGAACTTCCCATGGGTTGATTGCTGCCAACCTTCATGACTTTAATTCCATAATCTTGAACCTGCAAACGCTGTGATCGCGCATTGAATACTCTGTCCTTCCCCCTCCTCGCTATAATCCGGAGGCTCCTAATTATTCCTTCCCTGTGCGGTCGCGTCATCATAATCCTGATTTAATATAGTTTTTAACTCATCCCACCTTGGTTCATCTTGTAATGACGTCCAACTGCAATCTACGCTTCTGTTCAGCCCTCCACTACCCCAATTAGCCAATAGATCGGCGGCACGGTTACCATTTCTCAGTACATGGTTTGTGGTTGTATACTCAATCCTACTCAGCATCTGCCCAATATCCTGTAGGATCCCTGCTGTCCGCCAACTCTTCGACACATGTTCCCAGCTCTTCCCATCCCTTAATTTCTTCAACATATCGATCGTAATTTGTGAGTCGCCTTCGATTTCTAGACTCCTATAACCATTCCTAACTGCTATCCGGAGTCCGTGGTAAACTGCCCATAATTCTGCTTCATTGTTCGTCATTTCCCCTCCGCCTTCAGCATAAATCCACCTCGTATTACCACTGCTATCTCTGAAAAGACCCCCTGAACCTGCTTGTCCCGGGTTACCCTTTGAGGCCCCGTCGAAGTTTAATTTAATGCATCGCTCCCCAGGCATCCTATAATGATTGGGGCTCGGCAGTTCATTTCTTATCTTCCGCTCCGTATTAGGATAAATCAACTGAAATTCCATGTTTAATTTGGAGACTATCCTCTGTTCCTCCTCGTTCAATCTCCAATCCTCTTCATCCCATACTTCTGATAAAACCGTTTCTTTAAGCGATCGACAGATTTCATCCCAAAGTCTCGACTCATGCCAACTATTATCCCTAAAGATTCGTCGATTTCGCTCTTTCCAAATCGCCCAAACGACAAAACCAATCGATAGACTCCATATTCTTCTTACAACTTTGCTTTGGAAATTCCCTTTTCCCCACTGAAACAGAGTATTCCTGATGCTACCGGGATCCCTCTTCGTCATACCAAAGAGCACTCTAATTTCCTCCCATATACTCTTAGTATATATATAGTTATTCAACAGATGCTCCTGAGTTTCGAATTCCTTAGTGCATAGACTACATCTTGATGGTCCAATCATTCCTCATTTCTGCATATTATCCCAAGTTAGGATCCTTCCTCTACATACCAGCCATACAAAGCATGTAACTTTAGGCCACCATTTGCCTTCCCAAATCTTTTTCCATCCTATTGGTTCCTCCTCTCTGTCCTCCTTCGTTACCCAATAATAGGCTTCTTTGACTGTAAACATACCCACCATCGCTTTACCCCATCTAAGGATATCCTCACCTTCTCGGACCTTAATTTTCCTTGATTCTATTTCTCTGTCATACAATTGCCTAGCCGCCTGGCCTATGTTGTCAGCCCATTCATCCAGTGTTTTCCAAACTCTCCATATATCGTTTGATTTGGCTCTTTTCCAATAATCTCTTACATATTTCATTCCCACTCATTGCGCTGTTTGTTTAACTTCTTGGAGAGTTTGTATCCTATCCAAAATACCCCGTTGTTGCCAACTTTCCTCCCAAAATCTTGCTGTGTTTCCTGCACGGATTTCCCAGAAGGCATAGTCCCTAACTAGCGCCCTATTTCTGCTCGCAAAATCCCAAATCTGTGAACCTCTTGGGGTTTCTTCTATTCTTAAGCGTCCTTCAGTAGTATCGGGCATGCCATATTTGTGGGACCAAATTCTTTTCCATACATCATTTCCTCCCTGGACCCATCGCCACCATAATTTCGCCCCTAAAGTCTTATTTACAATTTCAGGATCTCGTACTCCCAGACCTCCTTCCTCTTTCCGCATAATTACATTCTTCCATGAAACCAGAGTCCATTTCTTCTGCTGCTTGGGACCGCCCCATAAAAATTTTCCAAAGATTTCTCTCATTTTGGCAAAAACTCCTTTGGGAGCAGCCATAATAGACAGGTGATATATGGGGATAGATAATAAGACCGATTTTAATAAAACAATTCTACTTGCTAAATTCAACAATCTGAATGACCAACTGTCTAATCTTTTCCTGACTCGTTCCAACAGATTTTGCCAATTTTTAATCCGATTAGGGTTTATATCCAATTGGATACCCAAATACTTCGTAGGTAACTCCCCCTTCCTAAAACCTAGAACTCTGGTTAAATGGGTTTTGATAGATTCATGCGAATTAAATATGAAAGTACAAGATTTATCGTTATTAATCTCCATACCTGATGCGCTCTTGAAGACTTCTAAGATCCTCTTGAAATTCCTCACCTCCTTTAGCGACGCTTCGCCAAATAACATCAAATCATCAACAAACTGTTGATGTGTGATAGTCAAATTATTCCCCCACAACCTTATGCCCCTGATTCTCCTTTCACTAACTTCCTTTTTTATTTTCCTACTTAATCCTTCCATAGCCAAGATAAACAAAAACGGAGAAATTGGGTCCCCCTGCCTAATTCCCCTGCTGGCATTAAACGGGTCTGTAGGAATACCATTAACCAAAATTGAAAAATTTGGAGTAGAGATCATACTAATAATCCATGCTATCCACCTTCTCTCAAAACCGTAGGCTTCCAAAACCGCTCTGAGATAGTCCTAATTCAGTCTGTCATAGGCCTTGGATAAATCCAACTTCATCAACATCCCTTTCTGTTTTTTCAGTTTTAGGGAATGTATCACCTCCTGAGATACTACTATCCCATCTAGGATCTGCCGTCCCTCCACAAACCCAGTCTGTTCAAGCGCAATTAAGTTAGGTAAGAGAGGTTTCAGTCTTTTCACTATCAAAGTAGAAATTATCTTATATACTACGTTACACAGGGCTATGGGTCTAAAACCCTGTGGTTCCTCCGAATTATTACTTTTGGAATTAAAGTCAGAAAAGTTGAATTTATTCCAGGCCATATTCGCTGTCTCATTCGGGATTCTTCTACGGCCTCTAGTATATCTTTACCCATAAAATTCCAACTAGCCTGGAAGAATTCCACCGTATACCCATCTGAACCGGGAGCCTTATTCTTACTCATATTCATAACAACTTCTCCTAATTTTTCCATTGTCACTGCCCTCATTAATGCCATATTTTGCTCCGCAGTTACTAATCTTGGTATCTCTCTGCAAATATTATTGATAGCTGCTCCTCTATCCCGTTGATTTTCTGTCAAAATTCCTTTAAAGTAATCAACTAGAATCTTTTCAATCTCTTCCTATTCTATTACTCTGTCTCCTTCAGCATTTTTAATTGAATAGATTCTATTCCTCTGCCTATGTTGAATCATAGCTTGATGGAAAAATTTGGTATTTCGCTCACCTTCCCTTAACCATTTTATCCTTGATTTTTGTCGCCACAAGATCTCCTCTTGCTTTCTTCGCTCTTCCAACTGACTTATTATTCTGCCTTCCTCCCTACTTGAGTCATCATCTCGTCCTTCCAGAATGATCTTTTGCTGAATGTCCTCCATTTTTGTTTCTAATTTCTGCTTTGCTTCCATAATATTCTCGAATTCTTTCCTATTCCATTCTTTTATTCTCCCTTTAATTTCCTTTAGCTTCAATTGTAAAGTATGCATTTTTCCGTTACCCCTGACAGTGCTCTGATTCCACCACTCCTCCACTTTCTTGATGAATTGTGGGTCTCTAAGCCAAAACGATTCAAATCGGAAAGGCTTCTTCCCCTTAACCTTCTTGATATCAATATCTAATCGTATTGGCCAATGATCTGAACCCAGGCTAGGAAAAATTTTAGCTTCAATAAACACATCTCGATTCAAAATTTCCTCTGACAGCAAAAATCTATCCAATCTAGAAGCGATTTGATTCTGTCCTCCTCTTCGATTGTTCCAGGTATGGACGCCATTATTTGTAGTAATATCGACTAACCTCAGGTCCCTAATCATGTCATTGAACTCCTCCATATTCTGGTCCTCTCTCCTTATGCCTCCTCTCTTCTCCCGTAGATCTCTAATCATATTGAAATCCCCTCCGATTATCCACGGGATATTCGGAATTAAACTTCTCATAGTATAGATATTCTTTAAGAAATCATGCCTTTCGCTATGATTATGAGGTCCATATACTCCTGTGACAAGAATGCTATCCCCCATTCCCACTAATCTAAAGAGCCCTGAAAGGATTCTAGGAAAACTATACCAGTATTCAAAAATTACCTCTTCCGGGTTCCACAAAATAGCCACTCCTCCTGCTGTAGCAACTGATCCAACGCCATAACTTCATATCCAATTTTTAAATTTTTAATAATACATGCCAACTGCTGGCTTTCCATTTTCGTTTCCTGAATGATCATTATGCTTGACCTATCTTTCTTAACTCTATCTTTCAAATATCTCTGTTTTCCTTTACTATTTAATCCCCTGATGTTCCAACTTGTAACAATCATTTAAAACTTTTTAGAAGTTTGTTGAAATACCTTCGATAGACGTATCACCCTTCCTGAATTTACTAAAGTCTCACCCACTGCTTGGATTGATTCATTTAAAGTTCTTCTCCCTTTTTTCCTTCCACCTTTTCCTTGTCCTTCCCCTTCTGAACATTGGGACACCTGACTTCCCACTTGATCAGTACTGTGTTCTATCAATATTCCTTTCTTCTCTTTATATCTTTGAAAAGTTTCTTTATATAACTGTTTCTCCTTCTCCCGGATGAATCTTTCATCTAATTTTTTCCACTCATTAAGTAATTTTTTCATAATATTACTTAAATAAGACCCTAAAATAAGGGAAACTCCTATTTCGTAGACTATAGAAAAGTAAACGTTGACTGACATGCCAGGGATTTACCTTTCGTCCTCTCTCTCACAACATGCGAATCAAGATAACAGTCTGGAGAAAAAAGGCAAAAGATAAATGCCTAGCCTGTCAGCGAGCATTTACTTTTCTATAGTCTATGAAATAGGAACCGCCTAAAACAAACCGCTCAGTACAGTACAATAACGGAAGGATGAATTTTAAAATTTTCGATAACGTCACCAATGACCTGTCAAATTTAACATCGCGGACCATCTTTGCTAGTATTTTACGGTTAAACTAATTTAGATGCATTTTAAATACAAATTTAATATTTTCTTCACGTGTAATAAACTAATATTACTTAAATGAGACCGTAAAATAAGCCTCTATGTACGGTACGATAAGGGAAAATGAATTTTAAAATTTTCGATAACGTCACCAATGACAAATTTAACATCGTGGAAACACGGCTTAACGTCCACGCTTCCGCCAATGTTGACAACTCTCATCCTTCCATAGGAGGACACACTGCCCAATGCTTGGAGGAACATGCATTGCCCACTGCCCAAAAAGTTTTACAATTACCGCACAACTGCTACTAAAATAATAAATATATTACATAGCAACTAGGGGTGAACATCTTAGAAATTTACATTTGGACCCGCTCTCCAATCTAAGATTGTCCTATTCCCTTCAATATAAATTCATACGGGATTGTCTTGGGATTCATTATCCAGTTGAATTTCAACGCCAACATGGGAAGCAGCAGCAGCAGGATTCTGATAATTGGAGCAACAGGCTACATTGGTCGTTATATCGCCGAAGCCAGCCTGGCTCTCGCCCATCCCACTTTCCTTCTCGTCAGAGACTCCACGCCTGCTGCTTCTAATTCTGAGAAAGCCCAGTTGCTGGAATCCTTGGAGGCCTCAGGTGCTAATATCCTTCATGTAAGTAAATCTACCCATATTGTATGCCAATCAAATTATAATTTACATGGGTTGGAGGGCGTATTAATTTATTTATTTGAAGATGAAAGAGTATGATTTATCTTAAATATTGATTTAACAGGAAGAAAATGAATTGGTATAGATTTATTTTAAATAAAGAGTTAATATAGATTTATTTTAAATACAGAGTTAATATAAGTTGAAAAGATTTAGATTCAATTTTTTTAATTGTAACTCTTGTTACTAGTCTACATTATTTAAATATTTAATATAGTTATTTATTTATAGATTTAGATTCAATTTTTTTAATTGTAACTCTTGTTACTAGTCTACATTATTTAAATATTTAATATAGTTATTTATTTATCATTTTTATTTTAAAACATGAACAAAATTTCAATTTTGATGTGATGGTGCAGGGATCGCTGGATGATATTTCCAGTCTTGTAAAAGCCATAAAAAAGGTGGATGTGGTTATCTCCGCAATAGGTGGAGGTTGATCACAAACACAACTAACTGATAACTGTATGGATTCCTTTTCACTTCAGCATAACATTATCAACGCTATTAAACAAGTTGGAACCATCAAGGTAGGGACTAATATAACCTGGTTTATTTGGATTGAAGTTTCTTTAAATTGGAGTTTTATAAAAAATTTTAAGGATAGAAGTTTATTTTAAAATTTATAAATTTTGGACAATTTTATTAGTTTCAAATATGTAAATTGTAAAATGTTTAGCAATATTTTTGTAAAAATATTTTTTATCATTTTATATTAATCTATATAAAATTTTGCTTTTTAAAATAAAATAAAAATTGGTGGATGGTATTTAAATAAAAAAAAAAATTGATTGTAAATATTAACCCCTCATTACAGATTCATTCACGGAATATTACTCTACACAGTCAGCTTATTGTGATAATTACAGATTCATTCCCAGATAATTACAGATTTTTGTAATCCAAGAGTCCAACTAACTGTACTTTTGACAACACAGAGATTTTTGCCAGCCGAGTTCGTGAACGACGTCGATAGAGTGAATGCAGTGGAGCCTGCAAAGAGTTGGTACTTTGCACTGAAAGCTGAACTTCGTCGGGCAATCGAAGGGCAAGGCATTCCTTATACATACATCTGCTGCAACTGCTTTGCTGGCCTTTTCGTTTCAAATCTCGGGCAAAGGGGACTTCCAGTTCCTCCGCGAGATAAAGTTGAAATACTTGGCAATGGAAATGCCAAAGGTCTGTATATAAATTTAACGCTGCTACTTGTGATTTTATGTTCAGAATATAATATTCAGATTTTCTTACATAATTAAGAATTGGTTTCTGAATTATACGTGCGCATGCAGCTGTGTATATGAGTGAAGAGGACGTTGGAATTTTCACAATCAAAGCTGTGGATGATGAGAGAACTGTGAACAAGACCCTGCATTTCAGGCCTCCTCCCAATACTCTATCCTTCAACGACCTTGTAGCCTTGTGGGAGAAAAAGATTGGCAAAACTCTTGACAAAATTTTCATAGAGGAAGACCAACTCCTCAAACAAATTGCAGGTTAGAATATCCAACTTACAACTCAATTTGATTCCCATTTTTATTTTTGTTTAAATTTGTCATTCATGGTGGGCGTTGTTGTAACTTGAGACAGAAGCGCCGTTCCCTGCGGCTCTTTTACTGTCACTACGATACTCCTTTTTCGTGAAGGGAGATCAAACCAACTTCAAATTTGGAGATGAAGGTGTGGAAGTGAGTGAGCTGTACCCCGATATGAAATACACCACTATAGAAGAATACCTTGACCAGTATGTTTGATAGCAAAAGCATGGTATGACGAAGTACATTTGATTGTATAATGCACAAAATATTTGTATGAAGATATAATGATGCAGAAAATTCTGGCCACAGCTTTCCCACGAAGACCTTGTGAATATATATATATATATATATATATATAAAAGTCTTTTCACTAATTTTATATTCAAATTTAATTTTGGTTAAATTTGAATATTTCAAAATTATTGTTTTTTTTTCTATCATTAAAATTATTGTTTTTATTTTTTATTATTATTATATGATATATAATTTTAAAAAATTATAAGTTTCTTTCACCATATTTATATTTCAATCTAATGTATTAAAAAACAATTTATACATATCATGACTTATAAATACCACATGTCTAACATGACACATGTTAGAAAGATATTTTTTCTTTTTCTATAACTAAAATTATTGTTTTATTTTTTTGTTATTATATGATATATATAATTTTAACAAATTATAAGAAGTTTCTTTCACCATATTTATATTTCAATCTAATGTATTAAAAAACAATTTATACATATCATGGCTTTTAAATACCCCATGTCCAATATGACACATGTTGATAGATATGCATTATGCAGAGAGAAAAAATAATCAGTAAATCAACTATATCGTTATCTCTGTACTTTTTTGTTGAGGCATTTCTTTAGCTAGAAATAATGCTTCCAAAAAAACTTAATATATTCCAAATTTATTGGTTTTTTTTGTAATTAAAATTATTGTTTTTATTTTTTATTATTATATGATATATAATTTTAAAAAATTATATTTCAATTTAATGTATTGAAAAATAATTTATACATATCATGACTTATCAATACCACATGTTTAATATGTGATGCAGGAGCATCTGGACTTAGCCAACAATGTGATGGTTTGTTCACATCTTGTGGCTAAATGAATTGAATTTCACTAACATGAGTGGTCAGAAGTCAGTTTTGGTAGAGAGGGTTGGATCTCTCGAAGATGAGCTTTACTTCATTATTGTAATAGCTAGGAAATTTTATTATTTTAGACTAAGGGATAAGTTGTTAGCATAGGTGTGTAATAGAGCTTAAAAACAGAAATTTGATTATTAGATTGATTAAAATAGAGATGGTGTTGTTAGTGCAGTTAGAATAGGATTTGAATCATAAAATAGAAGAAAATGTAATGGAAAGGGATTAGCTGAGGTGATTGAGAATTGAGTGAGAGGCGAGAGTTTGAGTGATAGATAGGGTTTTGAGACTGAGACAAAGGTCAATATATCGTTGTAATTGAGCCGAGAGGGCCAAGACTCTGTAACTTGTATTATATTGAAAAATTTGGTTTAGTGTGCATTTGTGTGTTAATCCTAGTGAAAACTCTTGTTTACCTTTGTGTATCTGTAACCAGGTATTTTCTGTGTTTTCATACTTTTATGGTAAATCTCAGTATTTACGTGTTTTTCACTAAATCACAGACATTTAGTGTTAAGGGTAAATCTTGGAATTAAGCGATAAAACACTTATTAAGTGCTTTATTTAAGTTTGCTTTAATGCACGTGGTTATATTGGAAAAGCAGGTTTTAATCAGCACAGGTGGTTATCGGGCGAATGAAAAGCTGTAAGTGGTATTTCAGGGTGGTCACCCGATTCCACTAACCAAGCGACACATAGCACTCGGGTGGAGAGAGAAAACTGCTTTATCAGGTGGGTAATCCCCGAGCAAGTGGCTCACCCGATATTGTTGTGAATCATTGGATCCAGCGCGCTTAGATCAATGGTGGAGGATCAACAGACTGTTTTGTTGATCATGGTGAATGATGACTGTTAGATTTGGAGAGAAGAGATCAACGACGTAGAGTGATCCCGAAGTGTTTTGTTGATCGGGTTGAGTGTTGATCGTTAGATCTAGAGAGAAGAGATCAACGACGTAGAGTGAAGCATTGTTTCTAAAGGGAAAGTCAACGTGGGACCGACGTGTTTAGAAGAAAAGTGGGACCCTCAATGTAAAGTAAGCCACGAACAGAATCCTCTTGAAAGCATCTAATTGGTTATAAAGTAACCAATAGCCTATTTTTAAGACTGCCACCTTGTTTTCATCAGCCTCCTGCGTCAATATGACACATGTTGATAGATGTGCATTATGTAGAGAGAAAATTAATGAGTAAATCACCTATATCATTATCCCTTTACTTTTTTGTTGAGGCATTTGGTTAGCTAGAAATAATGCTTCCAAAAAAAACTTAAGCACAAAACAAGAGAGAGATTAACATGATCACATAAATAGGATAAGCTTTTGGCTTATTTTGACAAGACATCTCAGAGAGAGTCAAATTTATGTAGTGGGGGAGCCATATTATTCCTATGTACAAGCCATTCATTTGTCCTCAAAATGGGGCTTGGAGCTGGATCTAATAGCTATGCAGAATTAAAGAGCCTCAATTTTATGTAAAAGGGAGTTCATTAGATACATATATTGCTCATTGTCAACTGGGTTAAAGAACTTTACGGATGTCACCATTTAGCTCTAATTCCTTTGCTAAGAAAAGTTATTATATTAAAAGATGTTTTTCATAATTTCATTATTTCTCATATTAATAGGAAACTCAATAGAGATGTAGACAATCTTTCCAAAGAAGACCTACACTTGGGTTATGGGCCTTGGTTGATAAGAGAGCATCATAGTGACCAATTCTGTGAGTCCTATCATCATTCTTTTATTGAACTAGTTGAAGATTGAAGCAGAAAACAAAACAACTCTTTTTGAACATATATGATGTTTATTTTACAACCTATGTCTATATTGATATGTATAATAACTAACTTGCATAATAACTAATTAACTGTTTATTTATATATTTATATTTAATTTTGAAAGTATATATTTACATATTATTCCATATTATATTAATGATTTAAGGTTTTTGATATATAGATGTTTCATAATATACATATATATTCATTTAGTACTCCACATGGTTAGACGAAGACCTTCCTCTAGCTAGCCAACACAAAAGGAGCTCTGAAGACCTTGGGGAGAATTTGTTTGGGTTGGAGCTAGTCAAGCTCTGTAGTGCTCAAGATCTCATGATTTGCAACGGTCTAAAGAAGTGGCCCAATTCTAGCCAGGTGACCTGCATCCATAGGCTTGGTAGGAGCATGGTAGACTATGTTATCTCCGATCTCCCTCTATACAATGAAATAACAAATTTTGACATCTTAAACGACCACGAGCCTGACTCTGATCATAGGCCTTTACTTATAGCTCTCAATTTTGTCATGCATAGATATCCCATAGAATATAATCCTTATAGCCAAAAGAAGTCAATCTTTGATAGAAATAAAAAAGATCTCTTTCTAAATGAATTAAAAACTAATTTGCTTCCTTTATCTAGTATAGACAACATAGAAGATCTCTATCATAATTTTACTACAACCTTCTCCTCTATTAACAAGTTCTCAATTGGAGTTTCAAGTAATAAAAGAAATAGCAAAACCAACCCATGTTATGACAAAGATTGTAAAAGTGCGAGGAGAGCAATTAAGGAAGTTGTTGATGAATCTCTTAAAATTGGAAAGATAAAAATATACAAAGCCCTAACTAAAAGGAAAAAAAGGCAGTATATTCGTAAAAGACAAGAGGATCTCTTACACCTCTCTAAGGTAGCTCCTAAGAAAGTTTGGAGGCAGATTCTAACTAGGAAAACTAAAGATAATAATGAAATTGCTTTACACGATTGGAATTCTTATCCTAAAAATCTTTATGAATCTCCAAATGTCATGGATAACTTTGAAACCGTGCTCACAACGAAAGAATTTTTCTCATTAGAAGACATTGATTTTGGGGTTAATCGCTTGGCTAATGGGAAAGCTAAGGACATTGAAGGTTACCAGGAAGAAATCTTAAAAATTGGAGGTCTTGTCCTCATCCCCCACATTCACAAGCTTTTCAATCAAGCAGTCAAGCAAGGGTTCCCTAAACCATGGACTCAAAGCCTCATTATCCCTATTTTTAAAAGTGGGGATACAAATGACCCCTCTAATTATCGGACAATTATGATCACCCCTCTCCTATCCAAGTTATATGGTATTATTTTGGAAAGGAAGTTGAGCATATAGCTTGAAAGTGAAGGTAAGCGTGCTAAAGGCCAAGCGGGTTTTAGAAAGAAGCACTCAACAACAGACCACCTCATTATGCTTAGGATCATTGTGGAGGAATGCCTCAATGATAAATCCAATCTCTTTTGTTGCTTTGTGGACTTTTTAAAGGCTTTCGATATGATTCCTAGAAACAACCTTTGGAACAAATTAGAAGAGCTAAAGGTCGATTATGATGTTTTCTTGAAAACAAATAAATGAGAACTTTGTTATGATATTTTTTTAGAAACAAATGCATAATAACTTTGTACATAAATGATAGAGAAACTATGTTAGGTTCTTGAAAATAACTATGTGAAAAGAACACATATGTAGAAGCATAGAAACAATAGTTGATTACATGTATGAAGATATAACTATTGTGTTAGATCTTTTAAAGAGAAACATGGATTTGTAGAACTATTGTGTGTTCAAGAAGAAGACAAATGCAGAAGGAAAGGTGGAGAAATACAAAGCTCGGTTGGTAGAAAAAGATTATTTCCAGGTGTTGGGAATTGATTTTGGTGATATTTTTTCTCTTCTTGCCAAGGTAGCTTATATTAGATTAATTTTATCTGTTGGTTCTGCTTTTGATTTTGAGGTAGAACAGATGGATGTGAAGACAACATTTCTCCACGAGGATCTAGAAGAGGAGATCCACATGAAGAAACCTGAAGGCTTTGTGGTGAAGGGTAAGAAAGAACTAATATGCTAGTTAAAGAAGTCTCTGTATGGGCTAGAACAATCACCAAGGATGTGCTATCAGAAATTTCATACATTTATACGGGGACTTGGCTTCCCCAAAAGAAAAGTAGATCATTGTGTGTATTTTAAATTAATTGCTGACCATTTTATTTATCTGGTCTTGTATGTGGATGACATGTTGTTGGTTGGAAATGACAAAGAAATTATCCGGGATTTGAAGACCCAATTGTCCTCCAAATTCGACATGAAAGATCTTGGTGCTGCAAACTATATTTTGGGCATGGAAATTAAAAAAGATTGCGCAAAGAGGAAGCTCTGGTTAAACCAGAGGAAGTATGTTGAGACAATATTGCAGAAGTTTAATATGCAGGATAATAAACCGGTGATGGTTCCTATTCCTATAGGTGTAAAGTTATATGTTGAACAGTGTCCCAAGACACAAGAAGAGGAAGAGGACATATCCTGTGTTCCATATGCAAGTGTAGTCAGTAGACTGATGTATGTGATGGTCTATACTAGACCAGACCTTGCACATGCAATGGGAGTATTGAGCAGGTTTATGTCAAAATCAGGGAAGGATCATTGGACAGTAGTGAAGGTTTTTAGGTATTTGTGTGGCACTAATTATTATGGCTTGTGCTACCAAGGAAGACCAGGATTGGACAGAGTTTTGGATATTCGCGGCTTTGTTGATGCAGACTGGGCTGGAGATCTAGATCAGAGAAGATCTACAAGTGGCTATTTTTTAACCTATTTGGAGGTGCATTTAGTTGGATGAGTAAGAAACAATCTATAGTGGAACTATCAACTACATAGGCATAATACATGGCAACCACTCATGCAAGCAAGGAAACAATTTGGTTACAGAGATTGTTTTCAAGTATGGAGTTAGTATAGGGAGCTATAAGGATAGACTGTGACAGCCAAAGTGCACTTTTCTTGGCAAAGAACCCTCCTTACCATTCAAATACAAAGCACATTGATGTTCAGTATCACTTTGTGAGGGATATGATAGAAGTAAAAAAGGTGTTGCTTATAAAGGTGGACACTTCGAAGCATATTGTAGATGCATTGACAAAATCTGTGAGCTCTGAGAAGTTCTCTTGGTGTAGAGAAACAATGGGCATTGCAGGGATGGATAAATGACTAAGCTCTCTTATGGCCCCCTATGGAAATAAAACGACAAGTGGGAGAACGTGGGGTTCTATTATATTCTTTCCATGACTAGCCCCCTTAGTTAACTGGGGGGTTAGAGGGGGGTTGGAGCCGCTCCTTTGTTGTGCCGATTACACAACAAAGGGGTCACAAGGGGGGCAACAACCCCCCCTATCCAAGGGGTTTGAGGGGGGCGGGAATCCCCCCTCTATGGGGTATGAAAATGCAGAAAGAAAGGGCACTACAAAAGGGATTGTAAATCTAAAGATCTTAACAAAGGAAAGGGATCTGATGATGCTCCTTCTGGATAGGAAAAAACCACTTCAAATGAAGGTGGGGATGTATACTTGGCTTCTTCAAGTACACATGTAGATCATGAGGCATGGTTGATTGACTTAGGTGCATCCTTTCACTTCACTCCCCATAGAGAGTGGTTCTGCAAGTATGAGAAATATGATGGTGGTGATGTCTTCTTAGGGGATGATAAGAAGGCTAAAATTATTCGTCGTTGAAAATTAATGTGGAAGTTGCAAGGTGGAAGGGTTAGAACACTTCCAGGTGTTTTGCATATTCCTCCATTGGCCAGAAATCTGATTTCTATAAGCAAGATGGTTGATGTAGGTGTAAAAACAGTGCTTGAGAAAGATACCTACAGGATGGTTTGAGGAGCACTGGTATTGATGTGAGGAGTTCGGATTGGAACACTTATGTGGTTCCTGAAAGTGGAGCAGAAAATCTGGTGGTATCTTGATAAAATACCATGCTATGGCATCAAAGGCTTGGACATATTGTCCGAGAGAAGGGCCTTTGAATACTTCGAGGGTAAAGGTATGGTAGAAGGTATGACTAATAGCTCTCTGAATTTTGATTTCTGTTAAAATTGTGTATATGGGACGCAGAATCGGGTGAGATTCCCCTCTAGTGGTAAGAGGGTGAAACAGATATTAGAGCTTGTGCACAGTGATGTGTTTGGACCTGTGAAGGTTCCATCATTGGGTAATTTTGTGTACGATGTATCATTTATAAATTACTTCTTAAGGAATACATGGATATATTTCCTCAAGAAGAAATCTGAAGTCTTTGAGAGGTTTAAAGAATTTAAGGCTCTATTGGAAAACCAGACAGTGAAGAAGATAAAGGTGCTAAGGACAGATAATGGTGAAGAGTTTTGCAGCAAGGAATTTGAAGAATTTTGTAAGAAGTGTGGTATAGCATGACAGAAGATTACTCCATATACACCTGAGGAAAATGGAGTTGCAGAAATAATGAACAAGATGTTGATGGAAAGGGCAAGAAGCATGCTCAACGGTGTCGGGTTATGACAAGAATTCTAGGGAGAGGTGGTGGAGACAGCATGTTACCTGGTCAACAGGTCACCCTCATCAGTGATGGAGGATAAGACTCAATAAGAGGTATGGACTAGTAAGAAACTCTCTCTTTCACATCTAAGGTTATTTGGATGTGATGCATATGTACATGTTCCAAAGAAGAAAAGAACAAAGTTAAATAGCAAATCTGAAAAGTGCATCTATATTGGTATAAGGATGGTTTAAAGGGTTATAAGTTTTGGAACCCAGTAACAAGGAAGGTTGTGTAAAGCTAAGATGTGGTGTTCAAAGAGGTGAAAAATGTTATTAAACATGAATTCCCATCAAAGGAACCTGAGAAGATAGAGTTTTAGCTAAAGGAGGAAGAATCAGACTCTACCACAGAAGAGGAATAAGAAGATGAAGAGCCACAGAATCCGGTTGTGAGAAGATTAGTTCGAGAAAGAAAGAAACCAAAAAGGTATAGTCCATTTTCTTTATATTCAAATATTTCTTTATCTATTACTGATGATGATCCAAAACTGTGAAGGAAACAGATGATTCAGAGGATGGAAAAATCTCGAAAGAGGCCATGGTTGATGAAATGGCATCTTTGCACAAAAATGAGGTTTGGGATCTGGTGGAGTTATCAGCTGGACGGAAACCCTTTGGCAGCAAATGGGTGTTCAAGAAGAAGACAAATGAAGAAGGAAAGGTGGAGAAATACAAAGCTCAGTTGACAGCAAAAGGTTATTCCTAGGTGCCAAGAATTGATTTCGGTGATATTCTTTCTTCTCTTGCCAAGGTAGCTTCTATTAGATTACTTTTTATCTATTGCTACTACTTTTGATTTTGAGTCAGAACAGATGGATGTGAAGACAACATTTCTCCACGGGGATTTGGAAGAGGAGATCTACATGAAGCAACATGAAGGCTTTGCAATGAAGGGTAAGAAATAACTGGTATGCAAATTAAAGAAGTCTTTGTATGGGCTAAAACAATCACCAAGGATGTCGTATCAGAAATTTGATACATTTATATGGGGACTTGGCTTCACTAGAAGCAAAGCAGATCACTGTGTGTATTTTAAATTAATTGGTGACCATGTTATTTATCTGGTCTTGTACGTGGATGGCATGTTGTTGGTTGGAAATGACAAAGATATCATCCAGGATTTGAAGACCCAATTGTCCTCTAAATTTGACCTAAATGATCTTGGAGCTGCAAACTATAGTTTGGGCATGGAAATTAAAAGAGGTCGGTCAAAGAGGAAGCTCTGGTTAAACTAGAGGAAGTATGTCGAGACAATATTGCAAAGGTTTAATATGCAGGATAGTAAACCCGTGAAGGTTCCTATTCTTGTAGGTGTAAAGTTATCTGTTGAACAGTGTCCCAAGACACAAGAAGAGGAAGAGGACATGTCCCGTGTCCCATATGCAAGTGTAGTCGTTAGCCTAATGTATGTGATGGTCGGTACTAGACCAGACATTGCACATGCATTGGGAGTATTGAGCAAGTTATTGTCAAAACTAGGGAAGGAGAATTGGACAACAGTGAAGCGGGTTTTCAAGTATTTGCGTGGCACTAGTGATTATGGTTTGTGCTACCAAGGAAGACCAGGATTGGACAAATTTTTGGATATTCATGGCTTTGTTGATGCAGACTCAGTTGGATATCTTGATTAGAGAAGATCTACAAGTTTGTATGTGTTTAACCTATTTGGAGGTGAAGTCAGTTGGATGAGTAAGGAACAATCTGTAGTGGCACTATCAACTACAGACGCAAAATACATGGCAGCAACTCATGCAAGCAAGGAAGCAGTTTGTTTGCAGAGATTGTGTTCAAGTATGGGGTTAGTATAGGGAGCTATAAGGATAGACTGTGACAACTAAAGTGTAATTTTCTTGGCAAAGAACCTTGCTTACCATTCAAAGACAAAGCACATTAATGTTCAGTATCACTTTGTGAGGGATATGATAGAAGACAAAGAGGTGTTGCTGGTAAAGGTGGATACTCTGAAGAATATTGTAGATGCATTGACAAAATTTGTGAGCTCTGAGAAGTTCTCTCAGAGCAACGAGGTCTGGGGCGGCGCCTTGGGGAAATTTTTTTCGGACCCTATATTAGGTGGGGCGAACCTACCTATGGTTTTGTGCATGGTTTTTGCACATGGTTTTGGCCATGATGGTTTTTGGTCCATGGTATTGGATGCTTCAGCATGTATATATGTATTGTAATATTGAAAGGAACATAATGAAAAATCAATCTGGTAGTCCCAATTTTTGGATCCAAGGGAAAATCTCTATGTATATGTGTTTTATGTGTTAAATGCTCTCGCATTATTTATTTTCTATGTTTTAGAATTCATATGCTGGTAATTTCCGTACGGGGTTAAAACATACATTTTCTTTCTCTGGTTAAATCAGTTAGAGCTAGCTTCCATCGGTTGAACATTTTTAAAGGCCTGACGTCTTTTGTATAAGGGGGGAGGAGAATGATTGAAGAGAAAGAGACACAATGTTTTGTAAAGCTTTGCCTCAAAAGACATTACAATAATGAGTTATATGAGATTTGAATTTATCTTTTGAACCTCAATACATAATTTCGGTTCAACATTAATTTCTATGTGAATTATTATGGTGTTCTTTCATCTCTAACATTACTGAATTAGTTTAAACTTTTTCTCCAAGAGTGGAAAGGGCCAACCACCACCTGGAAACAAGTTTTGTAGATTTTTGATCATAGGAATTGTATTTACACAATAAATTTTGTCTAACTTTTCTTAGATATTTGAATTATTTCATTTAATGCCTCTATTATTGAAGGTCTTGAATTTATCACTTCAAGGCTTTGACATAGTTGGTGATCAATGTCACGACAATTGAAATTTTGGTTGCAGAGATTTTGTTCAAGTATGGAGTTAGTATAGGGAGCTATAAGGATAGAACGTGTCAAACAAAGTGCAATTTTCTTGGCAAAGAACCCTGCTTACCATTCAAATACAAAGCACATTGATGCTCAGTATCACTTTGTGAGGGATATGATAGAAGTAAAAAAGGTGTTGCTTGTAAAGGTGGACACTTCGAAGCATACTGTAGATGCATTGACAAAATCTGTGAGCTCTGAGAAGTTCTCTTGGTGTAGATAAACAATGGGCATTGCAGGGCTGGATAAATGACTAAGCTCTCTTGTGGACCCCTGTGGAAATAAAACGACAAGTGCGAAAACGTGGGGTTGTGTTATATTCTTTCCACAACCAGCCCCCTTAGTTAATTGGGGGCTTAGAGGGGGGGTGGAGCTGCCCCTTCGTTGCGTCGATTGCACAGCGGGGGGGTCACAAGGGGGGCAATAGCCCCCCCTATCCAAGGCGTTTGAGGGGGACGGGTAGCCCCCTCTACAGGGTCCGAAAATGCAAAAAGAAAGGGAGCTACAAAAGGGATTGTAAATCTAAAGATCTTGACAAAGGAAATGGATCTGATGATGCTCCTTCTGCAGAGGAAAAAACCACCTCAGATGAAGGTGGGGATGTATACTTGTCTTCTTCAAGTACATATGTAGATCATGAGGCATGGTGATTGACTCAAGTGCATACTTTCACTTCACTCCCCATATAGAGTGGTTCTGCGAGTATGAGAAATATGATGGTGGTGATGTCTTCTTAGGGGATGATAAGAAGGCTAAAATCGTTCGTCGTGGAAAATTAAAGTTGAAGTTGCAAGGTGGAAGGGTTAGAACACTTCCAGGTGTTCTGCATATTCCCGCATTGGCCAAAAATCTAATTTTTATAAGCAAGATGGATGACGCAGGTGTAAAAACAGTGCTCGAGAAAGATACCTAAAAGATGGTTCGAGGAGCACTGGTATTGATGCGAGGAGTTTGGATTGGAACTCTGTACAAGCTACAAGGTATCACTGTTATTTATGGGTGCAACATTTTTGTGGTTCCTAAAAGTGGAGCAGAAAATCTAGTGGTCTCTCGATAAAATACCATGCGATGGCATCAAAGGCTTGGACATATTGGAGAGAAGGGCCTTCGAATACTTCATGGTAAAGGTATGGTAGAAGGTATGACTAATAGCTCTCTAGATTTTGATTTCTATGAAAATTGTGTATATGGGAAGCAGAATCGGGTGAGTTTCCCCTCTGGTGGTAAGAGGGCAAAACAAATATTAGAGCTTGTGCACAGTGATGTGTTTGGACCTGTGAAGGTTCCATCACTAAGTAAGTTTGTGTACTATGTATCATTTATAGATGACTTCTTATGGAATACATGGATATATTTCCTCAAGAAGAAATCTGAAGTCTTTGAGAGGTTTCAAGAATTTAAGACTTTAGTCGAAAACCAGACAGTGAAGAAGATAAAGGTGCTAAGGACAGATAACAATGAAGAGTTTTGTAGCAAGGAATTTGAATAATTTTGTAAGAAGTGTGGTATAGCACGACAAAAGACTACTCCGTACACACCTGAGAAAAATGGAATTGTAGAAAGAATGAACAAGACATTGATGGAAAGGGCAAGAATCATGCTCAACAATGTCAGGTTAGGACAAGAATTATGGGGAGAGTTGGTGGAGACAGCATGTTACCTGGTCAATAGATCACCTTCATTAGCGATGGAGGATAAGACTCAATAAGAGGTATGGACTGGTAAGAAACTCTCTCTTTCACATCTGAGGTTATTTGGATGTGATGCATATGTACATGTTCCAAAGGAGAAAAGAAAAAAGTTGGATAGTAAATCTAAAAAGTGCATCTATATTGGTATAAGGATGGTTTAAAGGGTTATAAGCTTTGGAACCCAGTAACAAGGAAGGTTGTGTATAGCTAAGATGTGGTGTTCAGAGAGGTGAAAAATGTTATTAAACATGAAGTCCCATCAAAGGAACCTGAGAAGATAGAGTTTTAACTAAAGGAGGAAGAATTAGACTCTATTGCAGAAGAGGAATAAGAAGATGAAGAGCCACAAACTCCGGTTGTGAGAAGATCAGTTCAAGAAAGAAGGCAGCCAGAAAGGTATAGTCCATTTTCTTTCTATTCAAATATTTCTTTATCTATTACTGATGATGATCCTAGAACTATGAAGGAAACAATTATTCAGAGGATGGAAATCTCTCGAAAGAGGCCATGGTTGATGAAATGGTATCTTTGCACAAAAGTGAGGCTCGGGATCTGGTGGAGTTGTCGGCTGGATGGAAACCCATTGGCAGCAAATGGGCGTTCAAGAAGAAGACAAATGAAGAAGGGAAGGTGGAGAAATACAAAGATTAGTTGGTAGCAAAAGGTTATTCCTAGGTGTCGAGAATTGATTTTGGTGATATTTTTTCTCCTCTTTCCAAGGTAGCTTCTATTAGATTACTTTTATTTGTTGCTGCTACTTTTGATTTTGAGGCAGAACAGATAGATGTGAAGACAACATTTCTCCAAGGGGATCTGGAAGAGGAGATCTACATGAAGCAGCATGAAAGCTTTGCAGTGAAGGGTAAGAAATAACTGGTATGCAAATTAAAGAAGTCTTTGTATGGGCTAAAATAGTCACAAAGGATGTGGTATCCAAAATGTGATACATTTATACGGGGACATGGCTTCACCAGAAGCAAAGCAGATCACTGCATGTATTTTAAATTAATTGGTGACCATGTTATTTATCTGGTCTTATATGTGGATGGCATGTTTCTGGTTGCAAATGACAAAGAAATTATCCAGGATTTGAAGACCCAATTGTCCTCCAAATTCGACATGAATGATATTGGCGCTGCAAACTATAGTTTGGGCATGGAAATTAGAAGAGGTCGGGCAAAGAGGAAGCTCTGGTTAAACTAGAGGAAGTATGCCAAGAAAATATTGCAAAGGCTTAATATGCAGGATAGTAAATCGGTGAAGGTTCCTATTCCTATAGGTGTAAAGTTATCTATTGAACAGTGTCCCAAGACACAAGAAGAGGAAGAGGACATGTCCCGTGTCCCATATGCAAGTGTAGTCATTAACCTGAGGTATGTGATGGTCTGTACTAGACCAGACATTGCACATGCATTGGGAGTATTGAGCAAGTTATTGTCAAAACTAAGGAAGGAGCATTGGACAACAGTGAAGCAGGTTTTCAGGTATTTGCATGGCACTCGTGATTATGGTTTGTGCTACCAAGGAAGACTAGGATTGGCCAGAGTTTTGGATATTCATGGCTTTGTTGATGTAGACTGGGTTGGATATCTCGATTATTGAAGATCTACAAGTTGGTATGTGTCTAACCTATTTGGAGGTGCATTCATTTGGATGAGTAAGAAACAATCTGTAGTGGCACTATCAACTACAAAGGCAGAATACATAGCAGCCACTCATGCAAGCAAGGAATTAGTTTGGTTGCAGAGATTGTGTTCAAGTATGGGGTTAGTACAAGGAGGTATAAGGATAGACTGTGACAGCCAAAGTGCAATTTTCTTGGCAAAGAACCCTGCTTACCATTCAAAGACAAAGCATATTGATGTTTAGTATCACTTTGTGAGGGATATGATAGAAGACAAAGAGGTGTTACTGGTAAAGGTGGATACTTTGAAGAATATTGTAGATGCATTGACAAAATTTGTGAGCTCTGAGAAGTTCTCTCAGAGCAATGGGGTCCGGGGCAATGCCCTGGGAAATTTTTTTTGGACCCTATATTAGGTGGGGCGAACCTACCTATGGTTTTTTGCATGGTTTTTGCACATGGTTTTGGGCGCGATGGTTTTTGGTCCATGGTATTGGATGCTTTGACATGTATATATGTATTGTAATATTGAAAGGAACATAATGAAAAATCAATCTGGTAGTCCCAGTTTTGTGATCCAGGGGAAAATCTCTGTGTATATGTGTTTTATGTGTTATGCTCTCGCATTATTTATTTCCTGTGTTTTAGAATTGGTATGTAGGTAATTTTTGTACGGGGTTAAAACCTACATTTTCTTTCTCTGGTTAAATCAGTTAGAGCTAGCTTCCATTGGTTGAACATTTTTAAAGGCCCGATGTGTTTTGTATAAGGGGGGAGGAGAATGATTGAAGAGAAAGAGACATATTTTTTTGTAAAGCTTTGCCTCAAAAGACATTACAATAATGAGGTATATGAGATTTGAATTTATATTTTGAACCTCAATACATAATTTCAGTTCAACATTAATTTCTCTGTGAATTATTATGGTGTTCTTTCATCTCTAACATTACTAAATTAGTTTAAACTTTTTCTCCAAGAGTGGAAAGGGCCAACCACCTCCTGGAAGCAAGTTTTGTAGATAGTTTTCATCATAGGAATTGTATTTGCATAATGAATTTTGTCTAACTTTGCTTAGATATTTGAATTGTTTCATTTAATGCCTCTACTATTGAAGGTCTTGAATTCTATCACTGCAAGCCTTTGAGATAGTTGGCGATTGATGTCACCACAATTGAAATTTTGTATAGTTTCACAAAAACCATTTCCAACTTCATAAGATTTTGCATTAACCTAAGAAAAAGTAGTTTACTATTTAAATGGAAATTAATATTTTTGTTAATAATATATTATGCATGAGGAAATATTCGAAAGGTAATGACCCATTTCAATATATGTTTTATTAATATTGAGAGTACCACCAACATTGAACTGGTGATATTTTCAACAAAGATTAAAATTGTGTTTTTTAATCACAATTATAAGATGTGTTTGAATTTAAAGTCCTTTATGAATATTAAATTTTGTTCAAAGTCGTTACTAGTTTTTTTTTTTAAATGAGAACATCCTATACTATGGTATTTACCTATTGTGACTAAATTCTAGGAATAATATTGATTTAACAATTTGTTTGGGATTATAAATTAGATATAGATTATTATTAAACATATATTATTATTATCTTAATGGACCATTATATTTATATAATAAATATGATATAATCTAAAAAACAAAATAATGAAATTCTAACTTAACAAGGACAATTGAATAATTATTACTCAATTATTTAGGTAACTATATTCTAAAAATAATTGATTACCTTTTACTTGTATTATATTGGAATAATATTAAATATAGATTATTTAATATAGATATTTTATTAATGACCATTAGAGTAAAATATTAATATTATACTATGAATTCTCTTAATATTTGAGAGAATAATAATAATATATCTATTAACAAATGAATTCCTTTATTTACCTATTTCGAGAAATATTAATTAACTATTTTAGGGGTTTGACCAGGATCATTAGGTCAAAATTAGCCGTTAGCATTATAGTTGTTGGAGTCTCTGCACACTCTATTTAATCAGGCTAAGCCGGATCGGTTCTTCAACTTGTCCTGACGATGAACCACACTGGTTGGTTCGAAACGCGTCGACAAATAAGTGGTTATGTGATTTTGCCGAAGATTATCTAAACAATGTTATGGATCACAGAAGTCTAAACTCCTTAATAAACATCCTTTTTGACAAAGACAATATTTCCATTTGAAAACAATGCTTAAAATATGGTATTCAATGACCTTGCCCTTGCTCTGCCTTGTAACATTTGAAGTTGGATGTCGTAGATTTCATTACTTAACCATCAAACGATAAGCAAGGATTGCACTAAGAAATGATCTATGATACATAAATGATTCTTTTGGTATGAATTCATAGCATGGAACAATGAAGATGCAATGTTAATCACTGTGTCGCAAGTATAGAAATGAATCGATTATACTATGTTTACTTCCTATAGGTTACCAAGTTTTGCAGCGTTATGATTCTGTGGTAAAATTCTCAGGGAAATAGTAAAATAAATATTGGTTACTGATTAAGATTGCAGCTTAATTATCAAGTTTAGTATAATCGTAATGAGATTGGATTGAAAACTATAAGTGAATGCTTTTCCGTAGGAATGAGTTTCTGAGTTTGCTTGCAAAAATTTTAAATTAGACATAAACTTTAATCTTTAATCTCTAAATTTGAGTGTGTTAATTTAGGTAGCATAAAAATATTAATTTGAAACTGTCATTTAATCTCTTTTGAAGCCTATCCAAAATTGAAGGTGTGAGCTAGATAAGATCAATAAATTAGCTAAAGTTCTTATTGACTTGCGTGATTCCGGGAATTATATTAGTTACAATTTTATTTGAATTGTTTATTGCCTTAACTTGACATCATTTGAAGTGATTGAAAGTTAGTATAAGTTTGATTCTTTTTAAATTAGTTTCAGTTGATTTTTATTTAAGAAGCTCTTATCATTGATTTGAGCTTCCTATCATTCAAAGCAAGAGTAGATAATAAAGTGATTTGTTTTGAGTTGTATATTTCAATTCAAGTTGTTTTTAAGTACTGAATATGAGTGCCTAAGTTGTGATAAAGTATGTCTCAGGTCATGGTTAAAGTAGAATAGTAATTGGAGTTTTGAATTGAACATAGATTTAAAATAGAATAGTGATCTGTGTTTTGAATGAGATAGATTGGATTACAGTAAAATATGTGTCTTCATTATGTATTTCATGATGTTAGTTTAGGCTAGATGCTTGGATCCTGCGTTACCTGCGCTTGTGCCTCGAATCTTATGAGTCTCAGATTGATAATTTAAATGTTGGAATTATAACACATAATTTCCCCAACATAGATTGAGCGATGCATAAAGTTTTGGTCCACGTTCATCCTCTGATGTGAGTTTGCATCGTTACTCCTTGATCAGACCCTTAGGCAAGAAGAAAGTATGCTTACATGTTGATTCCATTGCTTTTCACCAAAACTCCATTGTTTCTCGATCAACATGCATGTTATGTTGAACCCCTAGGTAAGAAGAAAGCATGCCCACATTTTGATGCCATAGCTTATGACCAAGACACCATTGTATTAGTTTTTTCCACCAATAGAAGAGAAACCAATGATTGCATCATGTATTTCAAATTAAAGTTTTTAGTTGACTTTCGTCAATAAAAAAAGGAAAGGAAGAGATACAGGAACTCCTGACACATGCATGGTTGTGCATTTGTAATCATGAAATACATTCTCCTCCTCCTCGAGGATGGAAGCATTGCATGTGGGAATAGGAGGGCATACTTGAGTTTCAATACAGTGTTCATGGTCGTTCAATGAGGTTACTTTTTTGCATAAATTTCTTAGTCAAATTTAATATAATTTTAATAAAAAAACTAAAAAAATAAAAAATTTTAAGTTTTGGAGTTTTTATAGTATTGATGTTTTGAAATAATTGTCACTATTAAATTAAACAAACTCAGTTACTCACCTCCTCACACCCATAAAGTCACCTCCTTAAACTACTCCTTGTGCCTAGAGTGTAATTAAATTGCTCCATTATTGGGTTTTTCATTCCATGGTTTTGTGAGAATATATTGTCATCCATTTCTCCGGAAATGTCACATCTAAAGTTTCAAGTTATATAACTATCTTATAGTTATAAATTTAATGGATTCTAAGATGGTTAAAATCCTAAAACACAATTGCACCTTTGAAAAAACTGTTACCTTAAAAAAACTATAGATAGAACCTAGATGCAAACCTGATTTTTCCTATTAAAACAAGTGAATTCCTTGATGATTGATACAAAATAATATAATTAAGTTTTATGATAATTTGTTTGTCAGCTTATTCATGTGTATATAATGGAGTTATTAGTTCCACCATTGGTTTATATTCGAAATTTCTAACCGTCTACATTATTAATGATCCCCTCAATGTAATTTTGTCATCATTATTACAGCTTGTTGTTATTTCAAGTCTTGTTGATCGATCTGATACTGGGAATCGCAGGAAATGGCATAGATTTGAACCAACATATCCGAAATATGCAATCCACTTGAAACTTTCCAACCATTCATCCAGGAGTTTGCAGTTGCATTGGCGACCACGTTGTTGAAATCAAAAGAAGGGTTGTCGAAAGGAAACAAAGGTTATAGAAAAAAGGAATCGAAAAAGGGGGAAGAATCCATACCTGTGATGCCTTCAAGATTACATTCTAAGAAAAAACAGAGGCATGTCACACGTAAAAATGAGGGTTCAGACAAATCCAAACTCCATTTAAAATACAGTTCCAGATGCCTCAAGTTCCCATGCACTTTCAGCATTAATACTTGAGCATTCCTGTGATTTTTCTAATCCCAACCACACCTCAGATTGCAATCTACTCTCAATAAACAAAAATAAAACTTGTAATCAACAAAACAAGAAGTCCATAAAAATCTATGGAGATCCACAGAAGGCAAACATTAACATGATCCAACAAAAGGAAATAACAACTCTGAATTAAGAAAGAGCACACCTATTTGAACAAAACAGAGGCATGTGGTTGGTAAAAACGAGGGTTCAACCAAAACCAAACTCTGTTGAAAATATAGTATAGTTTGTGTGTTCTCTTCTTAAAATGATTAATTGAATTTCTCTGCCATTGGTTCTGACTGCCTCAAGTTCCCATGCACTTTCAACATTAATACTTGAGTATTATTGTGATCTTTCTAATCCCAACCACACCTCATATTATAATCTGCTCTCAATCAGTAGAAATAAAACTTGCAATCAATAAAACAAGAAATCCATCAAAATCCATGGAGATCTAGAGAAGGAAAACATTAAAGAGGGTCCACACACCACCAATAAGGTAAGCCACAACAAAAGTTGTATGTATAGGATTATGGGTATACCTTAACCAACCAAAACTCGCATCAACAATAGATAATATTTCAATTGTCTAACAAAACAATTGACAGGGCAACTAAGGGAGTTCTTCTCAAAGGGGAATGCCTTACAGCATAATAATTGTCTATCTTCAAGAGTGTTATGAAGTTAACACTGAAATTTCTTTATTTTTATTATTTTATTTATTAAACAATATGGTTATGTAAGTTGCGAGTTGCGTTCAAACACACTCAATATTTTCAAAAATAGTTTTATGATATTTAGTTATATCTACATTGTAAATTTATATGTGGACAAAATTGGGGATGAACATATTAGTAGAATTAAATTTAGGTGTGCTAGTTTAATAGTATACACATTTTTTTTCCATTTTAATTTAATTTAGAAGTTAAAAATAATGTCACACGAAGAAGTGTCATAAGAATTCACTTATGGTTTTTCTAGCATGTGGTAATGATAAGATGGGATATTGCACATTATATTGTAAGAAATTTCCATGAAAAAGTAGTGATAAATCTCCATGGCTAATAATCTTGTTACATATTTCTTTTCAAATCTATATACGTTTAACACTTATTATGTTCAAATAAGTTAATATTATAATTTAGTTACTTATGACTTAGTAAAGAAAGTTTGTTAGATATATAAAACATTAATTACATGAATACACATAATAAAAAATAGATTTTTACATATAGAAGGTTCCAACCATTGAATTTGAATTTTTTTTGAATCCAACTACACTTCATATTACAATATACTTTCAATCGGTAGAAATAAAACTTGCATTCATCAAAACAAGAAACCCATCGAAATCCATGGAGATCCAAAGAAGGAAAACACTAATATGATCCAACAAAAGGAAATAACAACTCTAAATTCAGAGAGCATAACTGGTTGTACAAAACAAAAAACTCCAAAGCCACAAAAAAATGATCCACACAGTGCCAAGAAGGTATACCACAACATAAATTCTCAAATTAAAGACATATACTAACTTAAAATGGCTTGAATAAGAACATATTCATATTTATTTTTTATGAGTAAGATCACCTTCATATTCACTTTTTAATCTCAAATGTATTCTATATTTTAATTCAAAAATATAATATATAATTTTTTAAATTTCAAATATAGTAAGAATTTATAGTTGTAGTTTAAGTGACCTATACCATTGAATTCTAAACATTTCTCATTTTTTATTTTAAAATTGTATTTTTTTTAAACATAATTATAGTTTGAGTGGGAATTAATTTATATTCATCTATATTAATTTTTCAATCTTAAACTTAAAATTCTAACTATACACATGTTATTTTACTTATATATATATATAAGTAAAATAACATGTGTATAGTTATATATATATGTGTGTGTGTGTGTGTGTGTGTGTGTGTGTGTGTGTGTGTGTGTGTGTGTGAATTTAAACAATTTAATACTAACTTCTAGATTGTCATTTAAATATTCATAATTGTCTTTCAACCTTAATTTTTAAATCTATATTTTTATTTAAAAATATATAAAATAGAAAACTTTTAATTTAAAAAACTTAATGTGAACTTTTAAAATGTGATTTAACAATTAGATATTTAATTTAACTTAATATTATTTTCTCGTTCTAATATGTATTTATTAATTCTAACTAACTATTATCTTAACATCCTATTAATATTTATATTTATGTATTTATATATACATATATTAAAAGAAAGTTCCTTTGTATAACTAACTTCCATTTGAATTACTAAATATCTTATAATTATTAATTATTAAATAATACCTTAACTTTAACTAACTATTATATATATATTATATATATATATATATATATATATATATATATATATATATATATATATATATATATATATATATATATATAGTAAGGGAATGGTCACCAAATTTAACTAACTTCCATTAAATTATAAAATTTTTATGACCCTGATCCCGAAGTCAAAATTAGCGGTTGGTCAAGTTAGCCATTGGAGGCTCTGCTCAGAGTATTTAACATGCAAAGCTGGATCTGTTTCTTCAACTTACCTTGACGATGAATCAGTTCGAAACACGTCGACAAATGGTATTTCAAAATCTCTTGTAAACTTGATATGGATCATAGAAGCCTCAATTCTACAATTTTAATTTTGATAAAAAAATATTTTAAATATGATATTTTTTTATTAATTGTTTCATAAACAGATCACAATATAACATAACTTTTAAGTAGATATAATAATTGAAATAAAGATAAACCATTTATGATGATGATGATGAATGATGGTTAATGTCCGCTAAGACCAAACATTGGTCTATCGGACCTAAAGAAACAAATTATTTATTTTGATTTAAGATTTTATTCCTATGCTCAAAAAGCTTGGAGAGAAACCTCCCGAGTTCACTATAATTTTGACATTGTAAAAGGCTAGGAAGGTCAGTATTGTAACGAAGATTGTGAAACTGAGATCTAATGTGGTTGTATGCGGGGCACTCTAAGAGGAAGTGGTTTTCATCCTTGATGCTCCTATTCTCACATATATGGCAGATCCTTTCCATCCATGGCATTTTAGGAACTGCCCAACGACCTGTTTCACTATGGAGCTCATGAGAATTCATTCTAGTCTTTGCTATATTCATTTTCTTCTTTGATCTAGTTAAAATAGAGAGATACTTTTGATCTTCTAGGGTAGGGTTGATGACTTCTTATAATAACTTAATTTTCTTTTAGCCGTTAAATCTTTCTCACACCACATTTTTTCTTTGAACTTGGAAGTAACAATATCTTCTTATTTTTTCTCGGCAAAGACTAATTCTATCAACTGAAAAGTAAAATAATATTACAAGGAGTTGAGGCCTGAGATAACATCACCCGAGAACACTCAACGCAGCAAAACTGCCCCAGTATAGGGAGAAACTGGGAGAACCAGTTATAGAAGGCTAGAGAACAGATGTAGAAACCAGAGATAGACCAACTTAACATAAGAAGAGACCTGAAAGCCATACAGAAACTTTCCCTAGCTACCCAGAAGATCTTTATACTGCCACTGCCCGAGAGGAATAACAAAACCATCTGGCTGTAGATGGTGAACCAGAACTGCAATCAAAACTGCCTGAATTTGACCATATGAGACATTAGCAAAACCAAAAATGGTGGGGCAGGCCCAGGTGGCCTTATACAGCCACATCCTCACTCAGAGGCTCCTCCACCACCAGACACACAATGCCAATCCACATATCTTCGTTTCATGCCTTCTCGCCCTCTGGGTTCGCTGTGGGGTGATGAGTGGCAATGGAATTACCTTCCCCGTCCATCGGGACAAAGGCTTCAGGAGGCAGAGTAAAACTGGGAGCATCGCCCCTGTCGAGCATCTTTCCCTTCCGATTCTCCAGGCTTCCCTCTGCCGTAAACTACTCACTGCTCTAAGAAGGCTCAGATGCCACACACACCATAGGATGAAGCGGGTTTTCTCCTTCAGAGAGGATAATAGTGATATGAGCAGTGATCATTGGCCTATTGAGATTGTTCTGAAACTTGAAGTGAGTGGTCTGAAACACGCTGTTTAGAATCGGCCTGTGAGCAGGGCTAAGAGGAGGCGAATCCACCGGAGAGGAGGGGATATTAACAGGAGGTAGGGCAGGATCCATGGAATAGCTAGCCTTTGAACGCCTTCGGCCACCTCGGCGTCCCCCAGAGCGACTCCTCATACGCTGGCGTACCATGTTGAGGTGATGAGGGGGAGGCACAGTAATACCAGGGGCGATGTCGGGAGGGAAATAAAACAGCATAGGGAACCACTTCGATCGCACAAGACAGGCCTAAGAGTACGATGAGGGTGACACAATTCTAACCTCAAGGGCAATTGAAAGCTTACCGCTGATAGCAGAGACTAACCTGCCATCAAGACCCTTAGCATAACAAAACCACAGATATGAGGGCGGGGTGCAGACAGGAAGCTTGCCTCTGTTAGCAGAGACCATCTTTCCACCAAGACTCGCAGCTAGCCAGAGCCTGGAGCATGAAGGTTGAACACTAATAGTGGGAAGGATAGCCAAGGGCGCCATGATTATAACAACCATAGCTTCACCTTGGACAGAGCGAGCCATTAATACAGAAATCCTACCAAATCTGCCTCGCTTAAGATTATCCATCTTGCGCTGAATGAGTTCCTGGGATGCCACGCTGATCTGCAGCTAGCAGTACCATGCTTGTCCGTCCATCATTAAGAGCTTTAGATTTCATTAATTTCACCCGCATCTGGGTGAAGTAACAATATCTTTACTGTTATTTATGTTTTGCAATACATCATTCTCGTTGATCTCCCAATAGTTTAACCAGGCCCTTGTATCTTTATGCCACCCCCGATTAAGCCTTAGGTGGTTTTGGCTGGAATTTAAAGCTAGCTTAGGAAGTCTATGATCATCTATGTTATTGAGTTTATGCTTGTACAACAGAAACCTAATCATAGCTAGGCTCTCAATAGGGGAAATACCTACTTCTATAAGGAGAATAGGATAGGGTGTATTACTTTTAATTTTCAGGTTATAAGTTATAAAACGCTTCTGGATTTTCTCAATCTTTCTCCATGATTCTCTGGAGATGCTGCAACCCCAAACCTCACAGCCATATAAGATAACAGGAGTGACTAAAGTTTGAAAGAGGAACTTCTTTTTATCCCACATTACAAGGTTTGTTGTTTTACAATTATTTTCAAGACCAAAATAAGCTTTCCACCCCTCATTAATCCTTTTCTCAATGCTATGGTTCCAGTTGAGCTTGTGATGAATATCAAGTCCTAGGTACTTGTAAGAATACACTTCCTCCAAGTTATTATTGTCATACATAAAATTAGTGTAAGTGTCCTTCTTGGATTTGATAATCATAACTTTTGTTTTGTCAGTGTTAACAGTCATACCCATGGTAGAGCAGAAATCCTTAAGAAGCCTGAGTTGCTTATCAAGATTAGATGGGGACCTTGCTAAAAGAACAATATCGTCAGCATAGAGAAGAAGGATGATGACTATCCCAGCTAATATCGTGCCATCACATCCTGCTTCCTCTAAATAGTCTTCGAGCTTATTGATGTAAATGCGAAATAGGGTAGGGGAGAGGGGGCAACCTTGTTTAACTCCAATGTTACACTTAATATCTTTCAACCACCCCTCATTGCTCTTTAGCTTGACAATTTTCTTTTATTTTTCTGAAAACATTAATTTCTATTAGATATTTGAAGATATTTTAAATATTCAAAAATACGATAGCTAATAATTTGTTGATATGGAGTATTTGCATAAAACATTGGTATTCGAAATTTAATTTTACTAAAAAGTAAATTATTTTAGTCAAACTAAAACAACAAATTACATTAATTTCCATTTGATATTTGAAGTTATTTTAAATATTCAGATATATGATAGCTAATAATTTTTTGATATGGAGTATTTGCATAAAACATTGGTATTGGAAATTTAATTTTACTAAAAATTAAATTATTTTAGTCAAACGAAAATAACAAATTACATTAATGTCCATTTGATATTTGAAGATATTTTAAATATTTATAAATATGATAGCTAATAATTTGTTGATATGGAGTATTTGCATAAAACATTGGTATTCAAAATTTAATTTTACTAAAAATTAAATTATTTTAGTCAAACTAAAATAACAAAATACATTAATTTCCATTTGATATTTGAAGATAATTTGTTTCTTTAGGTTCGATAGACCAATGTTTGGACTGAGCGGACGTTAACCTTCATCATCATCATCAAATATTCAAAATTAATAATTTGTTGATATGGAGTATTTGCATAAAACATTGGTATTCCAAATTTAATTTTACTAAAAATTAAATTATTTTAGTCAAACTAAAATAATAAATTACATCATATAAAAATTAATTTATCAAATGATAAATAATACATTTCATTTTGATAAATATAGAAATTATTAAAAAATATAATAGTTAGCTAAATTATTATTTTACAGTACTTAGATTACATAACTTTAATCTATTGGTTCTTGAAATACACGTTGAAATACCCATTTTTCACTGAGAAAGATTTTATTCATATTTATTTTCAAAGTCTTTGATTGTGTGTGTAAAATTTATATTTTCTTTTTCTTTACCTTTCCAATCCTTCTAACGAATAGTTAAAAATGATTGATTCCACACTTGTCCACGGATTTAGGATTTTTTATGATGATGATGATGATGGTTGTTAACGTCCACTGAGACAAAAATTTGGTCTATCGGACCTAAAGAAACGAATTATTTAGTTTGATTTAACATTTTATTCCTATGCTCGAAAAGCTTGGAGAGAAGCCTTCCGAGCTCACTATAATTTTGACTTCGTAAAAGGCTAGGAAGGACAGTGTTGCAACAGAGATTTTGAAAATGAGATTTAATGTGATTATACGCAGGGCACTCTAAGAAGAAGTGATTTTCATCCTCGATGTTCGTATTCTCTCAGACATGGCAGAGCCTTTCTATCCATACTCAATACTTAATCCGACAACGGAAATTTGCAATATTACTAATATTGTGTATATAAAGTAAATTTGCAATTTAAATATGTCAACCATGATGAATAAATGATAAAATTGCAAATATTTACAATTAAACTAGTTTATATGTATTTTAAATATAAATTTGATATGAGTTAAGAGAGATCTAATTTTTTTAAATAAATAATAAAATTATAAGATATATTTTATTTTTTTCCGAGGAAAAAAACCGCGCTTTTCTATTAATCAGAGAATAAAAAAGCTACAAAAGGAATGAGTAAACATTCCACAAAGATTGCATTGAAGCAAACCGTATACTGCCGCAAGGGCCCGAGTGCTTTCGCACCCCACTACAACGTGAAAAACTAACGTGCACAAAGAATAAGAAAAGAGAAGAGAGGAGAGAGAAATATGAGGCAAAAACTGAAATCCGTCAGTGAGTAGAACTCACACATCAAGTTTTCCGCCCCTTTTTCTTTTCGACCTTACGCCACACTCCTTGAGAGGGCTCGATCGAAGCCAAGACTAACTGTGTTTCTGTATTCTGTGGACCAGGTTCTTTGTCTGAATCTGAAGTATCCGAGAGGTGGTGCCGTTTTATGCCGCCCAAACTAGTTTGCATGCTTGTCTCCTCTGCCTTGTTGTCTGATGAGATTTCTTTCTTGTCTGGTGGGGTTCCTTTCTGTTTCTCCATTTCTTGGGACACCTCAGTTTTCTCTTCTGGAAGTTCTTCCTCTGCTGCTTCTGATTCTTCATCCTCTGAATCTGGGGGAGAAAAGTTCCAACCTTTCCTCTGCTTCCCTTTCTGCTTCCTTTTATTCTTGGCTTCTGGACACGTGCTTTGTAAATGACCTGTCTGCCTACAGATCCTACATCTGAAGGCAGTGTTTTCATAATCTAGTACCTGCAACCAGTTCTGTTGTTTGTAGATCAACCTTATATTTTCCGGTATAAGATATATTTTAAATACAAATAAAGAATCCAATTTCTACACACGTAATTTTTTTTATAAATTAATATTACTTAAATAAGAACCTAAAATAAGCCGCTCCGTACAGCACAATAACGGAAGGATGAATTTTAAAATTTTCGATAACGTCACCAATGACCCGTCAAATTTAACATGGCGGACCATCTTGGCGATTCTTATTTCCGCCACAATTCTTTAATTAATGCCCCCTGACATGGGGGCATTAAGAAAATATAAGGCGAGCTGTTTTTTTTTAACCTCCAGCTTTTTCAGCTCGCGTTATATTTCCCTAATGCCCCCGCATGTCAGGGGGCATTAATTAAAGAATTGTGGCGGAAATAAGAATCCCCGACCATCTTTGCTAGTATTTTACGGTCAAACTAATTTAGATGCATTTTAAATACAAATTTAATATTTTCTTCAC
The DNA here is from genome assembly GCA_031772625.1 of Pinus tabuliformis. Taxonomy (NCBI): domain Eukaryota; kingdom Viridiplantae; phylum Streptophyta; class Pinopsida; order Pinales; family Pinaceae; genus Pinus; species Pinus tabuliformis. The sequence goes on from CM062817.1 coordinate 148,403,100, forward strand.
GTGTAATAAACTAATATTACTTAAATGAGACCGTAAAATAAGCCTCTATGTACGGTACGATAAGGGAAAATGAATTTTAAAATTTTCGATAACGTCACCAATGACGAAGCACATTTGACTGTATAATGCACAAAATATTCGTATGAAGATATAATGATGCAGAAAATTATGGCCACAGCTTTCCCACGAAGACCTTGTGATATATATATATATATATATATATATATATATATATATATATATATATATATATATATATATATATATAGATATATTTTAAGTCTTTTCACTAATTTTATATTCAAATTTAATTTTGGTTAAATTTGAATATTTCAATTGTTTTTTCTTTTTTCTATGACTAAAATTATTGTTTTTATTTTTTTATTATTTTTTTATTATTATATGATATATAATTTTTAAAAATTATAATAAGTTTTTTTATCATATTTTTATTTCAATTTAATGTATTAAAAAACAATTTATACATATCATGGCTTATAAATACCACATGTCTAACATGACACATGTTGATAGATATTTTTTCCTTTTCTATAACTAAAATCAATGTTATTTTATGATATATAATTTTTAAAAATTATAAGAAGTTCCTTTCACCATATTTATATTTCAATCTAATGTATTAAAAAACAATTTATACATATCATGGCTTTTAAATACCCCATGTCCAATATGACACATGTTGATAGATATGCATTATGCAGAGAGAAAAAAATAATCAGGAAATCAACTATATCGTTATCTCTGTACTTTTTTGTTGAGGCATTTGGTTACCTAGAAATAATGCTTCCAAAAAAACTTAATATATTCCAAATTTATTGGTTTTTTTGTAATTAAAATTATTGTTTTTATTTTTTATTATTATATGATATATAATTTTAAAAATTATATTTTAATTTAATGTATTGAAAAATAATTTATACATATCATGACTTATCAATACCACATGTTTAATATGTGATGCAGGAGCATCTGGACTTAGCCAACAATGTGATGGTTTGTTCACATGCTGTGGCTAAATGAGTTGAATTTCATTGACCCGAGTGGTCAAAAGTCAGTTTTGGTAGAGAGGGTTGGATGTCTCCAAAATGAGCTTTACTTCATTATTGTAATAGTTAGGAAATTGTATTATTTTAGACTAAGGGATAAGTTGTTAGCATAGGTGTGTAATACGGCTTAAAATAGATATTTGATTATTAGATTGATTAAAATAGAGATCGAGTTGTTAGTGCACTTAGAATAGGATTTGACTCATAAAAGAGAAAAAAAATGTAATGGAAAGGGATTAGCTGAGATGATTAAGAATTGAGTGAAAGGCAAGAGTTTGAGTGATAGATAAGGTTTTGAGACTGAGACAAAGGTCAGATAAATCATTGTAATTGAGCCGAGAGGGCCAAGACTCTGTAACTTGTATTATATTGAAAATTTTTATTTTCATTGTAATTGAGCCGAGAGGGCCAAGACTCTGTAACTTGTATTATATTGAAAATTTTTATTTGGTGTGCATCTGTGTGTTAATCCTAGTGAAAACTCTTGTTTACCTTTGTGTATCCATAACCGGGGATTTTCTCTATTTTCATACTTTTATGGTAAATCTCAGTGTTTACATGTTTTTCACTAAATCATGGACATTTAGTGTTAAGGGTTAATCTTGGAATTAAGCGATAAAACACTTACTAAGCGCTTTATTTAAGTTTGCTTCAATGCATGTGGTTATATTGGAAAAGCAGGTTTTAATCAGTGAAGGTGGTTATCAAGCGAATGAAAAGCTGTGAGTGGTATTTCAGGGTGGTCACCCGATTCCACTGACCAAGCAACACATAGCACTCGGGTGGAGAGAGAAAACTGCTTTATCGGGCAGGGAATCCCCGAGCAAGTGGCTCACCCGATATCGTTGTGAATCATTGGATCCAGTGCACTTAGATCAATGGTGGAGGATCAACGGACTGTTTTGTTGATCAGGGTGAATGATGACCGTTAGATTTGGAGCGAAGATATCAACGACGTAGAGTGATCCCGAAGTGTTTTGTTGATCGAGTTGACTGTTAGATCTAGAGAGAAGAGATCAACGACATAGAGTGAAGCATTGTTTCTAAAAGGAAAGTCAATGTGGGATTGAAGTGTTTAGAAGAAAATTGGGACCCTCAATGTAAAGTAAGCCACGAACAGAATCCACTTGAAAGCATCTGATTGGTTATAAAGTAACCAATAGTTTATTTTTAAGACTATCACCTTGTTTTCATCAGCCTCTTGCGTCAATATGACACATGTTGATAGATGTGCATTATGTAGAGAGAAGAAAAAAATCAATAAATCACCTGTATCGTTATCCCCTTACTTTTTTGTTGAGGCATTTGGTTAGCTTGAAATAATGCTTCCAAAAAAAACTTAAGCACAAAATAAGAGAAAGATTAACTTGATCACATAAATAGGATAAGCTTTTGGCTTATTTTGACAAGACATCTCAGAGAGAGTCAAATTTATGTAGTGGGGGAGCCATATTATTCCTATGTACAAGGCATTCATTTATCCTCAAAATGGGGCTTGGAACTGGATCTAATAGCTATGCAGAATTAAAGAGCCTCAATTTTATGTAAAAAGGAGTTCATTAGATACATACATTGCTCATTGTCAACTGGGTTAAAGAACTTTACGGATGTCACCATTTAGCTCTAATTCCTTTGCTAAACGAAGTTATTATATTAAAAGATGTTTTCAATAATTTCATTATTTCTCATATTAATAGGAAACTCAATAGAGATGTAGAGAATCTTTCCAAAGAAGACCTACACTTGGGTTATGGGCCTTGCTTGATAAGAGAGCATCATAGTGATCAATTCTGTGAGTTCTATCATCATTCTTTTATTGAACTAATTGAAGATTGAAGCAGAAAATAAAACAACTCTTTTTGAACATATATGATGTTTATTTTAAAACCTATATCTATATTGATATGTATAATAACTAACTTGCATAATAACTAATTAACTATTTATTTATATATTTATATATATATTTTTTTGATATATAGATATTTCATAATATACATATATATTCATTTAGTACTCCATATGGTTAGATGAAGACCTTCCTTTGGCTAGCCAATACAAAAGGAGCTCTGAAGACCTCGGGGAGAATTTGTTTGGGTCGGAGCTAGTCAAGCTCTGTAGTGCTCAATATCTCATGATTTGCAACAGTCTAAAGAAGTGGCCCAATTCTAGCCAGATGACCTGCATCCATAGGCTTAGTAGGAGCATGGTAGATTATGTTATCTCCGATCTCCCTCTATACAATGAAGTAACAAATTTTGACATCTTAAATGACCACGAGCCTGACTCTGATCATAGGCCTTTACTTATAGCTCTCAATTTTGTCGTGCATATAGATCCCATAGAAGATAATCCTTATAGCCAAAAGAAGTCAATCTTTGATAGAAATAAAAAAGATCTCTTTCTAAATGAATTAAAAACTAATTTGCTTCCTTTATCTAGTATAGACAACATAGAAGATCTCTATCATAATTTTACTACAACCCCCTCATATTCTATTAACAAGTTCTCAATTAGAGTTTCAAGTAATAAAATAAATAGCAAAACCAACCTATGGTATGAAAAAGATTGTAAAAGTGTGAGGAGAGAAATTAAGGAAGTTGTTGATGAATCTCTTAAAATTGGCAAGATAAAAAAATACAAAGCCCTAACTAAAAGGAAAAAAAGGTAGTATATTCATAAAATACAAGAGAATCTCTTATACCTCTCTAAGGTAGCTCCTAAGAAATTCTAGAGGCAGATTCTAACTAGGAAAACTAAAGATAGTAATGAAATTGCTTTACACAACTGGAATTCCTATCTTAAAAAGCTTTATGAATCTCCAACTGCAATGGATAACTTTGAAACCCTGCTCACAACGAAAGAATTTTTCTCATTAGAAGACATTGATTTTAGGGTTAATCGCTTGGCTAATGGGAAAGCTAAGGACATTGAAGGTTATCAGGCATAAATCTTAAAAATTGGAGGTCCTGTCCTCATCCCCCACATTGATAAGATTTTAAATCAAGCGGTCAAGCAAGGGTTCCCTAAACCATGGACTCAAAGCCTCATTATCCTTATTTTTAAAAGTGGGGATACAAATGACCCCTCTAATAATCAGACAATTATGATCATCCCTCTCCTAGCCAAGTTATATGGTATTATTTTGGAAAGGAAGTTGAGCATATAGCTTGAAAGTGAAGGTAAGTGGGCATGGCCAAGTGGGTTTTAGAAAGAAGCACTCAACAACAGACCACCTCGTTACGCTTAGGATCATTATGGAGGAATGCCACAATGATAAATCCAATCTCTTTTGTTGCTTTGTGGAATTTATAAAGGCTTTCAATACGGTTCCTAGAAACAACCTTTGGAACAAATTAGAAGAGCTAAAGGTTCCTTTTGAGTTGAGAGCTACTACTATAAGATTATACGAGAATGTAATTTCCAAGTTAAAGTGCAATGAGGGGTGGTCGAAAGATATTAAGTGTAATATCGGAGTTAAACAAGGTTTCCCCCTCTCCCATACCCTATTTGGCATTTACATCGATAAGCTAGAAGGTTGTTTAGAGGAAGCAGGATGTGTTGACACGATCTTAGCTGGTGATCTGAATTTGAAACTACTTGAAACTTTTTTGCAAGGTATTCAATTCAGAATTAAACATGTTTAAAAGATTTCCATGTCTTGCAGAAAGAAAACACATGAAATTTTCAGCTGTTCATGACCCATTTAAGCATAGCAGAGTTATTTCCTTTTCCTGTTTAACACATTAAAAGGAATTTGTTCTGCAAGATAAATCAAACACATATGCAAAAGAAGTTGATAAAGCAGTTCACCCCCTCCAGGGCTACGTCTGCTGGGTCCAAAGCTCCCAACCGGGCTTGTCCTTGTTTTTATTAAATGATCAAATTTAAAATATAGCTAAATAGAAGCATCTACAGGAGAAATAGATGGTGTAAATGGATTCAGAACACTTGAATCCTTCAGGATTGACTATTGTATCACCTCCAATGGATTCCTGCAACCCTGTACAGTCTTCCCAATACTGGCCCCTAGTGGCTCCTAGAACTTTCACGGCTCCAAAACGTATGAAAATGAACTCTGATGGCTGTAAGACCTGCACCAATGGATTCAGAAGGTCGAAAATACCCAAAATAAAAAAAAAAAATCGTCCAAAACCGACTTTCCTAGCCAAAGTTATGGCCATTTACTCCCAACTGCCAGTTTGGCCTAACAAAACCCCAGTTAACTTTAGTTACGGCCAGTTAGGCCCGCCAAATATGGCGGGACCGCAAAATTCGGCGCTCCGCCAATTCTGCCACCAACTGAACTGCAGTCATGTTAAATGTTAGCTTCGGATTCTATGCTGACCGTTTGGGCTGGCGGTTAGTGATTAAGCTTCTGGTTCTGGGCGCTGGTCCTATGGTACGGGGGCTGGCCTCCTTTGTTTTCCCGCTCAAACATTCTTAAACTTTAAAACAACTTTCTTCCGCTCATAAATCAAATGAGCCCTTTGTGGCACGTTGGTAAGCCTTTGAAGTGATGGAGCAGAGGTCGCGGGTTCATACCCGGCCCATGCCAAACTTTTATACCCGGCCCATGAACGAGCTTTGGTGACGTCATCTGGGGCCACGTGGCGCCCTTCGGGCCTGCCACGTGGCAGCCTCTGATTGGTGGCTGAAAAGGGAATATTCTGTGGAATATTCCTTTTTTAATTTTTTTTAAAAAATTAAATTTTCTAATGTTTTGGACAAATTATTCTTTTTGCCATATCTTCCTCATACGACGACCGTTTTTCGAACCGTTTGCGGCGCCGGAATCGGGAGGACGGGCAATTTCCAGTCGTTCAACTTTGAACCAGTTCTGAGCACTTTAAATTTTGAGCATTTTTACGACACTTAGGACATGAGCACCTGATCACGCCTCCCCATTGGGAAGCTTTTGGACCCCAAAAGCCTTCAGCTATCTGTTAAAGAGGTGAGGGTACAGCTCCCTCACTCTGTCCACCTCCATCCACTTTGATTTGTTCGATTTGCTGCCTTTGAAACCAACCCGAACATAATCTACACTGCCCCTCCTTGAAGTGCGTGTCCTTCTGTCAAGGATTGTATCTTCTTTCAGCTCATCTAAGAATTCTGGCGAGAAATCTTCTATAGATGGTAGCTGAACAAAACTTTCATGATCAGCAATCAAAGGAGGTTCATACAAACGTAAGTTCTCCACATTGACAACATAATACATTTGCATGTAGGAAGGCAAATCTAATTGAAAAGCATTATTTCCAACCTTCTTGAGGATTTTGAATGGACCATAACGAATAGGCTTCAGCTTTTTACCTTCTCCTTGCATCCTTTCCTTACTAATGTACAACCATACCTCATCCCCTTCTTGAAACTTGTGATCGACTCTATGCTTGTCGTGTCTTTCCTTGTACTTGCCTTGACTCTTCTCAAGCTGTTCTTGAATTTGCTGATGTATTTGTTGAATTCTTTCAATGAATGACCGAGCTTTGTCAATATCACTATGTCCCTCAATGGCAACATCTTTCTCAAGAATGAAATCAAGAGGTGATTTTGGCAAGTAACCAAAACAAGCTTCAAACGGTGAGGTGTTTGTCGAAGAGTGCTTGGCACGGTTGTAAGCATGTTGTATGTAGTGCAAATGTTCATCCCAAAGCTTGGGATGCTTGCTACAATAACCTCTCAAGAGGTGCACAATGGTTCTGTTCACAACTTCGGTTTGTCCATCTGTTTGCGGATGGAAAGCAGTACTTTTCTTCAACTTTGTGTCCATCATCTCCCATAGGTTGGACCAAAAATTCCCCACAAATCTGGAATCCCTGTCACTAATAATGGAAGTAGGAAAACCAAAGTGAATCCATACATGATGAAAAAATAATTCAACAGTTTGTTCAACAGTTATAGTTTTCTTACAAGGCATAAGTATACACATTTTGCTGAAACGATCAACTACTACATATAAATAATCATGCTGCTTTCTAGATTTTGGCAAACCTCCTACAAAATCCATAGAGATGCTCTCCCATGGTCTAGAAGGTACCGGCAAAGGAGTATACAAACCAAACTTCCTATTGCTAGGCTTGCTTGTAGCACATAATGAACAACCTCTTATGAACCTTGCAACAGAATCTACCATGCGAGGCCAATAGCAATACCTCTGTAGATGTGCAACTGTTTTGCTCACACCAAAATGGCCAGCAATAAGAGAAGAATGAGCTTCTCTTATGATATTTATCCTCTCCCCCTGTGGTATACACAACTTGCCCAAATGAAACAGCAAATTGTTATGCATGTGATAATCATTTTCCTCTACATGATTCCCTTTACTCAAGTTAGCATACACATCTTTAAAGTCATCATCAGATGCATATTGTTCTATGTAACTATCATGTACAATGGAGTCATTCTTAAGTAAAGTAACAGCACCAATAATAGGCCTTGAAAGCATATCAACAACCTTATTCAAAGTGCCTTTCTTATACCTTATTACCAAACGGAACTGTTGCAAGAAGCCCATCCATCTTAAGTGTCGTGACTGTTGTAACTTGCTTTGTGATTGCAAGTACTGTAAGGGCTGATGGTCGGTATGTATAACCGTTTCTTTGCCCATCAAATAGTGTTTCCAATTTTTGACGCTTTGTACCAACGCATACAACTCCTTATCATATGTAGGATAATTTACAACAGCACCATTAAATGTTTCAGAATGAAAAGCAATAGGCTTACCATGCTGTAGAAGAACTGCACCCATAGCATAATCACTAGCATCGGTTTGTATCTCAAATGGCTGTCTCAAATCCGGTAATGCAAGGACTGGAGCTGAACTAATCTTCTCTTTCAAAGATTCGAAAGCTTTTTGCTGCTTGCCTCCCCATTGGAAAGCATGCTTCACACTTGTCACTGCCTGCATAGGAGCTGCTATAGAAGAGAAGTTAGAGATGAACTTCCTCCAATCTTGAGCTGCACCCAAAAAACTTCTTACCTCTGTTATGGATTTGGGAGTAGGCCACTTCACAATAGCCTCAATCTTAGCAGGATCAATTCTCAAAGCACCTCATCCTACTATGTGTCCCAAATAAACCAAAGAAGTCTTCCCAAATTCACACTTTGACATTTTAAGAAATAACTGATTCTTCTTCAAAACATCAAGTACTTTTTTAACATGCATGACATGATCTTCTCTAGACTTGCTGAAAATTAAGATGTCATCTAAGTAGACAATAACGAAATCATCAAGGAAAGGACGCAAGACATCATCCATTACCCGCATGAAAGTTGCAGGTGCATTGCACAAACCAAATGGCATCACAAGCCACTCAAAGAGTCCTTGTTTGGTTTTAAAGGCTGTCTTCCAAATGTCACTTTCTTCAATTCTTACTTGATGATATCCACTGCGCAAGTCTAGCTTAGTGAAATATTGAGCATCTTTCAGCTGATCTAGCAAATCATCTATCCTTCGGAGTGGGTAACGATTCTTTACCGTTATCTTGTTCAAGGCCCTGAAATCAACACACATACGCCAAGTGCCATCTTTCTTTGGAATCAATACAATCGGTGACCCACATGGCGAAGTACTTGGCCTTATGAAACCTTTGTCCAACAAGTCCTTGATTTGCTTCTTTATTTCAGCATTCTCCATAATAGACATGCGGTACATGCCTATGTTTGGAAGAGGACAATCTGGATGCAAATGGATTTCATGCTGAATCTCCCTCTTAGGAGGCAAACCTGTTGGCTCCTGAAACATCTCATGATATGCATCAGCTACATCATACAGATCTGATTTAAGTTTTGGATCACAATTGTCAAATGACTCATGATTCACATCAACCTTGGGCTTAATCATAAGAAGAACGAAATTCTTACTTGAATTGACCAGCCTTTTTACCTGTCCTGCATTCACCATCACTATATTTGTCTTCTTGCGATCAGCTCTAACAATGAACTCCTTGCCATCTTTGAACAAATGATATTTCTTTTCATGGCGATGAAAGATAGCTTTCCTGTCAAACAAGTAAGGACTTCCCAAAACAATTCCTGCTATATCAAAAGGTACCACATCAAGTTCAACTGTATCAACAAAATGTGCAGTAATTGCAAAGCGCAATGTGCACTTTCTTGAAACTTGTAAATTTGCATCCTTGCAAATCCATCCAAGTGGATATGGCTTCGGATGTGGAACGGTCTCAAGTTTAAGTTGCTTGACCAAGTCCTCTGATATAAGGTTTGCTTGTGACCCACTATCAAAAAGTGTGTCAATCTTAGTATGTTTTGAAATCACCCTCACATGAAACAGTTCAATTCTTTCTTCCTCCTTAGGAGCTTGTACATGACAGTTTGAGGTACTAGTGCTGGCTTGAGTTTCAATTTATTTTCCCTTCAAGTTTTTCAAACCCATGGCTGCAATTTTGGTTTCATCACCTGAATCATCCCCTAAATCTTGTGGTGTAGATGTAGTAGCAGCAGTTTTCTGTTTCCCTTTGGATTTTTTAGGTTGAGGTCTTTTTTCAGGATGTAATTTCCAACAGTTTTTCTCCTCATGGCCTGGTTTAGAACAGTGTTTACAGATCACTTTCTCACTCTCCTGTTTGACAGATGCATTCTTTTTTCCTTTTCCCTTGGAGGTTTTCTCTTTGCTTTTCCCCTTGGGGGGCTTGTTTCTACTCTCTTCAAATGTGTTTTTTCCCCTTGCCTCTAAATGGGTAGCTTGGACACAAACCTCGTCCAGGCTAGTAGGGTTAAACATCAAGATGGTGTGTCTAAGGTAGCTATGCAAGCCACCAATGTATTTCAGCAAGGTTTCTTGGGACTGTAAATCTACCCCTAACAAGAGAGCTCTTCTCCTGAATTCTTGGGTGTAGTCTTGGACACTCTGACCCTTAAGTTGTCTGAAATTTTGCCAGTTCATAATGGCTTTCTGCATGTGAGCAAGAGGATAAAACTGTTTTTTAATGGCTAACAGAAATTCAGGCCATGTTAAGGTAACCTTACCAAATTTCTTGATCTCCTCTTTAGTCTTGGCCTCCCACCAGACGAAGGCTGCTCCATCCATTCTCAAAGAAGCCAACTGAATCTTTGTGGCATCATCATGCATATTTTGGATCCTCAAGTAAACTTCCAACTGCCTAATCCAGTTGTCAAGCTTTTCTGCATTCACTTCACCATTAAACATAGGTAATTCGAATTTTACATCAAGCTTCAAAAAAGGACTTTTTCCAGAGGATCTATGCTTATGAACAGAAGAAGACGAGGATGAAGAGGAAGAAGGTGAAGATGGGGGCGGTGGATCACCATTACCTCCATGTCCTTTCTTGGAATGATCATCATCCTTCTTACCTCCTGAAGAGCCCTCTCCTTCATGTGGATGTTTGGACCCTTCTCCAGCCAATTTCTCATTTCTTTCTTGGTACAATATCCTCACCATTTCAGTGAAATCTAAGAAAGCCTTTCTGAAGACTCTTTCTTCTTCTCTTGGATCTGTCTCTATAGGAATTTCTCCTTCATGTTCAGACATCCTTGAAGCTTCTGCTGAGACTCTTGAGGGTGAAATTGAAGGTGGAGGTGATGGCTCTCTGGCCTTCCTTGACTGAGGATTCTCTCGTTCTCTAGTCAACTGTCCTTCCCCTCTTTTAAGTTTCAACCTGGTAAGCATCAATACTTGCAAGATAATTAGAAGATCTTTGCACAAAAACAATCAAAAGACAACTACACCAGAGATTGACTGAAAGAGCATTTATCTACTTTGCAATTGTATAACAAGAGCATTTCGAATGCTTCCTGGCTCATTTCAGGCTCTGTCTATAGCTTATTTGACTGATTTTGATACAAAGAAGCAACAACCTGGCTCTGATACCAACTTGATCTGAATTTGAAACTACTTGAAATTTGTTTGCAAGGTATTCAATTCAGAATTAAACATGTTTAAAAGATTTCCATGTCTTGCAGAAAGAAAACACATGAAATTTTCAGCTGTTCATGACCCATTTAAGCATAGCAGAGTTATTTCCTTTTACTATTTAACACATTAAAAGGAATTTGTTCTGCAAGATAAATCAACCACATATGCAAAAGAAGTTGATAAAGCAGTTCACCCCCTCCAGGGCTACGTCTGCTGGGTCCAAAGCTCCCAACCGGGCTTGTCCTTGTTTTTATTAAATGCTCAAATTGAAAATACAGCTGAATAGAAGCATCTACAGAAGAAATAGATGGTAGAAATGGATTCAGAACACTTGAATCCTCCAGGATTGACTATTGTATCACCTCCAATGGATTCCTGCAACCCTGTACAGTCTTCCCAATACTGGCCCCTAGTGGCTCCTAGAACTTTCACGGCTCCAAAACGTATGCAAATGACCTCTGATGGCTGTAAGGCCTACACCAATGGCTTTAGAAGGTCGAAAATACCCAAAATCAAAAAAAAAATCGTCCAAAACCGACTTTCCTAGCCAAAGTTATGGCCATTTACTCCCAACTGCCAGTTTGGCCTAACAAAACCCCAGTTAACTTTAGTTACGACCAGTTAGGCCCGCCAAATATGGCGGGACTGCAAAATTTGGCGCTCCGCAAATTTCGCCGCCAACTGAACTGCAGTCATCTTAAATGTTAGCCTCGGATTCTGTGCTGACCGTTTGGGCTGGTGGTTAGTGATTAAGCTCCTGGTTCTGGGCGCTGGTCCTATGGTACGGGGGCTGGCCCCCTTTGTTTTCCTGCTCAAACATTCTTAAACTTTAAAACAACTTTCTTCCGCTCATAAATCAAATGAGCCCTTTGTGGCGCGTTGGTAAGCCTTTGAAGTGATGGAGCAGAGGTTGCGGGTTCAAACTCGACCCATGCCAAACTTTTATACCCGGCCCATGAACGAGCTTTGCTGACGTCATCTGGGGCCACGTGGCGCCCTCTGGGCCTGCCACGTGGCAGCCTCTGATTGGTGGCTGAAAAGGGAATATTCCCTGGAATATTCTGCGGAATATTTCCTTTTTAATTTTTTTAAAAAAATTAAATTTTCCAATGTTTTGGACCAATTATTATTTTTGCCATATCTTCCTCATACGGCGACCGTTTTTCGAACCGTTTGCGGCGCCGGAATCGGGAGGACGAGCACTTTCCAGTCGTTCAACTTTGAACCAGTTCTGAGCACTTTAAATTTTGAGCATTTTTACGACACTTAGGACATGAGCACCTGATCAGCTGGGATAGTCATCATCCTTCTTCTCTACACTAACGATATTGTTCTTCTCACAAGGTGCCCATCCGATCGTGATAAGCAACTTATACTTCTTAAGGATTTCTTTTCTACCATGGGTATGATTTTTAACACTGACAAAACAAAAGTTATGATTATCAAATCAAAGAAGGACACTTATGCTAATTTTATGTATGACAATAGTAACTTGGAGGAAGTGTCTTCCTACAAGTGCCTAGGAATTGATATTCATCACAAGCTCAACTGGAACTATAACATTGAGAAAAGGATTAATGGGGGATGGAAAGCTTATTTTGGTCTTGAAAATTATTGTAAAATGGAAAACCTCATAATGTGGGATAGAAAGAAGTTCCTCTTTGAAACTTTAGTCACTCCGGTTATCTTATATGGATGTGAGGTTTGGGATTGTAGCATCTCTATAGATTCCTAGAGAAAGATTGAGCAAAAATAGAAGTGTTTTATAACATATAACCTCAAAATTAAAAGCAACACACCCTTTCCTATTCTTCTTATAGAAGTGGGTCTTTCCCCTATCAAGAACCTAGCTATGACTAGGCTTCTATTGTACAAGCACAAACTCAATAACATAGGAGACCATAGGCTTCCTAAGATAGCTTTAAATTCCAGCCAAAACCACCTAAGGCTTAAATGAGGTTGGTATAAAGACACCAGGTTCTGGTTAAACCATTGGGAGATTGACGAGAATGTTGCATTGCAAAACGTTAATAACATAAAAAATATTGTTACTTCTAAGTTCAAAGAAAAAATGTGGTGTGAGAAATATTTAACAGCTAAAAGAAAATTAAGATATTATATGAAGGTCATTAACCCCACCCTAGAAGATCAAAATTATCTCTCTGTTTTAACTAGCTCAAAGAAGAAAATTAATATAGCCAAGATTAGAATGAACTCTCATGAGCTTCATAGTGAAATGGGTTGTTGGGCATTTCCTAAAACACCATGGATGGAAAGCTTCTGCCATCTCTGTGAGAATATGAACATCGAGGATGAAAATCACTTCCTCTTATAGTGCCCCGCGTACAACCACATTAGATTTCAGTTTCAAAATCTTTGTTGCAACACTGACCTTCCTAGCCTTTTACGTTGTCAAAATTATAGTGAACTTGGGAGGCTTCTCTCCAAGCTTTTTGAGCATAGGAATAAAATCTTAAATCAAACTAAATAATTCGTTTTTTTAGGTCCGATAGACCAAAGTTTGGTCTCAGTGGACACTAACCATCATCATCATCATCCTCATCATCATTGATTTTTGTTTTTTTTATAGATAGGTCTATTTATATATTTATATTTAATTCAAAAGGTATATATTTACATATTATTCCATATTATATTAATGATTTAATGTTTTTGATTTATAGCTATTTTATAATATACATATTTATTAGTATTCCATATTAGTAAATTTTTAGATTATTAATGACTAATGTTTGATTTAGTGATTACAATTTTTGGTAATAATATAACAAAAACTAACTTTCATAATAATTTACTAACCATTTATTTATATGATTATATATGGTATTTAATTATATAATATTAGCCCTTTGGATTCATATTAATTAAATACATACTTGAGAATAGATATACAATTATTTAACTAAATATTTATTATATAACTTCAATATAATATTAAATATTTAATTATATACCTTTTTATTAATATTAGCTTATATGTAATCTAATAATCTCTGTTAATAGATTATGATATTAACTATAACATAACTAACTCCCAATCAACTATTTATTTATATAATATTAGCCCTTTTAATTCATATTTGATAATTAATCATATAACTTTAATATAATATTAAATATTTAATTACATAACTTTTAACTTTAACATAATATTAAATATTTAATTATATATTTTTTTGATATAAATTTAATAGTAGCCCTTTTGGTTCATATTAATTAAATACATTACTTCATTTATATATGGTAATAGTTATGAAACTAACTTAAATTAATTTACCAATTATTTAATTAAAATATAAGACTTTTTGGTAACTAATTAATTCCTATTAATTTAATATATATAACTAACTTACTAACTAATTTTATTTTTCCTATCCCTATCCCTTAGTCCAGTCCGTTAGTCATTTCCACTCAAATATAGCCATTAGAAAGTCTAGTTGCCTAGTCCAATATAGTCGTTGCCTTGTCTGACATAGTTGTTGGATGATCTGATCTTCTATTTAACTTGCAACTAGGATATGATTCTTCAACTTGTCCTACCAATGAATCACACTTGTTGGTTAGAAACGCATCGACGCAAATATTATAATATGATTTCCACCGAAAAATCTTCTCATTAAAAAATATCATGACTTATCAATACCACATGTCTAATATGACACATGTTGATAGGTGTGCATTTTGTAGAGAGAAACAAAAAAAATCAGTAAATCACCTATATCATTATCCATTTACTTTTTTGTTGAGGCATTTGGTTAACTAGAAATAATGATTCCAAAAAAAATTAAGCACAAAACAAGAGAGAGATTAACGCAATCAACATACATAGGGATAAGCTTTTGACTTATTTTGACAAGACATCTCAGAGAGAGTCAAATTTATGTTGTGGGGGAGCCATATTATTCCTATCTACAAGTCATTCATTTATTCTCAAAATGGGGCTTGGAGTTGGATTTAATAACTATGCAGAATTAAAGAGCCTCAATTTTATGTAAAAAGGAGTTCATTAGATACATATATTGCTCATTGTCAACTAGGTTAAAGAACTTTACAGATGTCACCATTTAGCTCTAATTCCTTTGGTAAACGAAGTTATTATATTAAAAGATGTTTTTAATCACTTCAATATTTCTCATATTTATAGGGAGCTCAATAGAGATGTAGACAATCTTTCCAAAGAAGACCTACACTTGGGTTATGGGCCTTGGTTGATAAGAGAGCATCATAGTGACCAATTCTATGAGTTCTATCATCATCCTTTTATTGAAGACCTACACTTGGGCTATGGGCCTTGGTTGATAAGAGAACATCATAGTGACCAATTTTGTGAGTTCTATCATCATCCTTTTATTGAACTAGTTGAAGGCTGAAGCAAAAAACAAAACAACTCTTTTTGAACATATATGATGTTTATTTTACAACATATATCTATATTGATATGTATATGGACTATATTTAATTTATTGTGGATAGTTCAAACAATTGTCTATGGATGATTTTATCATAGACTTTTGCATTTTGTTTAATGTCATTTTTGGAGATCATATCCATTTTATGCATTTTTTTAGAATACATGCAAGACATATATGTACAAAACATGATTTTATACTTAAATAAAATTAAGTCTTTTTAGGAAAAAATGACACATGTTGATATGACATTCTTTAATTAATTTGAAATAAACTACTTAAAATAAAATAATTAAATTAAACATAAATCTTAATTTTTGATATATGAATACTATTATGAATATTGAAAAATATTTAGTATTCATATTCAAAGATATTTTAAAATAACCACATTTAACCACTTAATTAAAAATAATATTTATTATAATAAAATACAAAATTTGACCCAAAATATTAAAAATAATATTTAAGTTTAATAAGATAAAAATTTGGTTTTAAAATAAATATTTAATTTATTAAGAAAATATAATAATGAAGTGGCGGCAGCTGAGCCATTGGGCTCTCAGTGGTTTTCAATACCACTAGGACCCTTCTCATTCCGCTTATGGTTTTGTACAATACCATGAGATGACGTCAACGGGGGTAGCTGATCTATGGGTGGCAAGGAGTTTCCAATACCACTAGTACCCTCCGCCTTCCAATTATGGTTTTTTTACAATACCATGTTACAACGTCAGCGCGGTCCAATCTTGTCAGCTTGGTGGAGCGGGAAGCCATTAAAAGTAAGACGTGTTTTGTGGATGTTGTTTGAAAATGTGATGTCTCTGCACAAACAAGTTAAGTATCATTGGATTATTGGAAGCTAACAGTGTCAATGAATGGGTTGTGACAAAAAATATGTTTGAGATATCATGAAGCATAAATCCAAAAGAAAATTAGAGAATCTTATTATTTTGTGCATGTTATGGGCTGGCATTTGGACAAAATCATTTCAATATCTATCTTTATCCGTAACTTGCGATGTTCTTCGTCATGGGACGTAATATCCCTAACACAACGTTAAATATTTTTCCAAATATAACTATTCTAACTTAATTAACGTGACATGAGGTTAAATCAAGAAGTGGTTAGAGTTATATTTCTGGTAATTTTTTTAAAAGAGAATTTATATATATTATGAATATAGAGGATTTATGAGATAATGAATATGGGTGGTTCAAAGAGATCGAAGAGTTTGAAGCGAACTCCCTGAGAGTGATTTTTTGAGAGGGAGGCGACGATTAGTAAGAGTTAGGGTTTTCAAAAATTGAAGCAGGCGTTGAACGCCATGGAGGGATGTAAAGGGGGAGCTCCACTCCCTCCTACAGTCAGGCAGTCTCCAATCGCAGCAAGAAACCGTTGGATGCTGAAAAAGATCATTCACGAGGAGGGAAGCGAAACAACGATGACCCACAGGAGTATAATAGGAGGGAGGAAGACGTATGAAGTAAAAAAGGAGAAGAGGACAAGAAGTAGAAAGAAGAAAACAAAATACAAAATGGTCCATGTAAGCCTAAGACCGCTATCATACCCAGAGTGGTATTAAGTGATCCAGCACTGCAGGTGCATAGGGATCACATGAGTACTTATGCTATCATTTATAAATTCATGGGGTTATGGCCCACAGAGAAGGCGCTACAAGTGTGGATTAAATATTACTGGAAGCTTAAAGGAGACATAGACCTACATCTTGGGTCAAAGTGTTTCTTTACTATAGTCTTTACTAACATAGAGGATAAAGACAGAGTGTTTGAAGGAGGGCCCTACTTCTATGCATCCGCAGGCCTCTACATGCGACCTTGGATGATGAATTTTGTCCCAAAGCGGGAGACTTTCACTTCGGTCCCGGTTTGGGTAAGACTCTACTCCTTATCACTTGATTACTGACAACTAGAATCTTTATCAGCAATAGGAAATAAATTAGGGCATTTTGTTAAAATATCTTAGGCAACCAGAAGGGGGAAAGTACACCTCCTTTTCCCGTATATGTGTGGAGATGGATCTCTCTGGAGCTCTACTGAATGAAGTGATCCTGGAAGTTTTTGATGAAGAATGGGTGCAAACAGTGGATTATGAAGATGTTCCCTTTAGATGTTGCAATTCCATGAACATCGGCATCTATTCAGAGACTGCCCCCTTAACATTACAGAGAGCAGAAGTAAAGGTCCACTAGGGAAAGAAACTGAGAGATTTCATAAAGTGGGAAATAGAGGAAAAGGAGTGAAGAGGTTACAAAAAAAACCACACAGAGGAGAAACAGACAAGTCAGAACAGATACAAGATTCTATAAGAAGAGGAAGATGTAACAAAGGCAACTCAAGCTATGGAGGACAGTCCAGGAGAGGAGGAAGAGAAAGAAAATAGTGGGAAGACACAAGATATTAACTTGCAAAATGAGAATATGTTAAGCAACATGGAACTTGAAATGGACCAAGAAATGACCCCGAGTGAGGTGGAAACTAAGGATCATGAGCTGCAAGATATTCTTGAAAGAGAACATATAGATTTAGAAAGATTCCTGAAATAGGGTACCACAGAAGGCATGAATTCACTACCTCAAGAGGAGTTTAACGAAGTACAACAACTATTTTTGTGGAGAACTCAGGCTAAAGGGATGGGAGGGAAAAGAAACCTCGAAATACAGGGCAATGAAGGGGTGAAAACCTTGAAAACCACATCAGGACTTGCTCCTAGAAACCTAGGAAGGAAAATGGGCTGAAAGAAACAAAATGAGTTACTGATAGAATGTGGAAAAATGATGATAGATTCAGGTAAGATGAAAGATCTAACCAATTACTCCTTTACAAATCTTTCTTAATGAAGCTCACATCTTGGAATATTAGAGGTCTACGAAGTAAAAGGAAGCAAAGGAATCTTAACAATAGAATGAAACAAGAAACTCCAGATATGATTTTCATCCAGGAAACTAAATGTTCAATTCAAAAAATAAGAGAAATGAACAACAAATGGCTCAATAAATATGAATTTCTAAAAGTCAAGGCAAACAAAATAGAAGGTGGCATTCTCACACTTTGGAACCCCAAAAAGATTGGCATAGTGGATGCTGAGGCATCTAGAAATTATTTATCAGTGGCTATTCAGCCTGTGGGAGACAGGGAGATTTATCTAATCACAAACGTTTATGGCCCTTAGAGACGTGACGACAAACTCAGATTTCTCTCTTTTCTAGAGGATCTGAGAGATAGACATTCAGGAATACCATGGATTCTGGGCGGGGACTTTAACATGATCAAATCCCTGTCAGAAAAAAAAGGTGGCACCAGAACACTAAGCAGAGACTCTACAACATTTCTGAATTTTATAAAAAAAAATGAAGCTATTTGATACTGATACAAGTAACGACCTCTATACCTGGAAAAAAAAAAGAGGAGGAGAGTATCAAGTAGCCTCTAAGTTAGAGAGATTCATTATCTGAGAGGACCTCATGCTCACAGGCCTTGATATGACAACGATAATTCTCCCCTTTGGTGGCTCGGACCATTGGCCAGTTCAATTTGAGGCGACCGACATTGGAACCCTAAAGAACAGACCTTTCAGGTCTGAAAATATCTGGCTTACCCATCCAGAATTTGTGAGCAAAATTGAAAAATGGTGGAAAGAAGATCTATAGATCCAGGGAACAAGAATGTTTCTATTACACAAAAGATTGAAACATATCAAACTCAAGCTCAAAGATTGGAATAACAATGAGTTTGGAAATATTTTTGAAGCGAAAAAAGTTGTTGAAAGAAAAATGCAGGAAATTAATCAAACCCTTATCATAGATGGCTTTGATGGGGAAAGAAATGTACAAGCCAATAAGCATCAACAAGAGTGGGAGGAATTATGCAAATAAGAGGAAATATTTTGGAGACAAAAATCAAGAGTACAATGGCTAAAAGAAGGGGAGAGAAACACAAGGTTTTTCCATAGATCTACAATGGAACACAGGTCTCACAATAGGATCTCAATGATCAAGGACTCCAGAGGTCAGCATCTCAATACCCATAAAGAAATAGAAGCTGTGTTGGTTCAACATTTTCAAAGCATAGTAGAGGAACCTCTCTTGGATAGATCACAATTCATTAAAGACTTCACAAAGCACATTCCTAAGCTAGTAAAAAGAGAAGATAATTATAACCTTAATAGGTCGGTGACTGAAGAGGAGGTTAGTGAAGTCATCAAAGAAATGCAGAATGGAAAAGCGCTATGCCCGGATGGTTTCAATGTAGATTTATTTAAAGCATGCTAGATTATTGTCAAGCAAGACATTCTGAATGTGGTGGAGGACTCCAGGAATAATAGGACTGTATTGAAGGCACTCAATACATCCTTCATTTCCTTGATTCCCAAACAGGACAATGCTATTACATCGGACATATTCAGACCTATAGCTTTATGTAATGTGGTGTATAAGATAATATCCAAAATAATTGCCAACAGACTTAAACCCCTACTTCCTACTCTAGTTTTTGTGGAGCAAATGGGATATGTGGAGGGCAGACAAATTATCAATAATATCATTCAAGCTCATGAGGTGGTTCACTCATTGATGAGTACAAGGTAGGTGGGAACGATTATGCAATTAGACGTAGAAAAGGCTTATGATAAGTTAAATTGGACATACATTAGGAAGGTCCTTCTAGCTTTTGGGTTTGACCACAACTGGGTAAGATGGATAAGGGCCTTGGTGACTTCCTCTAGTTTTTGAATTCTAGTAAATGGTTCTCCATCTAAGACCTTTAAACCTTCAAGAAGCCTCAGGCAGGGAGACCCTCTCTCCCCCTTTCTCTTTATTCTTATGATGGAAGGACTGGGACGAGCCATCAAATCCACTAAAGAAACAGGTAAGATCCAGGGTCTCAGTCTTTCAAGGAATGGGAAGGCCTTGACCCACCAGCAATTTGTAGATGATACCATGCTACAGGGAATTCCTACGGTCAAAGAAGCTCTAGCTTACAAACAAATCCTGAGTGACTTTGCTATGGCGGCGGGTATAGAGGTAAGCCTCTCCAAATCAAAAAATTTCTTTTTTCAATACTCATATTGCTATTCAACGAAATATCTATAGAATTCTGGGCTTTCAAAGAGATACGCTACCATCCAAATACTTGGGAGTACCACTCATAGAAAAACCTCTGAACAAGACTGTTTGGGAGCCCGTAATTAACAAGCTGCGAGACAGGACTCGAATATGGGCAAATATATCTTTAAACTTGGCGGGCCGACTAGTACTTACAAAAGCTGTCCTACAAACAATCCCCATCTTCATGTTTTTAGCCATTCCAGCTCCAAAAGGAGTTATGCAACAATGCAGAAATATCCAAAGAGATTTTCTTTGGGGCAAAGGGGAGGAAAAGAAGAAATGGGCCTTGGTAGCCTGGGAAAAAATTTGTAAACCCAAAAACCGTGGAGGTTTAGGACTGGATGATCCTAAAATTCTAAATAAAGTTTTGGGGGCAAAATTATGGTGGAGATGGATAAAAGATACAAATGCTCCTTGGGCTCAAATTTGGAATTAGAAATATGCAAGTAATTGGCAAAACAAGGACCACATAAGAATGTCTGGCATCATAAAAGGCTCCCACATCTAGAATAAAGCTTGGGAGAATAGAGGCATAGTTCAAAAGAATAGGTTCTGGGAAATCAGAGTGGGGGACCTAGCATGGTTTTGGGAGGATAAATGGCAACAAGAAACCAAGTTGTTAAGAGAGGACTTTGTGGATCTCAAGAATGATATTGATACCAAAGGATTACTCCGAGTAAATTATTTTTGGGATTATACTAATACCGAAGGAAAATGGAGAACTTGGCAGAAAATGGAATATAGGGATAACAACCCCTTGAAAGCAGAGGCTGATGCTCTAATAGCCATTATGGATCAAAGAAAGATACTGATTTCAGATGAGACTGACCAACTAAGATGGGGAAATAATAATGAAGGCACCTTTAACCTTAAAGAGGCAAAACACATAGCCCTTGAGCTTGATTCTACAAAATCGTACTGGGTTTGGAAGGATCTCTGGAAGCACCAAGGATGGATGAAAACCAAACTATTCATGTGGCTGGTACATCATAGGAAAATTATGACATGGGAGAATATCCAGAAAAGGGGCATTTTGGGCCCATCTAGATGCCAGCTATGTGAATCACAAAAGGAGAAAATAGAGCACCTTCTCAACACTTGCATATTCACCTCCTCATTATGGGATGGTATTGCCTTAATATTCAGATAAACTGGCAGGGACAGAGGAAGCATTACCAATACCCTCAGCAACTGGAGGAGAAAATTCTCTGATTATGAAACGATTACCAAAGCTTGTGCTTTAACTCCAAGCTTCCTAATATGGGATGTCTGGAAAGAACACAACAATAGAATTTTCAAAAACAAAAAAAGCTCCTCCCAGAGAATCATGGAATAAATTTTAAGACAGCTCAAGGAGACAGTTGGAACTTTAATGCAAACCCCCCTGAAAATCAACCTTCAAATGCGGATGTGCAGATAATCTGTAGTTGGGAATGCAGGGGCTTATTCCTAAGGGCAAGAATAGGTTGGTAAAGCAACCGATTATGGATAAATATTTCTGGCATCCTCCCCCTATGGGGTTCTTGAAATGTAACATAGATGGGGCCTCTAGAGGAAATCCGGGTATGGCAGGTTATGGTGGGGTGATAAGGGATGAGATGGGCTGCATACAATACATTTTTCATTTCAATTTTAGAAGAGCAACAAACAATATGGCAGAGCTAATGGCTCATGAGCAATGTTTAGAAATCCTGAAGAATGAAAATCTTCAGAATATCATAATTGAAGCAGATTTTGAGATGATCATTAATTTGGTCAAGAGACTCTGTTGTGGGTCGGCTCTGGAAAAGGTCTCGAGACACTAGAGGCTACTTTAGGTCTATCAAATAATCCATCTCCACCTTCAGAAATGAGAACCTCAAGTTTCACACATGTGCGCAGGACAACCAATAAATTGGCGGACTTACTTGCCAATAAAGGTGCTCTCTACACTAAAAGCAGTAATAAGTACAGATGGCAAGAGGTTCCTCAAGGTAGATTGAGGGATAAATGTCTCAACCAAGCAAATGAGGACCGAGAGATACATCAGAACAGAGCATGTCAGTAGTAGCAGAGGTTGGGTTTGGCAGACACACAATCTACATGAAGTGGTTTTCCAGAGGTAATTTTGTAAGCAGCACGTAGGCCTTTCTTAGTTTTATCAGTCTAGTATAGCTCAGATATAGAGTTTGTGGGGGGGAATGATCTACAGCTTGAGGAATTTTTCAAAACCTTCTCCTTTCACAGATCAACTCAGTTTTGCGCGGGGGGAAGAGGAGGTGAAGAGTCTTCAGTTAGAAGGAAAAACAGATTCCCACCATAGGTATCAAACTGTTGGCTATGGTCACAGTGAATCGGCGTGGTTGGTCTATAGGTTTTTGGGAGATCGAACGGCGGGAATCCTTCCTGCTTTTCTTCAAATGGAGATTATTCGCATTAGATTGGATCAATGGGCTTAGGATCAAGGGTGGAGATTCAATTGCAGATTGATGGGTTTAGGTTAGAGTCAATACAACCCTCATGGTGGTTTTGTCTTATCGGTGGCTCTCAAATCAGGAAGTGGTTTCTTAGATTTGAGCCCGATGCCACTGAACACGCAACACATGGCTCTAGTTGGAGAGAGAATACCGCCCTCATCGGGCGGGTATTCTCCGGGCTTATTCTCCATCCGATATGTTTATCAACCGTTGGATCTTGCGAGGCGGATCAATGGCCCAGGTTCATTATGCATGTTGGTGGGTCCGGGTAAGAGTCATGCTTCATTGTTATCAACTGTGCTTGTTCAGCTACGTGGTGGGCATCAATGATTTTCGGGGGGACCAGTTGCACAATGTTTATTCACCTTTTTGAAACCGAAATCTGAGTAGCTTGGTTGACAATTTATTTTCGGGTCCGGTTCTTTCGCTCCGTTGTTACGGATCAAATTACATCTGTTTTTAGTCAAGGGTGTGAGCCCATGGCTCAACTATTACGTCTTTGGCTCGTTGCCATGTTCCCTGGGAAGGTCAGGCAATTCTTTGTCCCTAGTTTCCTATGGGTGGCTGTATTATATGTATTTAATCCTTTTTGTTTAATTTTAATAGAAGGTACGACTCTTGATTTAGCAAAAAAAAAATAATATAGAGGATTTACGACATTAGTTTTTTAAAAATGAGTGTTTGTATATATTTTACTACATTTAGAAAGAGATTATTATTTTTCTTATTTTTATATAACATTGCATATGTTTTTTATGTAAGAAAAGATAGGATGCATGTTCTTTTCTTAAAAATGGATTTCGTATTGGTGTTTGAAACGATAATAAATCCAAGTTATCTTATTGGAAGTGAATATAACTTAAAGAGTGTAATTTGTGAAATATTTTCATGGGTGGTGAAAGATAAAAGAGAAAAGTTAATCAGATTATTTTTCTTGTAAAGTGAGATTTCCTTTGAAAAGTGTGGTTTTAATAACTACTTTACTTGTTTATAAGACACGTCTTTGTTGAAAATAAATAAATAAATAACTATGACCTTTTGCTTAATTAGAATAAACAAATTTTGTGGTGTTCTTGGACAGAACACAATGGTTTTGTGGTAATTCATAGTACAATATTTTCATAATGTTGGAAAAGATTAGTTATTTAATAAATCCATGGGAAAGATTCCAATCGATGTATAAGAGAATTATTTTGAAAAATAATACTTAGTTATGAGAAAATCTAATAAGCATAGATAAAATGCAGAGAGATAATATAAGTCATAGGAATCTTCTTTGGAAAGAACATGTTTTTCTTGTGCGCGAAAGATAAGTTAATTGTGTTAATTCCTTTGCAAAAGTTACATGTTTTGGTGAGTAAAAAGGTAAATGATTTGTGTGGTTGCATATTGGATATTTTGATTTAATTGCATGGTTTAATGCATAAACGGTTACCATTATTATTATCTTAGTTCTTATGCCCAAAAGAAAGGTTGATTATGATACTTTTTTGAAAACAAATGCATGAGAACTTTGTGATGATATTTTTTTGGAAATAAATGCATAATAACTTTGTATAATAACCTCATGAATATGAAATTATTATTATTATTAATTTAATTTTTTTTCAAGAATTTTATATTCAAAATTAATTTTGGTTAAATCTGAATATTCCATTTTTTTTTAATGACCAAATTTATTGTTTTTGTTTTTTTATTATTATATGATACATAGTTTTAAAAAATTATAAGAAGGTTTATTTTACCATATTTATATTTCAATTTAATATATTGAAAACAACTTATACATATTATGATTTATCAATATCATATGTGTGATATGACACATGTTGATAGATGTGCACTATGCATAGAGAAAGAAGAATCTGTGAATCACATGTTTTTACAATGCATACTTTCTAGGACTTTTTGGCAAGTTCTACATAATAGGATTGTTTATGGCATTGTGATGAGCTAATGAAGGTGTGATACGAGTGAAGCCTTATATTGTTTATCTCTTTACTTTTTTGTTTGAGCATTTGGTTAGCTAGAATAATTCTTTGGCTTATTTGACTAGACATCTCAGAGGGAAACAAATTTATGTGGTGAGGAGCCAAATTATTCCCATCTAAAATTCATTCTATTACTCTCAAAATCGGGCTTGGAGTTGGATCTAATAACTATTTTTTGTAAAAACGAGTTCATTAGATACAAATATTTTTCATTATCAATTGGGTTAAAGGACTTTACCAGTGTCGTCATTTAGCTCTAATTCCTTTGCTAAACAAAGTTATTATGTTAAAAGATGACTTTCATCACTTCATTATTTCTCATATTTATAGGGATCTCAATACAAATGCTGATAATCTTTCCAAAGAAGACCTACACTTGGGTTATGGCTTTGGTTGATAAGAGAGCATCATAGTGACCAATTGTATGAGTTTTATCATCATCCTTTTATTGAGCTAGTTGAAGACTAAAGCATAAAACAAAACAACTCCTTTTGAACATATATGACATTTATTTTACAACATATTTCTATATTGATATGTATATGGACTATATTTAATTTATTGTGGACAGTTCAAACAATTGCCTATGGGTGATTTTATCACTCACTTTTGCATTTTGTTTAATGCCATTTTTGGGATTGGATCCATTTTATGGATTTTTTTTTCGAATGCATGCAGAACATATATGTACAAAAAGCGATTTTATACTTAAATAAAATTAAACTTTTATTGAGAAAAAAATGACACATAATGGTATGTCATTTTCTTTGATTAATTTGAAATAAATTACTTAAAATAAAATAATTAAATTAAACATAAATCTTAATATTTGATGTATAAATATTGTTATAAATATTGAAAAATATTTTATTTTACTATCCACATAATAATTAATAATTAAATTAAAATTTTATAAAATTTATTTTGAAATAACCACATTCAATATTTATTTCATTAAAAAAATATTGATGATGATGATGATGGTTAATGTCCACTAAGACCAAACTTTGGTCTATCGGACCTAAAGAAACGAATTATTTAGTTTGATTTAAGGCTTTATTCCTATGCTGAAAAAGCTTGGAGAGAAGCCTCCCGAGCTCACTGTAATTTTGACAACGTAAAAGGCTAGGAAGGTCAGTATTGCAACAAAGATTTTAAAACTAAGATCTAATGTGGTTGTACGCAGGGAACTCTAAGAGGAAGTTATTTTCATCCTCGATGTTCATATTCTCACAGAGATGGAAAAACCTTTCCATCCATGGTGTTTTAGGAACTGCTCGACGACCCGTTTCACTATGGAGCTCATGAGAGTTCGTTCTAATCTTGGCTATATTAATTTTCTTCTTTGAGCTAGATAAAACAGAGAGATACTTTTGATATTCTAGGGTGGGGTTGATGACCTCCTTATAATATGTTAATTTTCTTTTAGGTGCTAAATCTTTCTCATACCACATTTTTTCTTTGAACTTAGAAGTAACAATATTTTTAATGTTATTAGTGTTTTGCAATGCAACATTCTCGTCGATCTCCCAATGGTTTAACCAGGCCCTGGTGTCTTTATACCGACCTTGTTTGAGCCTTAGGTGGTTTTGGCTAGAGTTTAAAGCTAGCTTAGGAATTCTATGGTCTCCTATGTTATTGAGTTTGTGCTTGTACAACAGAAGCCTAGTCATAGCTAGGCTCTTGATAGGGGAAAGACCCACTTCTATAAGGAGAATAGGATAGGGTGTGCTGCTTTTAATTTTGAGGTTATATGTTATAAAACACTTCCGGATTTGCTCAATATTTCTCTAGGATTTTCTAGAGATGATAGAACCCCAAACCTCACATCCATATAAGATAACCAGAGTGACTAAAGTTTCAAAGAGGAACTTCTTTCTATCCCACATTACGAGGTTTGTTGTTTTACAATTATTTTCAAGACCAAAATAAGCTTTCCATGCCCCATTAATCCTTTTCTCAATGCTATAGTTCCAGTTGAGCTTGTGATGAATATTAATTCCTAGGTACTTGTAGGAAGACACTTCCTCCATGTTACTATTGTCATACATAAAATTAGCGTAAGTGTCCTTCTTGGATTTGATAATCATAACTTTTGTTTTGTCAGTGTTAACAATCATACCCATGGTAGAGCAGAAATCATTAAGAGTATAAGTTTCTTATCAAGATCAAAAAGGCACCTTGCGAGAAGAAAAATATCGTCAGTGTAGAGAAGAAGGATGATGACTATCCCAATTAAGATTGTGCCAGCACATCCTACTTCCTCTAAACAACCTTCTAGCTTGTCGATGTAAATGCCAAATAGGGTAGGGGAGAGGGGGAAACCTTGTTTAACTTCGATATTACACTTAATATCTTTCGACCACCCCTCATTGCTCTTTAACTTGGCAATTACATTCTTGTATAACCTTATAGATGTAGCTCTCAACTCAAAAGGAACCTTTACCTCTTCTAATCTGTTCCAAAGGTTGTTTCTAGGAATCGTATCGAAAGCCTTTCTAAAGTCCACAAAGAAAAAAAAGAGATTGTATTTATCATTCCGATATTCCTCCACAATGATCCTAAGTGTAATGAGGTGGTCTGTTTTTGAGTGCCGCTTTCTAAAACCCACTTGGCCTTTAGTCCGCTTACCTTCACTTTCAAGCCATATGCTCAACTTCCTTTCCAAAATAATACCATATAACTTGGCTAGGAGAGGGTTGATCATAATTGTCCGATAATTAGAGGGGTTATTTGTATCCCAACTTTTAAAAATAGGGATAATGAGGCTTTGAGTCCATGGTTTAGGGAACCCTTGCTTGACCGCTTGATTAAAAATCTTGTGAATGTGGGGGATGAGGAAAGGACCTCCAATTTTTAAGATTTCTGCCTGGTAACCTTCAATGTCCTTAGCTTTCCCATTAGCCAAGCGATTAACGCGAAAATAAATGTCTTCTAATGAGAAAACTTCTTTTGTTGTGAGCATGGCTTCAAAGTTATCCATGACAGTTGGAGATTCATAAAGCTTTTTAAGATAGGAATTTCAATCATGTAAAGCAATTTTATTATTATCTTTAGTTTTCCTAGTTAGAATCTACCTCCAGAATTTCTTAGGAGCTACCTTAGAGAGGTGTAAGAGATTCTCTTGTCTTTTACAAATATACTACCTTTTTTTCCTTTTAGTTTGGGCTTTGTATCTTGCCAATTTTAAGAGATTCATCAACAACTTCCTTAATTTCTCTCCTTGCACTTTTACAATCTTTGTCATACCATGGGTTGGTTTTGCTATCTCTTTTATGACTTGAAACTTCAAGTGAGAACTTGTTAATAGAATATGAGAGGGTTGTAGTAAAATTATGATAGAGATCTTCTATGTTGTTTGTACAAGATAAAGGAAGCAGATTAGTTTTTAGTTCATTTCGAAAGAGATATTTTTTTCTTTCTATCAAAGATTAACTTCTTTTGGCTATAAGGATTATCTTCTATGGGATCTCTATGCATTACAAAATTGAGAGTTATAAGTAAAGGCCTATGATCAGAGTCAGACTCGTGGTCATTTAAGATGTAAATTTTTGTTATTTTGTTGTATAGAGGGAGATCGGAGATAATGTAGTCTACCACCCTACTACCAAGCCCATGGATGCAAGTCATCTGGCTAGAATTGGGCCACTTCTTTAGATCGTTGCAAATTATGAGATCCTGACAACTACAGAGCTTGAATAGCTCCGACCCAAACAAATTCTCCCCGAGGTCTTCAGAGCTACTTTTATACTGTCTAGCCAGAGGAAGGTCTTCGTCTAACCAAAGAGGATTAGGGTTGGAATGATTGCTTGGAAGAATAGCTTGTTTGCTTGAAGTTCGAGCATTAAAGTCACCCATTAAAAGGATATTGCCTTCATTCCTTAGGTTAGAAATATCATTCTCTAAGCCATTGTAAGGACTATTTTTATCTAGATTCTTTCTCTTATAGAAGTTAGAATTGATGGGGGGGGAATAACAGATTGCTATGTAGGTATTTTTATCATAAATGTCAGTAATTTCTATCCCACTATATTGGTTGTAAGGGTTGTTTTTATAGATCATAGCACGGGGAGAGATGTTCGTCTTAATGTAACAAGCTATACCCCCAATGCTTCTATGGGAGGATCGCTTATTTTAGGTAGACCATAATGTAAAGCCATCTATGTTAGGGACCTTAGATTCTTCATGCTCCCAAGTTTCAACAAGAAAAATAATATCAACATCATTCGAGATCCAACTTAGCTTGGGGCCTTTGTTCCATGGAAAGCCCCGACAGTTCCAAGAAAGAATCCGAAGCATGTTGAATTTCTATTTATTATTTTATTTTTGGTTTCTATCTCGAATAACGACTTTTCACTTTCTGATTATTGCCCATTTTCCTTCCTTCCTAGCTTCCTTTACCTTTTGAACCTCCTTTCTCAATTCTGCTTGATCTTCTGGAATGAGATCTTCATTTATAAATATTCTCATTCCTTTTAGACTTGAGGTTTTACTAAGTATGTCATACTTATGGTCAGTAGAGCTCACCTTTATTCGGATCAGCCTTCCTTTATTCTTAGTTAGTTTCCCCAACCTTGTTTCTTCTGTGAGACATGTTGTTTCAATTTTTAATCTCTTATGTAATTATGTTTGGGCTATGGCTAAAGTATCCTCGTCTACCTCCTCTTTCAAACCGAAGATTATAAGGTTCAATGCCCTTTTGTTACGCTCATGGTCTATTTCTATCAATTTTTTCATTTCATCTTTAATTGGTTTGATATCTAATTTACCTGCGACACTATTTAGGGTGAGGCGCTATTAACTTTTTCTTCTAGCTCTTTAATCATGTCCTTCATTTTAATACTCTCTAAAGTATCAACATCTACTTGATGGGATGTTTGGTTCATATCTTGGTTTTGTTTTTCTATAAACTGCAACCTAGTCTCCATTGCCTCCATCTTATTCTCCAATAGTTCTATTTTATTTTCTATTTGTTTTTGGATCTTGTCTTAAAGAGATGTGAATTTATTTTCCAACATGGCTGCTAACTCTGTTTGTATCTTGACTTCTCTTTCTTCTCTACATTTTTCTAAAGACCCTATATACTCATAGAGGCTCTATAAAGTAACTGTGCTAGGTCTACCTTTGGTAATCTTTGGTAATTGTGGTGAGTTATTCATACTTGAAAATATATGAGCAGATATGTATTAGAAAAATATAAGGAATGTGTGCACTTGATATCAGCAAGCTATACCACAGATGCACGTGCCCCAGATTGTTTTTCTATTACCACAGAGAGATCGTGAATTATTACGTAGAGAGATCGTAAATTATGACCGCTGAGATCGTAAATTATTACCGCAGAGAGATCGTAAATACATCACCCTAAATTATTACCGCAGAGAGATGGTAAATATCACCCTAAATTATTACCGCAGAGAGATCGTAAATACATCACCCTAAATTATTTCCACAGAGAGATCATGAATACATCACCCTAAATTATTACCACAGAGAGATCATAAATTATTACCACAGAGAGATCGTAAATACATCACCCTAAATTATTACCGCAGAGAGATCGTAAATACATCACCCTAAATTATTACCACAGAGAGATGGTAAATACATCACCCTAAATTGTTACTGCAGAGAGATCATAAATACATCACCCTAAATTATTACCGTAAAGAGATCGTAAATACATCACCCTAAATTATTACCACAGAGATATGGTAAATACATCACCCTAAATTATTACTATAGAGAGATCGTAAATACATCACCCTAAATTATTTCCGTAGAGAAATTGCAAATACATCACCCTAAATTATTACCGTAGAGAAATCGTAAATACATCACCCTAAATACAAAAATCTGCCAAAATATTAATATAGGAATATTTAAAATAATATTTTATTTAATTAGATAAAGATATGGGTGTAGGGTAAAGGACCAATGGCATCTACCTTTATCATTAGCCCTTTTCCAACATATTACGCTGATTTCCACTATACAAACGAAGTTAATACAACTACGATTTCCACCTCACTTCAAATGACGCCGTTGACATTAATGATGGTACATGCAACCTACAACTCCTTACCGTCGGCCACACTTATTTCAAATTTGGTTTTTAAATTAATATTTAATTTATTTAAAAAAATTAACAATGAAGTGGTGGCAGCCAAGCCATTGGGCCCTCATTGGTTTCCAATACCACTAGGACCCCTCGCATTCCACTTATGGTTTTGTACAATACCATACTATGACGTTAGAGTGGGCAGCTGAGCCATTGGGGGCTAGTGGTTTCCAATACCACTGGGAACCCGACATTCCACTCATGGCTTTTTACAATTTCATGTTATAACGTCAGCAAGGCCCAACCTTGTCAGCTTGGTGGACCGGTAAGCCATTAAAACCACGAAGGTAACTATCATTAGATTATTAGAAGTTGGCCGCATCAATGAAAGGGTTTTAACAAAAAAAATTGGAGATACCATGAAGCTTAAATATGGAAATAAGAAAATATCACTCAATAATTGGATAAAGACTCCACATCTTAGAACTATTAACTAGTATATATCTCTTCTAATTTGCATTTTATGATTTCGCATTTTGAAACAATCATTTCAATATTTATTTATTGTTTTAGACGAAGAAAAAAAATTAGGTTTTCATTCCTTCAACAAAGAATGTTTACATTTTCACTCACTTATAATACATCACAATGAGTAATTGACATTGAAATCTACACATCAAAAAAAAATCATCCAAAAAATTATCCCTCTACACAAGAAGATCCAGAGAGCAACAAAAACAGGGGAATCTACAAGGTTCACAACCTAAATGAACACCACCAAAAAAGAAAACCAAAAACTAGCATATGATATGAGAATTAAATCTCAAACGAACCCATTCCATGACTCCTTCCATTATTGAACTTTTCAAAGAACATGAAACCCATACATAGGGACAACCTGATTTTGGAGAGAGCATCAACCTCCATGTTTTGCTCCCGATAGACATGGTGGAAGGAGACAACCGAGAAAGAAGGGATAATGTTCCTAATCAACTCAATTCAGTTGCAAAGAATTAGAACCTCAAGAGATCAATGACCTCGAATCCAATTGATCATAACAAGGGAGTCACTAATAATAATAATATTTTCAATGCCCAACAAAGAAGAGCATTGAAGAGCACCCCACAACGCAATCAACTCTACTCTACAATTGTCCCCTTTTCCACCATACCAGAAAAAATGATAATGAACAGAAGGGTTCAAGTGAAACGAGACACCACATCCACAATCCCCTTCAAAGGAGGCTCCATTTAAGGAATATATAGGAAAAATGTCAGTGAAATCGACAAAATGTCAGCGAAATCGACATTTGAGATAGACTGATGGCAAGCCTTTGCAATCTAGGGACCAATTTCTTAGAAAAAAGCCACAATGCTAAGAGAAACAACCTTAATCACAGGGAGTTTATCCTAAAAAATTTGAGCATTCTTGGCTCTTCATATCCCCCAAAGGACATAGAGGGGGACAATCCTATGGGCTTTAGCTTTGATATTCCAGAGATTGAAACATTCATGGATGGAGGACATATCACTGATATGTGGGACACCCAATATAGAGGCCACCTCCACCCATATCTCGAAAGCGAATGGGAAATGTAGAAAAAGATAAATGTTGTTCTCAGATTCCTTCCTACACATACAACACTAGCCATGACCCAAAAAACCTCTTCTGTGTAAATTTTCCCATGTCAGAATACGATTGTGAATGGCCAATCACGAGAAACACTTGATCATCAAGGGATCTTACCACTTCCATAGAAAAGAGGTAACATCTGAGAAGGATAGCGATTAGGATGTCAATGTGATGTTATCATAGGCTTCCTTGATCATAATCCTATCATTCCCAATGTGTCTACCCCACACAAGCACATCAGACCTTTGTGAGATGTTAATGCCAACCATGCATAGAAGACTATGATACCTTTCCCATTCATCCAACACATCCTCCAATAAATTGATTTGCCATGCATGTGGCCAAGTATGTGCAACATAGTGCTGCCTGGACCACTCCCACAAGCTATCAAGAGTATCCAACCTCTAAAAATTGAGTTCATTCATGATAAAAATAGGTAGGAGATGACTACCATTAGGACCTTTAATGGAATCCAGACCCACTTTAATTCTGAACCCATAACCGACCCTCCAACATAGATTGCTGCAAAGCCATGGAATCACAAGCCTAAGACTACTCCAAATTTTTAAAGGTCTACCAACCAATGGTACCCCCACTACGATCCACGCTTCCATGGTTGATTGTTTAATATATTATCTTTTGCCACAACCGCTTCTCAAAGAATACCCTCCAAATGCTCATAATCAGAAGGGACAAATTAAAACTATGGGTTTCTATGATACCCTCGCTACCTTTCTGCACAAACTTGGAAATGGACTTCAATCCAGTTCGATGAAACTTCCTCACAGTACCAACTCGACACCATAGAAAATTGGTAATGATGGAGTCTATTTTGTTAATAGTTGCTTGAGGAATGTGGAAGAGGTGCATCCAGTAGACCATAATTCTAAGCATAACAACATTTATCATTATGACTCTGCCACCCATAGAAATCCATCTCTTATCGCAGCTGGACAACCTCTTATTAAATTTAGTAATAGGCCAATATCAGTCCATTATCAAATGTTTTCTAGGCTTTAATTTGCATCCCAAATATTTAAACCCCCCAGACATGGATGATATATTGACCCCTAACATGCCAGCAATTTCAAGCATCACCAGAGTATCCACTAAATCAATGATCAACTCTATTTTTTCATGGTTGATATTGAGACCAAATGCCTTTCCGAAATCCACAAAAGTCATGTGAAATGATTCCCACAGAGAGAGCTTGGCTTCACGTGACAAAAGATGTCGTCCACAAACAATAAGTGGGAAATCCTACAACCTCTAGCGAGATTGCATTCCACGATAGACCCTTCGAAAGATTTGACCTTGATTGCCCTACTAAAAGCTTCCATAACTAGTATAAAATGAAGAGGAGATAATGCACATCCTTTCCTAAGGACCCTATGTGTTTTGAAGAATTAGGAAGGCTCACCATTGATGAAAACAACCATGGACATGATTTTAACTTCTTCGTTTTAATCGAGTGGACACACTCTTGCGCAGTAGAAATAGCATCTTGGATCCTCCTATTTGAAAAGAACCCAAAATGCTTCATAGAAATGTGAGACAATGTAATCTTCTTAATTTTATTAAACAATGTAAATTTTGAAATGGGAACTGATACGATTACCCGTTTCGTTGAGGTAGCAAAAAAGTGACTCGATTTTGAAAAGTGGTGATGCAGAATACACATTTTTTTAGCATAGTTTTTGACACTTCAATTTTTTTATGTACATTAGTTTTTATAATGTTAGTGATTTGCATGCTGATTTTAAAAAGTGTTGATTCTGCATCAGGCCCTTTTTTTAAAAGACCTATTTTTTTTACTTTAAATTTTCTAATGTATTAAATGCGAATAATTATGTTTTAAATTTAACAATTTTTGAAGTGGTCTTCTTCTTCATATTTTTCTTGTTTTTTTTTTGTAGTGAGGTTTTTATTTTTTTGCATAGTGAAAGAAGAAGGTCGATATTTTAAAGTTTCGATATTCTACATATTTATATATGGTTAATTAATTTTTCAATGCACATCAAATAATTGTCTCTAAAAAACAATAATTTTTAACAATTGACAAAAAAAAACCATTTTGACATAAATATAATTAAAAAATTACACATTTTGATAATTTTTGCTATAAATGACATGTCAAAATCACAATTTTTATAGGAAAAATTTAACAAAAGATGGTTAAATAATAGCTTTTTTAATGAATTTCACGTAAAATAATAATAATAATAATCACTCGTTTTTCAAAAAATAATTATTCACATAAAAATTAAAGCAACAATCACATAATACAAATATTGAACCCATAACAACATTAATTGAATGCTTATTCTTCGCATACAATGTCAAAGTCAAAACATTACAAGTATAACTAATTAATAGTTACAAAAAATGTGCTTGATTTCCAAACATAACTTAAATTTAATCAACAATATCACATAATCCAAACTCTTTATCCTCTAGAGTTTCATCATTGTCTTCTTCCATAATATTTTCTACTTCATTTTGCTCATTTTCCTCTTCTAATGGATCTTTGATGTCTGCGAATCTCCCAGTGTATGTCTTTCCAATCATTCCATACAATGGTGGTTGAGGTTCATTTGCCTTTTTTACCACACGTGATTCACTAAAATCTCCTTTCTTCAACCCAATTTCTTGCATTGCATCTGAAAGAAATTGAAGAGCATTAATTCTTTTCTAAATAAATTTGCATTGTATTGGATATTTTTCAATGGAAACACAATTTTTTCCTTTTTTGTAGGCAACATGCTAGTGTTGTACCTAATTATCAAGCACAAAATAAATAATGAAGTAAATTACTATAATGACATATAAATTAAGAAAGAAGATATTGAAATTCAATTCTATATAATAAAACTTACTTGAGCCAGAAATAAATCTAGAACCCAATCTCCTTCATTTGAACATATGTCTATAAGATAGTTAATCAATGACTGTGGCTTTTGATAAATGTTAACTATCTCTCATTTTGCTTCTTTTTCTTCATATGTTAGTTTTTTTCACAACAACATCATAAACCAGTACTTGGCTATGACTCTTTCCATCTACTCGATTAAAAAGCATAGAAATATAGCAATCATCTTTTTTTCCAACTACCAATATGGATGAACTCACAATCATTTATAAATGGTTGATCTTCATGGTTAAGAAGATTTGACTCTTGCATGTAACATGAAATAGTAAAAGTTAAATTAACTTGTACATAAATGAATTTTCAACATTAATCAAACATACATTTTCAATGTCTTACTATGTAAGCTGCATCCTTGAGTTTGTTTTCCCCCTTGAAGCTTGACAATAACATGCCAATTGTGTGTCTGAATGAAATGTCACAAATCTCCATAATGGTGATGATGTGACTTCTACAAATCCTGAAACCACTTTACTAAGAGCTTGATAAGTATAAGGGTCACTATCATAGTCAATGTTTGGGATATTGAAACTGTGGGGAATATCTGCAATAACCAGGGAATAATCCCTTTTAGGTATGAGTTTAGCAATGTCTTCACAGTCGCCTTGTATTACTTGATATTGAATAGTGTCAATCCCATTCCAAATGAAATGAGTAAGAGTTGGATCAAGTTCAACATTCCTAAGACATTGCTTCTTCAATCTTTCGATCTTAATTTTTTCAATAAAGGTTCTGAAACTATCTGGTGCTCAATTTGCATCCTTCCTCATCTTTAATAAAATAAACAAATATATGTATAAGTTATAAAACAAAAATAGTACACAGATGAATAAAAATGAATGTAGAAATCAACATACCTTTTTAAGTGAAGATAAAAATATTTTAATGTTGATGTAGAACTTGAATCTGAATAGTTGCGTACAACATCATCCAAACTATCTTCATTAAACAATTTAACCATTTGTTCTTGTATTTTCATGTAAACTTTGTGACTGAATAGATAAAGTAAAAAAATTTAATATAATGATATGTATAACAAATACTATAAAAAACAATATCTTATACTTAAAAGAAAATTATAATTTAGAAATAAGTAAAAATAATTCAACAAACTTACTTTTGAAATTACTCAGACATTTCCTCCAATGATAATTACCCTTACCTCACGCAAGATAATATTGCTTTGACAAGTTTTTCATCCTTCACTCCTTGCAATGCTCTCCAAGGTGTGATAGTCATATCTTCTGGAAGTTGTTTCATTTCATGACCTGATTTATTGTTGCTACATCAATGGTTTAGACCTTTAGACCTTTTGGTTTTTAATGCCAATGTTCTCCTAGATGCCAAAAATCTCATTAATCAATTTGCATATCTCTTCAGTTTTAAATGCCAACTAGAAAATGTTATCAATACTTCTGAATATATCAGTGTTTACTCTACCACCTTTTGAACTGATTTTCTCCTCAATTTGATAGCCTATTTCCATACAACATTCCTTTTGGAATTCTACAGTAACATTTATCTTATCCCCACCACATTTTTCTTCAAATTCACTATGAATAAATCGAACCCTTTGGATGAAATTCATAGACATCATATATTCATTATCTGAATTATGATCCCATGCCAATAAATTTTCTTTTGTATCTGATAAACCAACATAAATGATACATTTCATTGTTTCAAAACGTGGGTTATTGGGATATTTCTCCATAAATTGCCTTTGAGCTTCTACAAAATGGTTCCCCCCAAGCACATAATAATTGTATTCAAAACATTTTGACTTATCAAATGCTTCTTTGTTGGGAACTTGAACTGGATCAACAAGAAGCACATAATTAACCACATGAGCATATGGATTGTACCTCATCAATGTTTTCAAGTTGTGAACATGTAGGTGGTGTGGCTTTCTGATTTGATATTTACATTGTCCTTCACTTGGCTTATAGATTTGTCTCACATTAAGCTGAAATGTACGACCACCCTCAATTACATTTATCTTTGTCAAGTTCCGTCGAATGGAATTTTGTTTTGTTTTAATAATGTCATCCTCTAAATCAGCTCCTGGTGTAACTATTTCTTTGCTTTCTTTTGAATTTTCACTAGGATCTTCACTGTTGGTAATGACTACTTGAGAATGTTCAACTTTAATTTCCTTCCTCCTAACATTCTCATCATTAACTATAACAGAGACATTCATGGGCATTGCTACTTTTGGTCATTTATGGCTCTTCTCCTTTCTAACATCAGTTCTAATGTCATCATCAATAATGAAAATATATTCTTCAACGTCAGTTTCAACTTCCTTATCTTCAAAAGAAACTTCTCTATCTTTGCTAGATTTATCCACTAGAGGCATTTTTTTCCGATCCCTTGGATGTAGTTTTGTAGCATCATGAATTACTACTTTTTGCTTGTTTTCCATATCTTCTTCTGACCCTGAGTAGAAACTGCTGACAACATTCATAATATCTTGCTCTATGAAATGAATGCCTCCCAACATAATTGAAATATTTTCAATAAAATTTTGTCAAACAAAATATCATATGTCAATAAAAACTAAGTTATAAAAATATAATGAGACAATTACAATAGCACAAAAAAAATATATAAATAACAATACTTTCGATATCTTGTGCAATCTCATTTATGATTTGTTTAGACAACTTTGTAGATACCTTTGTCGTGTCATATAATGAAAATGATAACTGATATTTAATCTTGTCATGTGACTTGGGCGATTTTGTAAGTATATAAATAACTTCAATGTCCAGTATCAAACACATGTCTATGACCTTTCCCAACACCTCATAAATTCCATTATCGCTAGAGATATTAATATATAGATATATCTGCATATCTTCACCTTCTCTTTCCCTCACATACCATACATTTTCCGGAAGCTTCACTTCTTTTGATTTCTTCCAGTATGAAATCATCTTCTTATCATTTGAGGCACTTGATAGATTTGTATTTATCATCTCAGGTTTTCTTCGTTCAACAGTGCTTTTTGAGGATCCACCTTTAATTTTAGCAATATTTGGTCCAGAAAGATTCACATAAATCTTCTTTCATGTCATTTTCCTACAAAAAAATACACATATAAATCTATAAATTACAAAAAAATAATAGCTTAAATTAGCAAATGAAACGATAAATGAAAATTAATTTTGTAAAACATAACCTTTTAAAAAATAAAAATAAAAAATAAAAAAAAATGCAGTCCCCCCCTACTCCACCCCCACGGCCCAACAGACCTTCGGGGGTGGAGGCTTGATTCTTAGAAGCCCCTCGGAGGGGGTTGCACGTAGCCCTTCCTGCCCCACCCCGGTGGCTTCACGCAACAAAATGGAAACTAACCTTTCAATTGTGATAATCTTCTGTTGGATATGTTGTTGATATAAATGTAGCTGCTTTACAAATTCGCTCCAAGTCTTTTAACGAACCTCAAAAAACCTTGATGTGATGTGAGGAATAGTGATAATGAAATTTATGATATAGCAGAAATTACATAATTGTTTTACCACACAGTTAATGTGAGATTAATTCGTTTTTATAAAACCTTTAACATGTAAATTTTGTTATGGCAATATAGGGAACTATGATAAAATGAACATTACGGAATTTTTTTTACCGCACAGTGAATGCGAGATTAATTTGTTTTTATAAAGACTTTAACATATAAATCTTGTTATGGCGAT
Source organism: Pinus tabuliformis (assembly GCA_031772625.1). Classification (NCBI taxonomy): domain Eukaryota; kingdom Viridiplantae; phylum Streptophyta; class Pinopsida; order Pinales; family Pinaceae; genus Pinus; species Pinus tabuliformis. The sequence goes on from CM062817.1 coordinate 148,442,384, forward strand.
ATAGTAAATTATGATAAAGCGAACATTGCGGAATTTTTTTACCGCATGGTGAATGTGGTATTATTACTTTTTTATAAGAAGTTAACATATAAAGCATGTTATGGCAATATAACAATTTATTTTAAATGTGTGATAGAATATTTAATAAAAATTAATAAAAAAACATTCAATTGTCTAGTAAATGTTATATAGCTTAAGTAAAAAATTAATTTAGGTAAAAGATTTAGTTTACGATTTTAATTTAAAAATTTAGTTTAAAAGATTAATTTCATAAGAAAATTTTAGTTAAAAATTTTCAATAAATTGTAGAAGAAAATTATGGAGGAAGATACATGAAATGAAATTTTTGGAGGGAAATTTTCTAGCGAATTTTTTTTGAGGGAAACTTTGGAGGGAAATTTTCATTCTTTAAGCTATGTATTATCATTAGGAGAGAGTGAATTTCTATCATTCAATCCCTTCTGTTTGAAAGGTATGGATTCTTCTGATAGTGAAGTTTCACTTTGTGAAGCGTCAACATCATCATCACGAAACAACTTTATTCATATTGATGAATATAATGGAAATTATTCCACTATGAATAGAGAGTCAAATCTTCCACTTAGTCCTAATCCTATGGACCATAAGAGAAGCAGTGAAGAGCATGATGAATATTTTTGAATAAATAAGGTGTCGCGGATTCCACTTAGTCCTAATCCTATGGACTATGAGAGAAACAGTGATGAAGAGCATGATGAAGAATTTAAAATCAATAGAGTGTCACAGTGTCCACTTAGTCCTAATCCTATGGACTATGAGAGCAACAACGATGAAGAGGATGATGAAGAATTTCAAATGAATAGAGTGTCACAGTGTCCATTTAGTCTTAATCATATGGACTATGAGAGAAACAATGATGAAGAACATGATGAAGAATTTCAAATGAATAGAGTGTCACGGTGTCCACTTAGTCCTAATACAGTTGACTATGAGAGCAGCAGTGATGAAGAACATGATGAATCATTTCAAATGAATAGAGTGTCACGATGCTCACATAGTCCTAATCCTATGGACTATGAGAGAAAAAGTTATGAAGACCATGATGAAGATTTATAAATAAATAAAGAGTGGCAGTTTCCACTTAGTCCCAATCCCATGGACTATGAGAGAAACAGTGAAGAAGGCCATGTCGTGAAGCAAAATTATGAGTGTGGACACAAGCAATTCCTCTAGCTTGATAATGTGTCTAGCCACAACCAATAAATTCTATGGAATATTTCCTTAGGTTAGAACCAATTAATAGGGACTACCTCTTAGTACGCTTATCCCGTCTGGTGATGACCTTGCTTGCTCGCTCCAGCTATCTCTCGTTTCCTTATTCAAACACTTGAAACAAGTAAAAAACAACTGTGATAATAGACAAATTGTAATTCAACCTACTTAACAAGTCAAGGAACATTAAGCCATAAACATGTAAGATGACACATTATGTAGGAAATCAATTGATAGCTTCATATATATTAAATCAAGAAGAGATTACAACCATTGTCTTGACATTTCCGTTCTCCTCCGACAAAATCAGGTTCCCACACACTTCCTTTAGCATTCCATGATAGTTTTAAGGCTCTTCCCTTTAGGCTTCACACTAAACCAAATTCACACTTCTCTCTCACACAACTAGAGAGCTACAACTATGAATAGCTTGTTGTTTACTCCAAACATAATTAGCACTAGGACACCAACATTAACACTTCAACACTAGCTTGTTCTTGGGAAAAAGGGAGGTTTATACAGAATGAATGGAAGGGAGATGGTTCCTCTTCTCATGGGATAAGGTCTTATCTCTTGAGGTAGTTGCATCCTTATAGGGGAAAGGAGCCCAAACTAACATCCTCGACTCCATCTGGCTAAACCATTTACCATACTTTTGTTACGAAACTTCTAGAGCTGGAAGCTTCGACTCCTTATTTAAAAAACTTTCCAAAAGAGGATCGGTGCGACTGAAACAAATATCAATTTCTCCATTCGGTGCTAGGGACAGTTTTAATCCTTGCATATCAGTGCGAGAGGACAAGGGTCATTAGCGTTGGTCTTGTAAACTGGGAAATGATGCAAAAGGGAATTGTTCTGCACATGAAGGACACAATGGGAGTTTCTTCATGAAGGGAAAGCATGTAGGGTTCATTGTAGAGGTCCTCCAAGATTATGGAATGGGGAGTACAGGGACAGTGAAAAAATGCTATGTAATAGATGCTCCCTAAAGCGTGAAGGCTGAACTAGTGTGAGGGGTGAAATGCTTTATGAATCAGTGGGGGGAACTAGAGTTTTTCGTCAAAAAATATGCAAGCAAGTAAAAATACATATACATAACAAACTATGTCAAATGAGACATGAATCATGGTATGGATGCAACCATCTAGAGAATGATCATGTAAGTGGATTTAGGCATGGGCACAACCATCCGATAAAGAGGATCATATCGAAACTAGGGTATGGTTGCAGCCATCCAATAATGAGAAGGATCACATATGATAACTCATGGTATGGTCACCATCCATATGAAATAGACATGTATATCAACATAATCATGTCACACCGCTTTGTAACCTAGAATTTTGTAATTTGAGCCCAGGGTCTTGCGCTCCAACATGACCCGATCAAAGTACAAATTCTAACTTGTGAAGAGATGTGTTGATGTCGAACATGCTATAAAATTGCTTGATTACCAGCCGATGATGTAAAATGTTAACAAGCGCGAGAGAACCCACTAATAATGACAATGGTCCTCAAGATACTATCAACACAATTCACAAAATGTGCATAGAGAAACTGAAGTCAAACACCCGTGAAATCACCTGATCAAAAGCTAATGGTTTGAACTTGTTGTCGAGTGTGAAGAACTCGCCATTATGGCATGCAAGCTCTAGGGTACTGGAAGGGAGTCTCTCAGTCAACTTTTCGGATAATGAGCTGAAGTCGACAGGAAGCGACCCTGTCGAATGAGAGCCATAATGTATCCCACATCATCGACATGAGACAAAGTGATGCAAAATTATTTTGGATGATACAGAGAATCAGGGGTAAGTGTAACTGCAGAAGGACAACTCTTGAACATATCGACGATACGATTGGAATTTTGGTAGCTTTTGGATCCATAGGATCAGTGGTCATGATGATGTGGCAGAGAGAAAATGGAAAGAAATAATAAATGGCCCAACCCAGGAAGGTATACAATAAAAAGGAGGATACCCCATCCTGACATGAAGAAGAAAGTGTCATGTTCAAGAGTGAGCTGCTGACACAACTGATTAGATTTCCAAATTTTCCCACACCATTCCTGGCAGGTACCCCAATTATTTTTTTATCACAAGCTTGAAGGGGATATCATATGCTTGCATTGTAAGTTCATCCTTCGGACGAATCTGACCTAGTAAGTTTAACAAGCCCTAGGAAGGAGAATCTCATGTTTTTCATGGTGACGAATCCGAGGTCGTTTAATATTTTAATGAGTTCGACAAAGGTGCGACTCGATATCTTTTTCATGTTTAGAAAGTTTGAAAAATACATGGAAAAGAAAACTCCACATGGTCCCTTTTAGTACATTTGTGTCTCTCGAGCTCGGAAAGGTAGAAAATGATACTTGAGAGAATCGCTTGACCATTTCAATCAAGGAGTACCTTTTTCATAAATAGTGCATCCCAGCTCGAAAAATGGGTGAACATATACTGGGCGCACAACGTTTTGCATCCATTAACGAGTTCAAAACGATAAGGGCTCAGCTATCTTTTCGTGTTTAAAGGGTTGGAAAAGAGCTTGAAAGTGGACCCCCCATTTTATTCTCTTTTACGAGTCAAAAGGGAAAAATACTTGACAATATTTTCATTTTTTACGAGTCAAAAAGAGCTTAAAGGCGACCCACCCTGGAGGAAAGAGTGGCATAAAGGGTAGCAAATGGTTCCAGCAATGGAGGAACTGCTCAAAACATGTAATGGTCAAGAGGCTTGCTAATAAAACCACTCAATGCTACGGTTCCTCAGGAAAGGAAAAAACAACCAACTGAAAGCATATGATTGACCAAAGAGATGGTGGCAATGGAATAAAACAACCAAGGCTCATCTAGTAGAAATCAGCTGATTAAAACAACAATCACGAGATGTAAATTGGGCATGGGTTCATTTTTAAACAAGTTTGAACCATGGAGAACTCTGGTTGGATTCGGTTTCATATTTACACAAGCTTGAAACGAAAAACTATGCTTGAGTTTGGTTTCATTTTTACACAAGCTTGAAACATAGAAAAACTATGCTTGTGTTAAGTTTGCATGCCTCTAGCATAATGACTCAATCGAGATACATGCCCCCCCAAGCTTCATTTTAGTTAACTAGGTGAAAGAAATGAAGGTTCACTTTCGAGATCTTGGAAAGAATCGACTAGGATTTTACAAGATCTTAATCAAAGACTAGATTTGGAAAAGGGAGTCGCTTCATTTTTTAATGAGGTTGACACAGTAAAAAACCTATCCTCGAAACCCTTGTTTCATTTTTTAACCAATACAAATAACTATGCTCGGTATGTATGTTCATGACCCATAAGAGTGTTGGCATTTTGGCACAGGTGTGGCCCTATGGTACAGGTGTTGTCCTTGATGGCAACTCACTTTGGTGTCAGACCTCAGTTCAGGCGCTCAAAATGAAGGAAATCTTGTATACGTAGGTTCACCTTGCCGAAGACGCGTATACACACAGGTTATACGTTCAGAAGTCGCGTATGCGTATACACACACTTTTATGCACAGAAAAGCGCGTACATGGTGGGAAACTTATTTTTGTTCCATGGTTGTTAGTCCTTGGAATTTGAACCTATGGTTTTGGACCATGGTATCTCGTCAAAAGTGTTGACCCCAGGTTTTGGGCCCTTGGTATTGGTTTATTATGTTTTTGGACCGTGGTATTGTGGAAGGCCTAAAACTATAAAAGAGGAAGGAGATCATGTGACAAGGAATCATCTGAATAATTATTGAATATATGATAATGTACGAGATCTGAAATATTGGTGATTAACATTATGGAGCAGATCTGGACCTGAATGAAGGAGGAACCTTAGCGAAAAGAAGGATAAGTTCTATTGATGGGTCATAATCTCTTGGCTTGAATGATAATATCTTTGCATGATTTTGATCTGTTATATCTGGCGCATGCGTGATCTATAAATCTGATAATCTAGGTTAATCAATGCCTGAATACTTCAAAGAGTGAATTATTTTTGTATATTTGTACGCAGGTTCAGTTCAGCTAAGGCGCGTATATACACAGGTTCAGTGAAGGAAAACAACGTATACACAGGTTGTTCCATACAGAGAAGCGTATGCACGCAGGTTTCAGGCCATTAAAGTAGCGTATACATTTTGAGTTGTGTTTTTGCTACTTCTATTTATTGCTGCAGTGTTCTGGGTTCAGTTTTGGTGTGTGGTACTGTTACTATGATCTGGGTACAGTCGTCAGAGAAGTGTTTATGTTGATTCAGTTTTGATTGGTGAAAATGTGATTGGTTGATGCAGAAATTCTTGATGTTATTTATGGATCCAGTATGAAAATTTATGAAACGTGGTCCCTGAAAGAAAGAGAAGGTTGTAGCCTTCTGTAAGCCAGCACCTACGTACTAGTATCTTGGCTAGTGCAAGAGCTAAGGGGGTTGTAGCTCCCTTCCAGGAGAAGCTAGAAAACGAGAGAGATTTGTAGCTCTCTGCAGGTTGCAGCTTGCGTACTGGTAAAGGACTGCACCAGTACATTTGTAAAAAGAAGTTTCTAATTAAAGAAAAGATAGAGATGAATTGCAGCAGGTGGTTTTCACCCACATTGGGTTTCCACCTTATATCTTGTGTTCTTGTGTGTGATTGTCTTTCTGCTCTGTTTTACTGTTTCTGGTTACTGGTTATTTGCTTCTGAATCACAGATTAACAATCAACATCAGAAAGATAAAGTAAATTAAAAGTTTGCATTATATACGCGGGTTTTCTTCTGCATAGTTGCGTATATACGCGGGTTTAATTAACTGAAGTAGCGTATAGCATTTGATTTTGAAAAAGGAATATTTGACTTAATAATACTGATTCACCCCCCCCCCCCCCCCCCCCCCTCTCAGTATTATTTCCAACAATTGGTATCAGAGCAGGTCCTTCAGAAGAAGCTTGATCGCTTGAAGGAAGATCATTCATCATGAGCAACTACGAGAGGGAAGCATCAATCAGGCCACCGATTTTTGATGGGACAAACTTCGTTTATTGGAAGGTAAGAGTTACTGCCTATCTTTAATCTCTTGGTACAGATGTCTGGGATATCATAGATACAGGGTATACTTTTCCATCAGCAACTCCTACAGATCCGGCTGAAAAGAAGAAATATGAAACAAATGCAAAGGCGGTCAATACTTTATTAGGATGCCTATCTCAATTAGAATTTGTCAAGATAATGCAGTTTAAATCCGCAAAAGAGATATGGGACAAGATTGTTCTGAGCTATGAAGGAGATGATCAGGTAAAACGAGCAAAACTTCAAACCCTCAGGATTCAGTATGAAAATCTCAGGATGTATAATGATGAAAGTGTGGCTAACTATTTTCTTCGTGTAGATGAGATTGTTAATTGTATGAAAAATTTGGGTGAAGAAATAAAAGAGGCTGTTGTGGTTAAAAAAGTTCTAAGATCTTTGTCCCCTAGGTTTGAATCTAAAGTTTCTGCAATAGAAGAAAAAGAGAATCTACAAAGCCTTAAAATGTCACAGCTGCATGGAATTCTAACTGCTTATGAAATGAGGAAAGGAGGTCCATCAGACAGGAGAGAAGCTAACTACAAGGCTTCAGGTAAAGGCGAGTACTATGAGTCAGGACACGTGTCAGAAGAAGAAGAAGAATCAAATTTTGTCAGAAATCTTCAACGGGGTACTGGGTGGTTCCGAGGTAATTTACCTTTCAAATGCTTTGCTTGTGGAAGAGTTGGTCACTATGCTGCCAAATGTCCTCACAAGGATAAGATTGACAAAGGGAAGGAACCTGTTAGATGGAACAAGAAACAAAATGCAAATAAGAAAAGCCATTACACTCATGAAGATAGTGATGGACTTTCAAATAGTGACGAAGATGAACGAGGTAATAAGTATAAACTTTTAATGGCTTTTGAAGATGATGACTACAAGGATGCTATAGATGTAGAAGGTTTTTATAAAGAGATATCTAATCTCAAAATTTGCGTAGAAGAGAAAAATGTGATTATTGATTCTCTGCAATGTCAACTGGCTGAAAGGGAAAAACATCTTGAAAATTTGGAATGTGAAATTTTTGGTCTTAGAAAGGAGATTGAGAAAACAAAAGCTATTAATCTTAAATTTGTTAAAGGATCTAAAACTCTAGATGAGATTATTAATGTGCAACGTTCTCCACTAATTAAGACAGGTCTGGGATATAATGAATAAACATCTCAAGCATCCACCTCCAAAAGTTATCTTGATGCAGCAAGGAGGAGCGAGCAAAGGCCTAATAGAAATCATCAGGTATATCAGGGACAATTTACCTCAAGAACGAACAAAGACTATCAAGAAGATTGGGGGTGTTATAGACATTTTTGGGCACTACAACCCCAAGAATGAAATTTCCGTAAACCAAGGGCTCCTAAGTCCCTAAAAGTGTTGTTCTAACCTTTAATCAATTTTCAGTTGATTAAAGGCCAGAAAAAAACTGCTCAAAACTGGTCAAAACAGGATCATTTCAGCTGCTCCATAGGCAAAGTGTGTTGCATCTCACCTAAATACACTGTATGGGTGTGTTGCATTTCAAAAATCCCTTCTATGGGGTGCGATGGGTGAGAAGTGACAAATGGCAATGTCATTCCGCGAGGTGGAGAGGCATGGAATCTTCCATAAACTTCTCCTATGACACTTGCCTCTCTGAATTCGACCAAGGATGAGTAAGAGATCATCAATCTCCAAGTGGAAGCAAGAACTATCAGAGGGAAGATACTAATCAAATCACAAGCTGACTCATCTCCCTTACAGATATCTATATATGGATCCCTCATCCCAGAGATCCACAAGCTGGAATTTTGCATATTGTAAGGAATTGCTGTTGGTTTCTTGAGACAACATCAGAGTGTTGGGTGATCTAAGCTTTGTATGAGGTGAAGAGGGGCTTACTTGCTGAGAGGATGATGCTGGGTCAGAACAACTGGTTGTAACTTCCTTGGCTTTTTCTTGTTTATCAATAAAGGCTATTCGAGTTTTCCTCCATACTCTTGTATCATTTATGTTTTATGCATTTGTATGGTCAATTTACATCTAATCCTATATTGTTTATGATTATAGATCGATGTTCTTGTATAGTGCTATGCTACTGTGATCTTATAGGTACTCTATGAATCTGGGTGTGCAAGGGAACAAGTAGTGAAAGACTATCAAGAGAGAGAGGAATCGAGCTAGGAGATTAGCGCAAGACAGAGGTTGGTCTTCTTTATTCTTCTCTCATCTATATTTCATAAAGGAAAAATGAAAGTAGCTTTACTTTGTTTGTTTCTAAGGTAGCTATCACACCTTCATGGGATAAGCAGTTATGTGTAGACACTTTTCCCTGTAACAAAATGGCGACTCCACTGGGGACGAATTAGTTTGTTTGTTTATCTTCCTTGTTGTTTATTTTATAAACTTACAGACGGAGCCTGAAGTCGAGCCAGGTAGCTTTCGAACTGCATTTGCTATGCAAATGCAAAGTAGATAAATGCCGCTTCAGTCAATCTCAGGGATTCGTTTATGATTTAAACAACTGATTCAAAAACTCTCTGATTGCCCTTATGGTAGCTCTTAGAACCTCTTTAGATCTACCCTTGATTGTTGCATTACTGATTACCATTTGCTCGGCCAAAACCCATGAACTGAACTGCAAACTGTGACCCGAAACCCAAGCAAAGTCTCGTCTCTGGCCCAGCGCAGGTACTGTTCTGTGAATCTGAAATTCAGCGCACTTCCCGAGTGTAGTAGGTGCGCTGCATTTCAAATTCCCTGTGTTACAGGTGCGCTGATCAGACTAGGTATTGTTCAGTTTTGGTTTCTGTGATTCATTCTTTCCAGTTCTATTCATGAATTTTGCTGTCTGTAATCAGTATATCTCTGTTTGAAACCCCTTTTCCTTGTTGTTATTCCGCCTCCTTTGTGCAAAAGAACTGTACATGTTTTTGTGTATTTGTTGAGTCATTTTCAGTTCTCCTTTGCAAAAAGTAACGTAATCGTACTGTCGTCCTTTGATTTGAAAGTGTCGCAAGTGTCGTTTTCAGTCATAGGAAAGAGTTTGGTTGCTATTGATAGTTGATTATCCTGTTACTATTGTATTTGGTCTAAATTTGTAGTTTTTCTAGTGTCAAAAACAAGTATTCGTTTCCAAATCGTAAAATGTTGTGATTGTCTCCATTTTTTATTTTGAAAATAAACTTGTTAATAATTGTCGCTTGAAAAGTAATTCAGATTTGTGCATTAGCTTTCTTTTTACAATTCACATACTAAGAAAGCCGAAAACAAATACATGCATGTGCATTTGCATTTAGACTGTTTGATTGGTTTGATTTAGGACTGTGCATTTAGTGTGTGCTCTTTGCTCTTTGTGAAAGAATACTGTCTCTCTTTCCTTAGTAGCTAGGGTTTTCATTGCACAAGGAAGATAAAAGATTGTTTATCATCTTAGATTGCATTTTAGGAATTATACATCTACATCTCGCGGTGAACCTGAAAGGCAAATTTCATAAACAAGATCAACTATAAAATAAATTCAATGAATCTAACAACGCTTTGGAACCTAACGCACAACATCTAGAAGTCTAAGCTAGAGACGTATTCCGGTGTCGTAAAGCCTGGTAACTGTTGTTCTCACTGATGGTTGGGTGATTCCTCCGCTTTAAGACGATAAGTGCTAGTACGGAATTGTGCTCCCACGTACCGTCGAGTATATTTTGGGAGACCCCAATAGGTTTAATCCTTTATCCATAGGAAGCCGTGTCTGCCACCCTATCGATCACAATGCACTAAACACAGCATTCGGGAAGATTGACTGCCGTACCGTAAAAAGTATTCTGCAGTTTTGTGATTGGTTTGGTAATCCCTCTACCTAGATTTCCAGAGCAGTCCCTTTCGTTCCTTTTCAGACTCCTTAATGGAAAAGGTCCATCTGAGCACTTGTCACTTCAGGCTCATTAAAAGTCGAAGGCGACTAGAGTCATCTTTTGTTTTTTCTCGACTCTTGAAAATTGAAAAAGCAAGTTGTGTCAAAGCGTCTAAAATTCATCTAATTCAGAAACATACTTCCCCTTGATTTTTAGTTGATCGAGTAATCCGCAATCGTGGAAGAAAGTCAATTGAAACCCCCTCGTTCGCGGAGGCTTACGAGTCAACCGTCTTTGTCTCCGGAATCGAAACAAGTACGGACAAAGCAAACTCGTTTAACCAGTTCTGAATCTCCTGGTAAAGTTAGAACAAGTGTTCCAACAACATCAAAGACTCCGGTTACTCCAAACATTTCTGGTATCCCTGCCTTTACAGAAGAAGTTCAGCAGCCTGTTAGCACTAAAATCTGCCTTAGGCTGAGGAAGGCAAAACTCAAGGCAACATCAAACCAAGCTCAGCCTCGTAGCTAGCCCTACGAGGACAGGAGAGGGCTCTCTGCGGGTCTATCTCGGCAAAAGGTCTTCAAAGGGGCCGAGATGACTCAAAATTAATACTAATTTTAGGCTAGTAAAGAGATAGGAAATTTTGATTTTGATTTTTGAGTTTTTTGTTGGAAAACGGGAAAACCAATTTTGGGTCCGGGGATTGAGGTTAGATCTTTGTAGATTTTGAGTTGGGGCGAGGTAGGCAATAGTCTTGATGTTTTTGATCAGGTGTATGGATGGATCAGAACAACAAGGAGCTGAAGAGGGCAAAGGAGAACATGGATCCTCTCCAAACTGACGAAAACATGTAAAACTAAACAAATTTTAAAGGAAGAGCACTGTGAACAATGAATTCAACCGCATTTACTCATTCATTTAGTTTCAGAAGCATAAGAAGGAATGACATACATGTAAACATGAATAAACTTACAATAATTGAGAAAAAACACCACCAAGAACTGAAAGCCACAAGAATCCCAAAAGGTGCTGCAAAATCTCTGAACTTTCCTTAGCCAAAATATGAAAAATATGTACAATAGTGTGCCAAAATCTTCCCAAGAGTCCAACCCTTGCTACTGACTAAAAATTTACATCATATAGACCAAGCTAACCTATTCCCTAACCTCTAGGGGTCGAGCTCCTCCTTCTAGGAGTAGTTTGGACCAATTCTAAACAAGGAACTGAAATCTAGGTAGTCAAACAACTAACCCCTATATGCTAGGAAACTGATTCATTACATTAAATTTTTGCTATTTTGTGGATGAATCATCTAGAATAGGTAAATAAGTACCAAATTTACATCATGTACATTAAATTACATCAATCTGGGTCAAAAATCACATCAAGAGGTGAAACTGGTCATGACTGGCCGAAATTCTGAGCTGGAAAGTGAAAAATTGACCAAAAATCTCTATGCGTAGTGCCCTGATCTCTATGCATAGCGCACCTTTCAGCATGTTTTTGGGGAACTTCCCGACATCCAAATTGAGCTCATGATAGCCCGTTGGAAAGCCCTAGATGTCTACTTTCCAACCCAAGTGGAATTTTTCAATTTAGAGCTCATTTTCCCCTCCAAAACTGCATTCTCCCAGAAGTACTTCCTGCTGTTGCATAAGGTGGCAACAAGGTGGTTTTCATGGTGTTTTTAGGCCTTTTGATCATCCAAAACTTGATGAAATGCTTCGGAAATAACTGAGCATGCATAAATTACCATGAAAAACCCAAAAATACAAAGTTTCCCTCCAGAAAGTGTCCCAATCAAAAGCGAGCACGTCGACGCGCTACTCGTAGAGTTGAAAAAACTGTTTTTGGGACCAAAAAATTTCAAAATGACAAAAATCTCTCCGAATTTGCTCAAATTCGGAGTGAAGACCCTCCATCATGTATCATGCCCAGCCAACAAAGCCTCGGCCAAAACTCGAAGTGGATCTAGCCTCTTTCGCCGTTTTAATGCGCTACTCAACCTGCTTTTCAAAATCTTCATTTTTGCTTTGTCGACATGCATGCGAGCCCAATAGTGATGTTTCATGTGACAGAGCATGTCTTTGTCTCTATTGGCCTTTGCCAGCAACTTCTCTAAGTGGATGTTGACCCTCTCAAGCCAAAACTCTCAGTTAGCCTCTACCTCCTGCTTATAAACTGAATCTGTGTCTGACATGGCTTTGAAAACAAGATGTCTGCAATATGTATGTTGATATAGGTGTAGTGAAATCAAAAGTTCAATGTATGCTCAAAACCTAAACATGTTACATGTGTACCAAAGCATCATAGGAAACAAGCCACAGTGGTAATAGCTCTGTTTAAGTAGATTGGCATAAAATAGTCACTGCTTTGATCACAAGGGAATTTGACAAATGAGCAAAAAGTGTAATGTGCACCCTTTGCAATGTTGGCTAAAACATTACAAATGAGTATGAGACTGTATTTCACCAATGGAGAATGGGAAAATATTCACCAAGCCACCCACATGTCTTTAAAAACCCTAAGGAATGATTTTGGTATGTGCATAGGGTTTCACTTTTCTACACCCAACACATCAAATTTCCCACCTTAAACACACTACAAACATTTTAAAATTGACTGAGCAGCCATGAAAAACCTACTTGCAAGCTTTGGAGTCGATTTGGCAAGATCTGGTCGCATTAACAATTTTTTTTTTGGGGCTGTGACTGAGTGCGTAGCACTCGAACCCAACACATAGCGCACACCTGTATGCGTAGCGCCTTTGTTTTTTTACACTGGCCAGTGAGACCCAGTGTGTAGCGCACAGACCCAATGCGTAGCACATTTTGTAAGAGGCGTTTGGAGGCCTTCCCGGTGTCGAAATTAGGCGTAGGATAGCTCGTTGGAAAGGTCTCTAAGTCTACTTTCCACTACAATTAAAATTTTTCAATTTTGTGTTTATTTTCCTTGTAAAACTCAAATCTCCCAAGACTGGTCAAAATGTGCCAAATGAGGCTACCTCAAGGTAGAGTGCTGTTGCAATCAACTTTTGAATGCCTTCCTCAATTCCAAATTGAGATAATGATAGTTCATTGAAATTATATTTTTGTCTAGTTATCCTTTGACTTATCAAGCAAGTCATTTGACCAACCAAGCTAGGAGAAAACTTGATTTTCCCAAGGTCACTTCAAAGGTGAATCAATTCTCCCGAGGCGATTGTATTTTTGACATTTATCTAAAACCATGACACCTTTGTAAAAAGTGAAGGAGGTTTTCTTCCTTGGCATGTTTTGGACAAAAACCTCTCGCAGGTTTCCCAAATTCATCTTTTATTGCTAAGAAACATCATTTGAGTAAAACCTACCCTGATGTGTGGAACAAGAGATTTTGTCGAAATGAAGCGAAATGAAGGGGATAAGAGGCTTCTAAATTCTTGGGGAAATTTTTGGAAGTTGGGAGGGATGTTAGGAAGCAGGGTAAAGTGGAATCTTAGAGATCAAGTGAGGGGAAGGGGTCCAAAAGGGAAAAACACAGGCCCAACCTAGAAAATTGCCAAGTTGTAGCAAGAAACTAGGGTTTGTGCAAAAATGAGGAATTTGGTGGATCTAAGGGATGGGAAGTATTTAAGAAGGTACATGAAGGATAGGGGAAGGTGTATGAAAATCTGGATACAAGTTTTGCTAATGATTTGACCATTCAAGAGAAATTGCCTTCAAAACCCTAGGAGAGGGAAATGAACCTTGCCTAGGCGCAACTGAAGCATGAACAAGGTGTAAAATGACCCAATGGAACCTGACATGATGATAACAACCCTCTGAATGATGATAGACTCAGCTGAATAGTTACATAGACTGACATTTGGGAACTTTGAAAGGAGTGAAATCAAACCCTAGACCTAATGCCTAGTGACCAAATTTTGCTTGAAGACTCACTGAAATGACAAAATTTGACTTTGACACTCTGAGACCACTTTGTAAGAGCATATTTGATCATTGGAGGAAGGCTGGAAAGACTGACACTAACATTGGCTCCAATGGGGATGGTAGCTCCTTGGAGGTGCCAAGAACGACAGATCTTTGGGAGAGCAGACCAGTGCCTTCATCCATTGGGCGATGGAATCATTATTTTGAACAGATAACACAAAACCTTTGACACATTTATTGAATGAAAAATTGACTGAAAACTGACTAAAACTTGACTGAAACTTGACTCAAACCGACTCGATGGCACACTGAAATAACTTGAAAAAACTAACTCAACAGACCAAACACAAATGACTCATGATTGACTTAAAACAACACTTTACAAGGCTTTTGGAAAAACGGCAGCAATCCATCAAGATTTGGAATCATGATGACAACCACCTGCATACTAATGAAATATGTACAATCATGTATAATTGGCTTTCCAATGTAATCAATCAAGCAGATGGCTTCTTGACTGATTTCCCTGATCAGATCTGTTTGTCAACAATACAAACAGATAATTGGGCATCCAAAAACATAGCTGACCATGATCTCCTTCATCACTGAACACTGCAATAATCACTTTCACTGCTGACTGTAACAAATCTTCCATTGGATCTTGAAAAACATGAAGATTTACCACCTGTTGAAGAAACAAGTCTTTCTCTTCTGATTCTGATCTGTCTTTATCATGTACATCAGTAAAAGTATGCTCCTGGGCTTCAAAAAACTCTGAACAGGTAGATGAGCAGATCTCCTCTTGTAAAAACATTTCAACACATGAAACATATGAACAATTTGAAAGGTAATCCTGTATGCTCTAATCTTCTGTAGTCTAACAATATGGTAGGTCATCTTCATATGATATCACAACAAAATTATCAAGTTCCTTATTACATTCTTCAATCATAAGGAAAGAAACTTCAGCTGATTCTTGAAGTGCAAAAATGACATTTCTATCATCTACCATAAATTCATCCGAAGGAACTGTTTCACTTACTTGAATGAAGATTTCATCTTGCTTTTCATGAACATTTGAATCCAAAACTCTGTCTATGATCTCAACAACAGAGCTCTCTTTGATGGGCTTCAGCACAAGATATGCTTGGTCATTATAATTTGAATCTAGTTCTGAAATACCTGGCTTGACTGCATCACATTCTGAAATTGAATCTTGACTACCCTGCACGCTGTCTTCTTCTGTGGGCAGATCTGAAATGACACTTTCTCTTTCATCATTTTCAGCCATATGGCCATATTCAACCTACTGATCTTGATTCTGCTGTAAAATTTCTTGATCATCTTGATGGGTATCCACTAGGTTCTCTTCATGTTGCTGAAATGGATTCTCATACAGAGCCTCCATGATCTAATCATCCATAAAATTATCATCTTCATAATATTTCTCAAGGCTTTCAATAAAAGTAGAAGCATGTTTGCAACAGTCAAGAACTAAATTTAATGATGGATAAGATGCTTGATATATTTCAATGAACAAGGCATGAAAATCATTTAAACAGTAAATATAGGCCAGCGGCAAATTTTCATACCAGGATTGGGCTTCACCTTCCAGAGTGGCTAGGAATATCTTCATCAAGCAATCTTTAGGAAAATCCACCTTCAACTTGCGAATATGAATATGAAATCTAACTAGATGTAAAGCAGCATCCTTCTTATCATCATCGTTAAATGTAGGCAGATTCCTTGACCAATCTAGCTTGGGCATCTTATTTGGAAAACCTGGAATGTGATCTCAGCTCATGGGAGCATATCTTCTTGTGATTCGGTCCATCTTGAAAATCTCACAGCTATTGATCTCCCTGCAGTGAAGTCACCATGAAGCATTGATTTCTGAATTTTCCAGTGAATGAAGTCGCAAGGTGAATGATTTCAGCCTTCTTATGCCTGATCGTTGTCCACCATCAACAATCAGATCTGAACTTGATACATCTACTGGGGTAGTTAACAAGTTAGATGTCACGTTTACAAGCTATACCGGAGATTGACTGAAGCAACGTTTATCTACTTCCGCTAATGCAAAGTAAAAGCGTTTCGAAGGCTACCTGGCATAACTTCAGGCTCCGTCTGTAGCTATAAAACAAATGACATCAACAAGCAAACCATTTTTTCCCCAGTATGATCGCCACTATGTTAGCGCTCAAATCTGCCTCAGGCTGAGGAAGGCAAAACTCAAGGCAACATCAAACCAAGCTCAGCCTCGTAGCTAGCCCTACGAGGACAGGAGAGGGCTCTCTCCGGGTCTATCTCGGCAAAAGGTCTTCAAGGGGCTGAGATGACTCAAAATTAATACTGATTTTAGGCTAGTAAAGGGATAGGAAAGTTTGATTTAGATTTTTGAGTTTTTTGTTGGAGAAACGGGAAAACCAATTTTGGGTCTGGGGATTGAGGTCAGATCTTTGCAGATTTCGAGTTGGGGCGAGGTAGGCAATAATCTTGATGTCTTTGATCAAGTGTATGGATGGATCAGAATGACAAGGAGCTGAAGAGGGCAAAGGAAGACATGGATCCTCTCCAAACTGACGAAAACATGTAAAACTAAACAAATTTTAAAGGAAGAGCACTGTGAACAGTGAATTCAACCTCATTTACTCATTCATTTAGTTTCAGAAGCATAAGAAGGAATGGCATATATGTCAACATGAATAAACTTACAATAACTAAGAAAAAACACCATCAAGAGCTGAAAGCCACAAGAATACCAACAGGTGCTGCAAATCTCTGATCTTTCCTTAGCCAAAATATGAAAAATATGTACAATAGTGTGCCAAAATCTTCCCGAGAGTCCAACCCTTGCTACTGACTGAAAATTTACATCATATAGACCAAGCTAACCTATTCCCTAACCTCTATGGGTTGAGCTCCCCCTTCTAGGAGTAGTTTGAACCAATTCTAAACAAGGAACTGAAATCTAGGTAGTCAAACAACTAACCCCTATATGCTAGGAAACTGATTCATTACATTAAATTTTTGCTATTTTGTGGATGAATTATCTATAATAGGTAAATAAGTACTAAATTTACATCATGTACATTAAATTACATCAATCTGGGTCAAAAATCACATCAAGAGGTGAAACTGGTCATGACTGGCCGAAATTCTGAGCTGGAAAGTGAAAGATTGACCAAAAACCTCTATGCATAGCGCACCTTTCAGCCTGTTTTTGAGGAACTTCCTGACATCCAAATTGAGCTCATGATAGCTTGTTGGAAAGCCCTGGATGTCGACTTTCCAACCCAAGTCGAATTTTTCAATTTGGAGCTCATTTGCCCCTCCAAAACGGCATTCTCCCAGAAGTACTTCCTGCTATTGCATAAGGTGGCAGCAAGGTGGTTTTCATGGTGTTTTTAGACCTTTTGATCATCCAGAACTTGATGAAATTCTTCAGAAATAACTGAGCATGCATAAATTACCATGAAAAATCCAAAAATACAAAGTTTCCCTCCAGCAAGTGTCCCAATCAAAAGCGAGCGCGTCGACGCGCTACTCGTAGAGCTGAAAAAATTGTTTTTGGGACCAAAAAATTTCAAAATGACAAAAATTTCTTCGAATTTGCTCAAATTCGGAGCGAAGACCCTCCATCATGTATCATGCCCAGCCAACGAAGCCTTGGCCAAAAATCGAAGTGGATCTAGCCTCTTTCGCCGTTTTAATTCTCTGCTCAATCTCCTTTTCAAAATCTTCATTTTTGCTTTGCCGACATGCATGCGAGCCCAATAGTGATGTTTCATGTGACAGAGCATGTCTTTGTCTCTATTGGCCTTCGCCAGCAACTTCTCTAAGTGGATGTTGACCCTCTCAAGACAAAACTCTTGGTTAGCCTCTACCTCCTGCTTATAAACTGAATCTGTGTCTTACATGGCTTTGAAAACAAGATGTCTGCAATATGTATGTTGATATAGGTGTAGTGAAATCAAAAGTTCAATGTATGCTCAAAACCTAAACATGTTACCTGTGTACCAAAGCATCATAGGAAACAAGCCACAGTGGTAATAGATCTGTTTAAGTAGATTGGCATAAAATAGTCACTGCTTTGATCACAAGGGAATTTGACAAATGAGCAAAAAGTGTAATGTGCACCCTTTGCAATGTTGGCTAAAACTTTACAAATGAGTATGAGACTGTATTTCACCAATGGAGAATGGGAAAATATTCACCAAGCCACCCACATGTCTTTAAAAACCCTAAGGAATGATTTTGGTATGTGCATAGAGTTTCACTTTTCTACACCCAACACATCAAATTTCCCACCTTAAACACGCTACAAACATTTTAAAATTGACTGAGCAGCCATGAAAAACCTACTTGCAAGCGTTGGAGTCGATTTGGCAAGATCTAGTCGCATTAACATTTTTTTTTTTTGGGGCTGTGACTAAGTGCATAGCGCCTAAACCCAACACATAGCGCACACTTGTATGCGTAGCGCCTTTGTTTTTTTACACTGGCCAGTGAGGCCCAGTGCGTAGCGCACACCTGTGTGTGTAGCGCACACCTGTGTGCGTAGCGCACAGACCCAACGCGTAGCGCATTTTGTAAGAGGCGTTGGAGGCCTTAACAGTGTCAAAATTGGGCGCAAGATAGCTCGTTGGAAAGGTCTCTAAGTCTAATTTCCACTACAACTAGAATTTTTCAATTTGGAGTTTATTTGCCTTGTAAAAAGTCAAATCTCCCAATACTGGTCAAAATGTGCCAAAGGAGGCTGCCTCAAGGCAGAGTGCTGTTGCAATCACTTTTTGAATGCCTTCCTCAATTCCAATTTGATCTCATGATAGTTCATTAGAAATATATTTTTGTCTAGTTATCCTTTGACTTATCAAGCAAGTCATTTGACCACCCAAACTAGGAGAAAACTTGATTTTCCCAAGGTCACTTCAGAGGTGAATCAATTCTCCCGAGGCGATTGTATTTTTGACATTTCTCTAAAACCATGAGACCTGTGTAAAAAGGGAAGGAGGTTTTTCTTCCTTGGCATGTTGTGGACAAAAACCTCTCTCTGTTTTCCCAAAGTCATCTTTGATTTCTCAAAAACATCATTTGAGTAAAACTTACCCCGATGTGTGGAACAAGATATTTTGTCGAAATGAAGCGAAATGAAGGGGATAAGAGGCTTCTAAATTCTTGGGGAAATTTTAGGAAGTAGGGAGGGACGTTAGGAAGTAGGGGAAAGTGGAATCTTAGATATCGAGTGAGGGGAAGGGGTCCAAAAGGGAAAAACACAGGCCCAACCTAGAAAATTGCCAGGTTGTAGCAAGAAATTAGGGTTTGTGCGAAAATGAGGAATTTGGCGGATCTAAGGGATGGGAAGTATTTAAGAAGGTACATGAAGGATAGGGGAAGGTGTATGAACATCTGGATACAAGTATTGCTAATGATTTGACCATTCAAGAGAAATTGCCTTCAAAACCCTAGGAGAGGGAAATGAACCTTGCCTAGGCGCAACTGAAGCATGAACAAGGTGTAAAATGACCCAATGGAACCTGACATGATGATAAAAACCCTCTGAATGATGATAGACTCAGCTGAATAGTGACATAGACTGACATTTGGGAACTTTGAAAGGAGTGAAATCAAACCCTAGACCTAATGCCTAGTGACCAAATTTTGCTTGAAGACTCACTGAAATGACAAAATTTGACCTTGACACTCTGAGACCACTTTGTAAGAGCATATTTGATCACTGGAGGAAGGCTGGAAAGACTGACACTAACACAACCAGAGAAGGACAGTAGTATCGATCCTAGTCTGAGGGTAAACACTTGTATCACTGAACCAGTTCCATCTACAACTGGTTCGGAGAGTGTTGCTACTCAAACATCTGTCACTGCAGATTCCATACCTTCTTCGGCACCAGAAATATTCTACGGACCTGATGGTCTACCCCTTCCACCTGGTCTGATTGCTATAGAAGAGATTGTGGAAGATCCTCTAGCTAGTGCTCCATCGCAATTTGGAGTCGGGATCACTCTGTATCCTTCTTCATTAGAAATTAGTCTACCGCCAGCGGAAGATCCTGTAGAATTGCTAGGTAATATTTTGGATAGAATATAAATGTCTAAACAACCGTCAACATCTAGGACTGTGTCGTCTGACACAGCGACGACGGAACTTCCTACTATCACTCCAACAATGTTCGCCGGTATACCATCTGCCCCAACTAGTTCTCAATCACTAGAAGGAGCCCACTCAGGGGCTATTTCGACAGTATGGTCTGTTCCTGTTTGTTCATCCGGAATAATATCCGGAAACTCTTATGTTGAGTCTCAACAAATTGATCCATTTGGAGGTCAATTTGGGCAGTCCGACCCTCAAGGGCAAACCATTCCCTTAAGTACCGGATTACCACCGTATGGGGGGTAGTATACCCTTTCATTATCCCCTCCGAGAGGACAGCCATACGGGAGTTCACAAAAAAATTCGGGTTATGCTAGAATTACATCAAGCGGTTGGGTACCGATACTACCTCAACAACCAAGAGTTGTATATTCGATGCAACAATTCTTACCTATGTCAAGTATACCAACTACGCCAGCTATTGTGACGGTGTCGCAAGTTCAAGCGCTGCCTGTTGTATGCCAACCTCAGGTTTCTCAGGTTGTAATGCAACAGCCCCTTGACCCTGCAACTCAACCACAATCGCCGACTGGTGGAATGACACAGGTTCAAACGGGTACAATTACCCCTCATCTTGGTCAAACAGTTAGTATCATGCAACAACACATGGCTTCACAACCATGGCTAGTGCAATACCAACAATCGCAGTTCCAACAAGTATACCAAGGTTCTGAGCAACAAATCTTTGCGAATAGTGGGCAACCGTATATTCAAAACGGTCAAAATCAACCATTCTACAATGGTCATGTCCACCAACCTTACCAGAGTTACCAGCATCAAATGCATTATGCTGGTATGCAAAGACCAATTGCTCAGGCAATCCCATCTTATCTTGGGTATGCTTCGCCTAACCTGAATCAACAGTTACCCTTCATGGCGACTTTAGAGTTACCTGATTTAAATAGGTTAACAAACGATCTAATCGCTTACGCCCCTTGGTGGCCAGCAATTCCACATAAACTTCCATCAGATATTCCTAAATTTAATGGAAATCCAGGTGAAGATCCGTAAAATCATGTGATGACCTTTCATCTGTGGTGTTCATCAAACACCCTAAACGATGATTCGATTAGGCTTCGCCTTTTTCAGAGGACGTTAACTAGTCCGGCAGCAAAATGGTATATCGAATTTCCTAGAGCTTCATTTGACAACTTTAGTACCCTAGCCACGACCTTTTTGACCCATTTTCAGTTACCGATAAGGTACAAAACGGGAACGGAACTTCTTACCAATTTCAAACAAACGACGGCCACTCACATATCTGATCATATACATGAGTGGCGATGTTGTCATAGAATGGTGAAAACGTATGTTCCCGATCAGCTTTTAGCTAAATGGTTTATTAAGTCATTATTGCCTTCCATCATGGAAGATGTGGCAAAAGGGGGAGTCGTCACCGAAGAGCAGGTTATCGCTCGTGCGCAATATTTGGACTTGATTTACACTCAGTCTGGCACGCTCTACGATAAAATACTTGACGCTCCTAGACCGAAATTCTCAGTTCCTCCTCCTCCTAAATCAAACAATGACTCTCATGCCAGCGATGGTGTGATTGGTGCAACAGACACGAAATCGACAAAGGATACATCTAAAAAGGCCCGTAAGATTTCCGGTCAAAATGCAAAAGAGGAACTTCTTGCCTCGGAAGTAAATGTCGTATCGACAGATAAAGGCAAAGAAACCAAACAACCAGGGGGCAAGAAGAAAGGCGAAGGGAATAAGAAGAAACAAGAAGAATCATCGCCTGAAAAATCTTCTACCAACCCTTCTAGAAATAAGAAACCAAATCATCCATGCTTTATATGCGATGAGGATTGTTGGACATCAGATTGTCCGTATAAAGTTGAGCTTAAAAAATTCTTCAAGAATAAAAAGACCTCAGCAGTATTAACTGATCCGTTTCTGAATCCAGGAACAAATCTGGTTAACAGTGGAAATTCTTCCCCTCTCAAGTGCTAATATTGTCGGTTTCAAAACAGTAAAATGATGCTTTGATATCGACAAGGAACAAAGATTATGGGAATCCACAGCTGTCGAACAACAAGGATAAAGATCAACCTAGTAGTTCGACAACAACTTCGATAGAAGTTGCGCCGCCCATCATTCCTGAACTGGCGATAAAACCACCAAAGGGAGTAATACACAAGTCGACGTTTAATCCTCGTGCTAGAGTAGCACAACATTATAATATAGTGGAAGATTTGGCCCAATCGCCATCCGCTATGTCGACTCTTGAGGTACTACAAATTGCCCATCCCAAAAGCAAGCTTTATTATCAGCCATTGGTGGGATAGACCAAAGGATTCTAATCTTGTATCCTTCGATCATAAAGGATACGATCCTCAGCTACCAGTTCAACTAGCTTTCCTCATTCAAGTGAAAGCCCTCAACAAAAATGTTCATCGAACAATTATTGATGAGGGGGCATCTACATGTATTATGTCAATGAGTTGCTGGAAAACTTTAGGATCTCCAACCTTGTCGCGATCTTCGACGACATTAAAAGCATTTGACGGACGAATATATACCCCATATGGTATTCTAAGTAACTTGAAGGTTGAACTAGGAGGAAAAACAGTAGAAATAGATGTTGAGGTAATCGACAAAAATCTCGATTACAACATCCTACTGGGAAGACCATGGATATATGCTATGGCTGCTGTTGTGTCGACCTATTTTAGGAAGATTACATTTCCCTTTCAAGGAGGGATTACAATTGTCGATCAACAAAACTTCCTCCCCAATGGATCTCAAGTTGCGGGAAGCATTCCAATGATCCATGGAAGCCCCCATTTGCTTCAAAATATCGGAGTAGGCCAACTAAAAGATCCTATATTAATGGGAACTTTCGCCCTTCCACCTCCAATCAATTTGGCGGAAGTAGTGTTGGTAGGAACCTGCAATATGATATCTTCTAAAAAGATCTCAGAAAACGATATCGACATGGATCATGCGCAGGTTTTGCCTCCAAGCCCAACAGAAATATTGTAGCAATCAATGTTCCTAGCATGGGAGGCAAACCCAAATCAACGCTCATCAAGTGTTTGGATAGATAGGTCTAAGGAATATGGTACCCCTTCAGATCCTTGGTCGCGAGTGCATGTCACCGATGAAGGAATTGTTCAATCAATGGTAATTGAAGGGGCACCATGGGATGATTACCACCATCGTTCCCTTCTTCTGGATTGTGAAGAAAATACTCCTGATGACCTTTATCATCCTTCAGTTTTTGATTTTCTATCAAATACTGTAAACATGGTGGATTCCGAACGAAACTTGTCCAACATTGAAGAGACTATCGCCATAAATATCTCGACCAAAATAGATGTTGTAGAGAATATTTATGTTGGCAAATATTGTTCTCCTTTAGAACTGGAAATATATAACGCTCTTGTGCGCAAATTCAGAGATGTCTTTGCTTGGTCATATAGTGAAATGCCAGGCATTGACTCGAGTATTGTTGAACACGAAATCAAGATGTATCCAGATGTCAAACCAATATGACAACGGCTACGATAGGTGCACCCCAGGAAAGCCGCTGCCATTAAGGCAGAGGTTGAAAAACTTCTCCATGCTAGTTTCATTTACCCGGTTCCTCTAACCGATCGGGTATCGAATATTGTCCCTGTTATGAAAAAACAAGGAACAATTAGAGTGTGCGTCGATTATAGGGATGTAAATCAAGCTTGTCCAAAAGACAACTACCCTACACCCTTCATCGAGCAGATAATTGATGAATGCGCCGGATGTGAAATCTTTTCATTTATGGATGATTCTCCGGGTATAATCAAATAAATATCCGCCCACAGGACCAGTCAAAGACTACATTTATCTGTCTGTGGGGCACATTCGCATATCGAAAATTACCCTTTGGTTTAAAGAATGCAGGGGGAACATTTCAGAGGGCAATGAATTATGCCTTCCATGACATCAAAAACATTGTTCAACCATACCTTGATGACCTTCCGGCTCATTCGCGAAAGCGGATTGATCATCCGCAGCATTTAAGAGCGATATTTCTACGTTGCCGACACTACAAGATATGACTCAATCCACACAAATGTGTATTTTGTGTCAGTTCTGGTTGTTTACTTGGCTTTGTAGTCTCGAAAGATGGGATTCGTCTTGACCCATGTAAGGTTCATGCAATCATAAATTTGCCTCCACCTTCAAATTTGCTTCAGATTCAGAAACTCCAAGGGAAAGAAAACTTTCTGAGGAGGTTCATTCCAAATTACGCCGAACTTGCTAAAGGTTATATGCGTCTTTTGAAAAAGGAAGTACCCTTTGTCTGGGATCAGGTTGCGCAAGCTTCCTTTGATGCTCTAAAAGAATGCCTAATGAAAGCATCATTAATGTACACTCTTGATTATCAAAAAGACTTTAACCTGTATCTGGCTGCAGTGGATACAACCATCGCAATGGTTTTAGTTCAAGAAGACAACGGAATTGAACATCCTATATATTATTTAAGTAAGAACTTAAATGACACAGAAAGTAGATATTCTTATGTTGAAAAGCTAGTGCTCGGAGCTGTTCAAGTGATACAGAGATTTCGACACTATGTCCTCTTTCGAAGAACTACCATTATGTCAGATTGCAACCCCATGACTTATATATTATTGCGACAGTTGGTGGAGGGAAAATATTAAAAATGGATAGAAATTCTACAAGAGTTTGATCTGGAATTTGTAAAATCTAAGTCAAAGAAAGCTCTGGTTTTCACGGAATTATTATGCGATCTCCCATCGTCTTCCAATGATGAAACATCCGAAGAAACGATCGTGGACGAAAATTTGTTTCTGATATGTTCAAGCAATCTGTGGTATGGGGATATAATCATTTATCTCCAAACCCAAAAATATAGGCCAAATACCTCTCGCTCCAAACAAAAACGTATTCGATACCAAGAAAAAGACTACATGATCGTCGGTGATACACTTTACCATCGTGGTATCGATACGGTTCTAAGAAGGTGCCTCACCCATGAGGAGGCCGAAAAAGTCCTGAATGATTGCCATTCAGGCACGTGTGGGGAGCATCAATCCGGTTATGCTACATCGCAAAAATTTTTACGAGCAGGATACTTCTGGCCAACAATGTTCAAAGATTGCATAACCGCAGTCAGAAGTTGCCATGCTTGTCAAATTTTCGATAACAAAACTAGAAGACCACCCGCACCTCTGCAAACAATAGTTGCTGTCGGGCCATTCGCCAATTGGGGCATCGATTTCATGACATGTAACCCCACCTCGACCAGGGGGCATGGGTATATCATAGTCACAGTTGACTATTTTACCAAATGGGCCGAGGCAATGCCTACATTAGATAATACTGGTGAAACAGCTGCCCTCTTCTTTTTCAATCATGTAGTCACCAAATTCGGCATCCCACAAGCTATAGTCACAAATCATGGATCACATTTTCGCAATCACATGATGGTCGAACTAGCTGCCAAACTAGGGTTGTCTCACGATAACTCTACTCCATATTACCTGCAAGCCAATGGACAAGTTGAAGCAATCAACAAGGTCCTGAAGCGCATGCTACAAAGGATGATTGGATTTCACAAAATAATTTGGCACCTAATCCTGTACTCAACCTTGTGGGCTTACTAAACATCGGTAAGGAATGCAACCGGGTTTACACCTTTCCAACTGGTATATGGCCTGGAAGCAGTCTTACCAATCCAGTGTGAAATCTCGTCCCTCAAACTCACAATTGACCTTCTCCCCAGATCTTCAGAAGAGGAGGCTCATTTCTTAGAACTAATCCAATTGGATGAAACCCGTCGTGATGCCGCTTTGGCTAACAAAGCCCATAAGAAACGTGTCAAGGCGCAGTTCGACAAGAATGTCAAACCCCGTGTCTTCTCAGAAGGTGACTTGGTCTTGCTTTATGACCAAGAATCCGATAAATTGGGGGCAGGTAAATTCAAGTCTTTATGGATGGGCCCCTATATTGTTAAGCGAGTGTTAGCAAAAGGAGCCTACGAGTTAATGGATTATGACGGGATTCCACTGGCACAACCTGGTAACGGGTTGTACCTCAAGCATTACTATGCGTGATTCAGTATAGTAACCTGTATGCTTTTTTTATGTTTTTGTTTTTGCTAAAGTGTTTGTTTTGGTCGAGTAATCCACTTTTTACATTTATTGCAGATGTCAAACCCATTGGAGTCATGTGTTGGATATGCCGATGGAGCGAGTCGTAGTTCGTGGAACCTATCTTCTGCGACCTGGGCCATTTTTGATCCAAGCGGCGAGTTAGTAAGTTTCAGAGGGGTATGTATTGGTCGATCAACGAATAACATCGCTGAATATAGCGCGTTGATAAAACGTCTCTCTGATGCCATCACACATGGTATACGCCGACTAATTGTCAGGCTAGACTCACAACTCATCATACTGCAACTCACTGGTATCTACTCTGTCTGAAACACAGCTATTTATCGCATGTTCCTAAGGGTTAAGATTTTGGAAAGGAAATTTGATTTCATTCAATATCAGCATATTTCCAGAACCTTAAACACATTAACTGACTCATTGGCAAATTATGTGTTAGATAGACATTTGCAACATTTATAAAAAGAAGCATACCATCAATATTTGCATTTGGATCATGTAACTTAACCAAAATAAAACTTCGAAAATCAAATATATATAGATATATATATATATATATATATATATATATATATATATATATATATATATATATAACTGTTTATGGTTCACACATAATGTTCTATAACCAAGACAAAATTGGTCAAATGACCCAAAACTCAAAACGCTAGGGGGCACCCTAGTCTAATGATGGTCGTGATAGCAAGTCACAGCCTGTGCGATCATGCGTAAGAGTTGAGTCCATCATCTTGGCACACCAGTAGTATGCCGCTGCAACCTCAAGGGCAGCTCGTCAGTCCTCACATCTGGAATACCAAGAGTGAGGCCCTCAACCTGTTCCTGTAATGCTGTGAGAGTCTCGGCCACATCGAGGTCGCAAAGGATAGCCCTTCCAACAACCTCTCCTGCTGGGGCGGCAGCTGGCACTCTCAGGCGTACTACTGGCCGAACGGGACCAACATCTGCATGAACACATGAGTTTGATTAAGTCTTGACATAATAAAGCACAAGGACATTATAAAAGAAAAATGATAAACAGGAATATGGTCAAAGAATTTACCAATGGCGCCCCACTGTTCGCCAGCCGGTAGTACTAAATCTGGATCACCCCGGAAGTCCATACCAGCATATGGATACTCGGAATAAACCATCTCCTGACGATCAAACCACCCAAAGAAGGTATCAGAAAAGGAAATATGAGACTGACCAGCATGCCTAGACATATGGTCGACCCATCTCTACATACGTGGTTCAGTCGGTGAAGGTAAATCGAGTGCAATATACTGCGGTTGCATCAGTGGTATCTTTTCCAAGGCAAAGGCGGTCAAAATAGAACCATACCCAAAGTTCTTCAACCTCCCACTCTTCACCTTGGTCAACTGTTCTTTCATCACAAGAAGTATTGCGTCGCACCAGTTGAACACCTTCAGTTGGAGACATTCCAAGGCATACTGCATATAAGATCGGTTGGCTACATGAAGAGCTGCACCACCAGCCATCCTACCAAAAGTAAACAGAATAGTCCTGAGGGACCTGTCAGTTACATCACGGATGATGATCTTGCCGTCTTTACTCGGCTGAGATCCCTCTCTGCAATACCGTCGAACATAATCTCTCACAGATTCACCTCCTCGTGCCGAACCTAATAAAGAGATGGGGGCACCCCGCCTCGACAAGCCAGTCAAGAAATAAATGTCCACTACAGTCAAGGGGATGGATTTGCCCCTAATCTGGAACACCTGGTTGATAGGATCCCAAGCATAGAGCAAATACTGCAGCAAGTTGATTTGTTGTCTCATGCTAGAAATGTGGAAAAACTTCAGCAAGCCACAGTTCCCCAGTGCGTTTATGGTAACCGGATCATGTAAAGAAAGCATGCCCTCTTCTTCATGCTCACGTTCTCACCATGTAATAGTCATCTTGCTCCAAAAATCTCTGAAAAAAAACAAGAGAATAGTTAGATCCTGATTTTGGTGAGAAGCAGGCAAAAGTTCCATCAAAAACTGTGCATAAAGTTCCTTCCTTGCGCCCATCGCACCTACAATAGTGCTCTGGGTGCGTTGCATGTCATATGGCCAGTAGACAAGCCAACATCCAACGCACCTTTCGATACACAAGGGGTGCGCTGAAGCCAGGGCGAGTTTTTCAAACCCCAGAGGCTCAGAAAAACCAGGAATCAAGCTCAGAATGCAAAACGGAAAGCATGAAATGAAAGAGCTCAAGTTTAGCTCCTACCTGATCCAGACAGCGCCGAGAATTGTCCACAGAATATCCCAGAATCAGCTGATGAAAATCAAGGGGGAAAAGCACCTCCAAAGCTCCAACAAACCAAAGTTCAAATGAAATGGTAAAATGAGAGGTAAAAGCACTTTTACATTACTTTTTGCGTAGTTCGAAGTAAAATATTAGTGTTCTAACTCATTTTTCAAACATATATTGTTCATTTCTAACTAGTTTGATGAAGCAATTGAAAATGCAGTACAATCTTTGAAAGAACAAAGCTATTTATGGTAAAGTCAAGAAATGACCATTGTATCGAGCAGTTTTAGGACATAGGTCAAGCTCGTTAAAAAATAAACATAAGTCATGAGCAAATGTTTCCCCCAGTGTTTAAGCTCAATAAAAAAAATGAACCAATTCCGGTAAATAATCATCGTGAATGTAGTACTTCAGCCTTTAAAGCCCTGGTGGTGTTCTCATCATCACCACCACTCTGTATTGGCCGATCATTCACCTCCATTTGATTGTTTACCCCTTTTGAGGAACATCTGCGAAGAGTGATCTCACTAGCCATCCTTGTAACACTACCCTGATTGGAAAATTCCAGACCTTACCTGGAATCAGCTGCTACCCAATTTTATCACTCGTTCCTCAAAAGACGAGTCTCCTTTAAGCTCTTTTCAACTGACTCGTAAAATATGAAAAGATTGCTGAGCCATTGGCCTCTCTAGCTAGTTAAAGGGACCGGAAGTGCTATCCCTCCTTTAGATTTTAATCTTTTTGGACCTGAGGGATTATTACACAAAAAGATCGAGCGCTTGTTTTGTTCGGCTCGTTAAAAGTATCGAAAATTCATCCCTTCTGTATTGTTTTATACTTTTTCGGACTTAAGGGATTAGATGACGAAAAAGGAATTTTGGAGTTTCCTTTACATTCCTTTTCAGACTCTCTAAAATTGAAAAGGACCGAGTTATCTTTGTCGTTAAACTCGTTAAAACTTAATAGCGAAAAACTTTTCCATAGCAGACAAGAACGAGTTTCACTATCACTAGGCTCGTTAAAACATAACGATGGGTTTGCCTGAAGGGAAAATTATAGAACAAGCATATGTTATCCTCCTCAAGCTTGAAAAAAATAAAGACGTACTGGTTAGCAATGACTGGGGAAAAATTGGGAAGAAAACTTGAAGAAACTTTGTTGGTAGCAAGTCGCTCTTGAACATGACACTTTCACTCCGCATCCAAGTCGGGTTGGGTTGTTTCATTCACCGGTCACATCACCATGGTCCCATCACACCATCCACATTTGGGGTTAATGCTACCAATCCATCACGTTAGTGTCGCCGATATGTTCAAGAGAAGTCATTCAGAGAATTCACCTGTGTCTCGCCCGCTACAATACATTTACACTCCATTCTTTCATGACCGCCACCCTGAACCTTATGTCATCAGATCGTTTTCAGCTCCATTAAAATCATTTTCTCCATTCCATGTCATTGATGTGGGATTCATTATGGCCCTCCTATGACGGATCGCTTCTTGTCGACATCAGCTCATTATCCAAGAAGTCGATCTAGGAACACCCCGTTCAGTACCTTGAAGCTTGCATGCCTCAATGGCAAGTTTCTCACTTCCGGCGACAGGTTTACATCAATGACCTTCGACCAAAAGATTTTGTGTGGTGTTCGACGCCAAGTCCTTTATTCACACCACGTGAATTGTATTGCAGTACCTTGAGGGTCATTATCATTATCGGTGATTCCTCTCACGCCTGTTAACAGCTTACATCATTGGCTGGTAATCAGGCGATGTCTTTCCAAGTTCGACTCCAGAACATCTCTCACATGGATAGACTTGTACTTCAAGTGAAGATCGAATGAGATTGAAGACCCCGAATCTAGTTTCGTCCATCCGGGCTACGATATATATTCAGGGAAATAAAGACATCAAATGTACATCATTGTTGCATAGATAATCATCCAATCAAAGGGATGATGGCTCTATCAGAATCATCAGTCTACACTCAGACGATTGTCTGTCCTATGTACATGAAAATGAATCTATAAAGTTGAGCATGGGGATGCCCGCCTCAGCTAGATCATGAAAATATTATGAAGATAATGTATTGTATTGTATCTTATTACAGGTCTCCTCCCAGTCTGAAAGAACTTCGGATCCTCATAATAAAGCATTTCACCCGACATCAAAATATTAATGACCTCATGCTTTAGGGGGAAACTGTTATAGACATTTTTGGGCACTACAACCCCAAGCATGAAATTTCCATAAAACAAGGGCTCCTAAGTCCCTAAAAGTGTTGTTATAACCCCTAAAGGAACAAGGTCAACTGATTACAGCTTCTCCCAGAAGTTCTCCATGAAAAACTGCTCAGAATTGGTCAAAACAGGATCATTTCAGCTGCTCCACAGGCCAAGTGCGTTGTATCTCACCTAAATACACTATGTGGGTGCGTTTCATTTCAAAAATCCCTTCTATGGGGTGTGATGGGCAAGAAATGACAAATGGTAGTGTCATTCCGCGAGGTGGAGAGGCAATGGAAGCTTCCAGAAACTTCTCCTGTGACACTTGCCTCTCTGAATTCGACCAAGGATGAGTAAGAGATCATCAATCTCCAAGTGGAAGCAAGAACTATCAAAGGGAAGACACTAATCAAATCACAAGCTGACTCATCTCCCTTACATATATCTATATATGGATCCCTCATCCCAGAGACCCAGAGGCTAGAATTTTGCATATTTTAAGGAATTTTTGTTGGTTTCTTGAGACAAACATCAGATTGTTGGGTGATCTAAGCTTTGTATGAGGTGAAGAGGGGCTTCCATGTTGAGAGGTTGATGCTGGGTCAGAACAACTGATTGTAACTCCTCTTGGCTCTTTCTTGTTTATCAATAAAAGCTATTCAAGTTTTCCTCCATACTCTTGTGTCATTTATGTTTACTGCATCTGTATGGTCAATTTACATCTGATCCTAGATTGTTTATGATTATAGATCCATGTTCTTGTATAGTGCTATGCTACTGTGATCTTACAGGTACTCTGTGAAGCTGGGCGTGCAAGGGAATAAGTAGCGAAAGACTATCAAGGAAGAGAGGAATTGAACCAAGAGATTAGCGCAAGACAGAGGTTGGTCTTCTTTGTTCCTCTCTATCTATACTTCATAAAGGAAAAATAAAAGTAGCTTTACTTTGTTTGTTTCTAAGGCAGCTATCACACCTTAGTGGGATAAGCAGTTTTGAGTAGACACTTTTCCCTGTAACAATATGGACGAGGAAGATCCTGGTCGGCTTGTTCTGGTCACACTTGGAGCCTACAGTGATTTATTGTGACAACCAGAGTCGCATTAAACTCTAGGCTAATCCAGTATTTCATGATAGATCCAAGCACATCGACATCAGGTACCATCATATCAGAGATTGTGTGCAGTGAAGAATCATGTTACTTTCATACATTCCCATGGAGGATCAAGATGTTGATATCTTGACGAAGGCGCTCACCAGGAGCAAATTCGAATACCACAAAGGCAGGATAGGAGTTGCAGATAATCCATATCTTGTTGAGAGGGAGTGTTGAAAATGCAACAAGATGATGGAGCTTAGTGAAAAGAAGCCGCCTTCACTAAGTGGGCCCGCATGCTATTTTTGGCACAAAGTCTATTTTTAGACTATGTCTATTTTTTGACATATGGATCATGGTGTATGAGTTGCAGGATGCTATTTATGGATGATTGGTCATGTTGGTAAAAATAGATGGACCTCTATTTTTAGACATATGGGCGGAGTCTATTTTTAGACTGCTAGTAAAAAAATAGAACTGTCGAATATTATTAGCTCTTAATAATATTTGGACTATAAACATTATCTTATCCTCTTGCAGCACTTCAGTTCAAGCTACGGATGTGGCACATGCAACTGACAAAAGGAAATACGCTTTTCCTATGGGTTAGTTGAGCTATTTCATGGTGGACTTCAGTTAGAACTCAAGTGATTGAGTTTGGTGGAGTTGATTGAGGAGTTAATGGAGTTGTGTTCAGTTTGACTTAGTTGAACTAGTTGTATTTAGTCTAACTGCCAAATACACTAGTTATGAGCGATGTGAATTAATTATTAATTAATTCGCTAATTATTAACTCATAAATAAACTAAATAATACATCAGTTAACTCAGTGCATGGACAGTTCAGTGGAGACAAGTGTTAGAGGTGGGTGAAAGAGTGAGACTACTATCAGTTGTGACTATAGCTATGCATGAGATTTGGAAAATCATTGATTGAGATTGCCAATGAGGATTGCACAATACAAGCCAAGGGAATTCGAACCTGGATCTGATCTATTCTCAGCTTGGATTGCGCAGTAGAGGTAGGCAAACAGTGGAGGAGATTTGAACCCGTGACTTGTTCAGATCTAAGCTAGCTTGTGTGTAGCATGTGGAGATAGTACTAACTATTTGTAAGGAGTATTGTACTATGTATTGTTACATGTTGGGGGTTTTCAGCTGTATGATTTCCCCATTACATACTGTGTTGATATGTGTGATTGATGTTTCAATGTGCGCATGCGATTGTTTTTTAATTCAACAAATTGATGATCAATGGTAGAGGAGGTTATGTATTATGCATGGATTCCGAAAATAGTGTATAATCAGGATAATCTCTGTGAATAAGTGTGATATTATTCAAATTTCTACATGGTATCGGAGAAAAGTTGATCATCAAATCTATTATTCAGAAAGTGATTCCATTTTTATTTCTTCAGGTAGAGTCTGTAATCAGGCCAGGTAGCCTCTGGACTCATCCTTCTTTTGGGAGGTGAGATATCTGGTAAATTCCCATACAGTCAGTATCTATACGAGAAATACTTTGTTCTCACGAATTTTAGATTAGAAGTGGCTGAGTTTTGAGCTGGTGGAATTCGAATTTGCAGCAGTGTTTTCTTGGTGTCGAAGTTGAAATGTCTTTCAACGGATTGTGATTGGAGTATGCCCTTGAAGGAAGCTCGAATTATATTGCATGGAAAGAGGGGATGGAGGTGGTATTAGATGAAAATGGGTTGAAGGAGTTCATAGATGCTGAGGTCCCAAAGCCTACTGATGCTGCTCAAGTTGAGGCTTGGCAAAAGAAGACAACAAAGTGTCAAAGGACTCTGTTGGAGGGCATGAAGGATCACATTGTATCCAACTTGAATGGAAAGGCTTCTCCATACTTGATGTGGAAAGTGTTGATATATTTATTCCAAAGCAAGAGCGATCAGAGGAAGTTGGAGCTAAAGGATAAACTCAAAAACATTAAGGGTGAGAATGGAGACAGTATGCCCAAGTATCTCACAAAGTTCACCCAATGCCGGGATGAGCTGGAAGTGTGGGGGTGACTGTCGATGATGAGGACTTGGTGAGCTTAGCTCTCCTTGGTCTTCTGAAGAGTTGGCATTCCTATTAGGACTCTGTCAATGGTCGGGAGAAATTGCCAGGATGGGAGAGACTTTGGTTTGATCTTGTGCAAGAGGAGATCAGGCGGAATACCAGGAATGGATCTTCATCAAAGGCATATGATGAATAAAATTGCGCTCTGGCTGCCAAAGCAAAGAAGGGGAAGAACAAGAAAGCTTCTCATTCCAGTGTGAAAGGAAAGAAGTAGGACATGTCCAAGGTGAAGTGCTTTCACTATCACCAGCACAGACATTATGCCAGAAATTGTCTGCAGAAGAAGAAAAATAAGCAAGTTGTTGGATCTGCAGCGAGAGAGGCCTTAGCCTCGCAGTTTGAGCTGGATATTTTTCTAATCGCATGCTTGGTATCAAGTGTGATGGGATCGATATGGTTCTTGGACAATGGTGCGTCTTTTCACATGACACGAGATCAATATTTCTTTTCTGATCTGGATGAGAAAGACCTTGGAGTGCACATCGAGATGGGCGATGATGGTATATACAGTGCGACCGCTATCGGTACAATTTCCTTTGAGAGGGAGTTTGGTAAACCCTTCGTATTGAAGGAAGTGATGCATGTTCCAGAATTGGAGAAGAATCTTATCTCTGTGGCGATGTTAGAAGACAAGGGATATGATGTTGTCTTCAGCGAGGGAAAGGCTTTCCTGCACAATAAGACAACTAGAGAAACTCGGAAGATAGGGGTTTGAGTCAAGAACCTTTATCAATTGCATGTAGATGGCTGCGCAACAATGGCATGCAAGGTAGAAGTATTGGTGAGCCGGGATGATGGCGAGCTGTGGCACCGGAGATTGGGCCACCTTCACCATGGACCCTTGAAGATACTGAAGTAGATTTCTATAGGGCTTCCTAAAGGCACTCTTGTGCAGTCAGATCAGTGCAAGGGGTGTACTTTGGGAAAATTTGTGAAAGCCAACTTTCACGAGAAGGATAGTTGCTCCACAACAATCCTTGAGAAAATTCACATAGACGTGTGTGGACCTTTCTTAGTAGCTTCGAAAACAAAGCACAAGTACTATGTGATCTTTGTTGATGATTTCTCTCGAAAGTGATAGATCTTCTTCATGTAGAAGAAGAGCGAGACATACTCAAATTTCTGTGAGTTCAAAGCACTGGTTGAGAAGGAATCGGGGAAGAAGGTGAAGGCTCTTAGGAGTGACAATGGTGGTGAATTCATCTCTGGCGAGTTCAAGGAATTCTGCAATGCAGAAGGGATTCGAAGAGAGCTCATAGCTCCCCATAACCCACAGCAGAACGGGGTTGTTGAGTGGAAGAATAGAATGATCATGGGTGTTGCACTGGTGATGTTGCATGATCAGGGCCTACCCCTTCACTTGTGGGCGGAGGCATGCAATACTGCAGTATATGTGCAGAACCGTTGTCCTCACAAGATACTTGGCATGAGTACACCCGAGGAGGCTTACTCTGGTAAGAGGCCTGATATTTCCCATTTGAGGATTTTTGGTTCTCCTATTTACATGCATGTGATGAAGGATGCCAGGAAGAAGCTGGAGCCAACCGTAGAGGTTGGGATATTTGTGGGGTACACTGATACACTAGACAATCGCTAGACTGTTGTGTGACGGGATATCAAATTTTAGGAGGAGAAAGCCATGAAGTGTTTGCTTGAGAGGGAGCCACACTTGCAAGCAGATGAGGAGCTATTAGTTCCTAAGGATGAGCTTCAGGATGTGGATCAGCCACAAGATGAAGTTCATGGAGTGGAAGAGACTGCTCATGAAGCGCCAACCATCAAATGGCAAAAGCGCACTACAGAAGCTGAGTGACTGGCTCAAGATGCAGAGAAGGTTGTAGGACCACCTATAGCACAACGTTGATAGAGACAGTCACCTGATCGATACACTGGATACATGGCTCTTTTGAGAAAATCTGTCGTGACTGAGCCATCCTCTTTCGAGGAAGCTGTGGAGGATCCGCATGGGTAGATGCCATGGTGGAAGAGTATGATTCGATTGTCAGAAACAATGCATGGGAGATTGTCCCAAGACCAGAGGGTAAGTTGCTGATCATTATACTTTATGTAGATGATTTGATTTTGATGGGAGATGAGTTGTTGATACTTTCATCAAAGGAGGATCTTGGTAGAGAGTTTGAGATGAAGGACTTGGGCCTCCTTCATTATTTCCTGGGATTGGAAATTTGGCAGCGTAGTGATGGACTATTTGTTTCTCAGGGTAAGTATGCTTAGGAGATACTGGAGAAGTTCAACATGCATGGCTGCAAGCCTATTGATACTCCTCTTCCTGGAGGTTGGAGGAAGGAGGATGCTACTTCAGCGGAGGTAGTGGATGCCACTGTTTATAGACAGTTTGTGGGGTCGCTTATGTATCTAGTCAATACATGACCTGATATATGCTATGCTATTAACCAGCTTTCACAAGCTATGGTTAAGCCAACCAAGATCTTCTGGAAGGCAGGCAAGCATGTATTGGGTTATCTTAGAGGCACATCGGGATATGGATTGTGGTACAGAGAGGAGGATGAGGTGAAGCTATGTGCCTTCACGGATGCAGATTGGGCAGGGAGCTCAACAGACAGAAAGAGCACATCTGGAGGGATCTTCAGTATCAGGTCAACAACAGTTTCTTGGTATAGCAGGAAGTAGAGATCCATGGCACTCATTTCAGCAAAGGCCGAGTATATGGCAGCAAGTTTGGCTGCATGTGAGGCTATATGGATGAGGAAGATCCTGGTCGGGTTGTTCTGGTCACACTTGGAGCCTACTGTGATTTATTATGATAACCAGAGTTGGATTAAACTCTTGGATAATCCAGTATTTCATGATGGATCCAAGCACATCGACATCAGGTACCATCATATCGGAGATTGTGTGCATTGGAGAATCATGTTACTTTCATACATTCCCATGGAGGATCAGGATGTTGATATCTTGACGAAGGTGCTCACCAGGAGCAAATTCGAATACCACAAAGGCAAGATAGCGGTTGCAGATAATCCATATCTTGTTGAGATGGAGTGTTGAAAATGCAACAAGATGATGGAGCTTAGTGAAAAGAGGTCGCCTTCACTAAGTGGGCCCGCATGCTATTTTTGGCGCAAAGTCTATTTTTAGACTATGTCTATTTTTTTGACATATGGATCATGGTGTATGAGTTGCAGGATGCTATTCATGGATGATTGGTCATGTTGGTAAAAATAGATGGACCTCTATTTTTAGACATATGGGCGGAGTCTATTTTTAGACTGCCAGTAAAAAAATAGAACTGTCTAATATTATTAGCTCTTAATAATCTTTGGACTATAAACATTATCTTATCCTCTTGCAACACTTCAGTTCGAGCTACGGATGTGGCACATGCAACTGCCAGAAGGAAATAGGCTTTTTGTATGGGTTAGTTGAGCTATTTCATGATGGACTTCAGTTAGAACTCAAGTGATTGTGTTTGGTGGAGTTGACTGAGGAGTTGATGGAGTTGTGTTCAATTTGACTTAGTTGAACTAGTTGTATTTAGTCTAATTGCCAAATACACTAGTGATGAGTGATGTGAATTAATTATTAATTAATTCACTAATTATTAACTCATAAATAAATGAAAGAATACATCAGTTAACTTAGTGCATGGACAATTCAGTGGAGACAAGTGTTAGAGGTGGGTGAAAGGGTGAGACTACTATCAGTTGTGACTATAGTTGTGCATGAGATTTGCAAAATCATTGATTGAGATTGCCAATGAGGATTGCACAATACAAGCCAAGGGAATTCGAACTTGGATCTCATCTATTCACAGCTTGGATTGCGCAGTAGAGGCAGGCAAACACTGGAGGAGATTTGAACCCGTGACTTGTTCATATCTGAGCTAGTTTGTGTGTAGCATGTGGAGATAGTACTGAGTATTTGTGAGGAGTATTGTACTATGTATTGTTACATGTTCTCTATCATTATAATATACAGATATTTGGGGGTTTTTAGCTGTATGATTTCCCCATTACATAATGTGTTGATATGTGTGATTGATGTTTCAATGTGCACATGCGATTGTTTTTTAATTCCGCAAATTGATGATCAATGGTAGAGGAGGTTATGTATTATGCATGCATTCCAAAAATAGTGTATAATCAGGATAATCTTTGTGAATAAGTGTTATATTATTCAAATTTCTACATGGTATCAGAGAAAAGTTGATCATCAGATCTATTATTCAGAAAGTGGTTCCATTTTTATTTCTTCAGGCAGAGTCTGTAATCAGGCCAGGTAGCCTCTGGATTCATCCTTCTTTTGGGAGGTGAGATATCTGGTAAATTCCCATACTGTCAATATATGTATGAGAAATACTTTGTTCTCACGAATTTTAGATTAGAAGCGGCTGAGTTTTGAGCTGGTGGAATTCAAATTTGTAGCAGTGTTTTCTTGGTGTCGAAGTTGAAATGTCTTTCAACGGATTGTGATTGGAGTATGCCCTTGAAGGCCGCTCGAATTATATTGCATGGAAAGATAGGATGGAGGCGGTATTGGATGACAATGGGTTGAAGGAGTTCATAGATGCTGAGGTCCCAAATCCTACTTATGCTGCTCAAGTTGAGGCTTGGCAAAAGAAGACAGCGAAGTGTCAAAGGATTCTGTGGGAGGGCGTGAAGGATCACATTGTATCCAGCCTGCATGGAAAGGCTTCTCCATACTTGATGTGGAAAGTGTTGACAGATTTATTCCAAAGCAAGAGCGATCAGAGGAAGTTGGCGCTAAAGGATAAACTCAGAAACATTAAGCGTGAGAAAGGAGACAGTATGCCCTAGTATCTCACAACGTTCACCCAATGCCGGGATGAGCTGGGAAGTGTGGGGGTGACTGTCGATGATGAGGACTTGGTGAGCTTAGCTCTCCTTGGTCTTCCAAAGAGTTGGCATTCCTATTAGGACTCTGTCAATGGTCGGGAGAAATTGCCAGGATGGGAGAGACTTTGGTTTGATCTTGTGCAAGAGGAGATCAGGCGGAATACCAGGGATGGATCTTCATCAAACGCATCTGATGAAGAAAATTGGGCTCTGGCTGCCAAAGCAAAGAAGGGGAAGAACAAGAGAGCTTCTCATTCCGGTGTGAAAGGAAAGTAGGACATGTCCAAGGTGAAGTGCTTTCACTGTCACCAGCACGGACATTATGCCAG
Source organism: Pinus tabuliformis (assembly GCA_031772625.1). NCBI lineage: Eukaryota > Viridiplantae > Streptophyta > Pinopsida > Pinales > Pinaceae > Pinus > Pinus tabuliformis. The sequence continues at coordinate 148,481,523 of CM062817.1, forward strand.
AAATTGTCCGCAGAAGAAGAAAAATAAGCAAGCTGCTGGATCTGCAGCGAGAGAGGCCTTAGCCTCGCAGTTTGAGCTGGATTTTTTTCTAATCGCATGCTTGGTATCAAGTGTGATGGGATCGATATGGTTCTTGGACAATGGTGCGTCTTTTCACATGATAGGAGATCGAGATTTGTTTTCTGATCTGGATGAGAAAGACCTTGGAGTGCACATCAAGATGGGTGATGACGGTAGATACAGTGCGATCGCTATCAGTACCATTTCCTTTGAGAGGGAGTCCGGTAAACCCTTCGTATTGAAGGACGTGATGCACGTTCCAGAATTGAAGAAGAATCTTATCTTTGTGGCGATGTTAGAAGACAAGGGATATGATGTTGTCTTCAGCGAGGGAAAGGATTTGCTGCACAGTAAGACAACTAAAGAAACTCGGAAGATAGGGGTTTGAGTCAAGAACCTTTATCAATTGCATGTAGATGGCTACGCAACAATGGCATGCAAGGTAGATGGATTGGTGAGTCGGGATGATGGCGAGCTGTGGCACCGGAGATTGGGCCACCTTCACCATGGAGCGTTGAAGATACTGAAGCAGAATTCTACTGGGCTTCCTAAAGGCACTCTTGCGCAATCAGATCAGTGCAAGGGGTGTACTTTGGGAAAATTTGTGAAAGCCACCTTTCATGAGAAGGATAGTCGCTCCACAACGATCCTTGAGAGAATTCACACAGACGTGTGTGGACCTTTCTTAGTAGCTTCGAAAGCAAAGCATAAGTACTATGTGATCTTTGTTGATGATTTCTCTCGAAAGTGCTAGATCTTCTTCATGCAGAAGAAGAGCGAGACGTACTCAAAGTTCTGTGAGTTCAAAGCATTGGTCGAGAAGGAATCGGGGAAGAAGGTGAATTCTCTTAGGAGCGACAATGGTGGTGAATTCATCTCTGGCGAGTTCAAGGACTTCTGCGGTGCAAGAGGTATTCGAAGAGAGCTCATAGCTCCGCATAACCCTCAGTAGAACGAGGTTGCTGAGCGGAAGAACAGAATGATCATGGGTGCTACACGGGTGATGTTGCATGATCAGGGCCTACCCCTTCACTTTTGGGCGGAGGCATGCAATACTGCAATATATGTGCAAAACCGTTGTCCTCACAAGATACCTGTCATGAGTACACCTGAGGAGGCTTATTCTGGTAAGAGGCCTGATATTTCCCATTTGAGGATTTTTGGTTCTCCTATTTACATGCATGTGACAAAGGATGCCAGGAAGAAGCTGGAGCCGACTGTAGAGGTTGGGATATTTGTGGGGTACACTGATACGCGAGACAGTCCAAGACTTTTGTGCGACGAGATATCAAATTTCAGGAGGAGAAAGCCATGAAGTGTTTGCTTGAGAGGGAGCCACACTTGCAAGCATATGAGGAGCTATTAGTTCCTAAGGATGAGCTTCAGGATGTGGAGCAGCCACAAGATGAAGTTCATGGAGTGGAAGAGACTGCTCATGCAACACCAACTATCAAAGGGCGAAAGCGCACTACAGAAGCTGAGCGACAGGCTCAAGATGCAGAGAAGGTTGTACGACCACCTATAGCACAGCGAAGATAGAGACAACCACCTGATCGATACACTGGATACATGGCTCTTGTGAGAAAATCTATCGTGACTGAGCCATCCTCTTTCGAGGAAGTTGTGGAGGATCCCGCATGGGTAGATGCCATGGTGGAAGAGTATGATTCGATTGTCAGAAACACTGCATGGGAGATCATCCCAAGACCGAAGGGTAAGTTGTTGATCATTGTAATTTATGTAGATGATTTGATTTTGATGGGAGATGAGCTGTTGATACTTTCATGCAAGGAGGATCTTGGTAGAGAGTTTGAGATGAAGGACTTGGGACTCCTTCATTATTTCCTGGGATTGGAAATTTGGCAGCGCAGTGATGGACTATTTGTTTCTTAGGGTAAGTATGCTCGGGAGATACTGGAGAAGTTCAACATGCATGGCTGCAAGCCTGTTGATACTCCTCTTCCTGGAGGTTGGAGGAAGGAGGATGCTACTTCAACAGAGGTAGTGAATGCCACTGTTTATAGACAGTTTGTGGGGTCGCTTATGTATCTAGTCAATACACGACCCGATATATGCTATGCTATTAACCATCTTTCACAGGCTATGGTTAAGCCAACCAAGCTCTTCTAGAAGGCAGGCAAGCATGTATTGGGTTATCTCAGAGGCACATCGGGATATGGATTATGGTACAGAGAGGAGGATGAGGTGAAGCTATGTGCCTTCACCGATGCAGATTGGGCAGGGAGCTCAACAGACAGAAAGAGCACATCTGGAGGGATCTTCAGTATCGGTTCAACAACAGTTTCTTGGTATAGCAGGAAGCAGATATCCATGGCACTCAGTTTGGCAGAGGCCAAGTATATGGCAGCAAGTTTGGCTGCATGCGAGGCTATATGGATGAGGAAGATCCTGGTCGGGTTGTTCTGGTCACACTTGGAGCCTACTGTGATTTATTGTGATAACCAGAGTTGCATTAAACTCTCGGCTAATCGAGTATTTAATGATAGATCCAAGCACATCGACATCAGGTACCATCATATCGGAGATTGTGTGCAGTGGAGAATCATGTTACTTTCATACATTCCCATGGAGGATCAGGATGTTGATATCTTGACGAAGGCGCTCACCAGGAGCAAATTCGAATACCACAAAGGTAGGATAGCGGTTGCAGATAATCCATATCTTGTTGAGAGGGAGTGTTGAAAATGCAACAAGATGATGGAGCTTAGTGAAACGAAGTCGCCTTCACTAAGTGGGCCCGCATGCTATTTTTGGTGCAAAGTCTATTTTTAGACTATGTCTATTTTTTGACATATGGATCATGGTGTATGAGTTGCAGGATGCTATTTATGGATGATTGGTCATGTTGGTAAAAATAGATGGACCTATATTTTTAGACATATGGGCGGAGTCTATTTTTAGACTGCTAGTAAAAAAATAGAACTGTCGAATATTATTAGCTCTTAATAATATTTGGACTATAAACATTATCCTATCCTCTTGCAGCACTTCAGTTCGAGCTACGGATGTGGCACATGCAACTGCCAGAAGGAAATATGCTTTTCCTATGGGTTAGTTGAGCTATTTCATGATGGACTTCAGTTAGAACTCAAGTGATTGAGTTTGGTGGAGTTGATTGAGGAGTTGATGGAGTTGTGTTCAGTTTGACTTAGTTGAACTAGTTGTATTTAGTCTAACTGCCAAATACACTAGTGATGAGTGATGTGAATTAATTTTTAATTAATTCACTAATTATTAAATTATAAATCAACTAAAGAATACATCAGTTAACTCAGTTCATGGACAGTTCAGTGGAGACAAGTGTTAGAGGTGGGTGAAAGGGTGAGACTACTATCAGTTGTGACTATAGTTGTGCATGAGATTTGCACAATCATTGATTGAGATTGCCAATGAGGATTGCGCAATACAAGCCAAGGGAATTCGAAGTTGGATCTGATCTATTCTCAACTTGGATTGCACAATAGAGGCAGGCAAACAGTGGAGGAGATTTGAACCCGTGACTTGTTTAGATCTAAGCTAGTTTGTGTGTAGCATGTGGAGATGGAACTGATTAATTGTGAGGAGTATTGTACTATGTATTTTTACATGTTCTCTATCATTATAATATACAGATAGTTGGGGGTTTTCAGTTGTATGCTTTCCCCATTACATACTGTGTTGATATGTGTGATTGTTGTTTCAATGTGCACATGCGATTGTTTTTTAATTCCGCAAATTGATGATCAATGGTAGACGAGGTTATGTATTATGCATGCATTCCACAAATAGTGTATAATCAGGATAATCTATGTGAATATGTGTTATATTATTCAAATTTCTACAATGGAGACTAGATTGCAGGTTATAGAAAAACAAAACCAAGATACTAACCAACTACCCCAGCAAGGAGATGTTGATACTTTAGAGATTCTTAAAATTAAAGACATGATTAAATAACTAGAAGAAAAAGTTAATAGCCGCCTCACCCTAAATAATGTGGTAGATAAGTTAGATATCATACCAATTAAAGATGAAATGAAAAAATTAATAGAATTATACCACAAACATAACAAAAGGGCCTTGAACCTTATAATCTTGAGTTTAAAAGAGGAAGTAGATGAGGGTACTTTAGCCTTAGCCCAAACAGAATTACATAATAGATTACAAATTGAAGCAATGTGTCTCACAGAAGCAACAAGGTTGGGGAAATTAACCAAGAATAAAGGAAGAATAATCCTCACAAAGATGAGCTCCATTGATCATAAGTACGACATAGTTAAACATCAAGTCTAAAAGGAACGAGAATATTCATAAATGAAGATCTCATTCCAGAAGATCAAGTAGAATTAAGAAAGGAGGTTCAAAAGGTAAAAGAAGCCAGAAAAGAAGGAAAATGGGCAATAATCAGAAATAGAAAAGCCTTTATTTGAGATAGAAACCAAAAACATAGTAATCAATAGCAATTAAACATGCTCCGAATCCTTTCTTGGAATTGTTGGGGCTTCCCATGGAACAAAGGCCCCAAGCTAAGTTGGATTTCAAATGATGTTGATATTATTTTGCTTGTTGAAACTTGGGAGCACGAATAATCTAAGGTCCCTAACACAGATGGATTTAGGCTATGGTCTACTTGGAACAAGTGATCCTCTCATAGAGGCATTGGGGGAATAGCTTGTTACATTAAGAAGAACATCTCCCCCCATGCTAGGATTTATAAAAACGACCCTCACAACCAATATAGTTGGATAGAGATTAGAGACATTAATAATAAAAAGTCCTACATAACAATATGTTATTTTCCCCCAATCAATTCTAACTTCTATAAGAAGAAGAATCTAGATAAAACTAATCCTTACAATGGTTTAAAGAATGATATTTCTAGCCTAAGGGATGATGGTAGTATCCTTTTAATAGGTGACTTTAATGCTTGAATGATCCGAATGGAAAATGGCATCAACCCATGGTACTCATCCACCCATATTATTCATTGACCCATGGAATTTACCCATGGTATTGTAAATGGCATCCGCTCGTGGTATTGTAAAATCCACCCATGGTATTCATTCACCCATGGAATTTACCCATGGTATTGTAAATGGCATCTGCCCGTGGTATTGTAAAATCCACCCATGGTATTCATTCACCCATGGAATTGACCTGTGGTATTGTAACTGAAAAATACTATAAGTAACAAGTCACATTTTGTAAAAGGACAGATTGTCCGCCACAATGTAGCCTTTACAGTTATTATCGGTTTTAATAAAAAAGTTTCTTTGTGGTTTTGTTTATTGGGCATTCTCCTATTTTTCTTCTGGCAATGCAAGTTTTCAGATCTTGGGGGTCTCTCCTCCCAAGATCCATTTCAATCTTTTAGATCTTGGGGGCCTCCTCCCAAGATCCAGATCAGTGGTATCGGAGCAGGTTATGATTCCATGGGAATGGGGGTTTGATGCATGTTTCAGTTTCAAAATTTTCAGCAATATTCAACAAACTTCAGGCATGTGCTACAACCTCCACAAAGCACTTTCTTGGGTCAAGTAGGAAGAATTTTTCTTTTTTCATTTTTTTTGCAGGATTTTTTTTGGGCGGCGACTTTGCAGATCAGATCTGAAAAATTTGGTACAAAATTTTCAAAATAAAATACCAGATCTGGATTCCTCTCGAAAAATCACCCAATTTCAAAAAAAAAATGGGTCAAATCGGAGTCCGGATGTGGGAGATATCGCTGATTTAAAATCAGCTATTTTATCAGAATTTTTGTGACGGCGGAACTGTTGCAGCACAAATCTGAGATCTCAGAGTGCCCAGATAAGGATTTCCATCACATGGGAAGACGCAAAATGGTCCTTCTGCTTCCAAAAACAGGTTATAATAAATATTCTGAGTTATATTGGCCGAGTTATGTCCATTTTAATTCTGGAGCAGCATTCGGAGTGGGTTTCCATTGGAGACGTGCCCTCCCACCCCGCTTTAGTAGGAACCTGCTTCACATTCATCGGTTTCAACATAGCAGCAATTGGCTTGGGTTATTTGGAGATGTTCCCTCCCACCCCAGGCTATGTAGGCACCTGCTACTTCATCAGCAACCAACATCACGGTTGTGGGTCATCCACAAACCCACACTTCATCGAAGTCCATTTGCTAGGCCGTACACTATTAGTATCACAGTTGGTCACAAGCATTACAGGGTATCTCTATCCTCGGATCTTCATTCTTCATGGTTATGGGTCATCCAAAAACCCACAGTTCATCGAAGTCCATTTGCTAGGCCACACACTGTCAGAATCACAGTTGTTCACAAGCATTACAGGTATCTCTATCCTCGGATCTTCATTTATCAGGGTTTTGGGTTAACCATGTAAAACCCTTATCTTCAGTGGATCTTCATATTCAACAAAGGCTTTGCAGGAGGGAACTTTATGCAATGGGGACCATTGCTTCTTAAGGAGGGAGGAATGATCCGAATGGAAAATGGCATCAACCCATGGTACTCATCCACCGATATTATTCATTGACCCATGGAATTTACCCATGGTATTGTAAATGGCATCCGCTCGTGGTATTGTAAAATCCACCCATGGTATTCATTCACCCATGGAATTTACCCATGGTATTGTAAATGGCATCTGCCCGTGGTATTGTAAAATCCACCCATGGTATTCATTCACCCATGGAATTGACCCGTGGTATTGTAACTGAAAAATACTATAAGTAACAAGTCACATTTTGTAAAAGGATAGATTGTCCGCCACAATGTAGCCTTTACAGTTATTATCGGTTTTAATAAAAACGTTTCTTTGTGGTTTTGTTTATTGGGCATTCTCCTATTTTTCTTCTGGCAATGCAAGTTTTCAGATCTTGGGGGTCTCTCCTCCCAAGATCCATTTCAATCTTTTAGATCTTGGGGGCCTCCTCCCAAGATCCAGATCAGTCAAAGCATCCACGCACATGGGACGAGAGCCTCCCCTATGTTCAGCACAGCTACAATCGAGCTCTTCACAGCTCCACTGGCCATAGCCCCTTTCAGGTGGGTTTGGGATTCCAGCCACTATGCCCCATTGATGTGGCCATGCCACTTGCAGCTACTCACATGAATTCAGCTCATGTCCAGTCCGAAACAGATAAGGCCACCAGCTTCATTGAGCGCATCCAACATATTCGTCAGCAGGTCCATGACATTCTTGAGAAATCAAATGCCAAGTACAAGCAGCGACATGATCAACATCGGGTGCCACACAAGTTTCAGGTGGGCGACAAAGTCTGGTTGCATTTGCAGAAGGAACGCCTTACTGGAGCCTATCGGAAATTGAGACCACTCAGATATGGTCCTTACACCATTACTAAGGCTATGGGAGACAATGCATTTGAGCTCAGCATTCCCCCATTCCTTGGCCTGCACCCAGTATTCAATGTGGACCGCCTTCGGCCATACTTTCCACCATTTCTAGACACATCCGACATTGCAGAACAGCTCAAACCCACAGAATTAAATCCATATTGCATGGAACAAGCTGCAACTGATCGGATCATGGACACACAGATCAAGAACACTCGTCAACAGAATATCCAACTGTATCAAGTTGTCAAAGCAGGCCAACTCCTTCAGCAGGGCAAGTGGCTCACCAGGGAACAAGTTCAACAGAAGTTTCCTCATCTCATGGAGGAGCTCAACGCAATGGGGACCATTGCTTCCTAAGGGGGGAGGAATGATCCAGGTGGATATTGGTGGCCACCTGCCAAGTCCACCTGGACCCCCACCATTGTCTTTCTCAGCATTTTCAGTTTCCTTAATTGTAGCACAACTTACTATTTTTAGCAGTTTTTCGGGTCCTGAACTTCCGGAGCCGTTTTGAGGCCCTAAACGACATTTTTTGGGGAATCCGGGGGCAACATGGGTCCATGAAATGGACCGATGTTGCTCGTTCCAACCATGATAGTGCTTGGATAGATCTTTCTAATGAGCTATTGTACGCGTCAAACGGAGATCATATGCCAAAGTTACGACCCCGGGAAGTTGATGTACCAACTTACCCCCAAACGGGGCCCACAATTTGGCATTTCATCTCCTAGGGTTAGGTTTTGGAATGTTAAGGGTTTTTCCATTGTTTCTCAACAATAAATAGGCCTTTGAGCCTCATTGTAACAAAGTTCAGAGGCCTCATTGTAACACAGTTCAGAGGCATGTAGCCGTCACATCTCTTCTCAGAGATAAGCTACCATCACCCTAGCTAGCTTGTTTCCATTTCTGGTTGTAAGCATATTTCAGTATTTTCCATTAATGAAATGAAGTATTATTTCCGCTGCATCTTTTTGTATATGGTTATCTCTGTAATTTGTTGCGTTCCTGTTTAAATCCGGATCATTGAACTTCAAACAACCAAGCTATTATTCTAAGCAATCATTGCAACCCTAATCCTCTTTGGTTAGACGAAGACCCCACTCTGGCTAGTATGTACAAAAGGAGCTCTGAAGACCTCGGGGCAAATTAGTTTGGGTCGGAACTAGTCAAGCTCTGTAGTGTTCAGGATCTCATAATTTGCAATGGTCTAAAGAAGTGGCCCAATTCTAGCAAGATGACTTGCATCCATGGACTTGGTAGCAGCGTGGTAGACTACGTTATTTCGATCTCCCATTAAAGAACGAAATAATAAATTTTGACATCTTAAACGACCACAAACCTGACTCTGATCATAGGCCTTTACTTATAACTCTCAATATTGTCATGCGTAGAGTTCCCACAGAAAATAATACCTACAACCAAAAGAACTTAATTTTTGATAGAAATAAAAATGATCTCTTTCTAAATGAATTAAAAACTAATTTTCTTCCTTTATCTACTATAAACAACATAGAAGACCTCTATCATAATTTTACTATAGCCTTCTCGTATTCAATTAACAAGTTCTCAATTAAAGTTTCAAATAATAAAAGAAATAGAAAAACCAATCCATGGTATGAAAAAGATTGTAAAAGTGTGAGGAGAGCAATTAAGGAAGCTATTGATGAATCTCTTAAAATGGACAAGATAAAAATATACAAAGTCCTAACTAAAAGGAAAAAGAGGTAGTACATTCGTCAAAGATAGGAGAATCTCTTACACCTCTCTAAGGTAGCTCCTAAGAAATTTTGGAGGCAGATTCTGACTAGGAAGACTGAAGATAATAATAAAATTGCTCTTCACGATTGGAATTCCTATCTTAAAAAGCTTTATGAATCTCCAAATGTCATGGATAATTTGGAAACCTTGCTCACAATGAAATAAGTTTTCCGTTTAGAAGACATTAAGTTTGGGGTTAATCACCTCGCTAATGGGAAAGCTAATGACATTGAAGGTTACCAGGCGGAAATCTTAAAAATTGGAGGTCTTGTCCTCATCCCCCACATTCACAAGCTTTTCAAACAAGCAGTCAAGCAAGGGTTCCCTAAACCTTGGATTGAGAGCCTCATTATCCCTATTTTTAAAAGTGGGCATATAAATAACCCCTCTAATTATCGGACAATTATGATAAACCCTCTCTTAGCCAAGTTATATGGTAGTATTTTGGAAAATAAGTTAAGCATATGACTTGAAAGTGAAGGTAAGAATGCTAAAGGCCAAGCAAGTTTCAGAAGGCATCACTCAACAACAGACCACCTCGTTATGCTTAGGATCATTGTGGAGGAATGTCGTAATGATAAATCCAATTTATTTTGTTACTTTTTGGACTTTAGAAAGACTTTCGATATGGTTCCTAGATACAACCTTTGAAATAGATTAGAAGAGCTAAAGGTTCCTCTTGAGTTGAGAGGTGCCACTATAAGGTTATACGCGAATGTAATTGCCAAGCTAAAGAGCAATGAGTGGTGGTCCAAAGATATTAAGTGTAACATCAGAGTTAAACAAGGTTACCCCCTCTCCTCTACCCTGTTTGGCATTTACATCGATAAGCTTGAAGGCTATTTAGAGGAAGCAGGATGTGATGGCACGATCTTAGCTGGGATAGTCGTCATCCTTCTTCTCTATGTTGACGATATTATTCTTTTGGCAAGGTGCCCATCTGATCTTGATAAGAAACTCAGGCTTCTTAAGGATTTCTGCTCTACCATGGGTATGATTGTTAACACTGACAAAACAAAAGTTATGATTATCAAATCCAAGAAGGACACTTATGCTAATTTTATGTATGACAATAATAACTTGCAGGAAGTGTATTCTTACAAGTACCTAGGAATTGATATTCATCACAAGCTGAATTGGAACCATAGAATTGAGAAAAGGATTAATGGGGGGTGGAAAGCTTATTTTGGTCTTGAAAATAATTGTAAAATAGCAAACCTCGTAATGTGGGATAAAAAGAAGTTCCTCTTTGAAACTTTAGTCACTCTTGTTATCTTATATGGCTGTGAGGTTTGGGGTTGCAGCATCTCCAGAGAAACATGGAGAAAGATTGAGCAAATCCAAAAGCATTTAATAACTTATAACCTAAAAATTAAAAGTAATACACCCTATCCTATTCTCCTTATAGATGCAGGTCTTTCCCCTATTGAGAGCCTAGCTATGATAAGGTTTCTACTATACAAGCACAAACGCAATAACATAGACGATCATAGACTTCCTAAGCTAGCTTTAAATTCCAGCCAAAACCACCTAAGGCTCAATCGAGGGTGGCATAAAGACACAAGGGCCTGGTTAAACTATTGGGAGATCAACGAGAATGATGCATTGCAAAACATAAATAACATTAAAGATATTGTTACTTTTAAGTTCAAAGAAAAAATGTGGTGTGAGAAAGATTTAGTGGCTAAAAGAAAATTAAGTTATTATAAGAAGGTCATCAACCCCACCCTAGAAGATCAATAATATCTCTCTATTTTAACTAGCTCAAAGAAGAAAATTAATATAGCAAAGATTAGAACAAATTCTCATGAGCTCCATAGTGAAACAAGTCATTGGGCAGTTCCTAAAACGCCATGGATGGAAAGGATCTGCCATATATGTGAGAATAGGAACATCGAGGATGAAAACCACTTCCTCTTAGAGTGTCCCGAGTGCAACCACATTAGATCTCGGTTTCACAATCTTTGTTACACTGACCTTCCTAGCCTTTTACAATGTCAAAATTATAGTGAGCTCGGGAGGCTTCTCTCCAAGCTTTTTGAGCATAGGAATAAAATCTTAAATCAAAATAAATAATTTGTTTCTTTAGGTCCGATAAACCAATATTTGGTCTCAGGATACATTAACCATCATCATCATCAAAAAAAATATTCTAAAATTCATAAATATCAATGTTTTTTTAATTAATAAACAAACTTTTATTTTAAATAATACGTCTTTTAATATCAAATTAAAATTAAAATTTATGAATAATAATTAATTAGTAATTTTTATTATTTATTAATTAAATTATAATAAATTTTATTATTCTAAATATAAAAATTATATTTTTAATTTAAAATACATTCATCAAAACTTACAAAGTAAAAACTGCAAGTCACCTCCACTAAATATTCCAAGAAAATTAGTTTCATTAAAGCATGCATGAATTTTAGAAATCTTTGAAATAACCATCCATAATGTGATATAGTATTTTGATTTAATTTATTAAAAAAATATTTAACAATATATATTTTTTAACATTTCTATTATTCTAAAATTTATAAATATCAATACTTTTTAATTAAAATACCCTCATCAAAACTTACAAAGTAAAAACTGCAAAACACCTCCACTTAATATTCCAGGAAAATCAGTGTCATCAAAGCATGCATGAATTTTCGAAATCCTAAAAACTTGAAAACACCTCCACTTAATATTCCAAGAAAATTAGTGTCATTAATGCAAAAACTGCAAAACACCTCCACTTAATATTCCAGGAAAGTCAGTGTGTCATCAAAGCATGCATGAATTTTCGAAATCCTAAAAACTGCAAAACACCTCCACTTAATATTCCAAGAAAATTAGTGTCATTAATGCATGCATGAATTTTCGAAATCCTTGAAATAATTTTTTTGATGTGAAGTAACATAGTATATAGCCATCCATAGTGTTTTGAATTTTTTATTAACATGCCAAACAAAGCACCACTCTTAAGTGTCGATTTATTTTTCCTAAAAAAGCGAAATTTTATGAATATATATATATATATATATATATATATATATATATATATATATATATATATATATATATATATATTTTATGTTCTAGCGAATAAAAAACACAATTTTATTTTTTTTTATTTTTTTTTGTCAGATTTCAAAAGTCAAAAAAGACAATTTTTTTTATATTTAAATTTGATTTTAGAAAAAAAAAATTCTATATCTAGATTTGACTTAAAAAACAATATTTTATTTTAACTAAGTTGACTCAAGTGCCAGTCTAAATTCAAACTGACTCAAGTGCCAGTCTAAACTCAAAATGCTCGTCATGCTTATATTCTCTATAAATCAATCTGTCGTTTACTCAAGTCCTTGTTTAAATTCAAAACGCTGGTCATCTACTGCTTTAAGTGCTGGTTTAAATTCATAAATCAATCTGTCGTTTACTCAAGTCCTTGTTTAAGTTCAAATGCTTATATTCTCTATAAATCAATCTCCTTTACGAGTTGCATTGTTTCTCTTTATTAGTTGCATTGTTTCTCTAGATAAAAAAATCTAGACAACAGGGAGAAAAAGAATGGATTTGGATGGTAATTGTCTTCCGGAAGAGTTTGTTGATATTTTGGTCCAAAATTTCGCTTATGATCCCATTAGACTTCCGATTTCAGAAGACCCTTCTCAGATTCTTTATAATCGAAGAACGCTAGAAACGATCTGGGACAGCAAACGAGATGCCATCAACCCATACACGCGACAGCCCTTCCATATTGGCAATGCCATCCCACAGAGTGAGCTTAGGCAACGGATGCGCGAATTCATTCTCGACAACAACGGCGGGCTTCATGTCATTCCTGACTACACCCAAATCTTGAACAAGACAGGTATGAAAAATCTGTTGGAAGAATTGGTTGCAGCTGCTAATCAATGTTTACTAATTCAGAAGACAACGAAGAAACGAGGTCGTAGAAATCGAAATAGGAAAGCAGATGACTGTGAATTGGAGAAGTGGAACGCACTGTGGAGGAAATTAAATCTGGTACGTCTTTATTGCCAGTACAGAATAGAAAACAGAGAGCTGTTTTGTTCAATCAAAGGATATGAATACTTGTTCCAGGTAACCAGTAAGCCGCTCTTAAATTCATGCGTACTAAGAAGAAGTGGTGAATACTCATGTGATGATGCCAAGGAGGTTTGCAAAGAAGTCGCCAGGATTGTTGATGTCGTCGGCGGTCTGAAAGAGACCGATTTACAGATGGCACAGGAAAATTCTGTTTTGGCGTTTGTGCGTATTCTATTTGACCTTGCACACCACCAGAGCCAATATTTGAAAATTCAGAGTATGGTTTTAAGAATTTACTGTCGAATGTTTAACCACTGCATCGATTATCTGGTTAGAAGCAAGAAGAATATTTTTATTTAGATCTAAGTTTCATAATCTTTGTTGCAATACTGATCTTTTTAGCCTTTTAAGATGTCAAAATTACAGTGAGCTAGAAAGACTTCTCTCTTAGCTTTTTGAGCATAGGGATAAGATTTTAAATCAAAATAAATAATTAATTTCTTTAGGTCTGATATACCAAAGTTTAATGTCAATAGACTTTAACCATTATTATCATCATCATCATAATAATTTTCAACCATTTTAATTTTAATTTACAACATTTTTCAACCAAATTTCTAATTATATATGGTATGTATATTTTTCATTAATTTTTTATTTTAATATATTTCATTCACATGAGATCAATTTTTTTATATGTAATTTTATATACACAAACCAATAACATGTGATATGTATTTCCCATGTTAATTAATTTTTTTCCAGCCAATTATAATTATGTTGAATAATGTTATAGAGTTATGTCGAATAATGTTATAAAGTAGAGAATATCCGTGTTTCTTTCTTTAATATTATTGTTATGTTATTTTTTTATATTATTATTGTGCTATTTTAACAAATTTTCATATAAATTTACTATTTATTAATAATTATATTTTTCAATAACATTTTTTCACATTACATTCCTTTATAATTTTTAGCTTTTCAATTCTTTTTCGAAGTTTCCTTCAACATTAAGATATTGGAGGCATATCTTATTTATTTTGATTTAAGATTTTATTCCTATGCTCAAAAAGCTTGGAGAGAAGCCTCCCGAGCTCACTATAATTTTGACATTGTAAAAGGCTAGGAAGGTCAGTATTGTAACAAAGATTGTGGAATTGAGATCTAATGTGGTTATACGCGGGGCACTCTAAGAGGAAGTGGTTTTCATCCTCGATGTTCCTATTCTCACATATATGGCAGATCATTTCCATCCATGGCGTTTTAGGAACTGCCCAACGACCTGTTTCACTATGGAGCTCATGAGAATTCATTCTAATCTTTGCTATATTAATTTTCTTCTTTGAGCTAGTTAAAATAGAGAGATACTTTTGATATTCTAGGGTGGGGTTGATGACCTTCTTATAATAACTTAATTTTCTTTTAGCCGCTAAATCTTTCTCACACCACATTTTTTCTTTGAACTTAGAAGTAACAATATCTTTAATGTTATTTATGTTTTGCAATGCATCATTTTCGTTGATCTCCTAATAGTTTAACCAGGCCCTTGTGTCTTTATGCCACCCTCGATTGAACCTTAGGTGGTTTTGGCTAGAATTTAAAGCTAGCTTAGGAAGTCTATGATCATCTATGTTACTGATTTTGTGCTTTTACAACAGAAACCTAAGCATAGCTAGGCTCTCAATAGGGGAAAGACCTACTTCTATAAGGAGAATAGGATAGGGTGTATTACTTTTAATTTTCAGGTTATAAGTTATAAAACGCTTCTGGATTTGCTCAATCTTTCTCTATGATTCTATGAAGATGTTGCAACCCCAAACCTCACAGCCATATAAGATAACAAGAGTGACTAAAGTTTCAAAGAGGAACTTCTTTTTATCCCACATTACGAGGTTTGCTATTTTACAATTATTTTCAAGACCAAAATAAGCTTTCCACCCCCCATTAATCCTTTTCTCAATGCTATGGTTCTAGTTGAGCTTGTGATGAATATCAATTACTAGGTACTTGTAAGAATACACTTCCTCCAAGTTATTATTGTTATACATAAAATTAGCGTAAGTGTCCTTTTTTGATTTGATAATCATAACTTTTGTTTTGTCAGTGTTAACAGTCATACCCATGGTAGAGCAGAAATCCTTAAGAAGCCTGAGTTGCTTATTAAGATCAGATGGGCACCTTGCCAAAAGAACAATATCGTCAGCATAAAGAAGAAGGATGACGACTATCCCAGCTAAGATCATGCCATCACATCCTGCTTCCTCTAAATAGCCTTCGAGCTTATCGACGTAAATGCCAAATAGGGTAGGGGAGAGGGGGCAACCTTGTTTAACTCCGATGTTACACTTAATATCTTTTGACCACCCCTCATTGCTCTTTAGCTTGGCAATTACATTCTCGTATAACCTTATAGCGGCAACTCTCAACTCAAGAGGAACCTTTAGCTCTTCTAATCTATTCCAAAGGTTGTATCTAGGAACCGTATCGAAAGCCCTTCTAAAGTCCACAAAGCAACAAAATAAATTGGATTTATCATTACGACATTCCTCCGCAATGATCCTAAGTGTAACAAGGTGTTCTGTTGTTGAGTGATGCCTTCTGAAACCTGCTTGGCCTTTAGCCCGCTTACCTTCACTTTCAATCCATATGCTTAACTTCTTTTCCAAAATACTACCATATAACTTGGCTAAGAGAGGGCTGATCATAATTGTTCGATAATTAGAGGGGTTATTTGTATCCCCACTTTTAAAAATAGGAATAATGAGGCTCTCAGTCGAAGGTTTAGGGAACCCTTGCTTGACTGCTTGATTGAAAAGCTTGTGGATGTGGGGGATGAGGACAAGACCTCCAATTTTTAAGATTTCCTCTTGGTAACCTTCAATGTCCTTAGCTTTCCCATTAGCGAGGCGATTAACCCCAAACTTAATGTCTTCTAAAGAGAAAACTTCTTTCGTTGTGAGAAGGGTTTCCAAATTATCCATGACATTTGGAGATTCATAAAGCTTTTTAAGATAGGAATTACAATCGTGAAGAGCAATTTTATTATTATCCTTAGTCTTCCTAGTTAGAATCTGCCTCCAAAATTTCTTAGGAGCTACCTTATATTTAATTTAAAATACATTCATCAAAACTTACAAAGTAAAAACTGCAAGTCACCTCCACTAAATATTCCAAAAAAATTAGTTTCATTGCATGAATTTTAGAAATCTTTGAAATAACCATCCATAATGTGATATAGTATTTTGATTTAATTTATTAAAAAATATTTAACAATATATATTTTTTAACATGTCTATTATAAAATAAAATAAAATATTTAATATAATTATAAATAAAAATTATTCTAAAATTTATAAATATCAATACTTTTTAATTAAAATACCCTCATCAAAACTTACAAAGTAAAAACTGCAAAACACCTCCACTTAATATTCCAGGAAAATCAGTGTGTCATCAAAGCATGCATGAATTTTCGAAATCCTAAAAACTGCAAAACACCTCCACTTAATATTCCAAGAAAATTAGTGTCATTAAAGCATGCATGAATTTTCGAAATCCTTGAAATAAATTTTTTGATGTGAAGTAAACATAGTATATAGCCATCCATAGTGTTTTGAATTTTTTATTACCATGCCAAACAAAGCACCACTCTGAAGTGTCGATTTATTTTTCCTAGAAAAGCGGGATTTTATGTTCTTGCGAATATTTTTTTTGGTCGGATTCTAACTAGTAAAAAAAACCACAATTTTTTATTTTTTATTTTTTTTTGGTCAGATTTCAAAAGTAAAAAAAAAAAAATTTTTTTTTTATATTTAAATTTGATTTTAGAAAAAAATAATAATTCTATATCTAGATTTGACTTAAAAAGCAATATTTTATTTTAACTAACTTGACTCAAGTGCCAGTCTAAATTCAAACTGAATCAAGTGCCAGTCTAAATTCAAAATGCTGGTCATGCTTTTGTTCTCTATAAATCAATCTGTCGTTTACTCAAGTCCTTGTTTAAATTCAAAATGCTGGTCATGTTTTATTCTCTATAAATCAATCTCCTTTACGAGTTGCATTGTTTCTCTTTATTAGTTGCATTGTTTCTCTAGATAAAAAAATCTAGACAACAGGGAGAAAAAAAATGGATTTGGATGGTAATTGTCTTCCGGAAGAGTTTGTTGATATCTTGGTCCAAAATTTCGCTTATGATCCCATTAGACTTCCGATTTCAGAAGACCCTTCTCAGATTCTTTATAATCGAATAACGCTAGAAACGATCTGGGACAGCAAACGAGATGGCATCAACCCATACACGCGACAGCCCTTCCATATTGGCAATGCCATCCCACAGAGTGAGCTTAGGCAACGGATGCGCGAATTCATTCTCGACAACAACGGCGGGCTTCATGTCATTCCTGACTACACCCAAATCTTGAACAAGACAGGTATGAAAAATCTGTTGGAAGAATTGGTTGCAGTTGCTAATCGATGTTTACTAATTTAGAAGACAACGAAGAAACGAGGATGTAGAAATCGAAATAGGAAAGCAGATGACTGTGAATTGGAGAAGTGGAACGCACTGTGGAGGAAATTAAATCTGGTACGTCTTTATTGCCAGTACAGAATAGAAAACAGAGCGTTGTTTTGTTCAATGAAAGGATATGAATACTTGTTCCAGGTAACCAGTAAGCCGCTCTTAAATTCATGCATACTAAGAAGAAGTGGTGAATACTCATGTGATGATGCCAAGGAGGTTTGCAAAGAAGTTGCCAGGATTGTTGATGTCGTTGGCGGTCTGAAAGAGACCGATTTACAAATGGCACAGGAAAATTCTGTTTTGGCGTTTGTGCGTATTCTATTTGACCTTGCACACCACCAGAGCCAATATTTGAAAATTCAGAGTATGGTTTTAAGAATTTACTGTCGAATGTTTGACCACTGCATCGATTATCTGATTAGAAGCAAGAAGAATTCTGTAAGATTTTTGAGATACACAGATCTAGATCTGCAAAACAATAAACAAGATTTGAGAATAATTAATATTATTTTGATATTAATGGAGAAAATAGTTACGTTGTTGTAACTTTCTCCCTAGTTTAGGATTAGTTCCTATAGTTATGGGATTTGGGTGCAACTTCCTATTTCCTAGTATTGTATTTAATGATGTAATCTTGGATTGATTGGTGAATAGAGTGGACGAGAGTGATCTCTCAAGTTTTGTGAGTGTAGTCCCCAGTTTCAGGCCACACCTGAGAGCTACATCTCTTTCTTTTCAATTCTGTTCACATTTTATCTTGGTATCGAGCTCAGATTGAGTGAGCCTGAGCTTTTGTCCCCTGGGTGGTGGAATTGCCTGTGTGGCTGGAATAGCCTGTGTGGCTTGAAGTGCCTTTGTGGCTGTGTGTACATGAGAGCTATGTGCTCAATTGAGCAGGTGGATTGCAAAACACCTGGCTCAGACTCGGAAACTTTTTTTTCTGAGTGGAAAGGTCGATTAGCGCAGATTTTACGCTGACAGTCGCGCTAGAAGCCCGATTAGCACGGATTTTAAGGGATAAACCGCGCCAAAGCGCCAGAAAACCCGATTAGCGCGGGATTTTACCGGGAAAGTCGCGCCAATTAAAATACGCGGACCGATTTTCGATTAGCGCGGATTTTTCGCTCGGGGTAGCGCCAAGGGGATCTGTGAATAGTGTGAACTTCGTTTGGCGGTTTGCAAACAGTGCAGATCAGCGGAGTTACAGATTCGTCCGGGAGAGACAGATCGGGAAAGCGCCAGAGGAGATCTGCGGGAAACCTCGACTTCGTTTGGCAATCTGCAAGGAGAGCAGGATCGGCGAAGTGGCAAATCAATCCGGGAGAGGTGGATTGGATCAATTGTGATCAGATCATTATTTCGGCTGTGTTGAAAACCCTGAATTTGCTCATTGGAGTGGGAGTGCCGGACACTGTAGATCGGTGGCAGAGGTGACAGATCCATCTGACGGGTATTGTTTTTGTTGTTATTAAGTAGATTCACAATGAGTAATACAATGGAATCTTACCTTAACGAATCTGGTAAACTCAACGGGTCTAACTTCAAGAATTGGAAGTTTAAGATATAGACCCTGCTCGAAGGTGCGAATGCTTGGACTATAGTGACAGGCGATGAGCAGAAGCCGACTGCAACCACACAGAAGGAAGACTAGGAAAAACGAGAAAACAAGGCCAAAGTCCTGTTGAAGATGTCTATGAAAGACAATGTCATTGCACACATCAGAGACTGTAAAACGTCCGCAGAAATTTGGACGAAAATCAAAAGTCTGTATGAGACCCAGAATGCAAACAGAGATTTGGCTCTGAAAAGCAAGCTATTTTCAATGAGGATGGGCGAAAGGGAGTCTGCTACTGCATTTGTCGCGCGAATTAAGGATGTTAAAGACGGATTGGGGGCCATTGGAGTGGCGGTGGCTGATGAAGATCTTGTTGCAATTACAATGAATGGGATGCGTGATGATTTCCAAACCTTCATCACTGGAGTCTCGGCAAGGGAGAAAACACCCACATTTGATGATCTCACTGCGATCTTGCAGCAAGAGGAAGAGCGACGGCAGAACCTAAATCTGAACCCCCAAAGTGAAGATCTTGCGCTGGTGGCAAAACGACGACTATCTAAAGGGAAGCAGTCATAGCAGCAATCAGTCCAGAAAGGAGGAACAACACATAAACATCACTGTCATAAAGGTATGCTTGCAAATCATTTTGAAAAGAAATGCTTTTATTGTGGAAAGAAGGGTAATATACAGAGAGATTGTTATTATAAGAAGCAGGCTGATGAGACAAGGAGGAGACAGGTAAATCCAAAACACAGAGGATATTTTGTTGAAGAAGAAGACTTCAGTCATGAATTTCGACTATTCACAGTCGATTGTGCCCTTTCAACATCGAATGAAGATGACATCTGGTATGTCGATTCCGGAGCATCCTCTCACATGACAGGTAATAAGGAATTTTTTGATAGTCTTGAAGAAATTATAAATGGATCAAAAATATATCTAGGGGATGATAATGGATATCAGATTAAAGTTCATGGGGTGATTTTAGTTAAGTTACCAAATGGAAAGATTAGTCAACTTTCAAATGTTTTATATGTACCTGGAATAAAGAAAAACCTGATATCTGTATCCATGGTGGCTGATCAAGATATGCATGTCGAATTCTTCAAGACTCACTGTGTGATAAAGGATTGCAGGAATGAAATTGTTGCAATAGGCATGCGAGTTGGAAGCCTATACAGATTGGATGCAAAAAGTATATCAAAGCAACCCATGGTTGCAGGAGAGTCGACAGCTGAACAACTCTGGCATTAGAGATTTGGTCATCTGAATATGCAGGATCTCATGTTGTTACAAAATAAAGGTATGGTCGAAAGTCTCCCCATCTTTTGTAACATTCAGTTAAACTGTGATGGTTGTGCCTTAGGAAAGATGCACAGAGAACACTTCCCTGTGCATGATAGGAGGAGGAAAACAAAAATATTAGAGCTAGTGAACACTGATGTATGTGGTCCCATGCAGACAAGGTCGCTAGGGGGAGCATACTATTTCTTGTTGTTTACTGATGACTGCACTAGGTATTCATGGGTTTATTTTTTAAACAAGAAAAGTCAGACTTTCCATTGTTTTATAGATTTCAAAACCCTGGTGGAAAAAAAGTTTGGAAAAAGTATTAAAATTCTTCGATCTGATCAAGGAGGAGAATACAAATTAAAGGAATTCATGAAATACTGCAAATCTCACGGGATCGTTCAGCAGTATACAGTACCGCACACACCATAGCAATACGGAGTTGCAGAGCGTAAAAACAGAACCTTGGTAGAGTGCGCAAGGAGCATGCTGTAAGGTAAAGGTCTATCTAATATTTTTTGGGCAGAAGCAATAAATACTGCTGTATATTTGAAAAATAGAAGTCCTACTAGGTTTCTTGGCTTCAAAACCCATTTTGAAGCCTTATATGGATTTAAACCAGCAGTAAACCACTTAAGAGTCTTTGGGTCAAAGGCATTTGCACATGTACCCAAAGCTAATAGAAAGAAACTAGACCCTAAGGCAGTGAAATGCATCTTTGTTGGTTATGGTACAAAGTTTAAAGCATACAAATTGTTCAATCCTGAGTCTCGTAAGACATTTGCAAGTAGAGATATAGTCTTTCATGAACAGGTACAAGAAAGGAAAGCTGATGTTGGAGATGATTGGCACATTCCATTGCTGTTGGAGGAAAGCAGCGAGGATGAAAGGGAGCAGGAACATGAGCAGAAAGAAGAGAATGAAGAAGAACAGTAAGAAGATGAAAAAGCAGGCCTAGTTATAGCAGAGGAAAACAAATTTGAGGTAAGTCCCCTACCGAGGAGGTCAGGTAGGAAGACTCAATTACCATTGAAGTTGAGAAACTATGCGTTGATGTCAAAATTTTTACATTATAGAGCCCTCTAATTATAAAGAAGCTAGTCAATTTGAGGAATGGAGAGTTGCAATGAATGAGGAGATGGAATCAATTCTTAGAAATAATACTTGGGAATTAGTAGAGCTGCCTAAAAACAAAACACCTATAGGAAGTAAATGGCTGTTTAAACCCAAAATTAATGCAGATGGAAGTATAGATAAGTTAAAAGCTAGGTTGGTTGCAAAAGGATACTCACAGCAGGAAGGTATTGATTTTGATGATACTTTTGCACCTGTAGCAAAGCTAAATACAATTAGATTACTTATTGCTTTAGCTACTAAATGTAATTGGGAATTACACCAACTAGATGTTAAATCTGCATTTTTAAATGGTGATTTAAAAGAAGAAATTTACTTAGTACAGCCAGAAGGATTTGTAAAGCAGGGGTAGGAACAACTTGTTTGTAGGTTGAAAAAGGCTTTATATGGTTTAAAGCAAGCTCCCAGGTCTTGGTATGAAAAGGTTGATTCTTTCTTTATAGAGCATGGTTTCCATAGAAGCTTAAATGAACCAAATTTGTATACCAAGTACAATGATCAGGGGCAGATTATTTTGATTTCTCTATATGTGGATGATATGATTCTAACAGGAAATGCAGATGACTTAATCAGAGGAATCAAAAGGCTCATGGCACAAGTCTTTGAGATGAAAAATCTCGGAAGCCTTAACTATTGTCTAGGATTAGAAGTATTCAGAGATACTGGGCAAACTTTTCTTACCCAAGGGAAGTATGCTAGAAATCTGTTGGAAAAGTTTGGGATGGATCGGTGTAGATCAGCAGCGACACCTTTACAGCAAAATCTCAAATTGAGCATTGACGATGGCACTAAGGAGGTAGATGCCACAATGTACAGACAGCTGGTTAGCAGCCTGATATATCTTACAACAACCAGACCTGACTTGGCATACTCAATTAGTGTGTTGAGCCAATTCATGTCGAAACCGCGTGAAAGTCACTGGACAACAACAAAAAGCGTGTTGAGGTATCTTTGTGGTACTGTTCATTTTGGTATTTTATACACTGATGTATCTGATGTTACTCTAGTAGGTTTTTCAGACTCAGACTGGGCAGGTAACCTGGATGATCGGAGGTCCATCACAGGTTATGCATTCAACATAGGTTCCGGGGTCATAGCATGGAGCAGCAAGAAACAGAGTACTGTAGCTTTGTCATCATGTGAAGCTGAGTATCAAGCATTGTGTGCAGCAACATGTGAAGTGATCTGGTCGAGGAGACTTCTCAAAGATACAGGAAAAGAACAGAAGCAACCCACTTCTATCAAAAGTGACAACCAGAGCACCATCAAATTAGCATACAATCCAGTGTTTCACAAAAACACCAAACATATAGACACTCAGTTCCATTTTGTTAGAGAGAAAATACAGTCAAAAGAAATTTCTATTGAATATTGTAAAACTTGTGACAATGTGGCTGATATCTTTACAAAGCCTCTTGCACGAGTGAAATTTGAATTGTTTAGAAAGATGCTAGGAGTCCAGGAGAATCCTTTCTCCATTAAGGGGGGGAGTTGAGAATAATTAATATTATTTTGATATTAATGGAGAAAATAGTTACGTTGTTGTAACTTTCTCCCTAGTTTAGGATTAGTTCTTATAGTTATGGGATTTGGGTGCAACTTCCTATTTCCTAGTATTGTATTTAATGATGTAATCTTGGATTGATTGGTGAAAAGAGTGGACGAGAGTGATCTCTCAAGTTTTGTGAGTGTAGTCCCCAGGTGCAGGCCACACCTGAGAGCTACATCTCTTTCTTTTCAATTCTGTTCACATTTTATCTCTTGCAAGAGAAGGAAGGAAGCGAGCAAGAATTGAGAAAAGAATGAAAATTTGATTCTACAATATTAGTTTTAGAATAAATACATAAAAGAAACTAAGTTAAGCTTAGTTGTACATGCAATAACTAAAGCTAACTAAAGCTAAGTGTGCTTTATCTTATGTTAATGTGTACATGTGCCACATGCAAGCAATAAGATAATTGGAGCTAGTCTAGGTGCATGTACATCAACACAACTAGTCTAAGTGCATGTACACCAACACCCCCCCTTAAGCATAACTTAGGTGAGTGTGATGCAAAATGAATGAGTCCCGGCAACACGGCCATTTTAGGTACCCATATACAAGGCATAAAAAGGAGGAAAGAGGGAAAACCCAGTGGGAAGAAAACCCCCCCTCAAAATATAATGCAAAAGTAGAGAAAAGACAACTGCTAGGCAGTCGTGTCCTTCACCCCGAGTGAAAAATCTGAAAAGTCTCTAGGCTGGGATGAGAAGCCGGTCTGGGGTGAAAAACCCTCATGGGGTGCATCGGGAGGACGCGGGTGGGGTAATACTACCTCCAAAGCTTGTTCTGGTGGGTCTCGTGAACGCGAAGTAAACCCCTTCGCCAAAGACTTGAAAGCTGACGACGTCTTTGACCAGGTGAATACGGGTATAAACTTCAATGCATACGAAGACATTCCTGTGGAGACAAGCGGAGTCCATGTACCTCCTCCTGTGAATACTTTTGCTGAAATTGATTTAGGAGAGGCCCTAAATCTTAATATCAAGAGGTGTAAGTTGGCAAAACCGACTCCCGTGCAGAAATATGCAATACCTATTTTGTTAGCTAGCCGAGATTTAATGGCATGCACCTAGACCGGGTCCGGTAAGACGGCTGCATTCTGTTTTCCTATTATAGCTGGCATATTGAGGAGCAACCCGCCACCGCGCCCCCGTGCGGGGCGGAAGACATTTCCTTTGGCTCTTATTCTGTCACCAACAAGAGAATTGTCTTGCCAGATACATGAAGAGGCTCTACATGCATGCCCCATCTCGAATTTTTCTTGTGGATGCTTTCCAAGAGCACATCCATTACAAACACCATCTGAAAATTCAATGGTTGGAAATCCTTTGACCATCCCTTGCTTACTAAGTTGTTGCATATATCTGAAATTCAAGTGCCCAAATCTCTCGTGCCAAATCCTACTTTCTTCATTTGCATGCGTAAGTAGCAAAATAGAATCTGATTGAGGAACAAAATCAGAAAATGTATACAGACGAGATTGATCATTTACCTTGCCAGATGCAATCTTCAAATTGGTTTGCATGTCATAAATGCTCACGTAATCTGGGGTAAATTCCACTTTCCTTCCGCTGCCTGTGTGTGTCATTTGGTACACTGAGAGAAGATTCACAGAAAGCCTTGGAATATGCAAGACATTTTCAAAACTTCCATCTTCGAATTGCACTCTTCCTTGTCCAGTTGCTGCAACTGCAGAATTATCCCCCATGAGAATGGGAGGACCTGAGTATGCATGTAGAGAAGAAAAGGATTCCTTTGAAGAAGCCATATGATGTGAAGCTCCTAAATCAATGATCTATTCTTGTGGTGCAAAATGAAGAGCAATCAAAGCATGCCCGTTACCTCTTGGATCTGGTGCTTTTTCTCTAGACTTCTTCTTAGCATTCTCAGGAATGTGGTCTCCAAGATTGTGTTGCTGGAGTGTCTGCGCCATAAGATATATAGTCTTCTTCATGCATGCAGATTCAGGATGAAAACCACGGTGGCAATAATTGCACATTGATTGCCCTTTCGTTCCTTTCCTTTCCTTTGAGCCAGATGATCCATCAGGGGGTTTGGGATGTCCTCCCTTTCTTAGATCAGGGTCCTTCTTCCCTTTTCCTTTCTGATGGTCTTTGGAGTTTGCCTTTCCTTTTGCATGCACAGTAAGTGCATGCGCTTTGGAATTTTTAAGTGTGCTCATTTTGATGAGCTTATCTTGCTCATGCATCAAAGACTGAATAAAAGAATCCAGTGAGGGCATCTTCCAAGCTGCACCAGTTGCAGATCTGACTGTGTGGAATGTAGAGACGAATACTGCATATTCTGGACCAAGTTTTGATAAAATGGAAAGAATCAACTGATTTTCTTGCTTGGATTTGTCGATCCTGCATCCTTTCAGCTGAACCAACAAGGCTTTATACCTTGTGAAAAAATCTTGAATGTTCTCAAAGTTTCTCGGATCTAATGAGTTTAACTCATTTTCAAGAATGTGACCTTGCATTTCATCCTGTTTTCCAAACAATCCTTCCAAAATTTTCCATACTTCATTTGGAGTTGAACATGATTCAACATGAAATAGCAGTTCCGGAGAAATAGATAAACATAGGATGCTGAAGGCCTCATCCATGCGATTGAAATATCTTGTTTTCTCCATTGCCGATGTTGGTTCAACTTCCGTTTCCATGGTTATTCGAAATAAGCCTCTACTTCTGAGATGAAGTTGAATCTTTGGCTTCCATTCGAAATAATTACATGGAGTGAGAATTTCCGATTGTGGAAACTCCAATTTAGACTCCATTCTTTGTTGTTGCTTCAATCTTCTGAACCTGCAAATAAAATTGCTTGTGCACTGATTACAAATCCCTGAGCTCTGATACCATGTAAGATTTTTGAGATACACAGATCTAGATCTGCAAAACAATAAACAAGCTTGCAAGAGAAGGAAGGAAGCGAGCAAGAATTGAGAAAAGAATGAAAATTTGATTCTACAATATTAGTTTTAGAATAAATACATAAAAGCAACTAAGTTAAGCTTAGTTGTACATGCAATAACTAAAGCTAACTAAAGCTAAGTGTGCTTTATCTTATGTTAATGTGTACATGTGCCACATGCAAGCAATAAGTTAACTGGAGCTAATCTAGGTGCATGTACACCAACACAGCTAGTCTAAGTGCATGTACACCAACAAATTCCATCCTCTATATGCTCCATCTCGCTGTATATGTGTTGGCGAGTAGGAGTGATATCGTGAATGAAGAGTTGTACAATGGAATGACAATCCTCAAAGTTGCATGGATCAACGATATCTATGCCGTCTATTTTATGCATTATGTCGATGTTCTCTACAGGGTAGTAACTATATGTGTTTCCCGTCTGCAAGATCTGCATGATGCTCAACATGTTTCTTGCTCTACCCCGCAGGAATTAGATGCCCTCTGTAGCTGTACCGGCCAGCATGCAGATGATATTAATGCAGAGATGGAAAATAATATTCGTCTACTCAGTATGGCACTAGAGCATGGGCTCTTCTTGATTTTCTCCCTGGTCACCACTCCCCATAATCACAAAGCAACGCATGGGTATGCGGGCAAGGAGAGACTGCAGAATTTGGGCATCGTAAAACGAATTTCCCGTATGGAAGAACTTGCCAATGCAGGTAACAGGCTCTTCCAGTCATCTCATTTGGAGTTGGGACTAAAAATCATAGCTGCGCTTTCTTGATGGCCTACTGAAATGAGAAAATACTAACGCTTTCAAATCTGGGATACTCACAGCGAACCCAGCATGTGGATGAAGACATTGTGTTTGCCAGTAATTTTATTTAGCTTTATATGCTAAATTGACTTTGGCCTTTCCAACTGTACATGTTCGTTTCGAATCAAGAACGGGCTTTCTATGAATATCAGGTTGTAACCCTAGTTGATTTTATTTATTTATTTAATATTAGGTAAGTATTTTGATGATATATTCGATTAAATTTATAAACTAAAATATATTAAAATGGTTTTATTTGTGAATATATATTAAAGGTAATATTGAATTTATAAAATTAAGTTACATCTATAGTTTTGATTTTTTTAGTCTAAAAACATGTAATATTTTTATTTAGATCTCAGTTTCATAATCTTTGTTGCAATATTGATCTTTTTAGCCTTTTAAGATGTCAAAATTACAGTGAGCTAGGAAGACTTCTCTCTTAGCTTTTCGAGCATAGGGATAAAATCTTAAATCAAACTAAATAATTAGTTTCTTTAGATCTAATATACCAAAGTTTAGTCTCAATAAACGTTAACCATTATTATCATCACCATCATAATAATTTTTAACCATTTTAATTTTAATTTACAATATTTTTCGACCAAATTTCTAAATATATATGGTATGTATATTTTTTATTAATTTTTTATTTTAATATATTTCATTCACATGAGATCAATTTTTTTATATGTAATTTTATATACACAAACTAATAACATGTGATATGTATTTCCCATGTTAATTAAATTTTTTCCAGCTAATTATAATTATGTTGAATAATGTTATAGATTTATGTCGAATAATGTTATAGAGTAGAAAATATCCGTGTTTCTTTCTTTAATATTATTGTTATGCTATTTTTTTAATATTATTATTATGTTATTTTAACGAATTTTCATATAAATTTACTATTTATTAATAATTATATTTTTCAATAACATTTTTTCACATTCCATTCCTCTATAGTTTTTAGATTTTCAATTCTTTTTCAAAGTTTCCTTCAACATTAAGATATTGGAGGCATTCCCTCACATAAACTCAAACCTTAATAAAATACAATTATTTGCATATTTAATAATTTATGCTTCTTTTAAAATACAATTATTTATTTATTTAGTATATAAACAATTTTTATAATGACCACTATCATAACTAAAACCAACTATAGTATTTTAATTAATTTTACATTTTCATTATGAATTTTATATGAATAGTAAAATTAATTTAGTTAATCTATTACATTTTATAAGAATAATTTAATGAATAAAATAAATTTAATAATTTTTTTTATTATATATGTGTGAGAAAGAGATGATGATCATGTTTAATGTCCATAATGTGATCTATGTTATCTTTAAAAAAAAGAGTAATGTGATCTATGTTATCTTTAAAAAAAAGAGTAATGATATTAATATTTACATATGTAATTAAATGAATTATAATTTTATAATTAAATAAATTTATTTATTAAATAAATATAATAAATAATAATAATGTAAAACACACGAAACTGGAAATCAAATTAAATGTATATTAATCAATCTCAAAGAATGATGTACAATCTGTACATATTAATATATATAGGAAACAATTGAATTAGTTCTCGGTAGTTCTTCGACTCCAATAACTACCCACATTGACCCAAGGTTACTTTGAGGATTAGTTATCTAACACTCCCCCCTTAATCCGAAGGGATGTACCAAATTCCAAGGAGAGATCAAAATGCAGAAATGTATCTCACCCAAGAGCTTAATGTCTCTCAAGAAATGGTTTTTAAGGATGACCGCAAACCAACATGGGAGAATTCAAAGTCTCAACCAACACCAATTCTGGAACCTTCATAGCAGTTCTCAGAACAACCAAAAATGTGGTTTTAAGGTGACCACAAACTCTGGAACTATCACAACAGCTCCTCAGATAATTCCAAACATGGAAGTGCTCAATCAACTCAACTCTGACTCAGGCTCTCTTGACATCTTGAACTTGAACCTGTAGCAAACCATCAACCATTCCCCCCCTGTCCGATATAGGGCGAGAAGTACTTTTCAACACTGCAAGGCTGGGCATCATTCTTGAACGCATTCTTTGTATGACCTACAAATCTTCTTGGTTGTTTTCGTCCAATCCCAAGAAGTAATACATTTCAAATTTACCTTCTCTCTTGCAGTCATCTTCCTTTTCGAACATCTATTTGTATGATGATTTCGCTTTCCACGATATTCGCATGGGTGAAGATCAAAACACTGATATTTCACATGTCTAACTTTGTTACACTATTGGCATCTATCAACTTGTTCGGGAACAACGCCATCCAGGAATCTGACACTCGGGAATTCTATTGGTTTAGCGAAATTTGGAATGTGAAAGGATACATCCAGAATATCCTCGTTGTAACCCAAACCAGTTCTGTATTTATTGTGTCTAATCTCTTCCCATGGTCTTATGAAAGTTTTGGTAATAACCGGCTTCTCATAAGAAATTTCAGTTCCATCCGAATTTTCTTTTGAAACCACTGCATTAATTTGATCATTTACTGACTGAATATGAGGCTCAAACAAACTTTTATTCTGAACAAGAACACGTTCAAAAGTCTTCTTTTGCAGTTCTTCTCGGTGAAGCTAGCACTCTAGCTCTAAGAATTCAAATTTTCTTTTAAAATTTTGCAAATATATTTGGATGTCAAAGAGTGTGTTCTTGTTAACTTGGACATTGTTATGAACGCTAGCTGACACTAAATTGCATAATAACTGCAACATATCATTGACTTTGACCATTTTCTCGAGAAATCATGTTTCAAAAAGGGGTGTCGGCTACCACCAAAATGCATCCAATATAAAAAAAATTATGATTAATTAACCGGGTGTCAAGATCAGCCAAAAATGCACTCGTTTACAAATAAGATTCAAAATAAAGAGATTATATAGTTGCAACTACACGATTAAGAACTCCTATCTTTTCTACGTACAAGGAATACCATGAAAAATCAACCTTGTTGTGAGTTATATCCAATATGCATGAGTTGCAAATTTATCAAATAGTGACATGCTCAGGGTTGCCAACTGCTGGAAACTGAAATCATCTTCACAACCACCAAAAATATCTCCCAAAATTAGCTTTAAAAAAATATCTTTCAAAATTGTCTCTATAAAAATTTGAACTTGAGACCTTTAATAGACCAAAAAAGTATATAAACTTCACCAACCACAATGTCATTTTCTCTTCTTGATTTTACATCCATAAACTCTACCTCCAAAAATATCTCCCAAAATTAGCTTTTAAAAAAATCTCTTTCAAAATTATCTCTATAAAGATTTGAACTTGACCTCATAATTTTCAATATACCAAATTAACTCTTCTAACCACCATCCATTTTATTCCCTTATTTAAATAAAAATAATATCACTCTAATTAAACCGGAAAAACAATGTATTCTTCCTCCTTCATGAATGCCAACAACACACAACTTTATCGCAATTACTGTGCAACTACTTCCAATTCAATGCCAATACAGTTTAATATATGATCTCAAACATAATCTACTTGACGATCTCATGATAGTAGCATTAGTCTTCTACACACATACACATGAAGCAATGATAGCAGAAGTTATTCTTCTACATGAATGAAGCAAATAATCTACTTGACGGTCTCATGATAGTAGTAGCCAGTCTTTTCTAATATCAATGCTATAACATACTTTCTCCAATGTATATGAAGAGTACCAATCTAGCTGTGACAATTACTACACAAATTTTTTACTTCCAAGCTTTGCAAAACTGCACAATTTTTTGACTTCCAAGCTTTGCAAAACTGCACAATTTTTTGACTTCCAAGCTTTACAAACTTCTGAAGTGCTTCTCTAATTCAGATAAATGTACTTTTCTTGCATGTTCCTTGTAGTTTGGTTTGTTGGCATGAACAAAAATCCTCTAGAGGCTAAATAGCAGACCCACTACACATAATATTATTTCAATGCCCCACTAGAACACACAAATTCTTAAATATTCGAGAGAAGCACTTCGTAGCCCCTGAAAACTACACACACAGAGAGTAAACAATCAACCAACAAATACGAAAGCACCCATTTAATCAACAAAAATACGTCAACCAATATGCCATTTCATCATAAGAAATAAGTCATTTGAAATCGACTTTAGCAATCATTCATTTCACTTGTAAATGCTTTTACTTTTTTTTTATGACAACAACATTCAATACAACAAGGAACTGGTCAACTTTTAACATTCTGCACCTGTGCCATCATATAAACTCCAATCAATTCCTTATCTTCATTTTCATTTGTAGAATCGCTGTCAGTTTTTGTAACAACATAACTAGTGTCATTAATAATCAAAACATCCAGTTCATTTAATTTGCAGATGCCGAATATTGTGGAAAGAAATAAAAATTTCAGATTATTCACAATGAACAAGCAACAAATTCTTGGTTTTTCTTCCCAAGATGAGAACAAAATCCAACGAATTTACTATGATCTGCCCATTAGACAATGTATGCAAAGTATCAGCCGATTCCAACTAATTCTTACAAGTACAGTGTATTCATCTTGTAATAGAATCTTCTTAACACAACAAAAAAAATAATTACTATCGCACAGGTTCTTGAATTAATTATAAATTATATGTAACGGTTGGACGATTGAACAAATAAAAATATCAAGATATATTTATGCTTTTGTGAAGGTAGGGAAAACCATGTTTCTCCTTCAGAAAGACAGACCGCTGATCTCTATGCCGAAAACAAGAGAGGTTCTGACTTTCCACCAATGTGGCAAGAGTGCAATGCCACGGAGGCCCTCCATTGTTCACTAACCATGCCATGGGGTAAAACTTAGTAGCTCGTTAATTCTTACTCTCGGTTTCTCCTTCCATTGCACAGGGTAAAAAAAAGGAACGTTTTTTGCAAGTGTTTCTAGAATCAGGGTTGTTAGCCCCCTAATTTTCTTCCTTTTGACCATTTTTCCCTTCATAAATCATGACCATTTACCGCTGTTTCACCTCTCTTATACACCCTCATCTTGCACTAGTCCAAGAACGATGACATATTTCGCATGAACTTTATATTTCATATTTTGAACTTAACTTAGCATTAATTAATTAATTATTACGTGATTTCATGCTTATAATCACTCTTGTAACTTATCGATATCTCTAATGTTGTTTGATAGTCATGTGCTTACAGTGACCGCTGATCCTAGTGCATGATTGGATCTTGCACCAGTGCCAACATGGTGAATCTTTGCAACAGATCTGGACCTCCTTGATCACTGCCTTGTTTTAGCCGCTTCAGCCACGACAACAGGTTAGATCTAAAGGCAGTCGAGCTCCAGCTATGACAACAAGGCAATCCAAAGGTAGCTGAGATTGGATTTATGATGAACGAATAGTTGGACATTGGCTACGGCCAAGTTGTTAAACTGCCTAATTTTGAAGGCCGAAAGCTAAATTCTGCATATCAGTTATGTAATCAGTTAAATGATCCTTTTGGCCTTCGGCCAAGGATCTATATAACAAGGAATGTAAATAGGACGAGATAGTTCTTGATAAGTTTGTATAGAACAGAGATATAACCAGGAAGGCGGTAAGAGGCTTGTATTTTTGTTATCGCCCAAATCTGGGCTGGACTGTGTAATCACGGATGTATTTGCCTCTATGAATTAATAAGAAGGGAGCTCTGCCTTATGTTTTCATGAATCATATTTTTATTTGAAAGTTGATGAATTGATAAAGTGTTGAGCAACATTTCTATTTAAAACGGAACTGTGCTGGTTGGCTAGGGCTCAACCAACCCAGCATGTTTACCCTATTTTCTGTTCATGTAATTTCTGTTTATACTGCTAAGTGTGATTTAATGTACAACACATGAATTCTTGTCTGAGTGAAAGCAGATCCACAGTGTGAAGTAGTTAGAATTTATTTTCTTGCATTTGATTTTAGATTGGTTTCCCTGCCTGGTCCAAGCAGGAGAAATAACCCTGCACCAGTGCACGTTGTTGTTGTAGGTTTTAACCCCATACAGAAATTACCTGCATACGAATTCTAAAACATAGAAAATAAACAATGTGAGAGCGTAACACATAAAACACATATACACGGAGATTTTCACCGGGATCCCAAAACCGAGACTACCAGCTTGATTTTTCATTATATTCCTTTCAATGTTACAATACATATTTATACATGTCGAAGCATCTAATACCATGGACCGAAAACCATCGCGTCCAAAACAATGGACCGAAAACTATAGGTAGGTTCGCCTAACCTTAATATAGGGTCCAAAAAAAAAAACCCGGGGCGCTACCCCAGACCCCGCAGAGGGGGCCTACCTGCCGCCCTCAAACCCCCCGGATAGGGGCAGCTGTCGCCTCCCCATGACCCCCCTTACGCAATCGGTGCAACGAAGGGGGGGGCGGCTTTGCCTCCCCTCTAACCCCTCGGTTCACTACGTAGGTTAGTCGTGGAAAGAATATAACACAACCCAACATTCTCCCACTTGTTGTTTTCTTTCCATACGGAGCCATAGGAGAGCTTAGTCATTTTTCCAGCCCTAAAACTCCCATTGTTCTCTACACCAAGAGAACTTCTTAGAGCTCATAGATTTTCTCAATGCATCTACAGTATTCTTCAAAGTGTCCACCTTTACCAGCAATACCTTTTTGTCTTCTATCATATCCCTCACAAAGTGATACTGAATATCAATGTGCTTCGTCTTTGAATGATAAGTAGGGTTCTTTGCCAAGAAAATTTCACTTTGGCTGTCACAGTCTATCCTTATAGCTCCCTGTACTAACCCCATACTTGAACACAATCTCTACAACCAAACTGCTTCCTTGCTTGCATGAGTGGATGCCATGTATTCTGCCTATGTAGTTGATAGTGCCAATACAGATTGTTTCTTACTCATCCAACTGACTGAACCTCCAAATAGGTTAAACACATACCCACTTGTAGATCTTCTCTGATCCAAATCTCCAGCCCAGTCTACATTAACAAAGCCATAGATATCCAAAACTCTGTCCAATCCTGGTCCTCCTTGGTAGCACAAACCATAATTGCTAGTGCCACACAAATACCTAAAAACCCGCTTCACTGTTGTCCAATGCTCCTTCCCTGGTTTTGACATAAACCTGCTCAATACTCCCACTGCATGTGCAATGTCTGGTCTAGTACAGACCATTGCATACATCAGGCTACTGACTGCACTTTCATATGGAACATGGAACATATTCTCTTCGTCTTCTTGTGTCTTGGGACACTGTTCAGCAGATAACTTTACACCTATAGGAATAGGAACCTTCACCGGTTTACTATCCTGCATATTAAACCTCTGCAGTATTGTCTCGACATACTTCCTCTAGTTTAACCATAGCTTCCTTGTTGCCTGAACTATTTTAATTTCCATGCCCAAAATATAGTTTGCAGCACAAAGATCTTTCATGTCGAATTTGGAGGACAATTGGGTCTTCAAATCCTGGAAAATTTCTTTGTCATTTCCAACCAGCAACATATCATCCAAACACAAGACCAGATAAATAACATGGTCACCAATTAATTTAAAATACACACAGTGATATTCTTTGCTTCTGGTGAAGCCAAGTCCCTGTATAGATGTATCAAATTTTTGATACCACATCCTTGGTGACTTTTTTAACCCATACAGAGACTTCTTTAACTTGCATACTAGTTCTTTCTTACCCTTCACCACAAAACCTTCAAGTTGCTTCATGTAGATCTCCTCTTCCAAATCCCTGTGAAGAAATGATGTCTTCACATCCATCTGTTCTACTTCAAAATCAAAAGCAACAACAACAGATAAAAGTAATCTAATAGAAGTTACCTTGGCAACAGGAGAAAAAATATCACCAAAATCAATTCCAGGCACCTGGGAATAACCTTTTGCTACCAACAAAGCTTTGTATTTCTCCACCTTTCCTTCTGCATTTGTCTTCTTCTTCAACACCCATTTGCTGCCAATGGGTTTCCTTCCAGCCGGCAAGTCCACCAGATCCCAAGCCTCATTTTTGTGCAAAGGTTCCATTTCATCAACCATGGCCTCTTTCCAGAGTTTTCCATCCTCTGAATCTACTACTTCCTTCACAGTTCTGGGATCATCATCAATAATAGATAAAGAAAAATTTGAATAGAAAGCAGATGGACTATACCTTTCTGGCTACCTTCTTTCTCGAACTAATCTTCTTACACCCAGAGTTTTTGGCTCTTCATCTTCTGATTCCTCCTTTGTTGTAGAGTCTAATTCTTACTCCTTTAGCTCAAACTCTATCTTCACAGGTTCCTTTGGTTGGAATTCATGTTTAATAACATCTTTCACCTCTCTGAACACCACATCTCGGTTGTACACAACCTTCCTTGTTACTGGGTTCCAAAGCTTATAACCCTTTAAACCATCCTTATACCCAATAAAGATGCACTTTTCAGAGTTACTATCCAACTTGGTTCTTTTCTCCTTTGGAACATGTACATATGCATCACATCCAAATACCCTCAGATGTGAAAGAGAGGGTTTCTTACCAGTCCATACCTCTTATGAAGTCTTATCCTCCAGCGCTGATGAAGGTGATCCATTGACCAGGTAACATGCTGTCTCCACTGCCTCTGCCTAGAATTCCTATCCTAACCTAGCACCACTAAGCATGCTTCTTTCCCTCTCCATCAACGTCTTGTTCATTCTTTCTACAAATCCATTTTGCTGAGGTGTATATGGATTAGTCTTCTACCGTGCTATACCACACTTCTTACAGAATTCTTCAAATTCCTTACTACAAAACTCTCCACCGTTATCTGTCCTCAGCACCTTTATCTTCTTCTCTGTCTGGTTTTCCACCAGAGCCTTAAATTCTTTAAACCTGTCAAAGACTTCAGATTTATTCTTAAGGAAATATATCCATGTATTCCTTGAGAAGTCATCTATAACTAATACATAGTACACAGACTTACCGAGGGATGGAACCTTCACAGGTCCAAACACATCACTGTACACAAGCTCTAAAATTTGTTTCACCCTCTTACCACCAGAGGGGAAACTCACCCAATTCTGCTTCCCATATACACCATTTTCACAGGAATGAAAATCGAGAGAGCTATTACTCATACCTTCTACCATACCTTTACCATGAAGTATTTGAAGGCCCTTCTCTCCAATATCTCCAAGCCTTTGATGCCACAACATGGTCTTCTCTCGAGAGACCACTAGATTTTCTGCTCCACTTTCAGGAACCACAACACTGTTGCACCCATCGACAACAGTGCTGCCTTGCAGCTTGTACAGAGTTACAGTCCAAACTCCCCACATCAATACCAGCGCTCCCTGAACCATCTTGCAGGTATCCTTCTGGAACACTATTTTTACACTTGCATCATCCAACTTGCTTACAGAAATCAGATTTCTGGCCAATGTAGGAATATGCAGAACACTCGGAAGTGTTCTAACCCTTCCACCTTGCAACTTCAACTTTACTTTTCCACGACCAATGATTCTAGCCTTCCTATCATCCCCCAAGAAGACATCACCACCATCATATTTCTCATAATCACGAAACCACTCTCTATGGGGAGTGAAGTGAAAGGATGCACCTGAGTCAATCAACCATGCCTCATGATCTACATGTGTACCTGAAGAAGCCAAGTACACATCCCCACCTTCATCTGAGGTGGTTTTCACCTCTGCAGAAGGAGCATCATCAGATCCCTTTCCTTTATCAAGAGCTTTAGATTTATATTACCTTTTATAGTGCCCTTCCTTTCCGCATTTCTATCATACCACCTTTACAACTTTCCCTGGAGATTTAGATCTCCCACTCGATGACTTATTTTTGTTTCTGTTCTGGAACCGTCCTCGTATAGACAAGGCATCACCATTATAGCTCTCCATATTTTTCCGTCTCATCTCCTCCGTCAACAAGGATGAGGCTATTTCATCAAACTGCAAGGCAGTTGCATTGCTACCTATTGCAATAACCAGACTATCCCACAAATCTAGTAGAGAACACAACAAACTGATGCACTTATCTTGATCTGAAATTTTAATATCAAGAGATGCTAACTGACTTACCACAGTATTAAATGCGTTCAGATGTTCTATCGCCGAGTCTCCATCTTTCATCCTCAGGTTGTACAACTTTTTCCGTAAGAACAGTTTATTCACCAGAGACTTAGATTGGTACAAAGTCCCTAACTTGTCCCACAAAGCCTTTGACGTAGCTTCCCCTGATACATTCCACAATACTGAATCTGAGACACACAATCATATTGTACTCTTTGCCTACTGATCCAACTTCTTCCATTCTTCATCGGACACTCCCGTTGGTTTAGTACCGGGATCTACCATGATCCACTGATCTTTATCCACTAACAGATCCTCCATCTTGAGTTTCCACAACTCAAAACTCTGACCATTAAATTTCTCGATCTCTATCTTTCCACTACTCGCCATCTTCTTTCACCACCAAAATCAATCTCGTAGATCTCCCACTAAATAGGGTCTACCACAGGCCCGAGCGAAAACCCTCAACAACAAAGGCATCCCCTTGAAGAGAAAACTACTCTGATACCAAATGAAGGTTTTAACCTCGTATAGAAATTACTTGCATACGAATTTTAAAACACAGAAAATAAACAATGCGAGAGCATAACACATAAAACACATATACACAAATATTTTCCCCTGGATCCCAAAACCAGGACTACCAGCTTGATTTTTCATTATATTGCTTTCAATGTTACAATACATATTTATACATGCCAAAGCATCCAATACCATGGACTAAAAACCATCACATCCAAAACCATGGACAAAAAACCATAGGTAGGTTCACCCAACCTAATATAGGGTCCAAAATTTTTTTTCCCAGGGCACTGCCCCGGACCCCATAGAGGGGGGCTACCCGCCCACCTCAAACCCCCCTGTGGATCCCCCACTGCGCAATCGGCGCAACGAGGGGGGGGCTCCGCCCCCCATCTAATCCCCTGATTCACTATGTAGCTTAGTCATGGAAAGAATATAACACAACCCAACAGGTGTGCTATTCATTTCCTGCAGTTTTGTTTGATTTGGTTTTCCCCGCCTGGTCCAAGCAGGAGAAATAAACCTGCACCAGTGCACATTGGTGTGTTATTCATTTCCTGCAGTTTTGTTTGATTTGGTTTTCCCCGCCTAGTCCAAGCAGGAGAAATAACCCTGCACCAGTGAACGCATGTGTGCTATTCACTTTCTACAGTTCTAATTGATTTGGTTTTCCTGCCTGGTCCAAGAAGGAGAAATGAACCTGCACCAGTACACGTTGGTGTGATGCAGCAAGCCTTTTTAGTTTACTTCCAGTAGTTTTCTTGCTTTCATTAATACTTCATGACAGGATAAATTATAAGGATTGTTTCTTTATTTCTACACTTTGTTAAAATCAGAAACATTCATTTTTATGTGTGCAATTTGATTTCACAACACTTGCAGTAGTTAAGCTCTTATTTCAAGAATTAAATACTAAGTGTAAGAAGCTCTGATCTGGTGCAAGAACTATTTTCTTGTCACATGATCTGACATCTGTCCCGTAAGTATCAAACTTCTGTATTGCTGCTTTTCTTCAGAACATCATATACGCGACTGTGTAGTGTCTAACTCGCATATATATGCGTCTTGTCTTCATGAAACAAGCGTATGAGATTTAGAACACAGAGGTTCCACATTTTCAACTTCCTATGAGTATGTCATGTATGTGTATACTGCTATGCCACATCTTTCTAGCTGTACTTCCTTTTTCTTCCATATCTTCAACTGTGATGATGTTTTCTTCTTTTGGTTTGGTGTCCGCAATCTTCTCCTACATTCTTTTGCTATGTGTCCCAGCTTGTTACATGCATAACATCTCACATGTTTCATATTCCTTCTGTAGAAATCAACAGCTTTGTGACCAAACATATTGCAAGCAAAGAAATATCCCTTAAAGTACCTGGAATGTGATGATCTTTCTGTTTGACGGTCTTGAACCATTCTACTTCTGCATCTGGCTGCAACATGTCCAAGATTATGACATACATAACATTCAACATTATTCATTGGAGGAAATAATCGTCTATCACTTCCAAAGTTAGGAGCAAAAGATTTTCTTTAAGGAATTCCTTTCCTTGGCTATTGATGGGGTTGTCTTCTCATCTCCTTGTTGATCATTTTTGATTTCTCATTATAGTTCCTTGCCTCACCTTGTGAGCTAGATTCACCTTTAGCAGATTCATAAAAACCAAGACCAATTTTGATAGCAGGCGACCTTTGACTACTAAGAATATCATCCAAGATCTTAGTACTATCTTGAAATCGTAATAGTTTATATTTTTCTTCTAATTTACCTTTCAAGATATTTACCTCAACTTGATGTTGTTCTTCCTTTTCCAGACATTGCTTCGTCAAAGTTTCTTCAGACTTTCTTCCTTCTTCCACTTGTTGCGTTAGTTTGAGAATCTCATTTTCTTGCTCTTCATTTAGCACCTGCAGCATTTGTCGTACTCTGGAGGCACATTCCAACTGAGCTTTTAAGTTGATAATTTCTTCTTTGAGTGCACTCTCCCTTTTGCTAGGTAGATCTTGTGGATCTATGAATTTATCTAATGCTTTATTTACTTGTCCATCTTCAATCTGAGGTGATTCAAGATCTGAATACTTGCTTCCACTCAATAGCAGGCTTTCATTATTCCTTTGAGGTGTCTTCTTCTTTTGACGCGCTTTCTTTCCCATTGTTCTATGGATCTCCTTCAAGCGATCAAGCTTCTACCAAAGAACCTGGCTCTGATACCAATTGTTGGAAATAATACTGAGAGGGGGGGTGAATCAGTATTAGCAAATCAAACACTTTTCATTTTCATACTCAGATTCATATACGCTACTTCAGTTAAGGATACCCCTGTATATACGTAACTGTGATTAATGCAACTAGCGTACATCCAGTAAACTTATGATTCAGTTAGTTCATCTTCAGTGAATGCATCAGAACATTATTAACCATATGAATAGTAAACAGGTGCAGTAAAATAGAACAAATCATCACACATGAGAAGCACACATCAACACCATGATATAAGGTGGAAACCCAATGTGGGTGAAAAGCACCTGCTGCAATTCGTTTCTATCTTCCTTTAATAAGAAACTTCTTTTTACAATAGTACTGGTGCAGTCTTATACCAGTATGCAGGCTTCTACTTGCAGAAGGCTACAACCTTCTTAGCTCTTGTACTAGCCGATCCATTTACTAGTACGTAGGCGCTGGCCTACTGAAGGCTCCAACCTTCACTCATTTTCCAGCTGCTCCTGGAAGGGAGCTACAACCCTCTAGCTCTTGTACTGGCCAATATGTTTACCAGTACGTAGGCACCAGCCTATGATCATCCAGGGACAACGTTTCATACATTTTCATACTGGATCCATAAATACAAAATAATCACCACTGCAAGACATCCATCAATTACACCTGCATCACCGATCTCTGAATCACCCAATACCGAAACAGTGAAACCCTGTCAACAACACAATCACATAACAGACAACAGAACTCTACAACAATAACCAGATCCAACTGCAACTTCAAATATAATGCATACACTACTATGATGAACCAAACTCGCGTACATACGTGCTTTTACCAAGGCCAACCCGCGTACAGATCTGCAAATATTTACTCATAACTTTGCAGCTGTTCCAGACCTCAGTCATACCCAGATCATAACATTCATACAATAAACATGCGTCAATAGATCTAGTCTATCCATAATCAAACCATATAATGATAATCATTCCAAGCCTTAAGATCTCGTTCCATCGTTCATCATCCTCCACATGAGTGCAACCTTGGTTCAGATCAAGCAAGGCATCACCAACCCATAACCAGCATCTGGATCTCACACTTCATCAGATATTCATCATTTTCCCACTACACCCTTGGCCTAACGATCTTCTCCTTATATAGGTTTAGGCTTCTCTCAATACCATGGTCCAAAACCATGTTGAACCAATACCTTGGACCCTTTACCTGGGGTCGACACTTTGGACCAAATACCATGGACTAATACCAAAATACCATGGACCAAATACCACGGACCAAAACCATGGTTTCCAACATGTATGTGCCTTTCCTTCTGCGAAGCTGCGTGTGTACATATACACACCTTTTGTTCTGCTAACCCACGTGTATACGCACTTTCATCAAGGTTAACCCGCGTATACCTCTCTCTTTACCTACTGCACTATGATCTATCATTTCAGTGAGTTGCCATCAAGGACAACACCTGTATCATACCTCTGAGTGAGTTGCCATCAAGGACAACACTTGTATCATAATGCCAACAATACCAGAGAAATATCAGATGGGTTAACATATCAGAGCAAGTAAAGAAGAAACAAATAGCACAACTATCGAAAGAGCGAGGGTAGGAGGGTACGTAGTCATCAGAGCAAGTAGAGAAGAAAACAAAGAGCACAGCTATCGAAAGAGCGGGGGTAGGAGTGTATTTTTGTTTTGATCGTGGTTAAAGGCCCGCACTAAATCCTACCCATCAATCTCATTTTCAATGCTTACGTCATAGTCAACGGCAGGGGTTAAGTCTCTTGTTAACTCGTGTGCTAGTTGAAGACTCGCAGGCCGTAGATTTGATGACCTTGTATATCCAATGGATATCGGGTCACAAAATGATCAGACGTT
The DNA here is from genome assembly GCA_031772625.1 of Pinus tabuliformis. Classification (NCBI taxonomy): domain Eukaryota; kingdom Viridiplantae; phylum Streptophyta; class Pinopsida; order Pinales; family Pinaceae; genus Pinus; species Pinus tabuliformis. The sequence goes on from CM062817.1 coordinate 148,523,229, forward strand.
AATCTCAAGAATGGACCCAAAATTTTATAGATCAAGGATTTATAATCCTTATCAGCTCTGTAAAGGCGGTTAAGCGTCGCGCAAGTTCCCTGGCCAATATCGTTATGAACCATTGGATCCAGTGCACCTTGATTAAATAGTGGAGGATTGGCGATTGAGTTTGTTGATCGATTGGATCAACAACCATCGGATTAATGATGAGATCAATGGTGGACGCATGCAAGAGGAGGAGTCTTAGGAATAACTCCGATTTTTATGAAATTGTGATTATGGGATTAAGGGAATGACATGGCACGTAGAATCTCCATATGGGTAACGTATCTCGAGCATCTATCACAGAGAAGAGGTAATCGTTCGTGAAATTGAAGAAACAGAGGAAGCCTGAAGGTCAAGAAAATGAAAGAAGAAGTCAAAAGTTCAAGAAGCCAAGGGTTTGGTAGACGATAAAGGTACAAAAGAAGCTGAAGATTGAGTGAGATATATGGAAACATGGGATAGAAGCTAGTTGTAGGTCCAGCAGGACAAAAGGAAGTCGTAGGTCTAGTAGGACAAAAGGAAGCCAAAGGTCCAACAAGACAGAAGGAAGCTGAAGGTCCAACAAGAAAGAAGGAAGTCGAAGGTCTAGTAGGACAAAAGGAAGCTGAAGGTCAGAGGAGGAAGAAGGAAGCCGAAAGGGCCAACAGAAGACGAAGATCTGTTTGACCTCATACCAGCCAAGTAAGATTTCATCAGTCATCATTTGAAGGGAGCAATAGACAACACCATCGTTGAAGTATTTGTGAGTTTTTTCCTTGGAAGTAAGGTACCATAGTAGTCACTCCTAAAGCATTTACCATGGTAGTGAGAATAGAGGCTTGAAACAGAGAGTTGTTTTTGTGTAGAGCTTAGTGCAGTTCACTATAGACACATTGAAGTTGTGTGAAGACTATTGTAGATCATGATGGATATTTGAAATCATCATGAGGTAACTTTGCAGACATTGTGTGGGCAATATGAAGAGTTGTGAAGACTCCTTCATATGAAGATAGGTTGTCATTGATGATGTAGCATGGAGACTACAATGAAGTTGTAGATTGACAGAATTTAGTGAGGAAGATTTTGGGATTAGAAAATTACTATCAAACATATCTAGACAAAATATAGCAGTGGGTTGGAGCCTCAAACAAACAAGGTTGGTGCCTTGAAAATATTGGGTTGGAGCCCTTGGGGTTGGTGCCTCAGAATTGGAAGGATTGATGTCCTTGAAGTTGATTCTCCTAAACACAAGTTTGGTGCCTTGAGAAGATAGGGTTGGTTCCCTAGAGGTTGGAGCCTCACAAAATACCAAGTTGGTGCTTGGCAACTGACTGGAGCCTTATATATTTTGTATTTGATTTATTGTAAAGACTATATTAATAAAAGCATTTATTCCTATTTTTCATTTTTGTGTTCTAAATGTAAACGAGTTAACTGGTAAAAACAACAATTGAAAACAAATATTGATTCACTCCCCCTCTCAGTATTTCCAACAGTTTGAAGGTGTGGGAGTGTGATAAGTGTGGAAGAAGTCATTTGTAGAAGTGTTTGAAGGTGGGAATAACGAGAGATTGCAAAAATAATTGTGGAAACAAATAATTATCAAAACGCTACACTAGATTAGTTCCCTAGCATATCTATAACTATGAAAATATCACTCTTGTCTTAATGCAGTCTCCCTACATGTAGAGAGTTGTAAGAGGCCCACACCCATTGAGATATTATCAATCCTTTCTTTGTTTGGTAATAAAAAAGGTTAAAGCAATTTGAGTGTAGATGCCATATTATTATAACATCTTGTACATATATTACCATTTGTTATAAAAATATAAAAATATATTTGTATTTTTTAAGTTGAATAAAAAATATTTTTTAATTTTACATAGTATTTTGATTTTGTTTATTAAAAAAGCTATTTAACAATATATATATTTTTGAATACTTTTTTTGTAATAGAGAATAAAAATATATTTAGTATTATGAATATAAAAAAATAAGATAGTCTAAAATCTATAAACATTTGAGAAAGTAAACAATTTTTATTTTAATTAATAAACATTATTTTATTTTAAATAATATGTTTTTGTAATAATAAATATAAATTGAATTTTCTAGATAATAATTAATGATTAATTTTGTTACATATTAATCATTAAATTATAATGGATTTTGTTACTTTGGATGTCTTACTAGTATCAACCCCATGACTCCATGCCTAATGGATAAAGTTACCATTTTCCTAACCAAGCCGGTCAATTTTCAAGTTGACTCTAGCTAGTGAGCAAATAAGTGAGTTGTTACTATAGTCACTCTCAATAGTAGCAGACTCAAAGAGAGATCTCTCTAGAAATGGAAGGGTTAGCTTTCCATTTTAAATTCCAGATTGGAAGGGTCAGGTGCCCATTTTAAATTTTGGTTTAAAGGTTACCTAAGTGATTTCCCTCCACAACCAGGGTAATGTTTCAGTGATAATAGGAATAGTGAGAGAGGTTACTGTTAGCCTCCTATTGCAATAGGTTTCATATTTCATGATTGATTGTTTTACATGCCAAATATGTCATCTTTTCATGCTGCAAGGTTCCATATTTCCAAGAAGTTCCATTTTTGAAGAGTTTTACAGGTAAGGGAAAGCCAAACAGCTTAATCTTGGCTTCCGTAGGTTTAAATTACTTGTTTTAGAAGATAGAGAATGAATATTTGTCCAAACAGCTTAAGCTTGGCAGATCATTAGCTAGGTAGAGAAATGAAGGAGCCCAACTGCTTAATCTGGGCCCTTGGAAGAGATAAGGGTTGATTTTAGATAGGAGGGTAGTCAAAAGAAAAGAAGACAATCAGGGTCTGCAAGTTCAAGTGTACCCAAACCAAAAGGAAGAAAAAATGCTAGGTAAGTAGGCTAGGTAAGTAGTTTTGTGGTTGCAGAATCAAGCTATGTGATCCATTTCATGTTTTCAAGTGTTATATCTATTCAGATCACAGTTGTGAGGCAGTTTTTCATTTGGAGGAGCTCAAACGAGGCATGTCTAACTCCCCCTTCTTCTTATTCCCCAAATCACTCACTAACATCCCCTTGATGACGTTGGGATCTGCCCAACCAGTCCTGTTACCACTACTAAGTCAAGCTTTGACTTTCTTCAGTGAAAAGAAGCCACATTTCTTGTGTAAAAATCATTTCTCCGCAGTCCATTCACTTCCTATGTCTAAGCTTCAGTTCACAAACTTAGCGTCTCCCCTACACTTCACCTCACAAATTCATATTAACTCCTAACTCTATTATCTATCTCCTTAGATCTTTTCCTTATCCCCTATTATACAAAAAACTATATAAAATTCCAAAAATAATACATATTCCACCTTATAGCATTATAGCTATGTATATATGGTTTTGGGAAATGATAGTCCACCTGGGGCTACTATTAACCCATCCGCATCCTAACCCTGGGATTAACTTAACATTTGGTTAAGTTAATAACCTCTTTCCTCACCCCTTTACCCATAACATTTAATCATTTCTACCCCCTCGCGCTCATCGTTTAAAGTTTAGTGTTAAAATGTTTGAATAAACATTAAACACCACCAGCGCATAACCCACAAACCCAAAGTTTGAAAGCCCCCATCGCGCAATATTAATTTAATATTCGGGCGGGCCCCTGCACATAAACCCGCCGCCAGCTCCGTGCTCCGTAAGCCCTCCGATCCGCCCTCCTAGATCTGATAGCTCTCGGCGATTTCGGAGCCGCCCCATCACTTGACAGTTAGCGTCTGATAGCACGGCGGTTTTGCCGTCGTACAGAAGGACGCGTGTCCGCCTTTGATTGTATCGGAGCCCCTCTAACAATTACCGCCCTCGTACAGAAGGCGGTCCGATGAAACCACAAACTGCCTTCTGTCTCCCCACCCCTGACGTCAGCGCCACGTCAGCGCTACGTCACCTCTGCGTCGACCCCCCCACTGCTACGTGTCATTGCCACCCCATCTGCCTCCGTCCCTACCCTGCCACCGTGTCCTGTGCTACGTCACCCTGCCGTACTGCCACGTCACCCTGCCACGTCACTGCCGTACCGGGACCCACCATTGACGTCATGCTGACGTCATCACCGAAAAAGGCGTGAAGAGGCGAAAATCATAGCAAAGGATGCCCGGAATGAAAAACTGAGGCAATTTTCGATGCGTGATTATTAGCGCTTAGCGCTAATCGCGCATCGCTAAGAAAAAAATGATCAAAATGGAAGGCTGCCTATTGCTTGGCTACCTGCAAAACCCAAAAATTCGCAATTTGACAGGATTTCTTTATACATGTTCATATTCAATCTGCCAGTGCCGATAGCATTCTAGAGGCCACGAAAAACATTTGCAGCAGCTATTTTTGCCTTGAAAGGGTAGAAAAGGGGCGATTTGACAGTTTCAAGCATCAAGGGAGAGAAAGTGGCCCGACTCAACTGTAAAAGAGTATCAAAGGAAAGATGAAGCCCAGATTAAATTGAAGAGTATCAGTGAAGCAGCAAAGAGTATCAGATCGGCAATATCAAAGCAGGTGAACATTAAAGACCCCCAAGCAAAGTCAAAGAAAGTGGTGAAGCCATTTAAGGCTCTCAGATCACAGTTAATGCACATCAAAACCACTCAAGAGTAGGGGATCAAAGCCCAAAGCACAATTATGGCTAAATGAACAGCACAGAGCCATAAGGACAGATATTAACTCATTTTGATACAGCTGCCTCCAACGCAGCTCAAAAAGATATTTTCTTGCATTCATTTCAGGACAAGATTAGGTTAAAAAACTCATTTCCCTCAGACCTGTTTAAGGTCTGCTGTAATAGATATTTTTGGATATTTTTCTATATAAACCACCCTAATTCATTGTTTAAAGGTTTGGTTGGTTGATAATCCTCATTCTGGACTTGCGCTGTATTTTTGAGAAGCTCTGTAATCAAAGACTACTGGAATGCTTTGGATGAAGAACTGACTGTTGTGTTATTTAATGGCCAAAGAGTGACTGTGGAATTCCTGTGCTACTGCATGGCTCAATAAGTGTTTTCCTATCTCTATTTACAGTTCACATATGTTTATGCACCATTGTGTTACCATCTAAATAGCAAGAAAGAAGAATAGCTTAGGTTTTGCTTGACTGCACCCTATGCTCAGTTATTGTTATTTCTATATGTTTTCTTCAGAAATGGTTATGAATATGCATACTTAAATGATCATGTTTACCCTGTTTCTTTCACATATGACTGTTATTTAGGAATTCTTGACTGCTCCTAGACAAACTTTCATTCACCTTCCCTCTCTGTTAGCTAATGAAATATTCTTAGTTGCCTCTCATCTCTGACCTTCATTCCATCTTTATTCCAGCCTGATATTGTTCTATGTGTAGCTATCCTGCTCTATGTTCCTCTTGTGACCAAGAAAACGCAATAGCAAGCCCTAATCCATGACTCCACGCCCAATGGTTTGAACTTCTCACACTGTGCACCCCAAATCTACTTGAAAACATCATACTTCCCACCAAAATCACAACAAAACCCATGTACACCATAACTAGCCTAAAATCAACTCAAAACAAAGTTAAATTTTAAAGAGAGAGCCCTCTCTGACTGCAGGTAGGCTAGGACCTGCAGCCCAAAGATTGGTTTGTGGTTACCTCGGTCGTATCCCTTAAGGAGCCAAGGGACAACCTGAGTGATAACATCATTGGCGACTCCACTGGGGATCTTATTCAGAAAATTCCAAAAAAACAAGTTAGAAGCTGGCTCCCAAGAAGAAAACACATAGTACTAGGTCAAATCCAGACCCAAATCCACCAGCTGTTTTTGAAAATCCCAATTTAATCTCTAGAAACCTTAGCAAACAAAAACAAGAAGTGTTTGCAGATTCTAGTCCTGAAACAGTTCAGCCAAGCTGTTTTCCAACCCCTGTTAAAGTTTTGTTTCGTTCAAACCCCACTTCCCCTTGTTCATCATCCACCTCTCCAAGCACCTTTTCCACACCTCCATTCACTGCGCATACTACCACTACCACCACTATTATTCCAGCTGTTCCAGTTGTTCAACTTATCCCTGTAAATATGGCTAACAGATATGCACCTTTACAGTTACCTGCAAATCCAGGGGCTATGCCTCAGGATTATCAAACCAAAATCACATACTTTGATGCTACTGGTTCTAGCACAGCCCTGCAACATACCAAGAAAATGTAGGACTTTTTTGAGAGTTATGAAATAGATGATGATAGTGTAAGAATGAAGATTTTTGTCCAAAGTTTAACAGGAGATGTAAGGCCCTGGTTTAGAGCACTTGCTGCAAATTCCATAGCTGACCCAGAGGCCCTTTACCAAGCATTTCTCAACAGATGGGAAAAGAAGAAGGACCCTCTGCACATATTATCCGAGTATGACACTATCAAAAGAGGCCCTCAAGAAGTTGTCTTAGACTATTGTGCCAAGTTTAACAATGTTTACAACGCTATTCCACAAAACCTGAGACCTCCACCTGATCTTGCTTTATACAAATTCCCTGATGGATTTGATTCAGACATGGCTTATCAGTTAAGGGAAAGATCCCCTCAAACCTTAGCAGACATGCAGAATGTAGCTGTTAGTGTGGAGGCAAATCTGATTGCCAAGCGAAATAGAGCAAGAGCTGAGAGGAGAACCACTTTCAAAGATGAACCTTCAGCCTTTGAGCAAAAATTGGACACAAGCATCAAAGGCATGGATAGCTTTGAAAATAGAATGGGAACTATTGAAAGAAAGCCTCATGGGAAGGACAGTAAAACAATCCTATCAGAAATCCAAACTTTAGAAAAAATCAGAACCCAAACGTTGGAAGGGCAAGTCCTGACCAGGATATAAGACCTCCTTTTCATGAAAACTATGCTGAAGCATCCACATCTAGTGAGTAGATAGAGGACACTCACATAAACTTGATGGGTTTGAAGAGTGAACAACAAGTATTCCTAACCCAAGAAGACCAAGATGACCATGATATAAATCAATTTCAGACCAAGTCTGGAGAGTCATTTGACTTCAAACAAGGCTATGATTCAGCTGTCTATGAAGTCCATAAACAATACAAATTGAGAACAAGAACCATTGATGTGTCTAATCCCATCAAGCCAAAGGATGCCAAGCTAGCTAAGCAAGTAAAAGACAAGGCCGCTATCACAGAACCTGCTGATAAAATAGACCCAAAATTAAAAGAAGTGACCATAGAGGATGTATCTGACATGCAACCCTCTAATAACCAGCCTTTTGTATCCTTTCCCTCAAAATACAATGTAAATAGCACTCCTCAAAGCCTTCCCAAAACAGAACAATCTCAAGAAATCATTGATAACGAAGAGAAGATCACTAAAGATACAATTGAGAAGGGAAAATCTGCTAGTCACAATACTAAAACACAGTCAGAAAAACCTTTTGATTTAGAAGCAGAAATTGGTAAATTAAAAATATCTATTCCTCTATATGAGCTTGCCAAACATGATGTGTACAGATAGCAAATCAAAACATCACTGCAAATGCCAGAGAACAGGGATGATGTTAATGTATTAGATAATCAACCTGAATTACCGTTTGGTCCTGAAGTCAATGGTAAATCAGGACATGGATCTGTTCTACCCTTTTATTTCATTTTGCACATTCAGGATAAAGTGTTGCACAATGCTATGTTTGACTCAGGTGCTTCACACAATCTAATGCCCAAAGCTGTAATGGAGAAGTTGAACCTTGATGTCACTAGACCCTACAAAGACTTATTCTCATTTGATTCTAGTCAGGTCGAGTGTTTAGGCTTAATCAAAGACCTTTGTGTGTCTTTAGTCCAATTTCCCAACAAAACGATCCTAATGGACGTGGTGGTTGCTGACATTCCACCAAAGTATGGCATGCTCTTATCAAGATCTTGGGGAGAAAAACTCCAAGGATCTCTCCAACTAGACCTCTCCTATGCCACTATTTCAGTCTTTGGGCAACCAAAGAGATTGTATAGAGAAACACTGATGAAGTATGTGGTAAGTAGTGAGGAAAAACCCCAAAACTTTCCCATTTACTCAATCCATTCTAATATGGATTCCTTTATATTGTTCAATGATGATAGCTGCCCTCCCACTGATGAGAAGCCTTTGCCTTTAGAACAAGAAACATGCATCAATCAAGAGTCGGTCGCCCATACCTGTGAAACTGTTAGAACAATTAGTGCAACCAGCATACAAGAAGAACCACATGAAGCACAAAACCTAGGTCCACCCAATCCTAAAATGACTGAAACTCTTAATACTAACCACATGCAAGAAATCACATGGTATTTAGAGTTTGATGGTTCTGTTAATAAGCTAGGAGCAGGGGCAGGAATATGGATTCACAATACACATAACAGCCATGCAGAGGGTCATGCTTACAGACTAAACTTCAAATGCACCAATAACATGGCAGAGTATGAGGCTCTCTTTTTAGGCCTTAAACTGCTCAAAGCTCTAGGAGCTGCAAAAGTGTCCATTCTAGGTGACTCCAATTTGATCATTCAACAGATGAAAGGTAACTTTGTTACTAATGACAATAGGCTAAGAGCTTATAGGTCTGCTGCCACAGAAATACTCAATTCCTTCACCGAATCCAAGCTTGCTAAGATTCCTAGAAACTATAACATGCATGCTCATAGTCTAGCCACTTTTGCTAGCACTTGCAAGCTGTCCTTTGAGCCCAATTACCACTTTACAGCTGAGACAAAGCACAGGCCTGTTGTCCCTAACAATATCAAAGATTGGCAAGTGTTTGAGGATGATGCTCAAATCAACAATTTTCTTACCTTACAGCAACAATTCTCAAGCCTAAACATTGATGAAGATGCCATGAATGACCCACAACAACAAATGAGCCAAAATGAGCAAACTATAACAGCTGAAGCAGCAAATCAAATGCTGCACCCAACCATTTTTGATGAGAAAAACATGCAAGAGCTGAAGCAGATGCATTTAGATGAAACAGTTGAAGCAGAGGCTGAAGTCATTGATTTAAAGGACAACTTTTTACCTGCTGGCCTCACTCCATTAGAGGACATATTTGATTCAAACGATGTCCCCAAAAAGCCAAAGATGCAGCCCTTAAACGCTGCTGTGGAAGACTGTAATATTGGGATAGCAGAGAAGCCCAAAATGATTAAATTGTCCAAGTCTTTGCCTCTCGATAAAAAACCAAAATATGTTGATTTATTTAAAGAGTTTCAAGATGTATTTGCCTGGAGTTATGAGGACCTTAAGTCCTATGACACCTCTGTTATTCAACATACCATTCCCTTAAAACCAAATCAAAAGCCCTTCAAACAAAAACTAAGGAGAATAAATCCTGTGCTTCTCCCTTTGATTGAGAAAGAAGTGAAAAGAATGTTTGAGGCTGGTATCATAGCACCCATTAGATTTTCAGAATGGGTATCCAATCTTGTTCCCACGAGGAAGAAAACAGGGGAGATTAGACTATGTGTGGACTTAAGAAATCTGAACCAAGTCTCCCTTAAAGATCACTACCCACTGCCAAAAATGGACCACATTCTACAAAGAGTAGTGGGGTCTTCAAGAATTTCTTTGCTAGATGGCTTTTCAGGTTTTAATCAAATACTTGTTCACCCAGATGACCAAGACAAGACAACATTTACAACACCGTGGGGAACATTTAAGTATGTGAAGATGCTTTTCGGACTAAAGAATGAAGGGGCCACTTTTCAGAGAGCAATTGACATAGAATTTTCCAAGGAAATCCATAATTTCCTAGTGGTTTACCTTGATGACCTTACTCCTTTCTCAAAATCTGATCAAGAGCACCTAAAACATTTAAGACAAGTGTTCCTAACCTATAGGAAATATGGTATTTCCTTGAACCCCAAGAAGTCTTTATTTGGCCTTGAAGAAGGCAAATTATTAGGCCATATCATTTCAAAAGATGGGATTAGAATTGATCCTGAAATAATTCAAGCCATTTTGCAAATCCCTTATCCGAGAAACATCAAAGAACTGCAAGCATTCCTAGGAAAGATCAATTTCCTAAGGAGATTTATCCCAAATTTGGCCAAGCTGATAAGAATGCTAAATAAAATGTTAAAGAAATATTCCAAGGTAAAATGGACTTTAGAGGCCAAGCAAGCCTTTGAGGGCATAAAATCTACCTTAACTCAAGCCCCAGTCCTCACAAGTCCTCAATTTGATAAGGATTTCATCATTTTTTCATTTGCATCTGAACACACCATTGTTGTTGTCCTTTTGCACAAAGATGATGAGGGAAATGAAAAGCCAATTGCATTTTTCAGCCGAGCCCTTAGAGATGCACCCTTGAAGTACCAAATCATGGAGAAGCAAGCATATGCCCTTGTTAAAGCAATCAAAGATTTCAGAATTTACATTTTATATTCACATGTGATTGCTTATGTGCCAAATGCTGTTGTAAAAGACATATTAACTCAAGAGGGCATAGAAGGCAAAAGAGGCAAATGGATTGCCAATATCCTTGAGTATGAAATTGAGATAAAACCCACCAAGCTGATAAAGGGACAAGGTTTAGCCAAACTGTTGTCAGAAACCAATTTCCAAGCCTTAGACATTAATCAACTGGACAATGAACAGGAGCTGGCGACTCCATAGATCAGTGAAGCTTTTTTGCAATCCCCATGGTATGCTGATATATGTTTTATATTGTTAAACCTGTGTGCTCCTCTAGGGTTGTCCAGAACCAAAAAGAGATTTTTAAAGATGAAAGCATCAAAGTTTTATGTCTTAGATAGTGCCCTGTTTTGGAAAAATCATGAAGGAATATTGCTGAATTGTCTAACTATGAATGAGACTGACAACTTGTCATGAAAGAATTCCATGCAGGGGACTATGGAGGGCACTTATATTGGAAGTCCACTGCTGATAAGATACTAAGGGCTGGTTTCTATTGGCCCTCTTTGTTTGCTGATGTGAGAAAGTTTGTTGTTTCATGCCACAAATGCCAAATCTTTGAAGGCAAAAGAAAGCTTCTGCCCTTGCCCCTTAAACCCATTTCAACCGAGAAGCCTTTTCAGCAATGGGGTCTTGACTTCATCGGAGAAATCCATCCATCCTCTTCTGGCCAGCATAAGTGGATTCTAACAGCCACAGATTACTTTACCAAGTGGATTGAAGCCATCCCATGTGGGCAAGCCAATGACTCCACCATCATCCAATTCCTTGAAACCAACATTTTGTCCAAATTTGGCTGTCTTGAGAAGATCATTACAGATAACGTTGTTGCCTTCAAATCCAAGAAAATGATCAGTTTTTGCCACAAATTCCACATTACCTTAGGTCACTCCACAGCCTATTACCCTCAAGGTAATGGCTTGGCCAAATCATCCAACAAGAGTCTCATTAACATCATTAAGAAAGTCTTGGAGGAGAACAAGAAGAATTGGCACAAAAAGCTTGTAAATGCCCTATGGGCAGACAGATTGTCAACCAAGAGATCCATTAGGATGAGCCCATATGAGTTAGTCTATGGCATGGAGGCCAAGTTCCCCTCTTCTTTGGGAATCCCTGTTATCAAATTGCTGCAAGAGATTCAGGCAGAGCCAAATGATGTCCAAAGAAAAATAAACCAAACCATCCATTTGCAGCAAACAAGAGAGCAAGTGTACGACAGAGCTCAGATCTTACAAGAGAAGCTCAAGAAAATGTTTGACAAAAGAACCAAGGCTGAAGATTTCTGCATAGGCAACAAAGTCTTAAGATGGGATTCAAGAAGAGAGGACAAAGGAAAGCATGGCAAGTTTGATTTCCTGTGGAAAGGCCCCTTTATTATTTCTGTTGTTCAAGGCAACAACACATATTTTCTGAAGAGTTTGGATGGCATCACAGCTGAAGAAGGCCCTGTCAATGGCCGAATGCTAAAGCACTATCATGATCCCTTTTGTTGAATGCAACACAGCTCTGTATACTATCTGTACATTAATATTTGTATTTTCAGCACTTTTTCTTATAGCAGGCCAATAAGAGGGAACAATGCAGCAAATTTTGAAGGAAAGATCAAAGAAAGTTCTATTTCAGATCCCTGTTTTGAAATAATTACAAAGAAGTGCTCAAGCAGATTTCAATATGTTTACAAGCACCCAAAAGGCAAGAAGCAGAGCTGTAATTTTTCTGCAAATCAGCTCAAAAGGATACTGCATATCAGCTTATGAGAATTCAGTCAAAGGCATTGACAAGAAGGAGAATTTCAGTTTACAGCAACAGTTGAAGATCAAGGCATTCTGACTTGTTGTTCTTGGCTTTTCATCCTGAAAAACCATCCCCAAGTGGAGCCACTGTTAGCCTCCTATTGCAATAGGTTTCATATTTCATGATTGACTGTTTTACATGCCAAATATGTCATCTTTTCATGCTGCAAGGTTCCATATTTCCAAGAAGTTCCATTTTTGAAGAATCATACCATTTTTGAAGAGTTTTACAGGTAAGGGAAAGCCAAACAACTTAATCTTGGCTTCCCTAGGTTTAAATTACTTGTTTTAGAAGATAGAGAATGAATATCTGTCCAAACAGCTTAAGCTTGGCAGATCAGTAGCTAGGTAGAGAAATGAAGGAGCCCAACTACTTAATCTGGGCCCTTGGAAGAGATAAGGGTTGATTTTAGATAAGAGGGAAGTCAAAAGAAAAGAAGACAATCAGGGTCTGCAAGTTCAAGTGCACCCAAACCAAAAGGAAGAAAAAATGCTAGGTAAGTAGGCTGGGTAAGTAGTTTTGTGGTTGCAGAATCAAGCTATGTGATCCATTTCATGTTTTCAAGTGTTATATCTATTTAGATCACAGTTGTGAGGCAGTTTTTCATTTGGAGGAGCTCAAACGAGGCATGTCTAACTCCCCCTTCTTCTTATTCCTCAAATCACTCACTAACATCCCCTTGATGACCTTGGGATCTGCCCAACCAGTCTTGTTACCACTTCATTTTTGTAAAATACTAAGTCAAGCTTTGACTTTCTTCAGTGAAAAGAAGCCACATTTCTTGTGTAAAAATCATTTCTCCGCAGTCCATTCACTTCCTATGTCTAAGCTTCAGTTCACAAACTTAGCCTCTCCCCTACACTTCACCTCACAAATTCATATTAACTCCTAACTCTATTATCTAGCTCCCTAGATCATTTCCTTATCCCCTATTATACAAAAAACTATATAAAATTCCAAAAATAATACATATTCCACCTTATAGCATTATAGCTATGTATATATGGTTTTGGGAAATGACAGTCCACCTGGGGCTACTATTAACTCATCCGCGTCCTAACCCTGGGATTAACTTAACATTTGGTTAAGTTAATAACCTCTTTCCTCACCCCTTTACCCATAACATTTCATCATTTCTACCCTCTCGCGCTCATCGTTTAAAGTTTAGTGTTAAAATGTTTGAATAAACATTAAACACCACCAGCGCATAACCCACAAACCCAAAGTTTGAAAGCCCCCGTCGCGCAATATTAATTTAATATTTGGGCGGGCCCCTGCACATAAACCTGCCGCCAGCTCCGCGCTCCGTCAGCCCTCCGATCCGCCCTCCCAGATCCGACGGCTCTCGGTGATTTCGGAGCCGCCCCGTCACTCGACAGTTAGCGTCCGATAGCACGGCGGTTTTGCCATCGTACAGAAGGACGCGTGTCCGCCTTTGATTGTATCAGAGCCCCTCTGACAATTACCACCCTCGTATAGAAGGCAGTCCGATGAAACCACAAACCGCCTTCTGTCTCCCCACCCCTGACGTCAGCGCCACGTCAGCGCTACGTCACCCCCGCGTCGACCCCCCCACTGCTACATGTCATCGCCACCGCATCTGCCTCCGTCCCTACCCCGCCACCATGTCCTGTGCCACGTCACCCTGCCGTACTGCCACGTCACTGCCGTACCAGGACCCACCGCTGACGTCATGCTGATGTCATCACTGAAAAAGGCGCGAAGAGGCGAAAATCGCAGCAAAGGATGCCCGAAATGAAAAACTGAGGCAGTTTTCGATGCGCGATTATTAGCGCTTAGCGCTAATCGTGCATCGCTAAGAAAAAATGATCAAAATGGAAGGCTGCCTATTGCTTGGCTACCTGCAAAACCCAAAAATTTGCAATTTGACAGGATTTCTTTATACATGTTCATATTCAATCTGCCAGCGCCGATAGCATTCTAGAGGCCACGAAAAACATTTGCAGCAGCTATTTTTGCCTTGAAAGGGCAGAAAAGGGGCGATTTGACAGTTTCAAGCACATCAAGGGAGAGAAAGTGGCCCGACTCAACTGTAAAAGAGTATCAGAGTAAAGATGAAGCCCAGATTAAATTGAAGAGTATCAGTGAAGCGGCAAAGAGTATCAGATCGGCAATATCAAAGCAGGTGAACATTAAAGACCCCCAAGCAAAGTCAAAGAAAGCGGTGAAGCCATTTAAGGCTCTCAGATCACAGTTAATGCACATCAAAACCACTCAAGAGCAGGGGATCAAAGCCCAAAGCACAGTTATGGCTAAATGAATAGCACAAAGCCATAAGGACAGATATTAACTCATTTTGATACAGCTGCCTCCAGCGCAGCTCAAAAAGATATTTTCTTGCATTCATTTCAGGACAAGATTAGGTTAAAAAACTCATTTCCCTCAGACCTGTTTAAGGTCTGTTGTAATAGATATTTTTGGATATTTTCTCTATATAAACCACCCTAATTCATTGTTTAAAGGGTTGGTTGGTTGATAATCCTCATTCTGGACTTGCGCTGTATTTTTGAGAAGCTCTGTAATCAAAGACTGTTGGAATGCTTTGGATGAAGAACTGACTGTTGTGTTATTTAATGGCCAAAGAGTGACTGTGGAATTCCTGTGCTACTACATGGCTCAATAAGTGTTTTCCTATCTCTGTTTATAGTTTACATATGTTTATGCACCATTTTGTTACCATCTAAATAGCAAGAAAGAGGAATAGCTTAGGTTTTTCTTGACTACACCCTATGCTCAGTTATTGTTATTTCTATATGTTTTCTTCAGAAATGGTTATGAATGTGCATACTTAAATGATAATGTTTACCCTGTTTCTTTCACATATGACTGTTATTTAGGAATTCTTGACTGCTCCTAGACAAAATTTCATTCACCTTCCCTCTCTATTAGCTAATGAAAGATTCTTAGTTGCCTTTCATCTCTGACCTTCATTCCATGTTTATTCCAGCCTGATATTGTTCTATGTGTAGCTATCCTGCTCTATATTCCTCTTGTGACCAAGAAAACGCAACAGCAAGCCCTAATCCATGACTCCATGCCCAATGGTTTGAACTTCTCACACTGTGCATCCCAACTCTACTTGAAAATATCATCCTTCCCACCAAAATCACAACAAAACCCATGTACACCATAACTAGCCTAAAATCAACTCAAAACAAAGTTAAATTTTAAAGAGAGAGCCCTCTCTGACTGTAGGTAGGCTAGGACCTACATCCCAAAGATTGGTTTGTGGTTCCTCTATTGAAAGCCAACAGATTTTGAGTGACAGGCACAAGCTGTGGGGAGTCCAAAGCTTGCCAAGTAGTAGAAGACATGATGCTAACATACACACCTTCATCTAATATAGTGCCATGTACTACCATATTATAGGCTTGTATTGTGATCTGGAAAGGCACATAAGATGGGAGGTGGAAAGTAGTCAAGTGACTCTAATCGAAAGAAACGACATAACTACTTTGTGGGGGCATCATATGATTTCCCACATGTTGTATAGGAATAGGAGATGGACTCTCCTAAACAAATGGGACAGGAAGGTCACTCTTCGATTCATGAGAATCTAAGGAGACAAGAAGAACATGAGCAGTATGAACAACACTCTCTTCAGGAATAGAGTGAATAATTGAAGGCAGAGATAACTCGACACTTTCTTCAACCAATGGTTGGTCGGGAATACACACAAGAGAGTCATGCTTAGGAAGAGCGGGATGGGTAAGGGATGAATCCAAGTTAATCTCTTTACCAACTAGGAGAGGGTTATAAGAAAGCCTCTGATAACCAACAAGAAGTTGGGGTTGACGAACTATAAGGTTTTCCAAAACTTTGGAAGCTTTATCCAGAAGATGACAAAGGTGAAGAAGATGCTCTCCTTCACACAACCTACAAGGAAATCTAATATTCCCTTTCTTCTTACCATCACTAATCGAGGGTGCAACATCGACATCAGAACCTTTGTCGATGGGGGGTTCATTTGGAGTAATAGTTGCATGATTGGCCTCTCGCTTATTTGACTGCTTCTTTGTCTTCTTCTTCTTCTTCTTAGCCTCCTGGTTACTGGATTTCAAACTTTCACTAGGTGAAGTAGAAGAGGAAGAGGAAGAAACGGGGGAAGAAGGGGAGAGTTCAACCTTAGAATCAACGTGATGTGATTCAAATGAAGGAGATGGTGAGGCAGGAGTTGGGACACTCAGGATCACTGAGGTCGAAAATAACCAGACATGTAAACCAATGGTTAACCTAAGGAGGGACAATATTGCCATATAAGGAGCACCAGTGTTTCCAAAGGAAGGAAAAGGACCAGGATTCCGAGGGGAACCCTTGACTAGTAGACTCTGGGAATGTTGCCATTGGAATCGAACCTAAAGAATTACTAAGGAATATAACTTTAACCAAAAATATTTTGTGGGAAGTTAATTTTAAGACACTGAAACAAAACTTTGCCTTTTCATGTTTTAAGAGTCAAGAAAAGGACGAAAGGTGAGTCTAGTCGCTTTTGGAGTTAACGAGCTCGAAAGGACAAGTGTTCGATGATATTTTAAATTTAACAAGTCAAAAAGACCAAAATGACTGCTCCGGATAATCTAGGAAAAAGGATTACCAGGTAACCGTGAATTGCAGAATACCTCCCAGCAAACCGAGAAGTACGGGTAGGCAATCTCCCTGAATATTGTGTTTAGTGTATCACTTTTACAAGGTGGGAGACTCAGCTTCCTACAGATAAAGGATTGCAGACCTAGTGGGGTCTCCCTTCATATACACGATGGTATAGGGAGCACAAGTCCATACTAGCACTATCTAGTGACGAAGTGAATGACAACTGCTAGGTTTAAAGACGCTGGACACATCTCTAGCCTAGACCACTAAATGTGAGTGTTAAGTTTCAATGATTCCTTAAGTTAATTCAATAAAGTTTAATAGTTGATCTTGAATTAGGTCTCAATTTCAAGGCCCTACCGCTGTCATCTGACAAAACTCCTACATGCAGCTATATGAGAAAATGGATCTTTGTTTTCGACGAAAGTTAACACTAATTGAGAGATAGGGAACACAAAATCAATGAAACAATCGAAGAATGAAATCTTTCACTAAGATATGTCCTAAATGCACGTAAACTTCCCTTAACAACAAAATAAGTTTCATTTCGTTTCCATGCCTATGATGATGCAATTCTAGCTTCTCAATAACGCTACTAATGCAATATTTTCACTTAAGTAAACTAGAATGATGTTATTCTTTTCATACAATGCAAAATGAATATTTCACATAAAGTACTTTAATCAAAATTTTCACAATTCCGAACAAACAATCATTGATAAAATCCAAAGCATGATAAATGAAACTAAAAGCAACTTCTTCCCTGAATCGAACAAACGAAACACATAAATGCTTTAATCGACAAACCAAGTAATGTAATCTATGCACGGAATGAGAAAAGAGACACTCGAGATAAGAGAAAAATGAGACTCTTTCACTCATTCAATTGAAAATGAAGCAAACAAAGCATCCTAGTCACTTCTGGGTAGAAGAAGAGAGTCTGAGGGTCAAGACACACTGGCACTAGAATGGCAGAAATTCTTATTTTTCTTAATTCAGAGACCAGAGTGACTGCCTAACTGACAACTAGCGCTGATAAGCACAACCGACACGACTGACCAGTACTACAACTAGCGCTGGTGGCCTGATCGACGCAACTACCTAACTGATAACTAGCGTTGATCGAGGGATTCAAAGAAAAATAAAAAAGAACTCACACAGGGCTAGACTTAGCACATCAGAGGGTGGGCTAAACCAAGCTAAATGAAGCTTTCTAGTTAGGGAGAACACAACTAGAAAAAGCTAAGAGGTGGAAATAAAGAGAGAAAGACACACTCGTCGAGATCTGGGGTAATCCCTAATATTCACTTACAGGCATCGGCGCGACTGCCTAATTGACAACAAGCACCAGAAGTGGGTTGATATGATCGTTTCTCAGCATATCACGCTGATCGGTGCGAATGTCAGCGAATTAAGTGTGCTGAGTGAGGATGCTAAGAAAAAAATAAAAATTTCCAAAAGCTAGGACCAAACTTGCTACTGTGAATTTCAAACCCAGATGAGTGAGAAAAGAAAAGCAGACAGAACTAAAGGGACATGGAAAAACTAGAAAATTTCACACAAAACCATGAAATTCCAAGAAAACAAACAGAAGGATTCACTCTCCAGTATGATCTCCAATTTGTGGTGAAGTAAAATTATGAGTGTGGACACAAATAATTCTTCTAGCCCAATAATGGGTCTAGCCACAACTGATACATTCTATGGAAGATTTCCTTAGGTTAGAACCAATTAATAGGGCCTACCTCTTAGTACGCTTATCCCATTTGGTGATGACCTTGCTTGATCGCTCTAGCTATCTTCCATTTCCTTCTTCAAACACCTGAAACAAGTAAACAATAACAAACAAAAACCATGATAATAGACAAATTGTAATTCAACTTACTTAACAAGTCAAGAAACATTAATCCATAAACATGTAAGATGACACATTATGTACGAAATCAATCAATAGTTGCATATATATTAAATCAAGAAGAGATTACAACCATTGTCTTGACGTTGCCATTTTCCTTTGACAAAAATAGGTTCCCACACACTTCTGTTAGCATTCCATGATGGCCTCAACAATGATAGTTTTAAGGCTCTTCCCTTTAGGCTTCACACTAAACCAAATTCACACTTCTCCCTCACACAACTAGAGAGCTACAACTATGAATAGCTTGCTGTTTACTCCAAACTTAATTAGCACTAGCAAACCAACATTAACACTTCAACACTAGCTTGTGCTTGGGAGAAAGGGAGGTTTATATAGCATGAATGGCTGGAATATGGTTCCTCTTCTCATGGGAGAAGGTCTTATCTCTTGAGGTAGTTCCATCCTTATAGGGGAAAGGAGCCCAAACTGACATCCTCAACTCCATCCAGCTCAACCATTTACCAGACTTCCATTATGAAGCTTCGAGTGCTGGAAGCTTCGGCTCCTTATTTAAAAAACTTTCCAAAAGAGGATCGACGTTACTGAAACAAAGTTGAGTCTCTCTAGTCAGTGCTAGGGACAATGTTAATCCTTGCATATCAGTGCGAGGAGGACAAGGGTCATTAGCACCGGTCTTGTAAACTGGGAAAAACATAAGATTTTTTGGAAATGATGCAAAAGGGAATTGTTCTACCCATGAAGAGGGACACAATGGGAGTTTCTTCATGAAGGGAAAGCATGTAGGGTTCATTGTAGAGGTCCTCTAGGATCATGGAACGGGGAGCACAGGGACAGTGACAAAATGCTGTGTAACAGGCCATGATGAAGAATTTCCAATAAATCGAGAGTCACGTTTTCCACCTAGTCCTAATCCTTAGGACTATGAGAGCAGTAGTGACGAAGGACAGGATGAAGCACTTAGTCCTAATCCTAAGGACCATGAGAGTAGTGGTGACAAAGGGAAGGATGAAGATTTTTTAGTGAGTAAAGAGTCACATTTTCGATGTAGTCCTAATCCAATGGACTATGAGAGCAACACTCGCAATGCACATGATGAAGAATATCCAATACACATCGAGTCAAATTTTCCATTTAGTCCTAATTATAAGGACTATGAGGGTAGCACTAAAGAAGGGAAAGATGAATAATATCCTCCAAGTCAGTATTTCAAAAGCATAGATGATCATAGTGAGGATAACATTCCCCATAATTATGATGAAAGTGATTATACAGATGATGATCCAATGATGGAGATGTTGTGAGGAAATATTATATTGAGGAGTAGAAGAAGAACTTTTTGTATCAATCCAAGATGTTCTAGTTATACAAGGGGTAGAGCAGAATATCTGACGAGAAGAAGTTCTACCAGTGCTCTCATTTCAAGTGAATGTTGTAAAAAATATTGCTTGAAACATATGGATTTCAAGTTTTCATTAGAGAAAGAGAAGAGATGTTTGTCATTGAATAAAAGCATGCAAAATTCATATTTAGTGGGATGCATGCAATTTACATTGTCAGGTTATGATTATCATATTGGGTATTTATTTACCTGTAGAAAGGATTTCAAATTGTTTCATTAAATGGGTAATTTTTGCTATCAATAATCCAAGAAAATTTGGAAAAGGATCCCACATATTATTCAGAAGTATCTCATAAATGACAGTTTGGGCCATTATCAAACACTGCAATGTCATGGATGAAAGATTTATTTTCAAAGCATGGAGAGTGTATGCCAAGTAGAGAGACAATACATATTCCAGATATTTTCTCAAGATGAGAAATCTACAACTTATACAAAGAATATGAAGAAGGTGCTGAGGGACATGGTTGATTTATTACATATCAATATTTTGTGAAGATATGGAAGAAAGGATTCAATAATGTATGTATTCCTAAGAAGAAAAGGATGGAGATTTCAATACATGTGCTTCTCTTAAATCAAAAGGGGATAAATGTGAAGGGTCAGAAATAGGTAAGGATTCATAACTTTAACTTTTAAAATTGTATAGTCATCAACTATGAAAACACATTTCTTAATGAATTTATTTTATGTTGTGTAGATTCCATTGTCAAAGCACTTTAAGAGCATCGTGAACAACAAACAAGTGAAAGGAAAAAGTTGTACAAGCATCAAAAGAAATGTTATGATAATCCAAATAAATATTTGGGTTTGATAATTGATGGTATGGACCAGAAGAAAACACTTCTACCACATTTTGTTCGCACACCCAAAAATTTACAGGAGGAAAGTTTTATTTAGTATCACTTGGTCAGTTGTATGGTCTTCAATGGGAAAAATTTTCTAAGGGTATACTTCATAGCTCCAAATATTCATAATGATGTAAATCTGAAAATAGCCATAATTCATGATGTGTTTTCTCATTGGTTTGGCAATCTTACTGAAGTTTTGTATCTACAATTGGACAACACTTGTCGTGAAAACAAAAATCAAATTGTTTTTTGATATCGAACACCGTGCTTGTTGAATTGAAAATTTTTTAGAAGGTAAAGATTGGTTTCCTTCTTGTTGGGCACACTCATGACCATATTGGTCAGATGTTCAATCATTTTTCGGTCATATTGAAGAGGGAGGAAGTTGGGAGCTTTCCATCATTAATTAAATGTATTAAGAAATCATACATGTCGGAACCTACTTTTGATGTGTTGGAAGAAATTGTTGACATGCGAAGGTTTATTCTGGGATCGCATGGTGAGGAGAAATGCATTGAAAAAATTAATTACATTAGCTTCCAACATCAATTTCGTATCAAAAACATTGATGGGCAAAAACTAATATGGGACAAGAAATATTCAACTACTGCAGAATGGGCACAATCATCAGGTTTGGCATTTTTGAATTTCATTCTAGATCATCCAATATTTGCATCAAATATATTGCTATTACAATCAGTTGCTAAATTTCATAATGCATGCAGGAAAAATAGAGATATAATTTATTCTGATTGCCTAGAAGAAATTAAAAAATGTATTAGATATACATATGAGTACTTTGAAATCGCTGATTTAGTTTGGTGGGAGTCTTTTTTCAGTAATCAAATTCTGATTTAGTCCATATCTTATTTATAACGATCTTTTCTCTTTTTTGTAGAATCAGTCCTGAGGATGAATCTTGTTCTAGACTCGAAACATAGACAGCATAAAAAGGCATATTGTGGAATATCTGAGCCCTAAATTGCAAAGGCCACACCACAGAAATCTACAAACAATCAAAGTGATATCATTTCAAGAACAACAAATGAAGATATACCTTTGAAAAATCCATTTATTTGGCCACAAAATGTGTTAAATGAACATGAGGAAAGAAACATTATTGAAAAACAACAATCTCAAGGTATTATTAATTCTTCACGGGTAGAGGAAAGAGAAATGTATATTGGTTCCAGAATATCTCATACACAACATGAAGCCATGGAAGACCTTTACAGGGGTTCAGTACAGGATATTAAGGAGGGTTGCATGATCGTAGTGCTAGCAGATGGAGATCCCAATGGCTATCCATTATAGGTTGCTAAGGTTATAAAGGTCATTACAGAAAATGAAGATGTTGCAGGTGTTGAAGTACATTGGTATGCCACAAATACACACCCATTCAATGGTGTGTATAAGCCATTGGTATGCCATAAATACACACCCATTCAATGGTGTGTATAAGCCAGAGATGGTAGTTGATAAACAAATTGGCGGAAAGAGAAAAACAAAGGGTAAAAATATAAATCATCGCCACACATACCTCTTAAAATTGGAGGATGTTGACATACTTGTTTATGACTTCAATTTAACAAAGAGGGGAACTCTTCACTTCAATACGATAGAGATTTTGAAGAGGTTATTACCAGAAGGAACAATGTTGAGATGGGAGTTTGCTGAAACCAATCGTAGATCCAGAAGAATTTTGAAACTTGAAATGGTGGGCATGCATGTGGACTTAGATGGAGAACTAGTTGACGAAAGAGAAGAATATTGAACATATTCATCTGCATCCAGTCATTCATTTGAAGATGTGCAAGAAAATATGAGTGATTTTGAATAATTGTCTAAGATAGTTTATATCACTGATATTTGCATCGTATCTTGAAATAAAAATTATGGTTTCCATATGGTGTTAAATGAAGTTATGAGTCATTTTTATTTTTTTTGGATTGTATGTTTTAATTATGACGATTTTTATTGTTTAGAATATCTACAATGCAACAATAACTTAGAGATATAATGTATGTTTCATTCAATCTACAAGTATGACATTTTGATTAATTTAGTCATGTAATTTGTTCATAATGTCATGGTTTTTTAATTTTATGGTTGAAAATTTTCCAATTTTTTTGTGTCTTTAATGTTATGGTTGAAAGAAATTAGAATTTTAGTGATCTTTAGTGTCATGTTATTATATGTTTAACAACATGGATGAAAACTGATAGCATTTTAACGTGTTTCAGATCCCATTATTTTATCTTTATCGTCATTACTAAAAAAATGTTGAAATTATACCTAGGAAAGAGAAATGTTATTCTACCAAAAACGTTATCGTGTTTTTTCCTGAAAAATAACTATTTTTTGCACAAAAAAATTTGGTTTTACTGCCACTTTTTAAAAATGTTCGAAATTGACCCTAAAAAAAAAAACCATCGTTCCAGTATACATACTTTTCGTTTTTAGCGTTGTTTTTCATGTTTTTTTGGGTTTTTTTGCTAGAGTTCCCGTTTTGAGTTTATAGTTCCCATTTCAAAGTTTACATTTTTATTAGCAAGGGTTCTAGATATTATCTTATATACATAATTTCATAGTTAAAGAGGCATGAAACCAGAGAGAGAGAGAGATAACTTTATCGATAAGCTGTAATGTTCTTCTTCATGGGATTTGGTAGATTGGAGTATTTGTACCAACATTCTAGGAGGTTGTGACTACATAAAATAAAAGTTCCATCCTGTTACATTTATCTATCGCATAGGGATGATTGGAGTTCAATTACCTATATATAGATTTTATCTCCTCATTCTTATTAGGAGGTCGAAAAGCCAAAGATCGATATGTGGAAATAAAAAAAAAAAAAAATGAAAAATCTTGGAGATATGTCTTGGGAAGCATTGTTGGGTCAATGAAAAAAACAAGCTCTTTAGCAAGGAAAATCATAGGATTACTTGTATCAAGATTTCAAAACCCTTGGAGAAACTTTGTCAAAATTTTGGAGTAGGATTGAGGAAGGTTGGAATGGTGGGATTGAGCACTTGGTAAATTTTAGAAAGATGGGTCTAACTCTGAGAGAAATGTTGTTTTTGTAGGACCTGAAATGGTACTTAAAGAAATTATTTGTTATTGTCTTGGTATTGTCAGCACAAAGCTTGCATATCATCTAATATTTGACGCCCTATTCATGGTAATCATGTGCATCAAATAAAAAAGTTATCCATGATCTTATATGAATATTTTGAGGACATGACCCAATAATATATTTATTTCTCACATCTTCTTGAGTTTACTATTGATTACTGTAGAAATTTAAGGGAATTTCCTTCAATTATTTATCTAATAACTTCCCTTAAACAATTGTCTATCAAAAATTCCACGATCTTCATAAAGTTAGTGATAATGTAGAAAAGCCTAGTTCTCAAGAAAAAATTTACATAGTAACTTTGGTAAAAAGATGGGGGCACTTACTCAAAGTGTATTTTGATAGAGTAACAAATTAAGATGGGAGAAATTTAATATTGCAAAATATTACAAGTATTGATGGTAGAAGCTTTGTAAATCATACTTCAATAGGTGGCAAAGGTATCCTCCTAAAAAATATAATAAATTTAAGGAAAAATGAATGTTAGAATATATGGTGAAGTTTTCCTTCTTTATTGGGTAGTTGAGACATGACATAGTCATAGGTGTCAACCTCATTTTTGTTTTTAGAAATTTGTTTCACAATTCTAGGCAAAGGCCTAACTTTGTAGGTAAACACATAGCTTTGTAAAAGAATAAAAAATTTAGTTGTAGATGGAGAAAGGGGGATTTTTTTTAGGTTGGAGAGTAGGTTGCCTAAGCGTTGTGCCTTTTTGTAAGCATGATGGGCCTCTATATTTTGTAAATTTCTCATATCCATGGGGTTTCTCTTGGATTCATGGCATGGAATAAATAGAGCTCAAGTTTCTTTACTATTATATGTGTTAAGCTTTATTTCCAAATTCATATATTTATTTCTATTGACCATTAATTAAATTATATGGAACACCAGAGAGGCTAAGTTGAGGATCAACTTGTTGGCATTATGATACATATGTTGTACTTGATGGCAACCCACTCATCTCAGATGATAAATTATAGTGCAGCAAAGTTCACGCACTTTCATGAAGATAAAATTTTCTTTCATGTAGAGAAAAGTTCATGCACTTTCATGAAGATAAAAGTTTCTTTCATGTAGAGAAAAGTTCACGCACTTTCATGAAGATAAAAGGTTCTTTCATGTAAAGAAAATTTCACGCACTTTCATGCAGAGAAAAGTTTCTTTCATGTAGATAAACGTTCACGCACTTTCATGCAGAGAAAAGTTTCTTTCATATAGAGAAACGTTCACACACTTTCATGCAGACAAAAGTTCCTTTCATGAAGAGAAAAGTTCACGCACTTTCATGGTTGGCTCATGGTATTAGTCCGACAATTTTTGATCCTATGGTTTTGGTCTGTGGTATTGCATCCAAAAGTGTTGACCCCAAGTATTGGGTTCATGGTATTGTGTTATTATGGTTTTGAAACATGGTATTGTGAAAGGCCTAAGACTATAAACGAGGAAGGAGATCATTTGGCAAGGCAATCAATCTGAATGAATTGAATATCTAATAAGTGCTAGATTTGAAATATTTGTGATTGGGGTTATGGTGCATATCTGGATCTGAATGAAGGAAGAACCTTAGTGCATAAAGAAGGATAAGTTCTATTGATGGGTCATAATCTTTAAGCTTGAATAATAGTATCTTTGTATGATTTTGATCTGTTGTATGAGGCGCATGCTTGATCAATAAATCTGACAATCTGGGTTAATTAGTGTTTGAATATTTGAAAGAATGAAGTATCTTTTATAGATCTGTACGCAGGTTCAGTGAAGTGAAAGAGCGTATACATGCTGGTTCAGTGAATGAAAACAACATATATGCAGGTTGGTCCAAACACAGGAGAATATGCACGTAGGTTTCAGGTTGTTGAAGTAGCGTATATCTTTTAAATTATGATCTAGTTGCCTCTGTTTATTGCTGTAGTATTCTGAGTTCAGAATTTGATGTGTGGTTACTGTGACTGTGTTCTAGGTACAGCTGTCAGAGAAGTGTTTACTTGATTCAGTGCTAATTGGGGAAAAGGAGATTGTTTGATGCAGATATACTTGATGATTGATTGATGTTCATGGATCCAGTCTGAAAATTTATGAAACGAGGTCCCTGGAAGAAAGAGAAGGTTGTAGCCTTCAGTAGACTAGCACCTACGTACTAGTATCTTGGATAGTACAAGAGCTAAGGGGGTTGTCACTCCCTTCCAGGAGAAGCTAGAAAACGAGAGAGGGTTGTAGCTCTCTGCAGGTTGCAGCTTGTGTACTGGTAAAGGAATGCGCCAGTACATTGTAAAAAGAAGTTTCTAATTAAAAGAAGATAGAGACGAATTGCAGCAGGTGGTTTTCACCCACATTGGGTTTCCACCTTATATCTTGTGTTCTTGTGTGTGTGATAGTCTTCAGATCTGTTTTATTGTCTCTGGTTACTGGTTATTTGATTCTGATACACAGATTAATAATCAACTTCTGAAAGATAAAGTAAATTATAAGTTTGCATTGTATACACGGGTTTCCTTCTACATAGTTGCGTATATACACGGTTTTAATTAATTGAAGTAGCGTATATTATCTGGCTTTGAAAAAGGGAATATTTGACTTGATAATGTTGATTCACCCCCCCCTCAGTATTATTTCCAACAATTGGTATCAGAGCCAGGTCCTTCTAAAGAATCTTGATCGCTTGGAGGAAGATCCATCATCATGAGCAACTACGAGAGAGAAGCATCTATCGGGCCGCCGATTTTTGACGGGACAAACTTCGTATATTGGAAGGTAAGAGTTACTGCCTATCTTCAATCTCTTGGTACAGAAGTTTGGGATATCATAGATACAGGGTACACTTTTCCATCAGCGACTCCTACATATCCGGCTGAGAAGAAGAAATATGAAACAAATGCAAAGGCTGTCAATACCCTATTAGGATGTCTATCTCAATCAGAATTCGTCAAGGTTATGCAGTATAAATCCGCAAAAGAAATATGGGACAAGATTGTTCTGAGCTATGAAGGAGATGAACAGGTAAAACGAGAAAAACTTCAAACCCTTAGAATTCAGTATGAAAATCTCCGAATGCACAATGATGAAAGTGTGGCTAACTATTTCCTTCATGTAGATGAGATTGTTAATTGTATGAAAAATTTGGGTGAAGAAATAAAGGAGGCTGTTGTGGTTGAAAAGGTTCTAAGATCTTTGTCCCCTAGGTTTGAATCTAAAGTTTCTGCAATAGAAGAAAAAGTGAATCTATGAAACCTTACCATGTCTCAGCTGCACGAAATTCTGACTACTTATGAAATGAGGAAAGGAGGACCATCAGACAGGAGAGAAGCTACTTTCAAGGCTTCAGGAAGAGGAGATTACTATGAGTCAGGACACGTGTCTGAAGAAGAGGAGGAATCAAATTTTGTCAAGAACCTTCAACGAGGTACTGGAAGATTCAGAGGTAAGTTTCCTTTCAAATGCTTTGCTTGTGGAAGAGTCGGTCACTATGCTGCCAAATGTCCTAATAAGGGTAAGATTGACAAGGGGAAGGAACCTATTAGATGGAACAAGAAATAGAATGTAACTAAGAAAAGTTACTACACTCATGAAGATAGTGATGGTCTTTCAAATAGTGATGAAGATGAACGAGGTAAGAATTACAAACTTTTAATGGCTTTTGAAGATGATAATTACATGGATGCTATAGATGAAGATGGTTTTTATGAAGAGATTTATAGACTCAAAGTATGTTTAGAAGAGAAGAATGTGATCATTGATACTCTGCAATTCCAACTTGCTGAAAAAGAAAAATTTCTTGAGAAGTTAGAATGTGAAATTGTTGGTCTTAGAAAAGATATTGAGAAAACAAAGGCTCTTAATCTTAAATTTGTTAAAGGATCTGAAAGTATAGATGAGATTATCAATGTGCAGCGTTCCCCACTAATCAATACAGGTCTAGGATATAATGAAGAAGCATCTCAAGCGTAGAAACCATCCACCTCAAAAAGTTATCTTGATGCAGCAAGGAGGAATGAGCAAGAGCCCAATGGAGATCACCAGGTAAAAAAAGGACGATTTACATCAAGAATAAACAAAGACTACCGGGTAAATCGGGGGCAATCGACCTTAAGGATGAACAAAAGCTACAACCAGCCACATGTAAAATCTTCTCAATTTGCCTCAAGAATGGATGACAATAGAACCTACAATCATTTGGCTAGCTGATTTGATAATCGCAGGAGTTTCTTCAATGGCCAATGTTTCTCTTGCCATAACTTTGGCCACAAAGCAGCTCAATGTGTTTCCTATAAGACAATCATGACTAGAGAAGCTCAAAACAAAGAAGTATGACTGGAATTATGAAAATAACCTATAACAACTTTTCCGCCCTTGAAAATGAAATTGAATGTTCTATTTGTAATAACTTCGGTCATGAAGATTCTGAATGCAGGAGCAGGTTTCGGCAGACAACTCAGAAGGAACAAGCCTCATGTGCTAGAACATGGAGAATGAAGGAACCACAACCAGAAAGATGTGGGATAGACTTTTATGCAAAAGGACAAGAAAATCAATGGTAAATCAACAGTGGATGTTCAAAGCATATGACAAGTGATAAGGAAAAACTTCAATCATATAGTGCTCTAGAAAAGGGAAAGAAAGTTTCTTTTGGAAATGATACCCCTGCAGTCATAAAAGGAAAAGGCACTGTTCAGTTGAAAGAAAAAGTAAAAGCTAGAAATGTTCTGTATGTCGATGGCTTGAAGCATAATCTACTGAGTGTCAGTCAGATGTGCGATCAAGGAATTGAGGTAATATTTCGATCAAATGGATGTAGTGTTCATGATCTTGATACAGGAAAAACAGTGATCAAAGGCATAAGAACTCCAAATAATTTATACATATTTGAAGAAGGACAACAACAATGCTATTTGAGCAAGAATGATGAACACTGGTTATGGCACCGAAGGTTGGGGCATCTAAGCTTTTCACAGATAAGGAAAGCATGCAAATACCAGGCAGTTCGTGGTCTTCCAGACATCAGAATTCCAGACAATACAATATGCAAATCATGTCAGTTTGGTAAGCAAACCAGAACTAACTTCCTTGAGAAGAAAGGATCAGCAAGTAGGCCTCTTGAACTAGTCCATACAGATATATGTGGTCCATCTAGGAAAAAATCACCTCGAGGAGAAGAATACTTTATATTATTCATTGATGACTTCTCCAAGATGGGTTGGATAGGACTTTTGAAGCACAAAGACGAAGAATTCGAAAAATTCAAATCGCTCAAAGCCTTGGCAGAAAACGAATCTAATTACAAAATTAAGTGCCTCAGGTATGATAGAGGTGGGGAGTTTACCTCAAATGATTTTTTCAATTTCTGTGAAGAACATGGAATAAGAAGGGAATTCTCTATAGCTAGGACTCCTCAGCAAAATGGAGTGGTGGAAAGGATGAACAGAACGGTTCAACAAATGGCTCGTGCTATACTTGATGAGTCTGGAACACCCGCAACCTTCTGGGGTGAAGCTGCATTTGTTGTGGTTGTTATTCTCAACAAAACAAATGTCCGTGTAAACAACACTCAAACTCCTCATGAGCTCTGGTATGGTGAGACTCCTTCGGTAAAACATTTAAAAATCTTTGGAAGCAAATGCTATATTAAGAATAATGATGAACATCTTGGAAAGTTTGAACCTAGAGCAGATGAAGGCATACTTCTTGGTTATTCTCCCCACAACAAAGCATATAAGTGTTAAAATAAAAGACTTGGAAGAATTGTTGACAACATTGATGTAGTGATTAATGAAGAAGGAAACATTCCTAGGCAAGTAAATTATGAAAATATCAAAGAGGATGAAGACTACCCTTCAAATCAGACTGATGATGAAGAAGAACCTCAAGAGGCACCAGAGGAATAGAAAAGGATAGAAGAGAAGACTCCATCCAGGTACGTTCAGAAGAATCATCCAGAATCTCAGATTTTGGGCAGAAAGAGGCAGGTGTACAAACAAGAAGAACAATTGCAGAAGCCTCAAGCTATTTGGCATTGCTCTCCTCCACTGAACCACAAAATGTAAAAGAGGCATGCAAATATGAATGCTGGGTCAAGGCAATGGATGAAGAACTTGAGCAGATCGAAAAGAATAACACTTGGGAGTTGGTTCCTAGACCAAAAGATAAGAATGTCATAGGGACAAAATGGATCTTTAAAAACAAGTTGAATGAAAATGGGGATGTGATTAGAAACAAGGCTAGACTTGTTTGTAAATGGTATGCTCAACAAGTAGGTATAGACTTTGAAGAAACTTTTGCTCCCGTTGCTAGACTTGAGGCCATCCGAATGTTCCTTGCTCTCTCAAGCTTTCAGAAGTTCAAAGTATTTCAAATGGATGTGAAATCAGCCTTTCTAAATGGAGACTTAGAAGAAGAAGTGTACATTGAGCAACCAGATGGCTTCATCCTTGGGAATGATCCAAATCTTGTATGTAGACTAAAAAAGGCTCTCTGTGGTCTTAAACAGGCTCTAAGGGCTTGGTACTACCGTTTGGACAAATATCTTCATCAACAAGGTTTTTCAAAAGGATCAGCAGATAGCAATCTTTATATAAAAATTGAAAATGACAAATTGCTAATACTTGTTGTGTATGTAGATGATATTATCTTTGGCAGCAATGAAGAAGCTATGAGTCAAAGCTTTGCCTTGGTGATGCAGAAAGAATTCGAAATGTCTTTGCTTGTAGAACTGACATATTTTCTTGTATTGCAAATCCAACAAAATGAAGGCGATATCTTTTTGTCTCAAACCAAGTATCTCAAGCAGCTTGAAGAAATATGGCATGGAAGATGCAAAACCAGTATGTACCCCTATTGTTACAGGATGCAGCCTCAGTGCAAATGATGAATCAACAACAGTGCATCAACCAATCTATAGATCCATGATTGGAAGTCTTCTTTATTTGGCAGGTACTCGACCAGACATCATACATGCAGTGGGAATAGTTGGAAGATTCCAGGAAAATCCTAAGGAAACCCATCTTCAGGCAGTAAAGAGAATTTTCAAGTATCTTCAAGGAACTCAAAACTATGGCTTATGGTATCCTAGAGATACAAATCTCACTCTACATGCTTATACAGATGCAGATTGGGCTGGAAGCATGGATGACAGGAAGAGCACAAGTGGTGGAGCATTCTTTATGGGTTCCAGATTAGTATCTTGGTTCAGCAAGAAACAGAGTTCAATTGCTTTATCTACAGCTGAAGCGGAATATGTGGCTGTTGCATCTTGTTGCACTCAACTCCTTTGGATGATGCAAACCTTGCAGGATTTTCAAATCACTTGTACACCACCTATCTCCATATTATGTGATAATACAAGTGCAATCAGCATTTCAAAGAACCCAGTTATGCATTCAAAGACCAAGCACATACCTATCAAATATCATTTCCTCCGGGAACAAGTGCTGGAACAAAAGGTCAAGCTGGAGTATGTTCCCTCTAAGGAACAAGTTGCTGATATACTCACCAAACCACTTCCCAAGGAAACTTTTTAATACCTCAGACAGAAGCTGGGTGTAGTTGATGCATCATCTTGCTATTAAATCTTGTCTGTTTCAGAGAAAAATGGGGGTACGCGAGTTGCCTAAGGAGGATCCGCGTACATACGCAGGTTTGTGTAGAGACAGTCGCGTATATCGAGGTTTGATGGATATCAGTAGGGACAGGCTCTGGTTGAAGATAATCTGGTATGGGTCTGACAGAGACCATCTGGCACAAGTTCAGGGGGAGCAGATAAACTTCTAATGATGCATTGTTGGCATTGTTGGCATTATCTCAGAAGCTTTTGGTTCTAGTTCACAACTGTTGTTGGATTCAGGTGGAACAAATGCAGAGGGAGAACATAAGGAAATCATGGTTGCTGATCTGAATGGTGATTGACAGTTGTTGCTGCTATCAGTTATTGTAACTTTCATAAGCCTTGCTCTAGATATTTCGTCTCTATGTCATGTATCTCTTTTGTGGTGTCAAGGTCATGTAACGGCCTATTTTTGGTTCCCCACTATGCTTGGGATGAAGATGTAATGTATTTGGTTGTCACATGTAATTATCTGATGTATCCCCACTTGGTTGGGTGTATGATCTCCACTTGGTTGGGTGATGGATGTATGTATTGAGTCTTTTGGTAATAGGAAGGTCTTTTATGATGTATAAGTCATCGTTCTTCTTGTAAAACATCTTTTTGCAGACCTTGCTTATAGTCAGGGGGAGCATGAACAGCACACTTCAGCAGAGCAGAGACTTCAGCATGTACTCAGAGGAAGCATGGACAGAGTGGTACACCTTGGCATATACAAAGGGGGAGCTCATTAAGAGATTTCAGTAGGTACTCAGGGGGAGTATGGGCAGCGGAAAGTTTATCTAGGAAAGAGATTATCTTGGTTTGCCCTTTGCCCTTGATGACAAAGGGGGAGAGTGATTGGTTGTTGTTGCCATCAAGTCCAAAGGGGGAGATTGTTGGAATTATGATACATATGTTGTACTTGATGGAAACCCACTCATCTCAGATAATAAATTATAGTGCAGCAAAGTTCACGCACTTTCATGAAGATAAAAGTTTCTTTCATGTAGAGAAAAGTTCACGCACTTTCATGAAGATAAAAGTTTCTTTCATGTAGAGTAAAGTTCACACACTTTCATGAAGATAAAAGGTTCTTTCATGTAAAGAAAATTTCACGCACTTTCATGCAGAGAAAAGTTTCTTTCATGTAGAGAAAAGTTCACACACTTTCATGCAGAGAAAAGTTTCTTTCATATAGAGAAAAGTTCACGCACTTTCATGCAGAGAAAAGTTCCTTTCATGAAGAGAAAAGTTCACGCACTTTCATGGTTTTCTCATGGTATTAGTCCGACAGTTTTTGATTCTATGGTTTTGGTCCGTGGTATTGCATCCAAAAGTGTTGACCCCAAGTATTGGGTTCATGGTATTGTGTTATTATGGTTTTGGACCGTGGTATTGTGAAAGGCCTAAGACTATAAAAGAGGAAGGAGATCATTTGGCAAGGCAATCAATCTGAATGATTGAATATCTAATAAGTGCTAGATCTGAAATATTTGTGATTGGGGTAATGGTGCAGATCTGGATCTGAATGAAGGAAGAACCTTAGCGCATAAAGAAGGATAAGTTCTATTGATGGGAATGAAGGAAGAACCTTAGCGCATAAAGAAGGATAAGTTCTATTGATGGGTCATAATCTTTAAGCTTGAATAATAGTATCTTTGTATGATTTTGATCTGTTATATGAGGCGCATGCTTGATCTATAAATCTGACAATCTGGATTAATTAGTGTCTGAATATTTGAAAGAATGAATTATCCATTATAGATCTGTATGCAGGTTCGGTGAAGTGAAAGAGCGTATACACGCTGGTTCAGTGAATGAAAACGGCGTATACGCAGGTTGGTCCAAACACAGGAGAATATGCACGCAGGTTTCAGGTTGTTGAAGTAGCGTATATCTTTTAAATTATGATCTAGCTACCTATGTTTATTACTGTAGTATTCTGGGTTCAGAATTTGGTGTGTGGTTACTGTGACTGTGTTCTGGGTAAAGCTGTCAGAGAAGTGTTTACTTGATTCAGTGCTAATTGGGGAAAAGGAGATTGTTTGATGCAGATATACTTGATGATTGATTGATGTTCATGGATCCAGTCTGAAAATTTATGAAACGAGGTCCCTGGAAGAAAGAGAAGGTTGTAGCCTTCAGTAGGCCAGCACCTATGTACTAATATCTTGGATAGTACAAGAGCTAAGGGGGTTGTATCCCCCTTCCAGGAGAAGCTGGAAAACGAGAGAGGGTTGTAGCTCTCTGCAGGTTTCAGCCTGCGTACTAGTAAAGGACTGTGCCAGTACATTGTAAAAAGAAGTTTCTAATTAAAAGAAGATAGAGACGAATTACAGCAGGTGGTTTTCACCCACATTGGGTTTCCACCTTATATCTTGTGTTCTTGTGTGTGTGATAGTCTTTAGATCTGTTTTACTGTCTCTTGTTACTGGTTATTTGATTCTGATACACAGATTAATAATCAACTTCTGAAAGATAAAGTAAATTATAAGTTTGCATTGTATACGCGGGTTTCCTTCTACATAGTTGCGTATATACGCGGTTTTAATTAACTGAAGTAGCGTATATTATCTGGATTTGAAAAAGGGAATATTTGACTTGATAATATTGATTCACCCCCCTCTCAGTATTATTTCCAACACAACTTTCCTCAATTCTCCCAGCAACATTATGTCTAGAACTGAGAATTTAATGTGAACAAGTTGTTTGTATTATCCATCTGAATCTATTGATTGTTTCTCTAATTTCATATGACAAAATTATGCCCTGTTATTTAACCATTAGAATGTTATTTTGATGTGTTTTATATAATACAAAATATCAAATATATTTGGTGAATGTCTGAGTTTGTTATTTATCTTCTTATGTTCCTTCATATTTCACCTATTAGTTTTGTGCTCTATCTTTCAAGACTCCATGTCCAATGAAATTTCTTTAGACTATCTGAGATTTCTATTGTTTTATCCTAACTCTCTGTCATCCTTATTGTTAACCCAGTGCACCATTTGTTTTCCATCACTTAAATATGGCCACCCTTCTCAAACTATAAGGTTTTTGTTCAGTGACGATGTACAACAAGTAAGCTTCTTAACATTTGAGGGATCTTCCTCTAGTTCAAGGGCTAGCTTGGAACTAAAGTAGGTTTGTTGTCACCTTGGCATAGTTATGGGTAGCTAGGACTATATATAAGAATTTGCAACATACCGAGCCAAGGCTAATGTTGTTAAAACAACAACTATAACCTCATTATAGAAACATGTGATCTAATAGGAGGCTAATCAGTGCCCATTATTGGTTCCCAATTCCAATTCATTGGGGTTGCATCACTTATGTATTTCATTTATGTATCCCAAATTTTGTTTGTTGAGGTTGCATCACTTATGTATTTCATTTTTGTATTTCTAACTTTAAGAAAAACCATAATCATTGACTTGTTGAATTGGAAAACGATGCTAAATCCATAAAAGTCCATCTACTCAGCTTTGTATTATTGCTTGGATTGTTTCTCTACTTGGAGTGTAGTTATTTTTCAAAGGAAGTCCAAATACTATTGCAACTCAAGGAGAGTTGAAATACCAATAGGGAATTTAACATTGGAAAAATGATTCAATTACTGATGACCAATGTAATTGGATTCGAATCATCTGTGATAGAAACAAAAACTCTATATTGACTATGGACCTAAAAAACTTGAATATAATTGCATCAATTCCTTCTAGTATCAGTCAATTGAATAATCTGATGGACTTGAACTTGGAATAAAATTATTCTGGCAAAGGATTTTCCATTTGGATTGTTGAATTTCAATCACTTGCAAAGCTTGAATTTCTTTCAAAATGTTTTTGTTGGGTCCTTTTCGGATGTGATATATAATTTGAAGAAACTAGTGCAATTGGACGTCTTGGCCAACAATTTCTCCAATGACATTCCTGCTTGAATAGATGGTTGCCTAAACTTGAGTGATCTAGCTAGCTCCAGACATGCTTAGAAGTCAAAGGGGGCTCAGAATAGCTGAAAAATCAAATTCATCATATTGTAGCCAAACCGATACCAAGTTGTAGTGCTCGTCATCACAATTTTGGTGGCGCAAACGTCACTCAAATTGCGTCTGTTTGACTGACTTATGGCTCTTTAAAGTTTGACAAGACGGGGAAAAAGTGAGGCCCACATTGTGCCACATGGCATCCTAGTCAGTAGGCAGGACCCACAAGCTTACGTGGCATTCAAGTGTTTCCATACCGGACCCTAACACATGGCACCCTTTCATTGTCCTCTTACACCTACAAAAAGACAATATATATATATATATATATATATATATATATATATATATATATATATATATATATATATATATATATATAGATATAAGACAAAAAGCATTAAAAACACTTTATATTAAAATATGGTCATTGCATTGTAAAACAAACATAATTTTTTTCAATGAATATGTTAAAAAGAGTATGGGGAATATTGTATGGTATTAAAAAAAAAACAAAATCAAAACCATATTAAACGTATACTTTGGAATTTATTAATACAAATTTTTAAAACCATATCAAAATATGGTATAACAACTCAAACGGTTAGCCCACAATAAGTTACAACAAACGTCAACCAATCAACGAAGCTACCACATAACCGTTGGCTATATAAAATGTAACTGTGCCCATACCATTTATCATTCTGTCACTGACTGTCGTGATTTGCTAATCGTTGGTGCATAAAAGAAAATAATAAGTGCCCATGTATGGCACAGGTCAGTGGTGTTGTAGTGTTTTCTTCTCAAGATGTACGAAAAAAACCCACTTAAGATTGTGGATGACAGACAATTTAAACAATACAAATAGTTGATAAAAATTGTAGATCTGCAACAACTGATAGAAACAAAACCTACCAAAGTCTGGATCTATGCCACAATCATAGTTCAACAACAAAAATAAAGAGTAATAACTCCAATCATCCAATGGAAACCAGATATACAAAGAATATTTTTATTATAACACCTATGAAGAGAACAAATAAATGTTACCAGTCCCCCTCTATGGGATGAGTTCTTGACTATCCTCAAATGTCTTTAGCTTGTGTAGAGTCTCTCTCCTCAATAATGTGTAAACCCAACAAAAATATGGTGTGCGACAATGAAAATAATCAGAGTTACAACAGTGAGTGCAGCAATGAAAATAATCAAAAGTGAATAATGAATAGAAAACCCTTCTATTTATAACAAAATATTGAGTTATCCTCTAATAATGAGCAATAATAAAATATTATTGATCTCATTCTTGGAATAACCACTTGGAATATTTTATTATATTTTGTTAGGAGGGAAAAAGTATTTAAACTTTTATTTAGAAATAATAAATAAATAAATGATTTATTTATCATCTCAAGGAATTAGTTAAGGAATAATAAACAAATAAGGATTTATTTAATTATTCCTAAGGAATTTAGTCAAATTTGACAAAGAATAATAATTAATTATTCTTAGAGAAAAATAAGATAATTAATTATTTATCTATTTATTTTTTATGGTTGGGTTAAATATGACAAGGAATAATAACTGAACAATGGTTTAATTAATTATTCCTATAAGAAAATCAAATAAATAATTATTTATTCAATTATTCTTCATGGGTTTAACTATAAATTACTTAACAAAGGTGGTTTATTAAGTACTATAACATTATTATTATAATAATATATTTATAATTATTATTTATTATTAAACCCTCTTGATTACTAACTATTATTTCTAGCAATTTTTAAAATTAATATTAACTCAAACATTGTTAACTTTTCACTTAAATAACATATATTAAATATTAAGATAATATTCTAGCATTATAAAATTGTATAATTAATATTGATTAGTCATATCTAGCCGTTTTTCGTCAACCTTAGCCGTTTATCTAGCTTGACCTAATATAGTTGTTTTTTCAATATAGCCGTTTTTTAGTCAAACCTAGCCGTTGCATGATCTACTAGCCCTATTTAATATGAAACCTTGATCTGGTTTTTCAACTTGTCCTGACAATGAGCCACACTCGTTGGTTCGAAACATGTCGACAAATGTTCTATCTTGTGATTTACACCAAAAAGACTTTTCTCATAAACTTAATATGGATCACAGAAGCCTCAGTTCAACAAGTAATTTCTAACAGTGAAAGCAATTTTACTATGGTAAAATTGATTTTACATGGTGTACTTCGATCCAACTAGTAAATTATGCTAGATGATCATTTTTTTGGTGATAACAGGTGGGGTTTCAACCCTCGATCTATCCGCTCCAATTTGTGAGCCTTTACCAATGCGCTAAACAACCTCTCATTGTAAGCTCCACCCATGCCAGAGTACTTAAACTCAAATCGTTCAGTCGACTAGGCAGCAGGGGCGGGTTGGAAGAACACCGAGTGGAACCACGATTTGCAAAGCGGAGCGAAACCATGTTGGCATGCTTTTTAAGACGAGATCTTTACAGGGAAAATTCTTCGATGCTGAAAAGATTCCCTTAGAGGGAGACAGGTGCCAACGTTACAATGTGACAAGTTTATAGTCACTTTTGAGAATCCAACAACAAGGAATCTTTGGAGAATCTTGTAGAATCTAAAAGATTCCCTTAGAACATGATTTTTGGCCGAGGCAAAATGATGCCAAATTTATAGTCATTTTTCA
This sequence comes from Pinus tabuliformis, assembly GCA_031772625.1. Lineage (NCBI taxonomy): Eukaryota > Viridiplantae > Streptophyta > Pinopsida > Pinales > Pinaceae > Pinus > Pinus tabuliformis. The sequence goes on from CM062817.1 coordinate 148,561,587, forward strand.
TAGAATTTCACACAGAGCGCAATGGTGTGCTCAGAATCTTCATCAAAGTAGCGGAATTTTTGGCCATCTTCAAGGAGGAATTGTGGGGGAATCTTCAAGATGCTCGGGGGTCTAGAATTTGACTATGTCAGAATGGGCAAAGTTTATAGTTGTTTGACACGATTTTGTGCCCCGAATTCATCGGTGATGTCTATTTCAACAACTGAGCTTTTCATTTTTTGGACATCCTCGAAAGTGGAGGTATGATGCAATTATGTCATGTTTTTCTTCTGATTTGCTGAGATGATTTTTTTTGTTGTTTAGATCCCTGATTGTTATTATGTTGAGGGATACTTGTATGCCACATCATGTGACATTTTATTAGCTTGTCATTCTGAAGGAAGACGCATTTGAGTGAGAGTTTCTATAGGGAGAACGTCTCGTGGAGAGACATGCCACTCTTGTTGAGGGAATTTTCCCATGTGAGTGAAAGTTCCTGAGAACGTCTTGTGGAGAGACATGCCATTGTGGTTGAGGGTATTCATCTTTGTAATGAAAAAGAATATACCATGTACATCATCATCATCTTGTAGCATTAATGAAGCAGCGTCCCCACTCTTGACACCAGGGCCTGAAGATGTACCCACACCCACACTGGGTGAACTCCATTATCAATGTGTTTGTGTTCTTGATTTGATGGTTGTTCTTATGTATCGTCTTCCTTAAAGCATGCACATGTGATAGTTATACACTCTTTCATATGCAATTTTGCTAACATTGCAAAAGTAAAAGATCTTGGATAATTCTGGTAGCTGAAGAGATCTGGATAAAGTTTGGCATCAGAGCAGTCTTATCGATGGTGTGAATAGTGAGTATGAACAATTGAATGTGCAACAAGAAAGAAAATGGAAGATGTTAGAGATATGTACAAGGAACTCCTCAGGATGGCACACATGGTGGACATAATGTATGAAGCTTATGAGAAGAAAATGGCAAGAGAGGAACGAAAAATAAAGAGCAAAGGACAGTGCTCCATCTACCCCCTCGAGAGTACATCCATATTCTTCATCATCTTCTCGTCATTCCGATGAGGAGATCAGTTAGAGCCTTCAAGAAGAGAAGGGTGAATTGAGGAGACTCTTATGAGAAGAGAAAGAGGAGAAGTAAAGACTGCAACTTCAGCTACGAGCCACATAAGAGGCCTTGGAAAAATTAAAGTGCAACAAAGGCTTAGAGAATCCATCACACTTATTTGAGAATCAACAGCTGAGGTAAACAATGTTGATAATTATTCAGTTTAATTTTCGCATGACATTATTTCTGTTGAAAATATGGAGGTACCCATTTCAAGAACTGGCATGAGACTCCTTACCAAGATGGGGTATAAAGGAGGAGGACTTAGTGTTAATAGCCAAGGGATAACTAAACCATTGGAGGTTGTACAGAGACCTTGATTCATAGTTTTGGGATACACTGAAGGAGAAGGCTCAAAGGTGTCAGAAGCTTCCAAGACATTGATGAAACCATTGAGGAAAGAGAACGATGGGAACACATCACCATTGTCCCATGACAATGCACACTGCAGAGGAAGAGCTAAGGCAAGCTCTCTTCACCATAATCGCACTAGAGAGAGTCAAGAGAGGTATAACAAGTCTTAGTATTCTAGAGTTCATTTTTATTACAAAAATGTTAATGATGATAAAAAATCATGGCATAGAAAAACTTGTAGTTTTTGTGGTTTACATAACCACGTGATTTCTGAGTGTTGGAAGAGAAAGGAAGCAAGAAAAAGGATGAGCCATGAAAGGCCTTCTCCACATCAGGGAAAGAAGGTTAAGCAGGTCTAGAGGAAGAATAATTTTTGCAGTCATTACAACAGAGGTGGTCATTAAAGAGCCACATGTTGGAGGCTCCATCCAGAGCAATGTCTCAAAGACAAAGCACCCGTTCAAGAACCAGTTGGAAAGGTTTTTCAACAAGAAAATCTGCCACAGAGAGATGGCCCATTCACCTTTAACAGCGATAGATGGTTTTTACTAGATATAGTTTCTTTTCATGGCCTCATTTTGTAAATCATGTCTTGCAATTTAAATTGTAAAAGTGATGATGTGTTTTCCATCACTTGTTAAAGCAACAATGGTGTTTTGGCTTGTTGTTGATAGCTGGGTATTGATTTCTATTATGATGTAAACTTGACCAATGAGTGTGACTTATAAACTCTTGGCAAGTATGGGGATGCTTGGGTCATGATTGGTCATTGAGCATGTAATTTCCAAATATTTACTACAGGTTAGCAGATGACACAGGTGTTGGCTCATCACTTATGGCTCCGAAGGACAAAGGTGAAGGAGAAGGAAGGGTGACTTGTCAGGACACTTATGGTGCAAACAGTGTAACACAACAATTGCAGATTATGATCATGCTTTTGAAGGACCCAAATCTCCTCAGTGGGGAAGAATGATCCAGGTGGCTCCAAACATGCTTAGAAGTCAAAGGGGGTTCAAAATAGCTCAAAAATAAAAGTCCTCAGATTGCACCAAGCCAACACCAAGTTGTAGTGTTTGTCATTAAGATTTCGGTGGCGCATAAAACACTCAAATATGAGTTTGTATGACCAACTTATTCCTCTTTAAAGTTTGACAAGATAGGGAAAAAGTGGAGCCCATGGTGTGCCACATGGCATCCTTGTAAGCAGGTGAGACCCACAAGATTACGTGGCATTCAAGTGTTTCCATGCCGAACCCTGACACATGACACCCTTTCATTGGCCTCTTGCACCTGCAAAAAGACAATATATATATATATATATATATATATTAAAATTACATAAAAAGAAACCATATAAGACAAAAATCATTAAACACACTTTATATTAAAATATGGTCATTCCATATTAAACAAAAATATTTTTTTCAATGAATATGTGAAAATGGTATGGGGGAATATTGTATGGTATTAAAAAACAAAATCCAAACCATATTAAATGTATCATTTGGAATTTATCAATGAAAATGTTTGAAACCATATTAAAATATGGTATAACAAATCAAACGGTTAGCCCACAATACGTTACAACAAACATCAACCAACCAATGAAGCCGCCACATAACCATTGGCTAAATAAAATGTAACTGCGCCCATACCATTTATCATTCTGCCATTGATCGTCGTGATTTGTTAACCGTCATTGCATAAATAAAATAATACATGCTCATGTATGGTGGGTCCATAGGGTTTTAACCCCCGACCTACCCGCTCCAATTTAGTAGCTTTTACTAATGCGCCAAACAGCCTCTTATTATAAACTCCGCCCACACGGGAATACTTAAACTCAAATCGTTCAGTCGACCGGGCAGCAAAGGTAGATTAAAGGAACGTCGAGTGGAACCACGATTTGTAGAGAGGAGCTGAACCATGCCGACACACTTTTCGAAACAACATCTGTGTAGGGAATATTCTTTGATGCTGAAAAGATTCCCTTAGAGGGCTAGAGGTGCCAGTGCCAGAATGTGACAAGTTTATAGTCATTTTTGCACATTTTCTCGCCAGGAGTCCAATGGTGCAGTCAAAATATCCATCTAAGTAGCATAAATTTAGGTGTCCAACAATAAGGAATCTTTGGAGAATCTTGTGGAATCTAAAAGATTCCATTATAAGCTGATCTTTTACAGAGGCAAAATGATGCCAAATTTATAGTCATTTTTCACAAAATTTCATAGGGAGCGCAATGGTGTGCTAAGAATCTTCATTCAAGCAGTGGATTTTTTGGCCATCTTCAAGAAGGAATCTTTGGAGGAATCTTCAAGATGCCCGAGGGTCCAAAATTTGATGATGTCAAAATGAGGAAAATTTTATAGTCATTTGACATGATTTTGCACCACAAATGCATCGGTGATGTCCATTTGAGCAGCTAAGATTTTCATTTTTCGACCATCCACGAAAGTGGAGGTATATGATTGGAATTTGGATTAGGGGCCAAAATTTGCTCAAAACTCAAAGTTCTCATATTGGCTCAAAAATTGTACGTATGCATTTGTCTTGTCAAGACAATTGCAATGCAATTCTTTTCACTGAAAACTGAGCCCGAATGAAGGAGAAAAGGCTTGTTATTCGTTTTCATAAACAACTAAAAAAATTTGCAAAACATGACAGAATGATGAGATGGTAGTACAGTCAACATGACAGGAATCTTCTTCAATTTTTTTCCCAATGAGGTTGTGACAAGTGTCACTTCAATATTCTCCAATTTGGTTGTGTGAAAGTGAAATTTCCCAATATCCTCCAAGGTGGAATTATGGGTTCCTAGTGAATATTATGTGGAAATTATTTTTTTTGAAATATATATATCCTCTCAAAATGAATGTTTTAGTGCTTTTGAAAGACACACTAGAGGAATAGGGTCCAAATTATGGGATGTGAAGGTAAAGGGTTAGGCAAACATGCACAAGGCACAGTTGAGCTAGTTGTTGTTGAGGAAAGGCTTAGGTATTTGGGTATTGGTTATGCAAAACATGATGGAGAATGCTCCAAAGCCGAGGCACATGAAAGTGTTTCAAGAGGGAATTTCATTACATGTTCATACCCTAAAGCTTGTGAAGATTATGTTCGTGAGGAATGCAAAAGTTGTATACCCACTTGCAAGAAGATGCTCATAAGCATGCAACTAGTGAAAAGGGAAAACAAGAGAATGATGAAATCTCTAAGGTTATTAACACCATTGTTGGTATTACAAAGAGAGCCAATACCTCTTTAAATTCACCTCCTCGAGAAGGTGACAAAGGTGAATGTTCAAGGTATAAATATGCCTTTAATCAAGTTTCTTTTGATTATGATAAACATGGTAAATATTCACATAAGATTTGGAGATGTATTATACATTCTTTTTGTGGTTTGAATAACCATAATGTTTTAAGATGTTGGAAGAAAATGGCCACGTACAAGAAATTTTCAAAGAAAAATTGACAAAAAACCAGAGGTCCATTGGATAATGGAAACCATGTTGCAAAGAAGATGCAATTGTTTTGCACTCATTGCCATAAGAAAGGTCATCTCATAGACAAATGTTGGACTTTGCATCCAACAAATCATCCATGACATTTGAAGATGGTGGAGAGAGATTTTGACAAACATGGAAAAGATGATTCTATAATTGATGTGGGTCAACATGATTCACAAGATGATGTGCATCTGCAAGAATCACCATTGAAATGGTTTGGTAATAGGTGGTTTGATTTCTTATCCAAATAAGGCTTGCATTACTTTTATTGATATATTCAATTCTTTGCCTTAAAGATGCATTTATTTGCCTTGTGAATGCATTATTTTTCTGTTGAAAGTATGTTGCAACTTGTAGGATGCAAGATGTTGAGAGTGGACTTCTATTTCACTCACTTTAATGCAACAAAGAAGGCAATTTGTAGTTACAAGTTTGTATGTGAATGCATTTATTTTGAAAGAATTCTTGATGTTTCATATTATCGCCATGAAGGTGTGTGAAAGTTTAGTATGTTACTCACTTCATTTGCAACAAATTTTTTCATTCTTGTTGTTGTATAATTTTTCCAAGAAGGTGTGTGAAAGTGGTGTATGTTACTCACTTCATTTGTAGAAAATTTTTCAATTCAGCTCTTTATGTACCCCTACATGTTTTTGGGCTTATTGTACTTGTATTTGTACTTATGAGAGAGTTGAATAATTGTACACATATATGAGAGTTTGTGACTATGTGAACAATGAAACTGGATACATGCGTGAGTGGTTGACTTGTATTGGTCGATTGCTATGTTAACATGTATGGTTGACAACTTGAGAATTTTCATTGTGTTTAGATACATGCATGAGTGTTGACTTGTATCGATTGTTGTCGTTTGTGTGTCATACCGACTTGGAAGAGTTGATTTTATCTCCGAAGATGAAAGGGAGTTGTTGACATGTTATTGCATGAGATGTGAAATTCTTGTTGTTTATGCAAAGAATCGTCAAGTTTTTGTACATGCTTATGTTTGGCTCTTAAGTCAAGTCAATTGTTGGAGCATGTTTATCGACTTATGTTTGGTCGATGATGTTTTGTCAATTTGTGTTTAATCGATATTTTGTACACCAAGATGCAAGAGTACATGATGATGTTACATGTTGTGACAAATGTTGCTTTGAAGGAGCAAAAGAAGAGGTTGTCGATTTACAATTTCTTGCATACTGTGTTTTTCCATTTAATGAGTGTTTCTTCTAACAAGATGTTACACGATGGTGAAAGGTCCATTCTTGAGAAATATGCTCATGCTTAGCCTTCATTCTCAAAATCATGACATGAGCAGCATGTTGAATTGGAGGACGATAGAGGCAAGAAGCAAAAAGTGGACAAAATGCCAAAACTTTTCAGCCATTGTAGATCGTTGTATGTGTTGACGCCAAGATTCTCAGTGGGAAGGCTATCAGTTTGTATCAGTTTTCCAAGCACCAAGGGATTGATGTGGTACAACAAAGGTATTTTGCAGCCATAAAAATTTCCAGCAAGTGTTGGATTGGGTCAATAGCAAAGGGAGAACAATGATTGAGGGACATAACCATTTGCAATGCAAGGCATGTCATTGTACCCAAGTGGTTGTCATGGAGATTTATTCAAGTAGAATCAGTTGATAGAACTTGGGAAAGAGAAGAGTATTTAGCTCTCATGAGATAACCAACGTTTGTGGGTCCAAAAGCCTGTCAATTAGAAGGATTGATTAGAATCTGGATTAGGGGCCAAAATTTGCTCAAAACTCAAAGTTCTCATATTGGCTCAAGACAATCGCAACACAATTCGTTTCACTAAAAACTGAGTTCGGATGAAGGAGAAAAGGCCTGCTGTTAATTTTTCTAAACATCTAAAAAAATTACAAAACATGACAGAATGATGACTGGCAGTACAATTAGCATGATGAGAATCTTCTTCAATTTTTCCCAATGAGTTTGTGACAAGTGTCACTTCAGGATTTGTCGGTTTGGTTGTGTGAAGGTGAAATTCCCCAATTTCCTCCATGGTGGAGTTATGGGTTCATGGTGAATTTTATGTGGAAATTAATTTTTTTGACATTTATATACATATTACAATGCCGCATTTTAATGTTATATGGTATGATCAAAGTCAAACTATATCCAAAGTGCACAAATATTATGGTAGCAAAATATATTAAGGGATGGGCGGAGGGTGGGTTGAACTCGTGACCTCCCCCTCCCAAATCCATTGCATTACCAATGAACCAAGGATGGACTTGTTATACGGTGGCCACTATGTTATATTTAATGCCTACAACGATGCCGACAGCAGAGCGGAGGGAGCCAGCCTTGCGGGCCAACTCCCTCACCATACGACCATACATTATGACCATGGGCCAAGATTAACAACTAAGCCCACTTAGAGTGCCACTATTAAATTTAATTAACCTGAGTCTTAAGTTGGAAGCATTTATGGTAGAACCAACAAATCTAGAACCGCCACCAAAATTGGTGAACTTAACTGGAGTCTTTCCAGTTTTAGCGAAGGTTTTCTAGGCCAAACTAGAGAAAGCCATAGATTGCTCAATTTTCAACCAGTTTTTGAAAATGAGTAGTCAATTTTGGATTATTTGTAGGTTCTTAAGCTAATAGAATAGGTTTTAGAGACAATATAAGACTTCTATAGGTCATTTTTCCACAAGGAAGTTCAAGGAAGCCTAGGACTACTAGAGAAGGAGATCATGCCTAAATCAGTCAGAGTCAATTTTCAGAGATCTAATAGTTTTTTTGGGGGTTTTTGGGTCCTATGAACACAATGGAATAGGTTTCAAGAGAAATATGACACTTTTATATGTGATTTTTTCCACATTGAATTTTTATGAAGCCTAGGGCCACCAGGGAGGACAATGGGCAATTTCACCTTCACACAACCAAACTGGCGAATCTTGAAGTAACACTTGTCACAACCTCATTGGGAAAAAACTAAAGAATATTTCCATCATTCTAGTTGTACTGCCATGTCACCATTTTGTCCTGTTCTACAATTTTTTTAGTTGTTTAGGAAAATGAACAACATGTCTTTTCTCCTTCATTCAAACTTGGTTTTTAGTGAAATGAATTGCGTTACGATCGCCTTGACGAGATGGATGCAGCCATACAGTTTTCGAGCCAATATGAGAACTTTTATTTTTGAGCAAATTTTGGCCCCTAATCCATATTTTGATCAATATATGAGGCAGTTATGTCATTTTTTTCTTTTGATTGTTGAGATTATGTTTTTTTTGTTAAGATACCTGATTTAGTTTATGTTGAGGGATACTTGTATGCCACATCATGTGATATTTTATCAGCATGTCATGCTAAAGGAAGACCGATTTGAGTGAGAATTCTTATAGGGAGAATGTCTAGTGGAGAGACATGTCACTCAGGATGAGGGTATTCATCCTTGTAATATCAAAGAATGTACCATTTACATCATCATTATATTCCAACATTAATGAAGCGGCCTCCCCACTCTTGACACCAGGGCCTAGAGACATAACCCACACTAGGTGAACTTCATCATCAATGTGTTTGTGTTCTCGATTTGATGGTTGTTTTTATGTCTCGTATTCCTTAAAGCATGCATAGGTGATAGTTATACACTCTTTCATATGGAATTATGCGAACATCACAAAAGTAAACGATCTTGCATAATTTCGCTAGATGAAGAGATTTGGATCAAGTTTGGTATCAGAGCGGTCTTCTTGCTGATGTGAATTGCGAGTGTGAACAATTGAACATGCAAAAATAAAGAAAATGGAAGATGACAGAGATATGTACAAGGAACTCCTCAGGATGGCACACATGGTGGACATAATGTATGAAGCTTATGAGAAGAAAATGTCAAGAGAGGAATGAGAGAAAGAAAGAGCAAAGGACAATACTCCATCTACCCACTCAAGTGTACACTCATCTTCTTCATCGTCTTCTCATCATTCAAATGAGGAGATCAGTTAGAGCCTTCAAGCAGAGAATGTTTAATTGAGGAGACTCCTACGAGAAGAGAAAGAGGAGAAGCAAAGATTGCAGCTTCAACTACGAGCCACATAAGAGGCCTTGGAAAAATTAAAGCGCAACAAAGGCTTAGAGAAGCCATCATCACCTATTTCAGAATTGACAGTAGAGGTAAATAGTTTTGATCATTCTTCAATCTTATTTTTGCATGACATTATTTCTGTTGGAAATATGGAGGTACCCATTTCATGAACTGGCATGAGACTCCTTACCAATGGGGCATTAAGGAGGAGGACTTGGTGTTAATGACCAAGGAATGACTCAGCCATTGGAGGTTGTACAAAGACCCCTATTCATAGGTTTGGGATACAATGAAGGAGAATGCTCAAAGGTGTCAAAAGATTCCAAGACATTGATGAAACCATCAAGGAAAGAGAATGATGGGAACATGTCACCATTGTCCCATGACAATGCACACTGCAGAGGAAGAGCTAAGGCAAGCTCTCTTCACCAAAATCGCACCAGAGACAATCAAGAGAGGTATAACAAGTCTCAGTATTCTAGAGTTCATTTTGATTACCAACATGTTAATGATGAACAAAAATCATGACATAGAAAAACTTGTGGTTTTTGTGGTTTACATAACCATGTGATTGTTGAGTGTTGGAAGACAAAGACAACAAGAAAAAGGATGAGGTGTGAAAGGCCTTCTCCACATCAGGGAAAGAAGGTTAAGAAGGTTAGGAGGAAGAAGACTTTTTGTAGTCATTGCAATAAAGGTTTTCATCAAAGAGACACATGTTGGAGGTTCCATCCATAGCAGCATCTCAATGACAAAGTGCCCATGCAAGAACCAGTTGGAAAGATTTTTCGACAAGAAAATCTGCCACAGAGAGATGATACATTTACCTTCATGAGTGAGAGATGGTTTTTACCAAATATAAGTACTTGTCATGGACTCATTTTGTAAATCATGTGTTGCAATGTAGATTGTAAAAGTGGTGATATGTTTTCCATCACTTGTTAAAGCAACAATGGTGTTTTGGCCTATTTTTGATAGCTGGGGTATTGATTTCTATTCTGATGTAAAATTGACCAAAAAGTGTGACTTATAAAGTCTTGGCAAGTATGGGGGTGCTTGAGTCATGATTTTTCATTGAGCATGTAATTTTCAAAGATGTACTACAAGTTTGTAGAGAACATAGGTGTTGGCTCATCACTTATGGCTCCAAAGGACAAAGGTGAAGGAGAAGGAAGGATGACCTGTTAGGACACTTGTGGTGCAGAAAATGTAACATAAAACTTGCAGATTATGTTCATGCTTTTGGAGGACCCAAAGATCCTCAGTGGGGAAGAATGACCTAGGTGGCTACAAACATGCTCAGAAGTCAAAGGGGGCTCAAAATAGCTCAAAACTAAAAGTCCTTATATTGTAGCCAAACAATACCAAGTTTTAGTGCTTGTCATTAAGATTCTTGTGGTGTAGACGACACTAAAATCTGAGTTCGTACGCTCGACTAATGGCTCTTTAAAGTTTGAAAAGATAGGGAAAAAGTGAGGCCCATGGTGTGCCACATGGTATTCAAGTTCCCTACTGAACCTTGACACATGGCACCCTTTCATTGACCTCTTGCACCTGCAAAAAGACTATATATATATATATATATATATATATATATATATATATATATATATATATATATATATATATATATATATATATATATATATATATATATATATATATATATATATATATATATATATATATATATATATATATATTATATATATATATATATATATATATATATATATATATATATATATATATATATATATATATATATATATATATATATATATATATATATATATATATATTAAAAATTCCATAAAAAAAAACCCATATATTTTCGCAGGGATCGCAATCGTGTGCTTAGAATCTTCATCTGAGCAGCATATCTTTCGACCTTCTTCAGGAATGAATCTTTGGGGGAATCTTCAAGATGCTTGAGGGTCTATAATTTCACTGTGTTAGAATGGGGCAAGGTTTATAGTTGTTTGACATGATTTCGTGCCACAAATGCATGAGTGATGTCTGTTTCAATTGTTGAGCTTTCCATTTTTTGACCATCCTCGAAAGTAGAGATATATGATGCAGTTATGTCATGTTTTTCTTTTGATTTGCTGAGATGATGTTTTTGTTGTTTAGATCCATGATTTCTATTATGTTGAGGGATACTTGTATGCCACATCATGTGAGATTTTATTAGCTTTTCATGCTAAAGGAAAACCCATTTGAGTGATAGTTCCTATAGGGAGAAAGTCTCATGGAGAGACATGCCACTCTTGCTGAGGGAATTTTCCCATGTGAGTGAGAGTTCCTGACAACATCTTGTGGAGAGACATGTCACCCTATTTGAGGGTATTCATCCTTTTAATGATAAAGAATATACCATGTACAACATCATCATCTTGAAACATTAATGAAGCGGCCTCCCCACCCTTGACACCAGGACCCAAAGATGTAACCCACATTCAATGAACTCTATTATCAATGTGTTTATGTTCTTGATTTTATGGTTGTTTTATGTCTCGTATTCCTTAAAGCATGCACATGTGATAGTTCTACACTCTTTCATATGCAATTTTGCTAACATCACATAGGTAAAAGATCTTGGATAATTCCAGTAGCTAAAGAAATATAGATCATTGAGGTATTTCTCTTAGTTTATAATAAATTTAATGGCATTGTTCATTTTTTCCTCGGAAAAATCTCTTAGTTGAAAAAATTGACACTTTCCAACAACCATATGGCTCAAGGGGAAATCCCATATGAACTGCAGAACTCCAGAAATTGACAAGGCTACAAAAATTGTAGATGAGGGGTTGTAATTTACTAGGAAAAACTCCAAAGTCATTAGGGAATATAACATATATGGTATAGTTGGACCTTCGATCGATTCTTTTGACTTGTAGGATCCCCAGTCCAATGATAGTATTTCAAACATGACAAATATAGTTCTATTTATGAACAAGCTACGTGGACCAATTCCAGACAATATCAACAATCTTAAGAGACTTGTGAGTTTGTATTTGTTAATCAATGAGCTAAATGGAAGCATCCACGATGGGATCAGAGCCTTAGTGAACTTGGAGACACTACAATTACATAACAACCAACTCTCTATGTTTATACCCTCTAGGAGCCTTGATAAGCTTACTAATTTAGTCCATATCAAGCTTTTTAGCAATGAGCTTACATGACAAGTGCCTTGGTTTAATTGATTGTGAAGCTTCTAGAAATTTCAAAATGTATCTATTTATTACCATATCATTCCTTGGCACCATTTGGATATCCAAATTTGCATAAAATATAGATCCATGAGCAAATAAACATATGATCTAAAGCCCGATTTTGGAATTGTACATGATCTCGAACATTATTCTTCTGTATTGCTTCATAATTATGTTTTTGCCTGACATTTTTTTCCAAAAGAAAAAACCAACTATCTTTTATTGAAAATACAAAAGGTAGTTACCCGGATGCGGGTGCCTTAATGAGCTGTTAATACTCAAGCACGCGACGCCGGCATCTGGCATTACCGCGAGTTGGTTTGGTGGTTCGTGGCAGAACATTTACTCGCATTTATGATTCATTGGGTTCAAGGCAAGCGGGGTAAGGATTTTAGGATGGTGAGCACAATTTGCGGTTCAGTTGTTCTAGCCTCGACATTCTCTCTAGTTTATTCAGGCAGTGACATTCTCTGGTGGTTATGTCCTCAGAACTTCGGCGCAGTGCAGAGCATTTGGAAGCCACCATGGCTCCATAAGCGCTCGCATCTAGCCAGCTTCAGGTATTTGGTTTTGCTTCTTCCTGGAGGTATCTGGTATAGTCAGTCATTTCTCCTCTGGCCCATCTCTGTAAGAGGTCTCGTCTCGGTCTTTGTTGAAGGTGTCTGGGTAGGGTGTTGGGTTAAGTACGTCAGTGCTGGGCTATTTCTCGTGGTTGTTTATACTCTCTGTGCGGGGTTATCCCTGGGGGTCTTCAATTCAGAGGTCTGTTCACTCCTGTTTCTTTTAGATTGTGGCGGGTCGTCTCTCTTTCTCCCTCAATCCTTTAGCCCTTTCAATTTATCAATCATTTCTGCAATGGCCCGGCGTCGTGGTATTTCCTGGCGGGGCAGTAGTTCAGGAGCTCGTGGAGGTTTTAGGGGTCGTGGTGGATCTGGTCCTCGGTGCATTTCCCCGTTAGCCTCTGTCTCGCCAGCCTCACCATCATCAGACCACTCCGATCCGTGCCTAAACAGTTCTTTTCACTCTTCCCGCTTCAAATTTAAAAGTAGGCTTAACAAGCCAATTATCTCAGCTATCATTACAGTCATCTTCTCAGAGGAAGAAGATGAGCTCACAGGCTCTGTTGAAACCTCCAAGGACAGGTCTCTTTCTCATAATTCTAGTGACTCTCAAGGCAGCATGGCGGGTGATGTCCTCAATAATCCCGCTGCGTTGCAGGATGAAGGTCAACAAGAAGATCCTCGCCATCAGCAAGACTCTTCTCATGAGGATATCATTGCTTGTGCGCCGACGCAATTCTCTAGCAGTGTTCTGCATCTTGTGACTCCTCTAGGCTGCAACAAGATGGAAGTAGAAGATAATGTGATGGTTCATTGGGTTAGCTCCCCCAGCAAGGCAAATGAAAAAGATACAGACTTGCCACCTCAGGCATAACTTCCTCTGCCTCAGCAAGTCATCTCAGGATTGCTGGTTTTTTTTGGATGTAATTCTCAGTGGGTATGGCTTCTGATATTTTCAGTATGGTTTTCCAGCTTATGATTTTGGCTTTCCAGCTTTTTGTAATATTTGCATAGAAATGCATTTTGTAATAGGGCGGCTCGCAACAAAATGTCGATCCTATCTAGCGCTATTGAGTTTTGGGTTTATGTTTTTCATCTATGTAAATAGAGGGCCAACTGTTAACTGCAGCAGTTTTTTTGACAGAGGGTAGGCTACAGCCCCCTCAGAGGTTCAAACCTCTCTGTAAATATTTTTTTCTTTTTTATACTTAATAGAATAGTCTTTATACAGAAAAAAAAAATACAAAAGGTAGTTACATTTCATTCCTTCAAGTCTTCCAAAAGTTTTGCGTACATAAAAAACCTATCTAAAGTGAAAAACTTGTGCTTCTAGAGATGTGAAGACTTTCTTTACTATATGAATCTCTTTCTAAAAAAATGACTTCTCTTGTTTTCTTCTCTATTCTCTTTTTCCTTTATGTATTATGCTAATTATCTATATAAATAAATTATTTCTATTTAAATACAACATTTTCCAAAAAAATAAAAATTGATCATCCTTCCATATTCTAACCAATTGGTTTAAAACCTGAGTGAGAATCAAAAGGAAAACTTGACAAAATGTGTTACTTCCCTTTATATTTTGAAACTCCCAGAGCTGTAAAAGGAACCATTGACAATTTTTTATAAATGGCCTTGCCCAAAAAAACACTTCTTCCATGTTTGGAGAGGTGATCGGCCACCTGATTTTTCTCTCTATATATGTGGGAGAAAGAGATGTTATTGAATGTATAGGAAAAATATCTAATGTGATGCCTCCAATAATATAGAGAATGAAACCCAAATGAAAAGTGTTCCTATGCCCACTCAATTATCATTTTTGAATCACCAACAACAACCAATTCCTCTATGACCAACCATCTAGCACACAACAATACACCCCATAGAGCTATAAGTTTTTCTCCACTATTAGCACCTTCTCCCCTAAACCAACTAAACTAATAGGCTCGTATAGGATTCGGGACTACATACACCCCACATCCACATACCAAATTAGAGGGAGCCCCATTAAAATATCTCGTTGACAAGGACGACTCGATTTCCCTAAAGTGATGGTTTCTCCTTAGTGGCTTCGATTTCCAAGGCCACTCTAAATGCGCAACATGCTGGTCAGTGCTACCATATAAAGAACCTGCCTTGGGTTTACAGTGTATATGGTACCAAGCGAGTGTAATATTGACAAGACCGGAGGACCCTTTTGAAGGCTGACATATTGTTGGGCCCTACTAGAGGTTGATGTATTGCCTCGGGCTATGTAGCGCTAGAGGTGGCAACAACAAAATGTAAGCAAAAATATTTTGGTCTGAACAATGTAAAACTAATATAAACATTGTAAAAGTTTAAAATTTTTAGATATTTTAGTTTGTACGATAAAACTAGTACAATAACATGGTCACTATATCTCCCTTCCAATGCCCAAAATTGATTCATAATACATGATAATGTTTTATTATAAAGGATAATAACTCCTGCTCAACTATAACTAACTCATCTACTTAACTGCAAATGAATTATATTGAAAACAATGATTTCTACAAACTTTGGAACAATCAAGACTCAAGTCCTACACAGTCTAGAAAATTTACTCGCGTTTCTACATAATCTAGAACATTATATCTCTCCACTAACTCTAAAGTATCCTTGTTAAAGGAGAAATAAATTATTTATCACACCTAACTTGTCTCTACATAACATAAACTTTTCTTTTCCTAAAAACTTAGTAAAGAAGTCTGCAACATTATCAAAGGTATTACAATGGATAAAATTAATTTCCTTTGACTGTATATTTTCTTGTACAAAATGATATTGTGTGTCAATGTGTTTTGATCTTGCATGATAGACTGGGTTGTTTGCTAGTTTGGTAGATATTTGATTGTCACACTTGATGATTATTGGTCCTTCTTTTTTTCTCTCATGTCTTCAATAATTCTTCTTAGCCAAATTTATTGATAGGTTGCATTGCATAAGACCTTATACTTAGCTTCAGCCGAAGACAAAGAAACACTTGGTTGTTTCTTGCTTCTCCATGACACAATACTAGATCCAATAATAAATGCATAACCAAAGGTGGACCTCTTGTCATCTGGATCTCCTTCCAAATAAACATTTGAATAACTTGTCAACTCAACATTCAAATAATTAGTTTATTCAATACCAATTTTTTTAGTCTCCTTCAAATATCAAAGGACCCCCTTTGTTGCTTTTCAGTGACTTTCATGTGGCTTAGTTATGAATTGACTAAGTATGCTAACTGAATATGCAATATTTTGCTTAGTCGAGGTTAAGTAATTCATACTTCCCACCAATTGACTATATAATGTGCCATTCAATTATTTTGTTTGATCATCAATGTTGAGTTTAACATTTTTTTCTAATGGTGTAGATACTGCTTTACATCCATTCATATTGAATCTATTGATTCTATCATTGGTTTGACAAAGTTTCTACCATTATCTCTCCAAACTGCAAGGCTTAAATAGTAATGCAACTCTCTAAGATCTTTCATTTCAAATTCCTGTGATAGAATACTTTTTATCTTTTTAATTATCTTGGTAGCACTTCATGTTATGATAATATCATCAACATATATAGAGATCAAAGAAATATGTCATTTTTCATCCCTATTGATATAGATATTTGGATCTCCTTTACTTTTAGTAAAACCCTGTTGAGAGAAGAATTTATCAATCTTCATATACCAAGACCTAGGTTCCTATTTGAGTCCATATAGTTCTTTCTTTAACCTGCAAACAAGATGCTCTTCTCTCTATTTTACAAAACCCTATGGCTGAAAAAGAAAAACTTCTTCTTTTAATTCTCCATTAAAAATTTTGATTTGACATCTAACTAATTTAACTTCCAATTATGTTTTCTTGCCAATAAAATCATCATTCTAATGGCATTCATTTTTTCTACAGGTGCAAAAGTTTCTTCATAATTTATTCCTTATTTGTTTGAATAAGCCTTTGCTACAAGTCTAGATTTATATTCATCAATAGTTCCATCGACACTAAATTTAGTTTTGAACAACCATTTTCATCCTATGGGAACTTTATCCTTAGGTAATTTTGTCAATTCCCATGTATCATTTTTATACTAGAATCATATTCTTCCTTTATTGCATTTCTCCATTCTGCATGTTCATTGACTTCTTCAATGTTAAAAGGTTCTAATACACTCATCACTTTAGTTATCACGGAATAGTCTTTATACCTTAATGGTGGTTGAATTTGCCATGAAGACCTTGTTTTTTCATTGCTTTCATCCTTTCTCCTACTTTGTGGTGACTTATTTCCTCCTCTAGGTGTGCTTTCACTGCTTGAGATGTGCATATCACTAGATTCTTCCTCTTGTTTCTGCTCTTGTTTATCATCAACTTCTTCTATGACATCATCACAATCATGAGGAATATGCCATGCATCATAATTGTCCTCCTTATGGACTTCATTTGCATGTTCATGAAACAAAACATATCTTCTTGCAAAAACTTTATGAGTAGAAGGATCAAACATATTATATGCTTTATGATCAAAACAATAACCAATGAAAATACACTTGATATATTTGGCATCAAGTTTTCTCCTATCTTCTTTTGGAACATGAGAAAATGCTTTGCTTCCAAATATTCTTAAATGGCTTACTGTTGGTTTATAACCATAAAGAGCTTCAAATGGAGTCTTATGATTTAAACTTTTTGTTGGAATTCTATTTTTTAAATAAACAATAGTACTAATAACTTCTATCCAAAAAGCATTGGTAAGATTTGTACCTTTCACCATGCTCCTCACACATTCCACTAAGGTTGTGTTCTTCCTTTCATCTACTCCATTCTTTGTGGAGTATGTGGCACTGTATACTCTTGTACAATTCCATGGGCTTTGCAGTATTTGACAAATTATCCTAATGTATATTCTCCCCATTGATCAGAGGGAAGGATCTTGATGTATTTTCTAGATTATTTCTCAACCAAGTTTTTAAAATCTTTGGAATATTCAAATATATCACTCTAATTTCTCATGAAATAAACCCAAGTATATTTTGTGCAATCATTGACAAATATCAAGAAATATTATGCTCCTTCTAATGATCTTGTTTAAATAGGCCCGCACACATATGTATGTACAAGTTCAATAATATCCCTTTTTCTTTTATCTGAATGAGTAAGGAAATCTTCCCTAAATAACACCCTTCACATGCTAAATATTCATTCTTTAACAATGGAAATCCCTGTACGATTTTTGTTTCTGCAGTAGCAACAAATCATGATAATTAAGGTGGCCATACCTTTGATGCCAAAGAGCTTATGTTGTCATGGTAGCAGATGCCAACACCTGATGACTTTTGTTGGTCACATCAAGCTTGTATAAGCTTCCCATTCACACTCCTCTTCTATTATGTTGTAGTTTTCTTGTATATCCTTGATAACACAATGCAACCTAAGAAAGTCAACTTTGATATTTTTATCTACAACGGTGGACACAGAGATTAGATTCTTCTTGATTCCAGGAACATACATCACATTTTGTATTTGTCTTACATGACCATTTGGTAAGGTTACACATACATCACCATAACCTTTGATTTCATGAGATCGATTATCTCCTAGATAAATGTGAGTGCTATTATAATTTTCATCATATGTTATGAAACCAGCTCACAAAAAGATAGAAAAGATAGATGAACACCTTATAAATCAACCTCTTTGAGGGGGAAACCTCCTTTACATTACAGAAATGAACAATTATTTGATGATACAAATGACAAGACCTCCTTTCTATATATATAGGAGTCTAAGGGGTCATAACATAATCAGAGCCGGCATAACAATAATAATGTAAGGGCACAATAATAACAATAGTGGGATTCTATGGGGCACAATAATAACAATATTGGAACTGCATGGGCACAAAAACATAATAAGGGGGTTATACTAATAAAAATAAGGGGTTACACTAGTAGTATAGGGACCTAACATGCCCCTCTCCTTCAAAAAGTGTTGTCCTCAATGCTTGAGTAGTTCTTGATGCTTCTATATAAATTCTTGTCCTCCCATGTGGAATATTCAGCTGGTAAGTTCTTCCACTTGATGAGATACTCTGAAATTGATCTATTTCGTAACTATCGATTTCTCGGTTCTATGACTGCTTCGGGTTCCAATATGATCTTTCCTTCCTTGTCAGATTCTCGCAATACTGTTTGAACTAGGATCTTATGAAACTTTTGAATGAGTTCCCACTCCTTTGGGCATATGGATATCTATAAGGCCTGATGTTTGGAGGAACACTTCCTGCAATCAAAAGAATAGCATGATCATGATCACGAATATGTGGGAGGCCTTTTCGAGTCTCAAATACCTTGGAATGGTTGTCCAAAATGTTTTGGATATTTGGAGAAATACATGATTTCATTGTGGGATCCTCTAGTAAACATAATTGTGCAAGTACACCTCGTTGTTCTTTATTTAGAAGCTTTGTCATGCTTTTAGAGTTGATTATCTTTCCCGGTTTCCCTTTGATACCCTCAATTCAACTTCCTTTCCTTCCCAAAATAATTTCAAGAAAAGTTCTTGAAAATTAAAAGCTATCGTACCCAAAGATTGTAGTCATTGGGCTCCTAGTAAAACATCAACACCACCCATTGGAATGGAAAGCATTGGGCTATTAACTACATATTATCCCATGGATAGCTTGATATTATGGCACTTTCCAGAGCAATTTATGGTTCCTTCACTTGCAACCATCACTTGACACTCTGGTCCTGGATATAGGAAGCAATTCAATTCCTTGGCTATCTTATAATCAATAAAATTATGGGTACTGCCCGAATCAATCAACACTATTACCTTTTTCATCTTGATATGTCCTTCTATCTTGATAGTTTGAGGAGTGGTAATTATGGCCAATGCATTACAAGATATGGTCAGATTCATTTCTTCTTTCTCGATGTGATCTTTCACTTCTTGAACATTTTTCTTCTTGATATGTCCTTCTATCTTGAGAGTTTGAGTGGTAATTCTTTCCAATGGTTTACAAGATATGTTCGGATTCATTTCTTCTTTCTCTAGGGTTGGTTCTTGGTGCATATCCTCTTCTTTTGATGTTTCTTGATCCTTTTCTTCATCCTCTTCACAATCTATGTAAAATAATTTCTTCTCAGCAAACTTATGACCTTTAGTGTATTTGCTATCACAAATGTAACAAAGTCCATTTTCTCTTTTTTCTTCCAATTGTTGTTGTGTAAACCTTGTAGGTTGTGGAAAGCTAAAAGAAAAAACACTTCCATATTTATAGTTGTGAGTGGTAGGATTCCTTGTTTCCATAATTCCGCTTTCAATTTTTCTTGCCAACCTGAATACCTTCTCCAATGAATCAGGTTCCCAAAGACAAACCTCATGTTGAATGTTATCCTTTAAAGTCCATATGAAGACATCAATCATTTTCTTCTCTAGAATATCATTTATCCTTATATTGAATTTTTTTAAATCCTCAATGTGCTCTACCATTGAACCCTTTTTTTTTAGATTTATCGATTGGCTAAAGAAGGTGTTACTCTTTGTATCCTCATAATGTGCTATCATTTCTTCCATGAAAATTGACCAAGTGACAAGTGCTTTACAAGAACACAACCCTTTATACCATAAAAATTGATTTGGTTCTAAATAATTAGATGCAATATGTACCATTTGTAATAGTGGTACACCATGTAGATCAAAATATTTCTCCATCTATAGTATCCAATTTACCGGATCCTTGCCATCAAACTTCCTCGTCTTGCTTTTTCTTGATTTTAGGAGCTTGATCTTGAAACGACTGTAGCTCTGTAGTTTCAGATCTTTAAGTTTTGAAATTTTGGCCTGTAATATCCCTATGCATTGTCTTTCTAACTCCGCAAGTCTGATCGCAATTGAATTCCTGAAGAAATAATTATTCCCAATCTCCCACAATGTCCTAATTATAGACTAGTACAGTAGAGTGAACTTGTACGACGTGCCACGTGTCACTGTTTCAACCTTAGGTTCTGAAAATTACACCCAAACACAATACAGTCCATTTTATTTCTGTAACTTCTTACGAAATTTCAGTCTGATGCTTAGAGAGAATGTTATGATGATTTTCCCAAGGTGACCTGTTTGGAATGTAATTCGGTGGTCTGAAAAACCCTAACTTCCTCAGATTATATCTCTGAAACGATAGTGAGACAGGATCTGAAATTCGAAATTGATGTTCAGACTGCTTTATTCTCAAATGGTTTATTTTCTTATCTTCTGAAACTTTGCAGCGAAAGAGTTATATCGAAAATTCCACGATGACCCGTTTTAGATGAAATTCTAGAGCTTGCAAAAATCCTAACTTCCTCAGATTATATCTCCGAAAATATAGCAAGACAAGATATGAAATTCGGACTTGAGGTTCAGCAATATTTCGTCTCAAATGGTTTTTTTTTTTTTTTTCGCTTCTCAAACATCACAGAAAAATGTTATAGTGAAACTTCCACGATGACCTTTTTGGAGCAGCGAAATCCTAGAATCCAAAGCTCTGATACCAAATGTTATGAAACTAGCTCACAAAAAGATAGAAAAGATAGATGAACGTCTTATAAATTAGCCTATTCAAGGGGAAAACCTCATTTACATTACACAAATGAACAATTTTTTGATGATACAAATGACAAGACCTCCTTTCTATATATAGGAGTCTAAGGGGTCATAACATAATCAGGGTCGGCATAACAATAATAATGTAAGGGCACAATAATAATAATATTGGGACTACATGGGCACAACAATATAATAAGGGGGTTATACTAATAAAAATAAGGGGTTACATTAGTAGTATAGAGACCTAACATCATATGTGTCAAATCATTCATTTTTGCATGTCATATGAACTGAAGCACTAGAGTCAATAAACTATACATTATCATCATCAGTTTCCATTGATAAGGAAACTTTTGAAATGAACAATTTAAGGTTATTTCGATTATCAATAAATGAGGCTTCCTGATAAACAAAAGTGCTTGGATGCCTTGTATGCTTGGACTCATCAAATTTATTTTTATGCAAATATTTAGCAAAGTGTCTAGGCTTACCACAGTAGAAGCATACATCCTTCCTCTTCATATAGGTATTTTCCTTGGTGGTGTTGTGCCTTGATGTGGTTTTGGATGTGACTTGCCTCCTTTGCTCTTGTCCCACAACTTTCCTCTGTATGGTTGCTTCCCTTTTGTCACCAATGCCAAATCTAAACTTTGAGATCTATCATTGGTATTCTTCCTCTTTCTTCTTCTTCCAAGAGAATACTCGTTAGTTCATCAAAGGTAGGAGATTTTTTATCCAAATGGAAAATGGCAAAAACCCATGGTATTCATCCACCCATGTTATTCATCCACCTATGGAATTTACCCATGGTATTGTAAGTGGCTTCCACCCATGGTATTGTAAGTGACATCCACCCATGGTATTCATTCACCCATGGTATTTGCCCATGGTATTATGACATCCACCCATGGTATTGTGACATCCACCCATGGTATTCATTCACCCATGGTATTTTCCCATGGTACTATGACATCCACCCATGGTATTCATTCACCCATGGAATTGACCCATGGTATTGTGACATCCACCCATGGTATCCATTCACCCATGGAATTGACCCATGGTATTGTAACTGAAAAATACTATAAGTAACAAGTCACATTTTGTAAAAGGATAGTTTGTCCACCACAATGTAGCTCTTACAATTATTCTCCATTTTTAATAAAAAAATATTTGTGGTTTTGTTTATTGGGCATTCTCCTATTTTCTTTTGGCATTTCGATTTTTCAAATATTGGGGGTCTCTCCTCCAAGATCCAAAATATTGAAATGGATCTTGGGGGAGAGACCCCCAAGATCTGAAAAATTGAAACGCCAGAAGAAAATAGGAGAATTCCCAATAAACAAAACCATAAAGAATTTTTTACTAAAAAGGAGAATAATTGTAAGAGCTACATTGTGGCGGAAAAACTGTCCTTTTACAAAATGTGACTTGTTACTTATAGTATTTTTCAGTTACAATACCACAGGTCAATTCCATGGGTGAATGAATACCATGGGTGGATTTCGCAATACCACGGGTCAATTCCATGGGTGAATCAATACCATGGGTGGATGCCACAATACCATGGGCAAATACCATGGGTGGATGTCACATTACCATGGGAAAATACCATGGGTGGATGTCACTTACAATACTATGGGTGGATAAATACCATGGGTGGATGCCACTTACAATACCATGGGTAAATTCCATAGGCAGATGAATAACATGGGTGGATGAATACCATGGGTTGATGCCATTTTCCATTCAGATCATTCCTCCCTCCTTAAGAAGCAATGGTCCCCATTGCATGAAGTTCCCTCTTGCGAAGCCTTTGTTGAATATGAAGAGTCATTGAAGAGAAGGGTTTTATGTGGCTAACCCAGAACCATGACAAACGAAGATCCAAGGATAGAGATACCCTATAATGCTTGTGACCAACTGTGATACTAACAGTGTGCAGCCTAGCAAATGGACTTCGATGAAGTGTGGGTTTGTGGATGACCCATAACCACGATGAATGAAGATCTGAGGATAGAGATACCCTTTAATTCTTGTGACCAACTATGATACTGACAGTGTGCGGCCTAGGAAATGGACTTCGATGAAGTGTGGGTTTGTGGATGACCCATAACCTTGACAAATGAAGATCCAAGGATAGAGATACCCTGTAATGCTTGTGACCAACTATGATACTAACAGTGTGCGGCCTAGCAAAAGGAATTTGATGACAAGGATTTTGTGCGGTTGACCCATAACCGTGATGTTGGTTTTTGATGAAGTAGCAGGTGCCTACATAGCTTGGGGTGGGAGGGAACGTCTCTAAATAACCCAAGCCTAATAATGCTATGCTGAAACTGATGAATGTGAAGTAGGTGCCTACTGAAGTGGGGTGCGAGGGCACTTCTCCAATAGGAACCCGCTCCTAATGCTGCTCGAGAATTAAAATGGACATAACTCAGTCAATATATTTCAGAATATTTATTATAACCTATTTTTGGAAGTAGAAGGACCATTTTGCATCTTCCCATGTGTTGGATATCCTTATCTGGACACTCTATAATCTCAGATCCGCCCTGCATTTTTTCCGTCATCACAAAAGTTCTGAAAAAAAAATAGTTGATTTTAAATCAGCGATATCTCCCACATCCGAACTCCAATTCGACTCATTTTTTTTATAACTGGGTGATTTTTCAAGAGGAGCTCAGATCTACAATCCTTTTT
Organism: Pinus tabuliformis; assembly: GCA_031772625.1. Lineage (NCBI taxonomy): Eukaryota > Viridiplantae > Streptophyta > Pinopsida > Pinales > Pinaceae > Pinus > Pinus tabuliformis. Next base: position 148,585,698 of record CM062817.1, read on the forward strand.
CTGAAACTATGCACAAAAAATTCAAAAAATGATAGGAGAGTCGTCGTCTACTAGTTGTTGTCAGAAAAAATTTCTACAACATTGCTGATTTTAAATCAGTGATATCTCCCTCATCCAGACTCTGATTCAGCTGATTGTTTTTGTTTTCGTAAATATTGCACCAAATGTTTAAGATATGATCTGCAAACTCGCCGCCCAAAAAATAATTCTTGCATAAAAATGAAAAAAAAAATCTTCCTGCTTGGCCCAAGAAAGTGCTATGTGGAGGTCACAACATGTGCCTGAAGTTTGTTGAATATTGTTGTAAAAAATTGAACCTGAAATATGCATTAAACCCTCATTCCCATAAAATCGTAACCTGCTCTGATACCACTGATCCGGATCTTGGGGGGAGGCCCCCAAGATCTGAAAAATTGAAATGGTATAAGAAAAAGAGGAGAATGCCCAATAAACAAAACCACCAAGAATTTTTTACTAAAATGGAGAATAATTGTAAGAGCTACAATGTGGCAGAAAAACTATCCTTTTACAAAATGTGATTTGTTACTTATAGTATTTTTCAATTACAATACCATGGGTGAATGATACCATGGGTAGATGATACCATGGGTGGATGTCACAATACCATGGGTCAATTCCATGGTGAATCAATACCATGGGTGGATGTCACAATACCACGGGTCAATTCCATGGGTGAATCAATACCATGGGTGGATGTCACAATACCATGGGAAAATACCATGGGTGGATGAATACCATTTGTGGATGTCACTTACAATACCATGGGTGGATAAATACCATGGGTGGATGCCACTTACAATACGATGGGTAAAGTCCATAGGTGGATGAATAACATGGGTGGATGAATACCATGGGTTGATGCCATTTTCCATTCGGATCAATTTTTCCCTAGCTTAAATTCTAGTGATAAAGATATGATAATAATCTAACATCCTATTCAATGTAATTGTTAGTAGATCACTGCTAGAAATCTTTTCACCATAACACAAAGCTTATTATAAATTTCTTTAATTATAGAAAGAAACTTACTAATAGTTTTGTTTACCTCCATATTAATTGAGAAAAACATCTTCTTTAAAAATAACACCCTATTATGGGCCCGATTGGGGTGTGAGCTTAATAGATATGGTCTCGCAAATGCTAGTTGGTCATAATGAAGGTTGTGAGGTGACAATCCACCAACCTCCACATGCACGAGGCACATGGAGAGGTGGCCTCATGCATGTATACATTTATTTCCAATTTAGAAGGTGGCAACGTGGTAATAATGGAGAGGCTTTCTGGCTTTTTCACAGGTGAGGTAAGTAAGTATCCTGCTTGCAAAGGTTATTTGAATTCAGTATGGTTTAAGACAAACTATAGCTTGGGGGAGGCATCTATCGTGGTCCTTTACCAGGCATTGGTATACTTACAGTTTTTTCAGGTTTCCTTTCTTGGGTATGTTTTCCGTCTCAAATACTATTTCCCTACTTCTATGGCTAGTTATTTAATTCTGTTGGTTTCTAGGAAGATCGGCTATGTCTTGAAATTGATGGTCTGGCGAAAGCGCCATTGGGATTCTTGCATTGTGTTAGCCCCCTAATTTGCTCTCTTTTTGCTATTTTCCCCTTCCTAAATCATAACCATTTACCGTTGTTTTACCTCTCTTATACACCCTCATCTTGCACTAGTCCAAGAACGCTGACATATTTCATATGAACTTTATTTTTCATATCTTTAACTTAACTTAGCATTAATTATTTATTTATTACATGATTTCTTGCTTATAATCACTCTTTGTAACTTATCGATATCTCCAATGTTTATTTGGTAGTCAAGTACTTACCGTGACCGCTGATCCTAGTGCAAGATCAGATCTTGCACCGGTGCCAGCACAACAAATCCTTGCAGTAGATCTGAACCTCCTTGATCACCGCCTCGTTTTGAGCAGCTTCAGCCATGACAACGAGATAGATCTAAAGGCAGCTGAGTTCCAACCACGTCGATCCAAAGGCAGTCGAGATCGAATTTATGAAGAACGAACAGCTGGAGATTGGCTACAGCCATTTTTGTTGAACTGTCTAATTTTGAAGGCCGAAAAGATAAATTCTGCATTTGGTTATGTAATTGGTTAAACGATATTTTTGGCCTTCGGCCAAAGATCTATATAATGAAGAATGTAAATAGGATGAGATAGTTTTTTATAGAAGTTTTGTATAGAACAAAGATACAGCCAGAGAGGCGGTAACAGGGTGTTGTATTTTGTTATCGCCCGAATCTGGGCTGGACTATTTATTCACGCATGTATTTGCCTCAATGAATTAATAAAAAGGGAGATCTGCCTCATGTTTTTTTAAATTTCATTTATGTGTTTGAAAGCTGATGAATTGATTAAAGTATTGAGCAAAGTTTCTATTTGAAATGGAAACACGCTCGTTGGTTAGGGCCCGGTCAACCCAGCACGTTTACCCTATTTTGTGTTTCTTGTAATTTGTGTTTATGTTGTCAAGTGTGATTTAATTTCAAGCACATGCATTCCTGTTTGAGTGAAAGCGGATCCGTTGTGTGAAGTAGCTAAATTTCCTTTTCCTACACCTGATTTCAGATTAGTTTTCCCACCTGGTCCAAGTAGGAGAAATAAACCTGCACCAGTGCTCGTTGGTGTGCTATTCCCTTTCTGCAATTTTGTTTGGTTGGTTTTCCCTACCTAGTCCAAGTAGGAGAAATGAACCTGCACCAGTGCACATTGGTGTGATGTAGCAAACATTTCAAGTTTACTTCCCGCAATTTTCTTGCTTTCATTAAACACTTTATGACAGGATAAAGGTATATGGATTGTTTCTTTATTTCTGCACTTTGTCAAAATCAGAAATATTCATTTTTAAGTGTGCAATTTAATTTCACAGTATAATAGCACTTGTAGTAACTAAGCACTTATTTTAAGAATTAAATGCTAAGTGCAAGAAGCTCTGATCTGGTGCAAGAATTAGTTTCTTGCCATGAGATTTGAGTGCTTTGAACCTGAAAGAGTTCAAGCCCTTGCAGGAAGTAAAATGCCTTTAGTAAAGACACCATTTATACCCTCTGCATAAATCTATGTTCCTACACTAGTGCAAGCATATTGCGATAGTGCAGGACAGATTAGTGCAAGAAGGAAAACTCTAAAAGAGAAGGTTTAAAGGGCCCATCTGATGAGACTGCTAAGTGTCTCTGCTAAATAAAAACACACACTCAGTAGTTAAACAATAGTTAGCTAGAGTGATTGCCCCTTTATTTCTAAATCCCTTTTGCAAATGCATTCTTCCTTGTTCCAGTCTTAGATTATTTTGATGGTTCAAGTTGCCTTTTTTTCTTTTTAAGTTTGATTCTGCAATCTTTCCTTTAAAGAAAGTAGGGATTTATATTAGAAATATTCATACCATCTCTGGCATTGCCTGTGATTCATCTCTAAGTTTACAAATCCCTCAGGTTGACAATTTTAGTGTTGAGGAGTGTGCTTAAGTGTAATTCCTGCACCCAACATTTTGGCGTTGTTGCCGGGGAGGTGATTTGATTTGGTAAGAATTTTCTGATTATACAATAGAGGTAGTTTTTCATTTATTTTTGCAGTATTGTTTGTAAAAGCTTCTTTGAAGGAATTTTACTGGTGTTGATTGATTTTTGACAACACTTTTTATTAGAAGTTGTTTGTTATTTTTCTTTCTTTTTTTGAAATGAATGCCTAGAAAAGGTAAGGGTTCAAAGCCCACTAAGGGCCGAAAGAATTTGGAAAGCAATTCTCATATTGGGTCTCCTTCTGTGAGTGGGAAGCCCAATCCAATTCAAACCCATCACACAGGAATAGTCCACCTAGATTTTGGTGACAACAGCTAAGGTGTGGTTCAGTCTGTTGGGAGCAAAAGGGGAATAATGGCAGACCATGAAGATCATGTGGAAGGGACTCGTGAAAACTAGGTAAGTAGGGAACAATCCACTTTTTTGTTTCCAATTGTGGACCCTAATACTGTGGTGCAAATGAAGAATATTCCACCATCATCTCTCCCTCATTTCCATGGTAAAGTTCATGAAGATCTTGACTCTTTTTTATTAAAGTTTGATATTTTGTGTAGATGTTATGATTATTCAACTGATGCTCAGAAGCTAAGATTGTTTCCTATTACTCTCAAGGACTCAGCTCTACGCTGGTTTATGGGGTTAGGAGGAAACACTATAGCCTCTTGGGATCAGATGAAGAGAGTGTTTTTTTCTAAGTATCAAGAATATTGCAAAACTCGGGACATGCAGGAGAGATTTTTACAATCATACATGATGATGATGAAACTCTTGAAGATTACCTAGAAAGATTTCTGTATATTTTACAAAGGTCGAAACTTAAGCTTGATTCTAGTACTATTAGAACCTTGTTCTTAAGAGGACTTACTAATAATGCTAGAAATAATTTAAATCTGTTAGGACAAGGTGATATTTCTCAGCAAACTTTTAAACAAATTTGTGAATTATGCAGGAAATTTTCAAGAAATCAGTATAGATCCGGTAGAGGAACTTAAAACAGAAATAGAAAAACCAAATCTACTAATGTTATGATTATTGGACTAGAAAATAAAATGGAAAACATGAAAATTGATATAATGAATATTGTTACCAAATAGTTGGACTCTTTAAATTTTTAGCAAAAACTCATGAAGGAACAAGAGTCATTAAGTATTTTTTGTCCTAGCTGTAGAGACAAGCATCCTCCTAAAGAGTGTCCTCTTAATTTGAAAGCAACTAATAAGTGTGATATTTGTGCAGAAGACCATGTCACAGAAAAGTGTCCCTCTACCCCAAGACTTAAAGCTGTATTTACAGGGGGACATCCTAAGCTTAATACTTGTATGCTATGGGAGAAAAAAGAAATTGGCCTCAGGTAGGTGCAGGTATGGCTCCTGAATTTTCTCCACACTATTTTGGTTATAATTCACATGCATATTCTTATCCTAACACTAATCAGTAGTGGCAGTATGGGAATCAATATTAGCATGGGAAACCTTCTCAACCATGGCAACAAGGTTGGAGAGGGCCAACTCATTCTCCATATTCCTACCAACCACCCATGCAGTCATATCCATCTACACATACACCTTATTCAATGCCTCAACTTCCGAGTCAATCTACTCCACCATTACCTTTACCTCCACCTTTTCGACCTCCTCAGTTGCCTACTCAACCTATGCCAAATCCTAACAATAATAAAGCAGTGCAAATGATTTATGTGACAAACCCACCTTTATTTGAGTACTAATCTATTCTAGTTGGGGTTCATGATATTCAATTAAGATTGAGAAGGACTGTAACATCCGAAAATTAGAAGCAACCTAGAGTGATTGTTGAAGAGAAAGAAGAAGAGGAAACTCTTAATCATTCTCCGAAAGTTGTCACTAAGTAGCCCTTACCCTCTGAATCCTTGCCATCTTCTTCCAACTAGCCTCCCTTCCCAGAGAGGCTAGTAATGGAAAGAAGTGAGCCTATTTCTGAGACTAGCTTGACATCAGAGCTTCGGAATCTTTTCATTAAGATACCTCTGCTCCAAGCCATCAAAGATATCCCCATTTGTACCAAGATTATTAAGGAACTTTGTCTCAAGAAACCCGGGAGGAAGAGATTGGAACCCCAAACCATTCAATTTGTTGGTAGAGCAGTAGATTTGATGATGGGATGTGTGGCTATGGAAAAATATACTAATCCCGGAAACCTTGTTGTCTCAGTTCAGATTGGTAATGTCTTTGTCTCTAATGTTCTCATAGACCTGGGGGCAGCCATTAATGTCATGACTAAGCAAACCATGGATCAACTTCGGTTATCTCATCTTCGCCCTACTCTCATTGTGCTTGAATTAACAGATAGATCTAAAATTAAGCCAAAAGGAGTATTGGACGATGTGATCATCTCATTAGATTCTTGGGAATATCCTGTTGATTTCATTGTGTTCAGCCAAAGAACCCAGTAGGAGGACATCCCTTGATCTTGGGTCGACCATGGCTTGCTACAGCTAATGCATATATTGGATGTCGCTCCGGTGATATGTATATTTCGCTTGGAGATTCTAAGAAGAAAGTTACCTTATACCCCCCTGCCAGATCCATTCAGGACCTTCGAGATAATTTATGGTTGGATCAGAGTAGTGATGAGGAGACTCAGCCCATTTCCCTTATCCATCTGTATACTGGTTCTTCACAAGAAGATGAGATTCAAGATTTCCCGAATAATATAGACACTATGCCTAATTTTGAGCTATTGAGCCAGATTTTCAAGATAATCATGATTCTCATTCTTCTGTATCATTTCATTTTACCAACCCTTTGAGTAATCCTAAGCCTAATACTACTCTTGTTGAGATTAGCCTCGGTAAATCCTTGTATATTAGTTCAGATTGGACTCATCTCAGCAAGAGCAGCTTGTGAATTTGTTGCAAAACCATCTTAGTGCCTTTGCATGGGGCTATGAAGATATGAAGGGTATTGCTCCTGAAACTTGTACACATCATATCTATATTCAGGAAGGAGCGCGACCTATCCGACAACCCCAAAAGCAAATGAATCCATCTCTAAGAGATATTGTGAGGGAAGAAGTACATAAACTCTTGGATTCTGGTTTTATCTATCCTATTTCCGAAAGTCAGTGGGTCTCTCCATTAGTGCTAGTACCTAAGAAAGATGGAAGATGGTGTATTTGTATTGATTATCGAGAATTAAATAAAGCCACTCTCAAAGATTATTTCCCTCTCCCTTTCATTGACCAAGTGCTTGATACCCTTGCATGAAAGAATATCTTTTTCTTTTTGGATGGCTTAAGTGGTTATAACCAAATACAGATTGCACCCAAAGATTAGGATAAAAATACTTTTACATGTCCATGGGGTACATTTTCTTATAGAGTGCTCCCCTTTGGTTTATGTAATGCCTTGGCTACCATTCAAAGGGCAGTCCTGGCCATTTTTGCAAATCTATAATTTATAGAAATTTATATGGATGACTTTTCTATGTTTGGTGATTCTTTTCAAGAAGCTCTCAAAAATCTGGAAAAAGTACTTCTTCGTTGTCAGGAAGCCCATCTTGCCTTGAGTGACAAGAAATGTAGATTAATGTGCAAAGCGGGAGTGGTACTTGGCCATTTGATTTCTGGTAAAGGTATCCAGGTTGATCCAGCAAAGATCGAAATCATTCTGCATCTTCCCGCACCCAAAACTCAAAGGGAAGTAAGAGGTTTTTAGGACATGCTGGTTACTATAGGAGATTCATTGAAAAATTTTCTAAGATAGCTACCCTTCTTTTTTGACTTCTAGCTAAGGATAGTGAATTTTCTTGGACCACGGCTTGCCAACAGTCTTTTGAAACATTAAAGGAAAATTTATTACATGCACCAGTTTTGAGAGGTCGTAACCGGTCTCTGCCTTTTCACATTTCCTCTGATGCTTCAGATTTGGCTATTGGCACAGCTTTAGGACAAGAGGAAAATAAACAATCCTATGCTATTTATTATATTAGTAAGAATTTGTCTTCCGTTGAATTAAATTATATAGTTATAGAGAAAGAGTTTTTAGCTGTAATTTTTGCAATTAATAAGTTCAGACACTATATTACAGGATATGAAGTATTTGTACATACTGATCATTCTGCGATTAAATATTTGATGAACAAGCCATTAACTAGCGGTAGAGTGACTAGATGGTCACTATTGTTGCAGGAATTTAATATTACTATTGTTAATAGACCAGGAAAATATAATGTTGTAGCAGATTTTCTTTCTAGATTAGATAATCCTGGTGAAGCAACTCCTGTTAATGATGATTTTCTAGATGAACATCTTTTTTCTATGTCAATAGATTCCTCGTGATTTGCTGACATTGCTAATTACCTGGGTACTGGGAAAACACCACCCCACTTGTCTGCTCGTGAAAAGAGGAGTATTGTTCAGAAAAGTGTTGCATATTCCTGGATTCAAGGAGATATCTTTTACACTGGTCCAGATCTGATTATTCCTAGGTGTGTAAGAGAGGAGGAAGTGTTTGACATATTGAAATCTGCTCATGATGAACCTTGTGGAGGCTACTTCGTTGATAAGCGGACTACATATAAAGTATTTCGTGCTGGCTACTTTTGGCCTTCCTTGTTTAAGGATGCCAAATAGTATGTTAGGCATTGTGATAGTTGTTAGCGAATGGGCTAGCCTAATCAAACCAATGAAATTCCTTTATGCCCCCAAGTTATGATTGAGCCATTTGAAAAATGGGCTATTGATTTTATAGGGCCAATAAATCCAACATCATTAAGTAAAAAGCATATCTTGGTTTGTACAGATTTTGTTACGAAATGGGTAGAAGCTAAAGTTGTTTCTTTTGCTACAGAAAAAGTTGTTGTTGATTTTCTTTTTACTGAAATCTTTACTAGATTTGGTGTGCCTAGAGAAATTGTTTCTGACAATGGTCCGCAGTTTATTTCTAATATGGTATAGGGTGTGATGGAGCAATATAAGATCCAACACAGGAAATCCACGTCGTATCACCCGCAAGCAAATGGCCAGGTGGAATCCACAAACAAAGTGATCGAGTCCATTCTTACAAAGACAGTAAATATGCATCGAAAAGACTGGGTTGAAAGATTACCAAAGGCTTTGTGGGCATACAGAACCACTTGGAGAAATAGCACGGGACATACACCATATGAGCTAGTATATGGCAAACAGGTTCTGTTACCAATTGAATTCCAGATCAAAACTTTCAGGACTGCAGTCCAGTTGAGACTAGATCTCTCTTAGGCACAAAAACAACATCTTCTCCAATTAAATGAGTTAGATGAATTTCGTAGGGATATTGTTCAGCAAAACATACCATTTCAACAGCATCGCAAAAGGTGGCATGACAAGTCTATTGAGAAAAAACAATGCCAACCAGGTGAATGGGTGCTCCTTTATGATTCTATATTTAAAATCTTTAAAGGGAAATTTCACACACATTGGATGGGACCTTATGAAGTGATCCGAGTATTCGAGAATGGAGCAGTAGAAGTTATAAATATTGATGGACAAAATTCAGTATTCTTGGTAAATGGACACAGGTTAAAGAAGTATTTTCAGCCACTTACCAGGAAATATTTTACACAACAAGTCCAACAGCAATTCGGGACGGTAGTGGTGAATGGTAATACCAACCTTTTGAAAACATGAATTCTTCTTCTTCTTAAAAAAATAAATAAATAAAAAATAAAAAAAATCCTGTAATTATGAAAATCAATTCGCTGACATGATTGTAGAAGGATCAACCTGAAAACCAGCTTGCTGGAAGGAACATCAAAAATTTCTAATAAAAAGAAAATATTGCTTGATATTTAGATATGCTAGCGACCACCAAGTAAAAGCAGGTTCAACAGAACAAACCTTTATACAATTGGGGTAATTAGCATGGATCTTTTTATTCAAGTAAAGCTTAATTTTCGCTGCAGTTATTTTTTCTTGCACCAGTGCAGGTAGACCTTCCGGAAAATTTTATGCCTTTCTTTATATTCCACTTCTGTAATATCCCCTCTTTTTTCTTCATCAATCCCAGAATGATTAACCTTCCCACATTCTTCTAATTTACCATGTCCGCTTCGAAAAAAATCCCACTTTACCCTTGAAATTTTTCTCCCTATCCCACTTTTGTTTATTCCCTCTTTTGGTACTATTCCTGGAATCCCTGTAACAGAATTCCTTCCCATTCTGAAATTTCCCTTTTCCCACTTCTTTGTTCCCTCATGAATTTATTGCAGGATCTCGCGCACAAAGAGCAAAAGGATATGCTCTGAAGTATCATGGAAGGGTGAAGCAAATTTCTAGTATAAGTTAAGGAAGTCATGTTGAAGTACAGCCTATATTTTATTTAAATTCTTTGTTTTTAGATATTCTGCTTGCACTAGTGCAAGCATGTTGTCCTATATGATAAAGCAAGCAGAATAGTACCAGCAAAATAGCATAATTTAAGCGGTGCATGCATGCACCCTGTCAGAAACATAGTACAAGTTATTATATTCATTGCATACGTCATAGGAAAGTGGTCATCATGGAAATTTATATGAATTCCTTTCACTTAGCCAATGAGTAATTGTGCTATCATGCTAACTAGGAGAAAATTATTTAAAGTACAAGGTGTTTTTAAGTTAGGAATCATGATCATTTTTTTAATGAATGCTAAGTTTTTTTGAATTATGAAGGAATGCAGAAGTGTTTAACCGTTGCTTGGACATAATTTCCCCCTTTCCACCATAATCCTAGATGTCCTTCACTCATAATTATTACCTCACCTAGCCATTAAAATGCCGCCGCAAGTACCAATCCGGCCTGATCTCAAAGATTCAGTGAATCTACAGTGAATGAATGGGTGATAAGATGGAAAGGATGGTGGACAGTTGAATCCCTATTTATAAGAACTAATTCTCCTGGTGTTGCATGTTAAATTCTCGATTGTTCATAGCCATTAAGCAGTGATGCCTCCTATTAGAAACGAACCCTCATGTCTTAGTAGGGTAGAACAGACCGCCGAGTATCGCAATAGTCTTGCACTATTGCGAGACTCGAGCTTTCTTCAATTCTTGCAAAAGTTTGACAGGCATGATAAAGAAGTGGCTTTACAGTTTTCCAGAAGTTTCAGAAATGGTCGAGTGAAAATTGGGCCTCTCAAATTTAAAGTCATAGAAGAATTTATAACAGCAACGACAGGTTTGGAAAATACTGGTGAGCAGTGGTTTAAAAATCATAAACTAGAATGGAAGCGATGGCAGCGTTTTGTCGTCGACAAGAAGATAGAGGTAGACTGGAAGGTAGGAGTTCTGTGCAGTGCCCTGTTGGGACAGTGGAAAGACCTCGCTTTCATCCTATAGAAGTTTGTAACCTGTGAGGGAAGATACACCCACACTTTGGTATATCATTTTAGGATGTTCCAGCATTTCGAAACCGGCCGACATATCCGGTGGAGGATGAATTTCCCCTATTTTCTGCTTAAGAACTTGGAAAAAATAGCTAAAGGTGTGCGGGATGGACGGGCAGACTAGGCTGACATGAAGCTATATCACCACGGCCTGATAAAGATTCTAGTCCTGAAACAACTAGAAGTTAAAGGCATGACGTGGGAGGCACTGTTAAAATAATTGCATAAAGAGAATGCTACTGGAAAGGAGATAGAGGACCCCGCCAGCACAAGCAAGGGCTCGAGTAAGAATGAAAAGGGGAGTCCTTCTTGCACTAGTGAAAAAAGGAAACGATCAGAAAAATCAACAGAAGAAAAGGCCCCATATTCAAATAAAAAAATAGCTAATGCACCTGCTGAAGAGACTCCTTCTACGCCACTAGTGCAGGCACAAACCCTCGAAAATGACAACCTGTCAATCCTTGCAGACGTAGAAAAATTTGCAGAGGTCGAAGATGATGCTCTGTTGGCCAATTTCATTAAAATGCCCTGGAAAAAGAACAAAGTATGTGAAGCAGCAAAAGAAACACAGTCCCCACAAGTCGTTGAATCCCCTCCTGCACCAGTACAAGAAGAAGCACCAGTACGAGAAAAAGAACCAGAGGAAGAGGCAGAATAATAAGAGACAAAAGAAGAAGAAGCAGAAGAAGAAGAAGTAGGAGGAGAAGGACCCAAAGAAGAAGAGGCAGAATAAAAAGAGACAGAAGAAGCAGAAGAAGAAGAAGCAAGAGGAGAAGGACCCGAAGAAGAAGAGGCGGAAGAAGAAGAGACAGAAGAAGAGGAACCCGAAGAAGAAGAAGCAGAAGAAGGAGAGGCAGGAGAAGAAGAACTAGAAGAAGAAGAAGAACCAGAAGAGGAAGAACCAAAAGAAGAGGGACCAGAGGAAGAAGAATTTCCTGATGTAACCATGAGGGATATTGAGGTCCCTGAGGAAGACACAGCCCCTGCCTAAAGAAAAAAAGAAAAATATTTTGTAACTCTTGCTGCTTGGGTAGTTGAACTAAAGCTTCAAGTGCATAACTTAGAATAGCTTATAGCTACAGCGTAGGAGGATAAAGAACAGAGTAGAGGAGAATTGACGACATAAATCTAGAAAAAGAAAAGAGAAGTTAAAGTCTGGAAATACCGAGCTATGCAATGTTTCAAGCGACTTAAAAAGGTGACAAAGAAACTAAAGAACATCATAAAGAAGAAGTCTAAAACATTGCACACTGATGACAGTATGCCAGAGTAGGATTAAGCTGGAATGCTCAAAGTTTTGAAGTTTTTTTGCAGAGGTAAAGAGTTTTGTGAGGACACACAACAGTTTATGGATGGGAGGATGTTAGCCCCCTAATTTTCTCTCTTTTTGCCATTTTCCCCTTCCTAAATCATAACCATTTACCATTGTTTTACCTCTCTTATACACCCTCATCTTGCACTAGTCCAAGAACGGTGACGTATTTTGTATGAACTTTATTTTTCAGATCTTTAAATTAACTTAGCATTAATTAATTATTTATTACATGATTTCTTGCTTATAATAACTCTTTGTAAATTATCGATATCTCCAATGTTTATTTGGTATTCAAGTACTTACCGTGACCGTTGATCCTAGTGCGGGATAGAATCTTGCACCGGTGCCAACATAGAAAATCCTTGCAGTAGATCCGAACCTCCTTGATCACCACCTCATTTTGAGAAGCTTCAGCCATGACAAAAAGATAGATATAAAAGTAGTTGAGCTCCAGCCACGTCGATCCAAAGGCAGCCGAGATTGAATTTATGAAGAATGAACAACTGGAGGTTGGCTACAGCGAGTTTTGTTGAACTGTCTAATTTTGAAGGCCGAAAAGCTAAATTGTACATTTGGTTATGTAATTGGTTAAACGATCTTTTTGGCCTTCGGCCAAAGATCTATATAATGAATAATGTAAATAGGACGAGATAGTTTTTGATAGAAGTTTTGTATAGAACAGAGATACAGCCAGAGAGGCAGTAACATGTTGTTGTATTTTGTTATCGCCCGAATGTGGGTTGGACTATGTATTCACGCATGTATTTGCCTCAATGAATTAATAAAAAGGGAGCTCCACCTCATGTTTTATAAATTTCATTTCTGTGTTTGAAAGTTGATGAATTGATTAAAGTACTGAGCAGCGTTTCTATTTGAAAGGGAAACGCGCTGGTTGGCTAGGGCCCAGCCAACCCAACACATTTACCCTATTTCTGTTTCTTGTAATTTGTGTTTATGTTGTCAAGTGTGATTTAATTTCAAGCACATGCATTCCTGTCTGAGTGAAAGCAGATCCGTTGTGTGAAGTAGCTAAATTTCCTTTTCCTGCACCTGATTTCAGATTGGTTTTCCCACCTGGTCCAAGCAGGAGAAATAAACCTTCACTAGTGCATGTTGGTGTGCTATTCCCTTTCTGCAGTTTTGTTTGGTTGGTTTTCCCCGCTTGGTCCAAGTAGGAGTGTTGTTGGGAAAAGTATCCAATACGGAATGACCCTATCCCACTCTAAGGGTGATAGTACCTCAGCAACAATCAAAGCAAAGCTATTTGAGATTACTTCTTTATGAGATGTAAGAGAGAGGAGGAAGAGATCCACTAACCGATGTCTTCCGCTAATGATTGATCCAATCTTCTCTCTTTGCTGCTTGCTCCCAGCTCCTTGCTCTTTCACTGGCCCAGCTACACCAAGATCCTGCAAAATAACAAGAGAGGGAAACTATAAGAAGCATACATTCATAATTGATTCAAGGATTAGAATAAATCAAATACACAAGTATAACAATACACCATTGAGACACATGCATATAGAAGAACCTCAAATGCTTTATTAATGGAAGAAGTAAAGTTTAGGAAGTGATACAACCATAAAAGGCCCAATCCAGCATCACCTCCCAGCAGAAAGAAATCTCCTCTTCACCTCCTTCAAGCAAATCACCCAATAGTTCTATACTCAAACCAACAGCACTTCCTTACATTCCCAAGATTCCAGCCTCCTTAGACCTCATGAGAGAGCTCTATATATAGGAGTTTTGGAGAAAGGATGAGTCAGCTTGAGGCTGGCATGAAGCTGACTAGTGTCCTCTCCCACTTCAGTTATTCTTCAGTTCTTGAGTCCACTTGGAGGTTCTTGCTTCCACTTGGAGATCTAGACCCTCTTACTCATCACCAGTCGAATTCTCTGATCCAAGTGTCATTTTGGAAGCTTCCTGGGCATTGACACCTTGAGGAATGACTGTGCCACTTGGCCAAACTCGCCCAGTGCAGGTAGCCTTCTTTGCAGTTGACATTCAGCGCGGCTACACAGTGGAGCAGTTGACATTCAGCGCAGATGCTCAGTGGAGCAGTTGACATGATCCAGAATTAGCTTGTTTTTTAGTGTCTTCAGGTGGAGAACTGATATTCAGTGCTGTGGTTTGCTGACCTTGTTCCTCTAGGGGTAGGAACAACATGTTTAGGGACTTTGGATCCCTTAGATTATGGACATTTCATGCTTCATGCTGTAAGGCACAAAAATGTCTATAACAAGGAGAAATGAACCTGCACCAGTGCACGTTGGTGTGATGCAACAAGCCTTTCTAGTTTACTTCCCGCAATTTTCTTGCTTTCATTAAACACTTTATGACAAGATAAATGTATATGGATTGTTTCTTGATTTCTGCACTTTGTCAAAATCAAATATATTCATTTTTATGTAGGAAATTTGATTTCATAGTATAATAGCACTTGCAGTAACTAAGCACTTATTTTAATAATTAAATGCTAAGTGCAAGAAGCTCTGATCTGGTGCAAGAACTAGTTTCTTGCCACGGGATCTAAGTGCTTTGAACCTGAAAGATTTCAAGCCCTTGTAGGAAGTAAAACGCCTTTAGTAAAGACACCATTTATACCCTCTGCATAAATCTATGTTCCTGCACTAGTGCAAGTAGACTGCGATAGTGCAGGACATATTAGTGCAAGAAGGAAATCTCTAAAAGAGCAGGTTTAAAGGGCCCACCTGATGAGACTGCTAAGTGTCTTTGCTAAAGAAAAACACACACTCAGTGGTTAAAAAATAGTTAGCTAGAGTGATTTCCCCTTTATTTCTAAATCCCTTTCACAAATGCATTCTTCCTTGTTCCAGTCTTAGATTATTTTGATGGTTCAAGTTACCTTTTTCTCTTTTTCAGTTTGATTTTGCAATCTTTCCTTTAAATAAAGTAGGGATTTATACTAGAAATATTCATACCATCTCTGGCATTTCCTGTGCCTCGTCTCTAAGTTTACGAGTCCCCTGGATTGAGAATTTAAGTGTTGAGGAGTTTGCTTAAGTGTAATTCCTGCACCCAACACATGGAAAGTAAAGAATTGTATGAGGGTGTCTTTTTTTTTGTACTCATGTGCCTTTGTACTATGGAATTATGATGTCTCCCATAGGTACTATCTGGGCAGGGCCAATTTGTCATTCTCAGTCTTCTTTTTGTTCTTGTCTCTAGCGCAATGGATCTGGTTCCCTTTTGAATGTTTTTGGTTATAGCTCTAAGTCCTCATGGTTCTAGTATGTACTCGGCTCATTTAAAACCTCTTCCCTTAGCCACTCAAGGCAAGGATAGATTTATGTTTCACAGTGTTGGGACTGTTTTCATTTCCAGTTCATTGTCTGCAACAGGGGAAATCAAAGACTTTTTAATAGGTTGTGGTCCTCATATATTGATAATTTAGCAGGTCCCCTGGTACGGTGCAATCCTTTGAAGAATATTTCTCTTAGGTATAGGCTCTCCTTGGGTCTATTATCGGGGTCTGAGTCATTTGTTGTTAATATTATCAATTACTCTCAAGCCATGGCCCATGGTCTATCTAGGAAGGTAAATCCAACCCGAGGTTCCCGCTGTCGTGGTAAGCAACCAAAGGATTCTCTGGAGTACCGTAAACATACTTCTCAAATTGTTAAAACCTACGGTCGAAAATCAACCTCCTGCATAGTCAAAGAAGCTACTATTGCTTGTCATGAGGGAAACTCTGCCTAGGTCCGTCATCGTATCACTAAGTGGGAAGTTGAACTTAATCAAGAAACTAGTGTAATGGATATTGACTTATGTGAATGGAAAACTCTGGTGCCCAACCCCAGACACTCTTGTGGTCGTTCTTCTCAGTATATAAAAAATTTCTCTTTGTACTAGATGATGAAGAACCTCCTAGCTAAAGTGTTGGATCATATCCCTTATGGCTCGCCCTCATCCTCCCAAAGGTTCCCATATTACAGCAAGGACTTCTAGCAGGTTCAAATTCAACTCCAAAGCAAAATGGCCTCCTCGGCCACATAGAACAACATATTGTGTGTATCCCGCAAACTGAGCTTCCAAGGTTAAGTTTGAAGGATCTTGCTCCTGCTAACTTTGTCGATGATGAGTAGTATGATGGTTTACTCCTTTTTTTAATTTTATTTTATGCAACAACTATAAAATTTACATCATGTTTACAATTACCTAGAGTATAGGAAGTACAAGGACACTCAGACTTATCTAGCTTGGCTTGACAGACTTATAATATTTTGTTTTTAGATGGCTTATCATGTAGTTAGGTGGCCAACAAATCTGGTTTCCCTCTGGGAAGGTTGAGGCCACCTAACCATTTCAATTCTGGTTGTAACTTTCTTTTTTGAAAGATAATGAATACAAAGGTCCTACTAAACTTACAAAAAAGAGAAAAACTCTATTAGTATTGGGAGTCTCATACAACCTTTTAAGTGTTTCCGAGGTTTCTTGAGATGTATCACAATCCCTAATATGTGGAATAATATTTTCCTTTATAAACATTCACAATTGTACCTTGGCCTTGGTCTCTCTGTGCTCCCAATCTTGAACTCAAGTTGTTGGTATTATTGGTTTGGTTTCATCTCCTATTACTATTGACCAAGAATGGGCTCCTTCCAGCATCATATGCAACTTAAATTTCCAATTTGTATAATTTTATCCTTCTAGCTTTGTACACTGAGTTACATATGAATTAACAAATAGATTTTTCATTTATTAAAAAAAATCTAAATATCCTCCAATTCATCAATCACAAAAAACTTATAGAAAGCATTTTCACCTTTATAAAATAGTCAAATCTCAAAAGAATAATTTCTTTTAATCAACCATATACCACCATAAATCAAATCTCCTTTATAATTTTTCCTTATAACAAACTTTATATCACTAAAAAAAATTCTGGTAATAAACTTTATACCACACTACCTTTTCATCGTACATGAAACTTAACCCAAACCTCACTTAATCAAAATAAACCAAATCACAATCATGCCACCATAAATAAAATTCCATTTTTAAAATAACAATAAAAAAAGAGACCCTTTTCAAATAAGCAATTAAAATATCCTCCTTTAAACTAGAGTTTTGCCAAATTCATAAAAGGCTTATTCAACAACTTGGTGTCCCCTTCATCCAACCTCACAAGAACCACTTCAATATAGAGTAATCTACCGAGGCCACAAATCCACCCAGAAAATAATGGAAATTCTAACACAATGTTTGCTAAAATACGACATAAATTCTAGGAAATTTTAGGATTTTTTGTGCCTAGGGTTTTTTTATGGGGTTGAATCCATTTCCACTATCGAAAAAATAATTCAAACACTCATATGATTAGAATTTTTGAAAAAAGAATATTTAGATTCCAATGAAAATTAACATTCCAAGTAAATTTGTAGCCTCAGTAGACAACACGCTTCAATATTGTTTGCCAAAATTTTGGCCTTCCAAGAAAAAGGACTTTCTCCACATCACTAGAAACCTTCTACCAATACTCAACCAACAAACCTGTAGTGCAACAGTTCACGACAACAACTTCTCTTTAATTTTTTTTTTGTGGTTTCTTCTGGAAAAAGACTCCTTCACTATGGCGGTGACAATCTACCACTCAAATTAATTGACCAATATGTTTCTGACAATAGTTTATTGAGCGAAGATGCTCATTCTACAACCCAGTTTGATGTGTAATGTTGTATGTCCATCATCAAAATTGATTGAAATTTTGTTCATGTCCATCAGAATAAAAATTATGAAAAATCTAAAAAAAACTATACAAAAAAAAATTACACGTGAAGAAATTGGATATTTCTCGGCTCATGTTAGATCTGTATTTAAGATGGATCTAGCGCATGTTAGATTTGTATTTAAGATGGATCTATATTGGTAACATTCATTGCTCACTGTTGGTTTTTTACTATCATTTTTCATAAAAGAGAGAAAACCAACTTCAAATTGGAGGTGAAGGTGTAGAAGTGAGTGAGCTATACCCGATATGAAATACACAACTATAGAAAAATACCTTGACCAATATGTGTGACTTAACTATAATAGCAAAGCCTGGGACCGTAAAATCCCCTGCCATAATATAACCACAATTTATGTGAAAATAAAAAAGATATAGAAACAAGATTGTATGAGAAAGTTCATTTGATTATATGAAGTACTACTAGTTTTAGATAATCACATGCACAACTAAAATTCACACTTTGATTTATTTCTCGCTTAAATCTAGTGATTCATATTTGATGTTATTTCTCGGTCCTCATTTCTCTATATATTTTCAATTTAAGGGAAAAAAGGTTACTAAAATTATGGTATCTTTTATACAATATGCTAATACTTTGAGATGCCTTACAAGAATGAACTCCTAACTCTCCTTATGGCATAATTAAAGGAAGCTACTTGTAATAGTGAGTAATTTGCTATTTTAGATATAAAACTTTAAATTTTCTATTTTTGACTCTCAATATAGACAATTTTCGTTCCATTTTTATTTTTAATATGAAATATATACCATTTTTACAAAAATGCACTCTAAAACTATGTTTAGAATCTAAATCTAAATCTATATGTTAATGCGAGTTCTTATTTTTTTGACTTTTTCATCTTCTATCAGAACTCCATGTTTAATACTTGAAAACAAAATTGTGTTCATTTCTATATGTCAAAAAATCAAACTTTAAAATACGCACCAAAAAAAATACTTCTAATTCTTCCTTACCCATATTTTTATCTTAAATACATAATCTTACCATAATGATCATATTAATATGCATTGTGGATGACAATCCTTCCGTACTCCTTGTGTTTGGTTTTCAAAACAATATACCAAATCATTGAAAAAATAGGCAACTGGAAAAAATCTAAACGCCAGTTATAAAACATCGTGAAAGGTTGTGCAAACAGGGCTTTCCCGAAGTCAAATTGGTAGGTATATGCACCATTCACATGACTTTTTCCTTTCGTAAAAAAAAATTTATAAAGTGATTGATACATGCCTCTATCAATGTAACTAGCACAACCATTTCAACTAAAAGGTTGATAAATATGGGCCGAAGTTAAAAAAATCATAAAAACAAATTAAATTGTAAGTTTTTTATTATTATTATTATTATTAAAATAATTAATATATAATTTAAATATATATAAATTTAAAAGAATATTGAACAAGATTCTTAATGGTGGAGATTTATCTACATTTTATCATGGAGATTTTTAATATGGAAGTAGGCTTTGTTACAATACCATGGTTTATTAATACCACCTGCCAAAAAAATCTTAACCTACTTTAGATAACACTTGCTCATATGACATGATTTCTAATATTTAAATTTAATTAAAAGGGTAAAGCGGCATAAGTACTTTGGAGATAAATCTCAACCTTTGATATGTGTATACAACTTGAGTGAGCCTAATGGTTAAGAGCAAGTGTTTCCTCCTAGGAAATCATAGGTTCAAAACTAGAGGGGCACATTGTATAGATAGTTTTATTTTTTCAAAGCTATATGAATAGCATGGTTTCAATTCCTCACTCCCTCTCTAAATACAACACACATCCGAGGTGTCTTCAAAATTCTATTGAAAATAGTTTTTGCGAGAAAGTAAAAAAAAATAAAAAATCCTATCTATAAAATTTCCAACTCAATATGCTTTACTTTTGCCATTGCAAATCAAACTATTCTTTTTATTATTATTAGAGTTTGATTTGTTTTTTATTAACTTTCTCTCTCTGCTCAGTTTGATTTGAAATTGTGTACTAACATTTATTTATGAATCTCAATTTATGAGAATTATCTATGAATCTCAACCTATGAGAATCAAAATGTTATGAATCTTAATCTATGACAATTATCTATGCATTTCAACCTATGTGAATCACTTAATTTTATTTTAAATTGTGCATTACTATTTATTTGTGAATCTCAGCTTATGAAAATTTATTTATTTATTTATTTTTATTTTTTTCGAAGAAAAAAATGTTGTTTCTATTAAAATAAAAACAATATATCCTCATTAATCCAAACAACAAGTGAGCCAAGATAGAAGAAAGGCCCCAATATAAGCCAAAGGCTGCAAAAATAAAAATATAATGTAGTCCATAACATCTCAAACGACAACATTTTATAGAGGATGTAAAATTAAAGATGCAAAATAAAGAAAAATAGAAAAGACTGGAGAATATCATAAACTGTAAATCCCACATAAAGTCCTAATGCAGAGTGTCGAAGTGATTCATGGCAAGCAGAGTCAGCCTTCCTCCAGTACCGAGTAGTCAACCTTGTATCGATAGTGCAAGAAACTAGAGGATACACCAAGGCCAGCCTTTGAAAGACTATTAGCCACCGTGTTACATTCCCGGTATACATGAGAGATGGTATATGCAGAGAGAGATCCCAGAATGTGCTTGATCCTCCTAAGCCAACCCAGAAGAAAGGGGGGAAAGAATCATGTAGTTCCCTTGATACCATCAATAAGAGCCTTAGAGTCCCCATAGATATTCAGTGAGCTTATTTTCTTGTGTTGTGCAAACCATAGAAACCCCCACAAAGCAATAATATTTGCTCTAGTGTTGGATCCAGAGGCACCATGCCACCACAAATGATATTGTTTGCCCATATCAAGGCACAGGACAACACCACAGCCACAACTGCCATGTTGAGCAGCACCATCAAAGAAGCCAGCGGGGAAATGAATAGTGGGGGGCCTCAATCTGTAGGAGTGATCAACAACTTTATCTGCAATATGTGAGGTGGCGTTCATCCAAGATAGTATCTTATGTATAATCCAACGATAATCAATTTGCCGACCTTCAAACAGGAACTGATTACGGGCCTTCCAAATTTCCCAAATGGTGAATAGGGGAAGTGCCATAAATTTTTTCTGAACATTAATCTAGTCAATCATAAACTCTTCAAAGTTGTTCATCTGCTGAAAAGTAATCTAAAGGGTCGTTGCATAATAGTTCCAAATCTGATTTGTGTATGGGCACAAGAAGAAAATATGTTGTACAGATTTTGAATCTGCCTTGCAAAAGATACAAATACCCAGGCCCAAATGTCCCCTTTTCCCCAGATTATCCCAAGTAAGGATCTTGTTTCTCCAGACCAACTAGGCAAATAGAATGATTTTGGTGGGAACCTTCCATTTCCATATTCTGGCAAACCACGATCTATCCATCTGGGTGTCTTTCTGTGCCAACAACCACCTATATGAGTCAACCACAATGGGTGCATCTTTAGCCATCCTTCCAATCCAGTTGATACAGTCACCACTTATGTTGTAGCACAACCCCGCGCTGCTCAATATATTTACATAAGCCTCCCATTCAAGAGCACATCTGCCTGCCAGGTTCAACTCCGTCGTGTTAGCCTCCTACTGTAGCAGGTATTCATATTTCATGATCGACATTTTTTCATGCCAAATATGTCATACTTTGCATGCTACAACGCTCCATATTTTCTACAGAGGCCAAAGAAGTTTCCATGAGAGTGTGCTAGTCTAAATGCCACTGTTATGTTCCCTTTTGATGAGTTGTTCCATTTTTTATGAGTTTTTTCAGTTAAGGGAGGGCCAAACAACTTAATCTTGGTCTCCCTAGGTTTCAATTTCCTGTTGTAGAATATAGAGAATCAACATCTGTCCAAACAGCTTAATCTTGGCAGATTTGTAGATAGGTAGAGAAACAAGGATGCTCAACTGCTTAATCTAAGCCCCTGGATGACATAAGTATAGATGTAGATAGGAGGACAGCAAGAAGAAAAGAATGAAAAGCTGGGTATGCTAGTTCAAGTGCACCCAAACCAAAATAAGAAAAAATGTTAGGCAAGTAGGATGGGAAAGTAGTTTGGTGGTTGCAGAATCAAGCTGTGTGATCCATTTCATGCTTTCAACTGTTATACCTTTTCAGATCACAAATGCAAAGCAATTTTCCCGTGGAAGACTTCAAGCAAGACATGACTAACTCCCCCTTCTACTTATTCCCCAAATCATTCACTAACTTCCCCAAAGAGGTCAAGATCTGCTTGATATCTCTTAAGTTCCATCATTTGCCATATCATTGCCTAAGTAAAGATCTGCTTTGCTTAAGGATGCTTATATTTTTTATACGAGTCATTTTCCCCTTAATAGCCTAATATTGCATAATTAGCGCTCTCTCATCACATTTCATATTAACTGCTAACTTTATTATGTAACTCCTTATCTTTTTCCCCTCCCCCTACTAAAACTATGTCAAACATTCCCCTATATACTTATCCCTTCCTCTCGTTGAAATATAACCATAAGTATCGCTTGGGAATTACTAAGTTTACTTGAAACTTAGTAAGAACCCTCATTTCGCTCAAAAAACCATCTTCCTACGATGTTTTGGACTCCTTCCAAAACACAAAAACCCCCTTCAAATGCCACCGGACTCACTCCGATGCATCAAGATCCCTTCCAAAGTTGTAAACGGCCTTTCCGATCGCATTAACTCTCCTCCAATAAATCTTCCTCTCCTCCAACGCGATATCGCTATCGGAGGTCGCACCATTCATTCATCGGCCCACCCCCTTATACTCTCCCGAAATCGCTTCGCCGATGCGATTTCGCAATCGGCAGTCGCAAGATTTTTACCTATATACATACGCCCCCTCTCGTCTGCCAATGCGATATTGCTATCACATCCAAAGTATATCGCATCGTGGTCCATTCATTTTCGCAATATTTTCCATTATCACACCACCACATACGACATCACCTTTCCGAAATCGGCGATAGCCCCCATCGCATCATATATATAAAAGCCATTGTCCTCTGTCCCTGCCGATTGCCGATCTCCGAGTTAAAACCCCGCCATACTGTCACGTCATCCTGCCACATCATCCTGCCACGTCACTACCGTACTGGGACCCCCTGCTGACGTCATACTGACGTCATCACTAAAGGAAGGCGCGAAGGGCGCAAATCGCAGCAAAGAGAGCACAGAATGAAAATCTGAGGCAGTTTTCAATGTGCGATTAGCGCTTAGCGCTAATCGCGCATTGCTAAGGAAAAATGACCAAAATGGAAAGCCTCATATCGTTTGGCTTCCAAGAGGCCCGAAAATTCGCAGTTTTAACAAGATTTCTTCATTTATGATTCCTATTCACATCGGCCAGCGCCAGTGGCATTCCAGAAGCCATAGAAATCATTTGCAACAGCCATTCTTGCCTTGAAAGGGCAGAAATGGGGCGATTTGACAGTTTCAAACACGCCGAGGGAGAGAAAATGGCCCGATTCAAGTGTCAAAGAGTATCAGAGGAAAGATGAAGCCCGGATTAAATTAAAGAGTATTAGTTCAAAGCGGGCGAACATTAAAAGCCCCCAAACAAAGTCAAAGAAAGCGGTATAGCCGTTTAAAGGCTCTCATATCATAGTTAACACATATCAAATCCACTCAAGAGTAGGGGATCAAAGCCCAAAGCACAATTATGGCTGAATGAAATGCACAGAGCCATAAGGACAGATTTCAAATCATATTTTTGAGGCAGCTGCCCAGGGCGACGCCTAGATATCTTCTTGCATTTATTTCACGACAAGATTAGATTAAAAAACTCATTTCCCTCAGATTTGTTTAAGATCTGCTATAATGAATATTATTATATATTTTCCCTATATAAACCACCTTGATGCATTATTTAAAGGGTTGGTAGGTTGAGTTGCCCCAAGAGAGACTCACTCTGTATGTCTGATATGTTTTCTTTAATCAAAGACCGCTGAAAAGCTTGGAGGATGGACTGTCCGATGTGTTGTTACTGTTCTGAAGAATGAATATGGAATTCTTGTGCTGCAATATGATCCAATAATTGGCTCTTATCTCTGTTTTAAATTCATACATGCTTTTATCATACATATATCACCATCTAAGTTACAGAAAGAAATATTAGCTTAGAATTTGCGTGGCTGCACTCTATGTTCAGTTTCTGTGACTTCTATATGTTTTCTTCTGACTCAGGCATAAATATGAATTCCTCATGGCTCGTATTTGATCTGTTTCATTCATGTTTGACGGTTATCTAGGGATTCTTTATTGCTCCTGGATAGAGCTCATCCACCCTCCCTCTGTTAAGCTGAAAGAGAGATTCTTAATTGCCTATCTTTTCTTAGCATTCAATCCATCTCCATTTAGCTTGAAAATTGTTTCATGTGTAGCTATCTTGCTCCATATTCCTCTTATGACCAAGAAAACGCACCAACAGTCCCACTTCCTGACTCCACGCCCAATGGTTTGAAACTCTCACACTATACTTACCTCTCTATTTGGAAGCCTCATCCATCCCACCAAAATCAAACAAAACCCCTTGAACTCAATAACTAGGCTAAAATCATCATCAATAAAGCTAAATCATAAAGAGAGAGCCCTCTCTGACTGTTGGTAGGCTAGGACCTGCAGTCCAAAGATTGGTTTGTGGTTACCTCAGCCGTATCCTTTAAGGAGCTTTAAGGACAACCTGAGTGATAACATAATGGCGACTCCACTGGGGACCTTCTTCAGATAATTTCACAAATCAAGTTGGAAAGCTCCACTGGGAAAGAATCTGACCTCCAAAAGTTTCTTTCTAACCCACTTTTCTTAGAAGCTGGCTCCTAAGAAGAAAATACATAATACCAGGTCAAACCCAGATCCAAATCCACCAGCTGTTTTTGAAAATCCAAATTTAATCCAAAGAAACCTCAGGAAATTAGAGCGAAAAGAAGACTTTGCTGTTTCTAGTCCTGACGTAATTTGGCCGAGGGGTGTTCCCACCCCTGTCAAAATTCCATTTCGTTCAATTCCTAGTTCCCCTTGTTCCCTATCCACCTCTCAAAGCGCTCCTTCTACACCTTCGTTCACTGCGCACGCTACCACTACTACTCCTATTATCCCAGTTGTTCCAGCCGTTCCACTTATACCTATTAATATGGCTAATAGATATGCACCCGTACAGCTACCTGCTAACCTTGGGGCTATGCCTCAGGATTACCAGACTAAAATAACTTATTTTGATGGCACGAATGCCTGCACAGCCCGTCAACATACAAAGAAAATGCAGGATTACTTTGAAAGCTATGAGATTGACGATGATGGGGTGAGAATGAAGATTTTTGTCCAAAGTTTGACAGGCAATGTCAGGACTTGGTTTAGAGCACTCCCAGCTAATTCCATAGCAGA
Source organism: Pinus tabuliformis (assembly GCA_031772625.1). NCBI lineage: Eukaryota > Viridiplantae > Streptophyta > Pinopsida > Pinales > Pinaceae > Pinus > Pinus tabuliformis. The sequence continues at coordinate 148,611,126 of CM062817.1, forward strand.
CCCAGAAGCCTTGTACCAGTCATTTATCAACAGATGGGAGAAAAAGAAAGACCCCTTGCACATACTAGCCGAATACGATACAATTAAAAGAGGCCCTCAAGAAACTGTTTTGGACTATTGTGCAAGATTCAATAATGTCTACAATGCAATACCACAGAACTTAAGACCTCCACCTGACCTTGCCTTGTATAAATTCCCTGATGGTTTCGACCCAGATATGGCCTACTAGTTAAAAGAAAGAGCCCCTAACAGCCTTGCCGAAATGCAAAACGTGGCTGTCACTATGGAGGCAAATTTAATTGCCAAAAGAAACAGAGCCAGAATAGAGAGGAGAACAACCTTTAAGGAAGAACCCTCAGCCATAGACCAAAAGTTGGATGCCCTTATCAATGGCATGCATAGGCTAGTAGATAGAGTGGACAATGTTGAGAAAAAATCATCTTGGGATGGGCAGCAAACCAACGCTGTTAGGAACCCGAACTTCAGAAGGAATCAAAACCCAAATGCTGGAAGGGCGAGCCCAGACCGTGAAATAAGGCCTCCTTTCCAGGAAAATTACATTGAGACATCAACAGCTAATGAGCCCATAGAAGACACTCACATAAACCTAATGGGTTTGAAGAACGAGCAACACATCTTCTTAACTAAAGAAGACCAAAATAACGATAACATGCATCAATGCCAAACTCAAACCCAACAATATTTCGATTTTGAACAAGCCTATGACCCAGCCTTTTATGAGCTAAACAAGCAATATAAGCTAAGAACCAAAACAGTTGATGTGCCCAAGCCCATCAAACCAACGGAAAAACAACATCCCGATAAAATCAAAGGCAAGGCTGTTATAACAGAACACATTGAACAATTTGTCCCAAACCCACAGCCCGTAAACATAGATGATACAACTATCGAACAACCTTCTAAAAAACAACCTGTCGTGCCTTTTGCCTCAAAGGAATACGTGCATAGCGTTCCAAAAAGCCTGCCCATAACTGAGAAAATCGCTGATAATTCCAATGAAAAAGAGAAATCTTCCATCATCAACACCAAGACTCCACTGGAAAAGCCATTTAATTTAGAGGTAGAGATTGGAAAACTTAAGATATCCATCCCCCTCTCAGAGCTTGCCAAGCATGATGTTTATAGGAAGCAAATACAAAGATCGTTACAAATGCCAGAGGTTAAGGATGATGTAAATGTTTTAGATGATACCCCAGAGCTGCTCTTTGGCCCAGAAGTCAATGGAGTAGTTTTGCCATTTTATATCAGTTTGCATATCCATGATAAAATTTTACATAACGCAATGTTTGACTCAGGTGCATCGCACAATCTTATGCCCAAAGCGGTAATGGAAAGACTAAACCTTGACGTAACCAGGCCATACAAAGATTTATTCTCCTTTGACTCAAGTCAAGTCAAGTGTTTAGGCTTAATCAAAGACTTGTGTGTCTCCTTAGTCCAATATCCTAACAAGACAATCCTCATGGATGTGGTGGTCGCTGACATTCCACCAAAATACGACATGCTCCTATCAAGATCTTGGGGAGAAAAACTCCAAGATTCGCTGCAATTAGACCTCTCTTACGCCACTATATCAGTCTTTGGGCAACCAAAAAGACTATATAGAGAAACACTCATGAAGTATATGGTGAGTAGCGAGGATGAGCCACAAAACTTCCCCATCTACTCGATCCATACTAATATGGATTCATTTATTTTATTTAATAATGATAGCCGCCCTTCAACTGATGTCAAGCCGTTGGCTTTAGAACAACAAGAACACATCAATGAAGAATCAGTTGCACATACCCATAAAACTGTCACAACAGCCAATGCAACCAGCACACAAGAAGAACCTCGCCAAACACGAGACTCAGGTCCACCCAATCCTAAAATGACTGAAACTCTTAATACTAACCACAAGCAAGAAATCACATGGTATTTAGAGTTTGATGGTTCAGTAAACAAGTTAGGAGCAGGGGCTGGAATATGGATTCACAACACACATAACAACCATGCACAAGGTCATGCATATAGACTAAATTTCAAATGCACCAACAACATGGCCGAGTATGAGGCACTCCTCTTAGGCCTTAGGCTGCTCAGAGCTTTAGGAGCTGCCAAAGTGTCTATTCTAGGTGACTCCGACCTAGTAATCCAACAAATGAAAGGCAACTTTGTTACTAATGACAATAGAATGAGGGCCTATAGGACTGCTGCCACTAATATACTCAATACATTCACTGAATCCACGCTTGCCAAGATCTCAAGAGATCATAACATTCATGCACATAGTCTAGCCACTTTTGCTAGTACATGCAAGTTTCCCTTTGAGCCAAATCACCATTTCACTACCGAGATAAAACACAGGCCTGATATCCCAAATAATGTTAAAGATTGGCAAGTGTTTGAAAGCGATGAACAAATTAACAATTTCCTCACTCTTGAGGATGAGTTTTCAAATACTAACATTGACATGGATACCATGACGGATGAACAACAGCAAACAAATGAAAATCAACAGGCTGTAACAGCAGTAATAGCCAAACAAATGTTGAACCCAACTGTTTTTGACAATGCAAACATACAAGAGCTGAAACAGATGTATTTGGAGGAAATAGCCAAAACAAAGGCCGAGATCATGGATTTAAAGGATAAATTTCTCCCTGCTGGCCTTACTCCATTAGAAGATATGTTTGATGTTAATGATGTTCCCAAAAAACCAAAAATACAGCCCCTAAATACTGCTATAGAAGAACATAACATTGGGACAGCAGAGAAGCCCAAAATGATCAAACTATCTCAATCTTTGCCAACTGATCAAAAGCCCAAATATGTTGATTTGTTCAAAGAATTCCAAGATGTATTTGCTTGGAGTTATGAGGATTTGAAGTCCTATGACACCTCAGTGATCCAACACACCATTCCCTTGAAACCAAATCAAAAGCCCTTCAAACAGAAAGAAGAATCAATCACGTACTCCTTCCTTTGATTGAAAAGGAAGTGAAAATGATGTTTGAAGCAGGTATCATAGCACCCATCAGATTTTCGGAATGGGTATCCAATCTCGTTCCCACAAGAAAGAAGATAGGTGAGATTAGGCTATGTGTAGATCTACGAAATTTAAGCCAAGTCTCCCTAAAAGACCACTACCCATTGCCAAAAATGGACCACATCCTACAAAGAGTAGTGGGGTCATCAAGAATCTCTTTGCTAGATGGCTTTTCAGGTTTCAATCAAATACTAGTTCACCCGGATGACCAAGACAAGACAGCCTTTACCACACCGTGGGGAACATTTAAGTATGTGAAAATACCTTTCGGGCTTAAAAAATTTGGTGCTACCTTTCAAAGGGCAATGGATATTGCATTTGCCAAAGAAATACATGATTTCCTAGTTGTCTACCTCGATGACTTAACCCCTTTCTCCAAATCTGACCAAGAGCACCTAAAACATTTGAGTCAAATATTCATGACATGTAGGAAATACGACATTTCCTTGAACCCCAAGAAGTCTCTCTTTGGCCTTGAAGAAGGAAAACTCCTCGGCCATATCATCTCAAAACATGGGATTAGAATAGATCCTGAAAGGATCCAAGCCATTTTGCAAATCCCATATCCAAGGAATATAAAAGAATTGCAAGCATTCCTAGGAAAAATCAACTTCTTAAGAAGAATTATTCCAAATCTAGCCGAGCTAATAAGATTGTTAAGCAACATGTTAAAAAAGGATGCTAAGGTAAAATGGTCTCTTGAGACCAAGCAAGCCTTTGAGAGTATCAAAACTGCCTTAACCCAAGCCCCTGTCCTCACAAGTCCTCAATTTGATAGGGGCTTCATCATATTCTCATTTGCATCTGAGCACAACATAGTTGCTGTCCTTTTGCAAAAGGATGATCAAGGAGCTGAAAAGCCAATTGCATTTTTCAGCCGAGCCTTAAGAGATGCTCCCTTGAAGTACCAAATCATGGAGAAGCAGGCCTACGCTCTTGTCAAAGCAATCAAAGATTTCCGAGTTTACATTTTATATTCACATGTGATTTCCTATGTCCCAAATGTTGTTGTAAAAGACATATTAACCCAAGAAGGGTTAGAGGGCAAAAGAGGCAAGTGGATTGCTAGTATCCTTGAGTATGACATTGAAATAAAACCAACCAAGCTGATAAGGGGAGAAGGTATAGCCAAACTGATGTCTGAAACAAACTTTCAAGCCTTAGACATTAACCAACTAGACAATGAACAGGAGCTGGCGACTCCATAGATCAATGAAACCTTTTTGCAATCTCCATGGTATACTGATATATGCTTTGTATTGTTAAACCTGTTTGCTCCCCCAGGATCGTCCAGAACCAAGAAAAGATTTTTAAAGATGAAGGCTTCAAAGTTTTGCGTCATAGATACCGCATTATTTTGGAAAAATCATGAGGGCATATTGCTCAATTGTTTAACCATGAATGAAACTAACAATGTCATGAAAGAATTTCATGCAGGGGACTGTGGAGGACATATATATTGGAAGTCCACTGCTGATAAAATTCTAAGGGCTGGTTTCTATTGGCCCTCCTTGTTTACAAATGTAAAGAAGTTTACTACCTCGTGCCACAAATGCCAAATCATTGAGGGCAAAAGAAAGCTGTTGCCTCTGCCTCTCAATCCCATTTCAACCGAAAAGCCTTTTCAACAATGGGGTCTCGACTTCATTGGAGAAATCCATCCCTCTTCCTCAGGACAACATAAGTGGATTTTAACAGCCACCGACTATTTCACCAAGTGGATTGAGGCCATCCCATGTAGGCAAGCCAATGACTCCACAATTATCCAACCTTGAGTGCAATATCCTTTCCAGATTTGGCTGCCCTAAAAATATCATCACTGACAACGCTGTTGCTTTCAAATCCAAAAAGATGATCAATTTTTGCCATAAATTTCATATCATCTTAGGCCACTCTATAGCCTATTACCCTCAAGGTAATGGCCTGGCCGAATCATCCAACAAGAGTCTGATCAATATTATCAAGAAGATCTTAGAAGAAAACAAGAAGAACTGGCATAGAAAGCTCACAAATACCCTGTGGGCAGATAGAATTTCAACAAAGAAATCCATTGGGATGAGCCCTTATGAGCTGGTATATGGCATGGAGGCCATATTTCCATCTTCCTTTGGCATTCCTATCATCAAGTTGTTACAAGAGATCCAAGCAGAACCAAATAATATTCAAAGAAGAATAAATCAGACCATTCATCTCTAGCAAACCAAAGAGCATGTGTATGACAGAGCTCAAATTGTGCAAGAAAGGCTAAAGAAAGCATTTGACAAAAGGACTAAAGCTGAGGATTTCTTTATTGGCGATAAAGTGTTGAGGTGGGACTCACGAAGAGAAGACAAGGGAAAGCATGCAAAATTTGATTTTCTTTGGAAAGGCCCATTTGTTATCAGTGTTGTGCAAGGCAATAACACGAATTTTCTCAAAACGATAGATAACAGCACAGTGGAAGACGGCCCCGTAAATGGCCGAATGTTGAAACATTATCGAGACCCCTTTTAAGGGATATGGTGCCCCTGTATATATCTGTACATTAGTGTTTGTATATATCAGAGTTTTCCTTTTATTTTTTCATAAGCAATTCGATTGCTAGTAGCCACGCAGCATAGTATGGGGACAGAGTAGCGCAAGTCCTCCATTTCAAAGCTCTGTCTATGCGTTGATTTTGGGAATAGAGCGCAGTTCTGAAGAAAAGAGCCAAAGGAGTGCAACATTCAAAGCCTCTATTCGTTGAAGTTAATTTCAAAGAGAAGCACCTCAAATTTGCTCCCAGTTATCAAGTTACTTCAAAGGGTGCGCAAGGTAGGTTTAGATATATTTCAAATGTACTCAATGGTAAAGGGGCAACGCTGTTGTTTATAACGGCAAATCCAATTAAAAATGTTGCATTCAGGTTTCCAGCTCTTCAGTCAATAGTATCAAAACAGAGGAGAGTTTTTTAGTATTACATCTATAGCCTGTTCAAAAACAAAATTAGGAGTAGTTGCTCCAGTTTGCTCCCTTTTTGTGTTTATTTCAAAAGGCAGTTCTCAAGCAAAAGTGTATGTAATCTCAAGCGCGCAGAAGAAAGCAGGTAGTGCTTCATATTCACAGTGATTCAGTTGAGGGAACGCGCTGCTCATTCGTCAAAGTCCCATGCATTTAACAGTCAGCACAAAGAAAGTCTCAGTCCTATAGCAACAATAGAAGATCAAGGCAGTCTGACCTGCTGTTCTTGGCTTTTCACAAGGAAAATCCATCCCCAAGTGGAGCCACTGTTAGCCTCCTGCTGCAGCAGGTATTCATCTTTCATGATCGAAATATTTTCATGCCAAATATGTCATACTTTGCATGCTGCAACGCTCCATATTTGCTACAGAGGCCAGATAAGTGTCCATGAGAGTGTGCTAGTCTAAATGCCACTGCTATGTTCCCTTTTGATGAGTTGTTCCATTTTTGATGAGTTTTTTCAGTTAAGGGAGGTCCAAACAGCTTAATCTTGGTCTCCCTAGGTTTCAATTTCCTGTTGTAGAATATAGAGAATCAGCATCTGTCCAAACAACTTAATCTTGGCAGATTTGTAGATAGGTAGAGAACCAAGGATGCTCAACTGCTTAATCTGAGCCCCTGGATGAAATAAGTGTAGATGTAGATAGGAGGACAGCAAGAAGAAAAGAATGAAAAGCTGGGTATGCTAGTTCAAGTGCACCCAAACCAAAAGAAGAAAAAATGTTAGGCAAGTAGGATGGGTAAGTAGTTTGGTGGTTGCAGAATCAAGCTGTGTGATCCATTTCATGCTTTCAACTGTTATACCTTTTCAGATCACAAATGCAAAGCAATTTTCCCGTGGAAGAATTCAAGCGAGACATGACTAACTCCCCCTTCTTCTTATTCCCCAAATCATTCACTAACTTCCCCAAAGAGGTCAAGATCTACTTGATATCTCTTAAGTTCCATCATTTGCCATATCATTGCCTAAGTAAAGATCTGCTTTGCTTAAGGATGCTTATATTTCTTATACGAGTCATTTTCCCCTTAATAGCCTAAGATTGCATACTTAGTGCTCTCTCATCACATTTCATATTAACTGCTAACTTTATTATGTAACTCCTTATCTTTTTCCCCTCCCCCTACTAAAACTATGTCAAATATTCTCCTATATACTTATCCCTTCCTCTGGTTGAAATATAACCATAAGTATCTCTTGGGAATTACTAAGTTTACTTGAAACTTAGTAAGAACCCTCATTTCGCTCAAAAAAACATCTTCCTAAGATGTTTTGGACTCCTTCTAAAACACAAAAACCCCCTTCAAATGCCACCGGACTCACTCCGATGCATCAAGATCCCTTCCAAAGCTATAAACGGCCTTTCCGATCGCATTAACTCTCCTCCGATAAATCTTCCTCTCCTCCGACGTGATATCGTTGTCGGAGGTCGCACCATTCATTCATCGGCCCACCCCCTTATACTCTCCCGAAATCGCTTCGTCGATGCGATTTCACGATCGGCAGTCGCAAGGTTTTTACCTATATACATACGCCCCCTCTCATCCGTCGATGCGATATTGCTATCACATCCAAAGTATATCGCATCGTGGTCCATTCATTTTCGCAATATTTTCCATTATCACACCACCGCATACCATATCGCCTTTCCGAAATCGGCGATCGCCCCCATCGCATCATATATATAAAAACCATTGTCCTCTGTCCCTGTCGATTGCCAATCTCCGAGTTAAAACCCCACCGTACTGCCACATCATCCTTCCACGTCACTACCGTACTGGGACCCCCTGCTGACGTCATACTAACGTCATGCCGACATCATCACTAAAGGAAGGCGCGAAGGGCGCAAATCGCAGCAAAGAGAGCCCGAAATGAAAATCTGAGGCAGTTTTCGATGCGCGATTAGCACATCGCTAAGGAAAAATGACCAAAATGGAAAGCCTCATATCATTCGGCTTCCAAGAGGCCCGAAAATTCACAGTTTTAACAGGATTTCTTCATTTATGATTCCTATTCACATCGGCCAGCGCCAGTAGCATTCCAGAAGCCACGGAAATCATTTGCAGCAGCCATTCTTGCCTTGAAAGGGCAGAAAAGGGGCGATTTGACAGTTTCAAACACGCCGAGAGAGAGAAAATGGCCCGATTCAAGTGTCAAAGAGTATCAGAGGAAAGACGAAGCCCGGATTAAATTAAAGAGTATCAATTCGAAGTGGGCGAACATTAAAAACCCCCAAACAAAGTCAAAGAAAGCGGTACAGTCGTTTAAAGGCTCTCAGATCACAGTTAACACACATCAAATCCACTCAAGAGTAGGGGATCAAAGCCCAAAGCACAGTTATGGTTGAATGAAATGCACAAAGCCATAAGGACAGATTTCAAATCATATTTTTGAGGCAGCTGTCCAGTGTGACGCCTAGATATCTTCTTGCATTTATTTCATGACAAGGTTAGATTAAAAAACTCATTTCCCTCAGATTTGTTTAAGATCTGCTGTAATGAATATTATTAGATATTTTCCCTATATAAACCACCTTGATGCATTGTTTAAAGGGTTGGTTGGTTGAGTTGCCCCAAGAGAGACTCGCTCTGTATGTCTGATATGTTTTCTTTAATCAAAGACTGCTGAAAAGCTTGGAGGATGGACTGTCTGATGTGTTGTTACTGTTCTGAAGAATGAATATGGAATTCTTGTGCTGCAACATGATCCAATAAGTGGCTCTTATCTCTGTTTTAAATTCATACATGTTTTTATCATACATATATCACCATCTAAGTTACAGAAAGAAAGATTAGCTTAGAATTTGCGTGGCTGCACTCTATGCTCAGTTTCTGTGACTTCTATATGTTTTCTTCTGACTCAGGCATAAATATGAATTCCTCATGGCTCGTATTTGCTCTGTTTCATTCATGTTTGACGGTTATCTAGGGATTCTTTATTGCTCCTGGATAGATCTCATTCACCCTCCCTCTGTTAAGCTGAAAGAGAGATTCTTAATTGCCTCTCTTTTCTTAGCATTCAATCCATCTCCATTTAGCTTGAAAATTGTTTCATGTGTAGCTATCTTGCTCCATATTCCTCTTATGACCAAGAAAACGCACCAACAGTCCCACTTCCTGACTCCACGCCCAATGGTTTGAAACTCTCACACTATACTTACCTCTCTATTTGGAAGCCTCATCCTTCCCACCAAAATCAAACAAAACCCCTTGAACTCAATAACTAGGCTAAAATCATCATCAATAAAGCTAAATCATAAAGAGAGAGCCCTCTCTGACTGCTAGTAGGCTAGGACCTGCAGTCCAAAGATTGGTTTGTGGTTACCTCGGCCGTATCCTTTAAGGAGCTTTAAGGACAACCTGAGTGATAACACGTCACATTTTTCCATATCGAATAACCAACCTCCCATCTTTTTATGATCTGATATATGAAGAAGAAGTATCCATGCTAAATCATTGACAAGGTGTGCTTGCTCAACATAGAAGCAATGTCAATCCCCTTAATCGGGTCTGAGCAGATTAAAATTTTATGTCCATTGCCAAACTCCCAGGCCATTCCATGCTGCCACCAGTCCCAGATTTTGACAAAAGAGCGCCATGTCAATGATCCTTTGGTCAGTCGAATGTTTGTGTCCCTGTAAATAAATTCCATATCTTGACCCTTCATATACTTGTTTTTGAATATCTCTTGCCAAATCCCACTACCATTTATTGCCCGCCACAAAGATTTGATAAGCAACACCTTCCCAAAGATACATTGATCTAGAAAACCCCATCCCCCACGTTCCTTGGGGATCGTAAGATCATTCCATTTACACAGGTGGTATTTAAATGTAGGATTGTTCCCAACCCAGAGAAAATGTGATGTGATAGCTTAGAGCCTATTAGCAATGGTGGACGGGATGGAGTATAAATGTGCCCAGTACACAACTAATTGTTGTATAACAACTTGTGTGAGAATATATCTGCCCCCCAAGGAGAGAAACCGGTTTTTCCAGGTGCACAGTTTCTTCTTATATTTATCAACCAACCACATCCAATCCCCCGGAACATACCTGTTGGGTTTGAGCCTGAAACCCAGATAAGTAAAGCCCGCTTGAATAGGAGTTGTCTGCACATTAAACAAATTAGCAATATATCCAATATCCTGCATATCCCCAGCTGAGTGATATATGAACAATTTACTGCCATTGGATATCAAACCCATAGCTACACCAAATCTGTGAAGAATATGATGTAGAACTAACCACTGGGACCTGGAAATAATACTGAAAGTCAAGATGTCATCTACAAAAAACAGATGAGTGATGTTTACCTGCCTGGTGATGTTGACCCCTTGAAACTGTCCAAGCGATCTAGCCTCCTTGATCTTTAAACTGAGACCATCCAAAACTAGTATGAAAATGAGAGGTGAGAGCGAGCAACCTTGTCTGAGGCCTCTGCCAGCACGAAAAAAGGGAGTGGGAAGGCAGTTGATCAGAACAACAAAACTAGCAGATGTGATACAGGCCATGATCCATTCCATATTGTGTATTTGGAGTCCAATCTTATGCAGCAAGAGGTGGGTATAAGACCAATCCACGCAATCATAAGCCTTGTGAAGATCAATCTTCATAACCAAAGCCTCTTTTTTTGTGTGGATGGTGTGAATAGCCTCTTGTGTCGAAGCAATAGCATCGTGTATTAACCGGTCACTTAAAAACCCAAATTTCTCACTAGTAATGTGTAGGGACAATATTCTTTTAATTCGACCCACAATCAACTTAGAGATAGTCTTATATAAGATGTTGCAGAGGGATATGGGTTGGAAATCTCCAAAATTAGTGGGATTTGAGGATTTGGGAATAAGAGCCAGAAAAGTAGAGTTGATGGCACCCGAGATCTTACCCGTAGTCCTGGATTCCTCCACAATATCTAGGATGTTTTATCCCATGAGATCAAAGAAGTGCAGAAAGAATTCCACCGTCCATACGTCGGGGCCCGGGCACTTATCCTTGGCAAAGGATTTTAAAACTTCCAATATCTCCTCCAAATTGGCAGGCCGGAAGAGATCCCCATTAGATTCATCAGTGAACATCTGAGGGTACCGCTCCAAAGCCCACATCTGATCTTTGAAACTCACCTCCTCCCGGTTTTTATATAAATTTTCAAAATACCTGACAGCCTTAGCTTGTATCTCTTCCGTAGTGTGCTTTGTCTCCCCATTCATATCCTCAATCTACCAAATTGTATTAATCTATTTCCGGTGGTTTGCAAATTTGTGAAAATATTTGGTGTTGCGATCTCCCTCTCACAGCCAGGTTGCCCTACTCTTGAGCTTCCATGTGACTTCTTATATGTGGAGAATCTTGTTTTTCCGATCCTTTAACATTCTGAGATATTCCCATTTTGCCTGCGTCAGGGATTTCTACTCCATCGATTTTCCAAAACTAGTTATCTCCTTTGTAATCTATTTCAGGTCCCAAAGCATCTGTTTCTTCTTGTTATGCTCCCAGATTTTGGTTTTTTCTTAATAGAATTGAGCTTTTCTATCATAATCCCCATCACAGTTCCCATCTGAGAATCAAGCATCTCAGTCCATGTTGATCTCACCAGTTTGTTATAGTCTTCATCCTCTAACCAAACTTTGTTGAACTTGAAAGGAATGCCATGTCTTCTGTCATCCAGTCTCCATTGTAGAATAATAGGCAAGTGATCAAAGATGTAGGTCCTGTGTACCCAGGATCTAAGATTTCCCAACTACTCAGCCAGATGTTCCTTTACAAGAAATCTATCTAGGCGCTTGCCAATATACTCATCCCCTGATCTGTGGTTGTTCCAGCTGGGCGAGATCGAGATAGGGAAAATATCAATCAAATGGTGTCCAGCAAAGAGTCTGAACAACCGATCTACCAAAGGGTCCAGTCGAGAGTGGACACCCCATCTTTCCTGAGCCAGAATAGTGGCATTAAGATCCCCTGCCAATATGAGGCCACTAATGTTGAGTATATTGTTGTTTTGAATCCGGTCCCAAAACTCATAACGATTTTTATACAGGGCATATATGTTGAAAAGATGAAAATGACACAAATATCCATGTATTCAACTTGACAAATAATTACCAGGGGTGAGGCTATATGCATGAAAATCTACTTGCCGCAAACCCCACATGGACTATAAACCCCTAGAGTGACCAGTGGAATCCACCCCAACAAAATGCTAAGTGGAGAAAATTTCTAGAAAGTATGCAATAGCACGTGCAACAAAGGATAAAGTTTCTTGAATAAAAATGATAGCAGGACAAACAAGACAAATCAAGTGTCGGAGATCCAATTGTTTGGAGCGATCCCCTAACCCCCTCATGTTAAATGATAGAATTTTCATCAAGGGGCACCCTGTGAGGGCATCTGTGCTCTAAGGGCCCGAGGATCAAAAGAGGAGAGGACAGGTACATCATGGAGACCAGTCGAATCTTGAAAAATAGGAGTCCGAGAAGTAGATCTACCCTGAAAATGGCAGCTACATTTTTTCTCAGTCTTTCTAATAGTAATGTTTTTGGCCGAGGCAGGGCTAATGAGAGGGGGCGATGGGGGGCCCTTTCCTTTATGAATAGTCAGAGCCTTGAGATTCAATGTCAGATCAAGAAGAAGGAATTCAATATCACTGTCCACGAAATTATGAGGAGAGGAGACAAGCTCCTGTCCATCAAGGGGGCGATGAGGAATAGGAGAAACCGACTCGAGGGGGGGCATGGAGGGCGAAGTCACTAGTGTCAGAGAGGCGGTGTGGTGGGAGGGCTCTTAAGAGGGAAGAGGGGCCTCGTCCAAGTGGCCTGAGTTAGGGTGGGGAGTCGTGTGGGTGACATCGACCATCTCCCAGGTAGACGAGCGACAGGGGGGCGATACAAAAACATATGGAGCTGAGATAGTCGAGGGTTGTGCAGATGATATGGGAGGTGACGACGAAATTTCATGCAAAATAGGAGAAGGAAGAGGAGGGGTGGTACCTGAAGGGGAGTCCCCCATCGAGCCAGTGTCACGACCATGTGCATTATCAGATACCTTCAATTGTTTCCTCTGTTAAAAATGTCGCGACCTACGTCTACCTAGACATGGATTCAAAAGATGGCCAATACAATGGTAAAAGACACATCGAAAAGGAATTCCCCATTAGTCAATGCGCTGGTGGAAACGAATCGCCCCCCATTCCAGATCAATGTCTCCTGGAAGTCCACCCGAATATCTAACCTCAACAAGAATCCAAGCCACATGTTTATCTCGGGCACCCACAATACCAGGCTCGAGATAGATGAAACACCCAATCGAATTTCCAATCGCCATTAGAGCATTTTTTATCCAAAATTCCAAGGGGAAGCTAGGAAGCTTAACCCACACGATATCATTCCTCGACGTGTGTAATAAGGGGTTGAAACCAATATACCACCTATGAAGCTACTAATATATAGATACTACTATGAATATTTATAGATATTCTATCTTTACCACTTATTTAATAATAACTAATAATTAAATAAAAATATTGTAAAGCCTATTTTAAAAGTAGTAAAATAGTCTTTTTAACCAATACTCAAATTCTATAAATTAAACAATTTAAACATAATTTTCTAAAATTTTCTACTTAAATTTTATTAAAATTACCAAAAAAATATTTAAAAAAACTATTTTATCATCTATTAAACAATTTTAAAATAACCACACTTAGTGACTTAATTAAAATACTATATCTATATATATAAAATAATATTTATTGACTTAATTAAAATAATATATCTATATATATAAAATAATATTTAATTTAATTGAATTGAGAAAAAATATGGGCGTAGCGTAAAGGGCCAACGACTTCCACCTTTACCATTGGCCCTTTTCCGACGAGTTACGTTGTCTTCCGGCATCAATATGTCCGGGACTTCATCTATACAAACGACGTCCATACAACTGCCGTTTCCACCTCCGTTCGAGTGATTGCGTTGACAGTAATGTTGGTATATGCAGCCTGCAGCGACTTATCTTCCACTGCACTCATTTCAAATTTGGTTTGAAACTTAATATTTAATTTATAAAACAAATATAACAATGAAGCAAGTAAAAAATAATAAAAGGTTTGGAGTATGCCGTAAAATTGTTTATGTTTGGTTAAGAGCTTGTTGACCCAGAGGCATCTGGCAGAAGTGGAAGCCTGCTCCATTACAGACCACCAGCGGGTTATGACGTAGTTTTCCTATTTAACAGTGATGAGTCAAGCCGCAGATAGCAGCCAAAGATGGCTGTCCTCACTGTTGGTTTGACACCTGAGTTGATCGGTTTTGCCACCCTGAAAAAAAAAATAAATAAATAAAAATTGAATTAATATACAATATTAAAAATAATATTGGTTTTCCTATTTAACAGTGATGAGTCAACCTGCTGATAGCCGCCAGAGATGGCTGTCCTCACTGTTGGTTTGACACCTGAGTTGATAAATTTTGCCACCCTCTAAAAAATTGAATTAATATACAATATTAAAAATAATATTTAGATTAATTAGGAAAAAAATATACTTGTAGCATAAAGGGCCGACTATATTTTCCTCTGCCGCTCCGCTTTTCCCGACGTATTCTACTGATTTCCGGCATCAATATTTCGGGGGGCTCCATACCTCCAAACGGCGGCAATACAACTACCATTTCCACCTCCGTTAGCGTGATGATGTTGGTACATGCAGGTTGCTGCAACCATTTCAAATTCACGTAGTCTAATGATGTCATAATTTTGTTTGGAAAATAATAGAAATTTCAGTATGATTTTGAAAAAATATGATAAATATTTTAAAAGCTTGATTACTGTTTTTAAATTTTAGGATTTTCAATATGATGATGTTAAACCTATTTTTTTCTTAAAAACAATTTAAACACTACTAATCAAGTATATTTTTTGAAAAATTTTCCACTCCCATTTTTTAATTCCGACCCAGAATAAGGTCTCCAAAACCATGACAATTAATTCTTCGTTAGCCATTCTAATCAGAGATACAAATGTAGTATAAGTCTTATCTCCCTTTGAGTGAGGAGATCCACGCTAGAAAGCGAAATTGGGTTGGATTCTTAAATCGTATTTTGTTACATTAAGCTCACAAATATTCTATTGGATAACAATATGCAAAACCTCAACCTTCGTGGACCATGTCCATTAGATAAAACCTGAATTTGGGTTGGGTCATTTTATTAGTATTGTAGGTAGTGGAGTTGCACCTCACCAAAGCGAAGATTTTCCATTAGGCAAAACCTTGTTAAACACACATGGACAACAAAGACAATATGAAAGATAAATCATGCAGTACATTTTTATTAACAAGAGATTTACATTTATAGTACATTATGTGACTCTTGGGTTTCAGATCCCAAGGTCTCTTGGACTGCTTTTGTCCATTCGACTTCCACACTAACCCATTTAGGGTTAGGTGTCCAACATTCCCCCCCTTAACCCGAAGGGTTATGTATGAGTCCAAGAAGAGAGCTGTAATACAAAATGTGCAAAAAATGCATGGCAGCACTAGGCTGAATGTGCTCTATGAGATGTTGGTAAAAAGGGCGGTGGTTTAAGGATGACCACCAACACTGGAACGCTTAGTGCAGTTCCCGGAACTCTTCCAAAACTAGCAAGAAACTGAAGTTTTTTGCTAGAGGAAGTGATCCTATTGTTTTAAAGAGGGAAACCTTCAACCATAAAAGGGAGGTCTCACCCCACATAAAAGGTAAAACTTCAACCTGAAAAGGGAAGTCTCAACCTGTGATGGTTTAAGGATGACCAACAACTCTGAAATGCTTAATGCAATTCCTGGAACTCTTCCAAAACTGGCAAGAAGCTGGTGTCTTCTGCTAGAGGAAGTGTTCTCAATTCTGTTCTTTGAACTCTTCCAAAACTGGCAAGAAGCTGAAGTCTTCTGCTAGAGGAAATGTCCCAGATTGCCAACTGAAGGCATGCTCAGGGGCATCTTTGTCTCTAGCTACAACTCTGAAACTGGTGTGGCAGGTTGTGGCTCAGGCTCGCTTGATGTGGCTTTGAAGCTTGTAGATGACCATCATTTCCCCCCCTGTCAGATACAAGGTGAGAATATGGAGAAAACTCAACTGCAAGACTCTTCAATACTCTGGAACAAGTTCTGACATGTGTTTGGAATAACTTCTTCGCTGTTGATGCCCATTGCCAAGAAGCGATCCATCCAAGATGAATCTTTGTTCTTGCAGGACGTTTGTTTCTGAAGCATCTGTGTGAAGAATGACTGGTTTTATGACAGTGCTTACATGGTTGAAGATCAAAATAGTAATCTTTCAAATGGCCAACTCGATCACAGTGTTGGCATTTCACAATCTTTTGTTTTTGTTGTTGTTGTTGTTGCTGTAGAAGAGGGGCAGAGTCTAGAACAGCTGAAGCTGAATTGTCATGAGGAGCAACTGAACTGTCATGAATGAATCCAGCACTCTGAAACTGGATGGGCTTGGCATAGTCTGGAATATGAAAGGACAAGTCCTTGTCATATCCAAGACCAGTTTTGTGCTTGTTGTGGACAAGCTGTTCCCAAGGTCTGATGATGGGCTTGGGAAGTGCAGACTGAGTTTCTGCATCTGCATATACAACTGCTGCTTTATTGGATTCTGGATCTAATTCAACCTCAATCTTACTAATTTCACCACTTGCTGGTTTAACCTTGAACAACATATTGTTTCGAGCAGAAAACAATTTGGAATGACAAATCTGTTGAAGCTCATCTTGTTGGAAGTGAGATTCTAGTTGCAAAAAATCAATCTTTTCTTGTGCATCATGCAGGCAGGTCTGAATGTCACAAAGAGTGTCTTTGCTAACATTTACCTTCCCACCAATAGTGGAGTGTATTAGTGTATTCAGTAACTCTAATACATCATCAAATCTAGCCATTGTCTCAACAAAGAAATGAACACTCAACAATCCCAGTGGAGACTATACCAAGTCTAGACAAACCCCAGCTATTGAAGATTTCAAAAATTAAGAATATCAGTTTGAAAAGTACATTGTCCAATACCAGACTTTCAGAGATTCTGTTCTTTAAATTCTGTAGAAATTTCACATCTGACTAGACTTTTAAAATTAAGTTACGTAGCTGATTCCTTCAAACTTTATAAAACTTGCCTCTATATCCCTTCTGGAAGCTCAGGAATGCAAAAAGAATAAAAAATCTGTGAATACCAGCAAATGTTAGGAAGAACAGTGGCTGTAGATAAGTGTTATAACATCAAAGAAGCTCCATCATTACAGAGAAAACACCACAGTGATAATATATGCAACGTATTCAGCTCCAAGACAGAGAAATAAATATGGAGTGTCTTCAATATATTCACAGCCACACATCCAATGACATGAGGAAGTTTGAGACCCTCTATAGCAGAGGTACATCACCAAACATCACTTCCAATAGTCTATACTCATTAAGATTTCAAGCACAGGTACAATGATATGCTGCTCAACTGAAACAACCTCAGAAAATACAAGTTTGTAGCCTTGGGGCTAGATCATTCTTTATGCCCTTAGTTGTTATGCTTCGCCTCTTGAGTTCGTCTTTCAGCTCTGTAACCTTCCACTGCTCCAGAGGGCGATTCCTAAAACCCCTTCAAGGCAAACAATCCAGGTAACAATCCGAGTTCGAATCCGAACAAGTGCTCAACAAAATATTCACCTCGGATAAGCAAAGCAATATCGTCCAAACCCTAGTTCGAGAACAGAAACTTAATATTAGCAACAACAATTCATCTACAAAGAACGCTAAGATTATATATATATATATATATATATATATAACAAAAACCACAATAGAAGTGGCGTTAAGCGGCCGGTTCGATGAGAAATTTAGAACAAATTCACAGCCCCTGAAAATCGCGCGCGGCGTCTTTTACACAAAACAGAGCTTAAATCCTTGAAGAGCGCCATCCAAATGACGGGATAGATAAGGGGATCTACGGGGCTTCTTCTTTGAACTGCCCGTATTCTCAAATTCAAGAGTCCAAATGGATGAAAATGATATCCATCGATAGAGGATAAAATGGGCTACCACCACCACGACTCCACTCCGGTTCTGAGGAAAAGCCACGCCGCCGCTCTTGTAATCTTGCCGTAGTCCGCGATGCCTAGGGTCTACGCTCTCAGATCCAAAGCTTGCAGAGTTGGGTAATGTCGTCGTACTCAGGAAATATACAATTTCACCGTCAGATACAGAAACCAGATTCAACACCTCCTCCGCACCGTCGATGGCATAAAATGAACAAGAGAGCTGAGTCTGACGTTGAATTGACAGCAATGTTCAAAGAGTCTGGATCACAGCTTTCAACACAGGGTCGATTATAAACCAGCATCTCAATACTACACCTATCTCTGATGAAAACACTGCCGAGTTCTTTTAGTCTTGTCCAGATCCGATTTGGTGATTCCGGCGACGGTTCTTGAGGGCAAGACAAAGGTTTGTACAAGACTAAAACAATGGATATGGACTGGATGAATGCCCCTCAATCCATCAAGCACAGGAATGTATGTGGCAAATCGAGCTTCAGATAAGATTACTCAACTCACAGATAATGTTTATCTCTGCCGCTCAGGCTCAGCTGCAGATTCGCAGGTGGTCTCTGATTATGTGCGCTATTTCCTTCACCAACACATAATACAACTTGGGCAACCAGCGTCGTTGCAATTGGTGATGTTGAGAAGAAATCTCGATATGGTAGAACAGGAATGAGAACAATCTCTCCCGAGAATTTGACAACACGTGAACAATGCCAGAATTTGTGGGCAGCTTCGGTTCATAGCCTTTTGACGAGGCGATCAACTTCCCTTTCTCTAGTCAGATCCAACTGGTCCACAACGATGAGGAGTTGAACTTTCCTTAATCTCGGCTAGACATCTAACACCAACCCATACAAGCCCTTTACAGATCTGATTTGAATCCCACGGTTCGATAGCTTACATTTTCATTATCTTGATTTCGATATGAATATGCACACCGACGAAGCGACTTCAACGGAACTATAGCCATGCACAAAGTCATATTGATTCCATCGTTCATCAGTTATGATATCGTTCAGACCAGCGTTTTTGAAAAGAACCCGTCCAAGGATTCGAACCGCTGACAGACTATACCACCCGTTATCATTTCCAAAATCTGTTTATGCCAGCGCTGTCCAAGCTGTTCCTTTTGCTACGCTGCGCTTGTAGCTACTCCACTACAGCGTTCATAACGTTCAGCATTCATACCACAGTGTTAATACCACAACGTTCACTTAAAAATGCATCTGACAGAGAGCACAGTCTAGACAGAAGGACACTGACGTACTGAGAAAATGCAGTCAGGCAATTATGTTTAGCTCAGTGAGCGCAGAGTGCAGACAATGATTAAAAATACCATATGGCAGAGAGGAGCAGCGAACAGTCACCTTCTGGCAGACGTTTATGAACAGCGAACGTTTATGGACAGACGGGTCAGCCAGAGACCAAAAATAGAGACCTGCGGATTTCAGAGGTCAGGAATGTCGGGATGGCAGAGCCAGCGCGCCAGGGCTTTTAACGCACACATTGTTGTATTCATTCAAACGCACCGAAAATTGTACATATGCCAGCACAAATATATATAACGAATTCAACACCAGCACATAAATTAATCAACCAACAATATCACCAAGAGTTCACGACCCACATAACATTAATGGTCAATGCATAGGTCAGGTGAGAGAAACACAACAAAAGGCCACAAGCAAACAGTGACTCAAATATGAGCAGGGCCAGAATTCGCCTGCTCTGATACCATGTTAAACACACATGGACAACAAAGACAATATGAAAGATAAATCATGCAGTACATTTTTATTAACAAGAGATTTACATTTATAGTACATTATGTGACTCTTGGGTTTCAGATCCCAAGGTCTCTTGGACTGCTTTTGTCCATTCGACTTCCACACTAACCCATTTAAGATTAGGTTTCCAACAAACCTCAACCTTCATGGACCATGTCCATTAGATAAAACTCCAATTGTTGGTCGTGGAAGCACATGCCCAGGAGGAATTATAAGATTAGTTGTAGAATTGGCAACTAATGGTGGAAGTTAACATTCATTTGTGAGTATTTATCATGCTCCAAAATCCTCTATTGCTAGCCACAAGCCAAAACATAAATGCGATGTTTATTCATCTAGATGTATCTATTTGGAAATGCTTATAGGTTGATCTCTAGCATTCCAACTTGCATCCTTTGACATGGATTTGGTCACTGAAGAGGAACACCCACTATTAGAAAATACGGACTTGTATCACTCTTGCAAGAAATATATTCCAAGAAAGTAGTACTTGTTGTATTCCATATCACTCTTACATGAGTAGAAGGATATCCTAATTTGCGACCTAAGATGAAGAATATATTTGATTCTCTTGACACAATTGAATCTACATAAAAAAATTGAAAAGGCTACTAAGCTATGCAATTTGATCATTTGTTTACTTTGTTTTACAGAAATTATTGCTCCCATATTTTAACTTCTTGTTATGTTGAGAGTCATACCTAAGCGTGTAATCCATTACATATTACACAATCTCTCCATTTGTTTTATTCTTGTATGATTTGTATTACAAACTTGGAGGTTTATGGAAAAATTGCAACTAAATTTTTATCTTGGAAAATTTCATGAGTCCAGAAAGCTAAGGGAAATCCAGGAAGTCGAACCCATAGAGGAATCATATCCCGCTGCTCAAAATGGGAATCAAACAAAGATTACCAAAATTTAAATAGAACAAGAGAGGAGTCTACATGCCATACTCGTTGTTCAATAAGTTTTGCATCCTCCAAGACAATAAACTTAAGATGTATCCAACCTTTTTCTAGTAGGTCAGCCCCTGGTGAGACTTAGACCAACAGATAAATATCACTTTTACCCATTCTTTATGTGTATGAATAGAAAACCGATGCCCTTGAACATGACCAACAAGATATTTTCCAGCAAGGGCGAAAACCCTTTCCATATTGATATCTCCACCAAAACCATCGACAATTTTGGATGGTTAGCCTTGCAGATACAATGTGGCTTCATTATGGAACCAACCTTTATATATTTTGAGTTTTTACTTAGACACACCTTCAAGCTGGGCTTGGACAGAAAACCCCTAGAATGAGCCCACCTTGTCGAAGGGTCAAAACCTTGAGAGCCCTTTTGTTGATTAAAACCAAAGTCGAGAGGGTTTGTGAAATGAAAGGAGTTGAAGTCAGGAAATGAAACCATTTTCTAGAGAAAATTATTCGGGACAAAACCCCTTGAAAAACCCAAACAAACCCTAGAATACAAAGCCTCCTACAGATTGTGACCAACTAGGGGAGGGTTGTTAAGAAGAAAATCATATAGAGAGATAGTTCTGGAAGGACTCAGGCCCTATACCAAACCCAAAAAACACAAGCTCCAACCCATATATACTTTCCATGTGTCCGCGTTGCATGAAAATTGTCTAACCCTTGATTAAACATCTCGCTCCTCTGAAATGACCACCTTATCACGAGCCTCACCCATCATTATAATGGAATTTTTATGGCCACCTGGAGAAATTGACAGAATCCATGCTAAAGACAAAAAAAATTTAATGACCTTAGAAAATCAACGAATATTTGCTCACAAGGAATCTTTTTTAGCTCGTAATCCACTAACTCCTAATCCATGCACAAATGAACAACAAGAACGACATAGAGGATAAAGTCGACTAGAAATTGTGACAATCACAAAGAGGAAGCAACCACCAGTTGGCTATCAAGCCCAATAAAAGGTTGTCCACAAGGAGGTGACAAACATAAATATACAAAGCCAAGGATTAATTATTGGAAAACACCATTATTACAGAATCCCTAACTTTGGCCGAAGCATTATCTGTCTGATTATGAGAGAGTCAAAATTACCACCATGGCTAATGTTTCATCACCAAAGAGTGGAGCCATAAAGATTTAAAATGTTGATTGGAATGAGAGGTTCGAAAACCAAACACTAGAATAAAACAATCCAATACATATAAACATTCCCTAGATGACCATCAAATCATAGATGTAAGATTGGATGAATTATTCATACCAATTCAAAATGCTTGTCCCTGTTGATGTTTGTTATAGATTTTGATCTCGTTCTCAATGCTCCAAGAAAAGATATGCAAAGACACAAACATACAAATTATCAAAGAATGTGATACATAAATGATTTAAAATAAATTATACAAGTGATCAAGGAATCTCATAACAATCACCATAACAACGAATTGGGGAAAGAAATATGCATTTGTATTAATAAGGAAAAGGAGAGAGTTACAACCAAAACCTTGATGTTGATAACTTCCTCCCAATAGTCCTCAATTCCCACCTCGCATGCAAAAGTGTTCAATGGATACTTCAATAGAGTGGAAGTATAATTTCAAGAGTTAAGAAGCCAACCCCTTTTCCTTTGAGTGCATTGTATTTGTAGGCTAAGGATGGAAGTTTGAGATCCTGTTAGGAAGGAATTAGATTCATACTGGAGCAGATGGGATCCACTATGGTAGGGATCAAATCCATTATGGTAGGAGTTCAAGCCCATATCCTCGCCTATTGGAAATCTACATTCACAGGATTATAGAATAGAAGCTTCATAACCTTTTTATTTTTTACCCATGTAAAAATAATAACACACTTTTAATGAAGGAAAGTAGCAATGACATCACAACACGTTTATTATGTAAGGTGCGACATCGTAGGTTGTAATTCTCACATTTGCTATGGTCTCAAAAGATAGGGTTTTTAAGGTATGTAATACAAGATTCTTATAATTCATGGAGAGTTATTTCTTCCACCTTTCTCATGGATTGATGAAAATAGTTCTTCAGATGGAAAAAAATCCAAATTTGACATCATTAGTGGGAAGCTTGAATTATCTCACTAGTACTAAACCAAACATTGCTTATAGAGTCAAGATACTTAGTTAGTTCATGGATAAACCTCATGAGAGCCATCAGATAATAGAAAAAAGGATTCTTCGATATTTAAAGGGAAATATTAACTTTGTTATTGAATATACTAATGATTGTAATCTTGATTTGATAGGTCATTCTAGTTCTAACTAGGTTGGAAATCCAAATGGAAAGAAATCTACCATTGGATACATTTTCAATATAGGATCATGAGCTATATCATGGAGTAGTAAGAAACAACCAATTGTTTCCTTGTCATCAACTGAAGCTGAGTGTAAAGCATTAAGTAGTGCTACTGTGAAGTAATATGGCTTAGAAGGATACTTGAAGATGTTGGAGAAACACAACAAGAACCTACAATGATCATATGTGATAATCAAGGCACCATCAAATTGACAAATAATCCTATATATCATGCAAGGTCAAAGAATATTAAAACACATATCATTTTGTAATAGAAAAATTACTATCAAAATAAATTGACTTAATGTATTGTAATATAGATGCAAACATGGCCAACATATTCACCAACCCTCTTAGAAAGGCTAAATTTGAAATTTGTAGAAGTAATTATCTGTTGTAGAAAATAAAAATCATGTTGTAATCCTAGCTAATAATTACACCAATAGGAAAGTTATCATATAGGTCATGATTTAGGGGAGAAGTTAGAATAATCACAACTATTCTAGACAGTGAGTGAAACATTGTTTCTAGAATGTCGGTAGCAGATAGTCAATAGAATGATGGTGTATGTTGGTAGGTGAATTTCATTGTATAAGAATAGAGAACCTTCTCTAAACTTGTATAAATTAACATATTTGGTAATGCAAAAGACATGTTTTGATTGTGCAATCTCTGATACTTAAAGTTGCAAGAAAATTATTGCTTATAATTCTTAGAAACACCAGTTGTTGGAATCCTTTCAGGCCTCAGGTGCTAATATCGTGCATGTAAGTAAATCCCCCACATTGTGGACATCTAATTAAATTATTTAGGTGATATGGAGGACAAAATTTATTTGAGAATGAATGTGTTGATCTAGTGATGCAATGGGTATAGGCAATTGAAAAAGTGATGTAGTTATCTCCAAAATAGGTGGACGTGCATAAAAAATGCAAGTACTTGATAGTTGTATGGACTCCTTTTTTCTTTAGCATAACATTATGAAGGCTACCAAACAAGTTGGAACAATTAAGGTATGGAATATAACTTGGTTTATTTCAATTGCAGTTTCCTTGAATTGGAGGGTCTATTTTACAAAATCAACTTATTATGATTACATATTCACAACTTATTGTGATTACATATTTTTCTAATGGACTAAGTCCATCTACAAGTTATATTTTTAGCTTAACCTTTTGATTGTGGGAATTTGTAATATGAATAAGATCTTAATTTAACAAATATTTAATCCAAACTTTAGCTGATCATTTTCCTTTTCAAGATCATTTCTTAAGGAAAAAATATGAGCTTCTAGTTTCTCACAATGCCTTCCCTTTTCATTCAGCTAGTTGGATAGCACTTTGTTGATTCTTCTTGCCTCTTCTAACTGAGTTTTAAGGATGACAACAATTTTCTCTATTTCATTAAGTTTATAATACTTATCTTCATACTCCTGCAATAACTCCTACCTTTTGCTTATTGTGAGCATTTTTTGTCTCTTCTAAGGCAGAGATAAATTATTTTTCAAAATATACCTTCTCATCAATATCTTCTTCCCCTGAGTCAAACTTGTCTTTCTCTGTCTA
Organism: Pinus tabuliformis; assembly: GCA_031772625.1. Classification (NCBI taxonomy): domain Eukaryota; kingdom Viridiplantae; phylum Streptophyta; class Pinopsida; order Pinales; family Pinaceae; genus Pinus; species Pinus tabuliformis. The sequence continues at coordinate 148,635,866 of CM062817.1, forward strand.
TTGAGCCTCCATGGTCATGAGTAAAGGTTCCCTTTTATTGTTATTAGATGCATATATGTTGTTATCTTCTAATGAGTTACACATTTTGTTCTCATGCTCATAAGGTTTTCTCTCATCTTCATGTTCTTCTTTATCAATACTATTTTCTGAACTTGCATATGAACAACTAAAACCAAGATGACCAATTTGTCTACAATTTTGACAGAATAGTAGCTTACCCATGGATTGCACTTTTTTAGTGTCTTGAGTATTCATGACTAGGGTACCTTCTTCATCATCATTGCTTACACTTATTTCATACAAACATTTGAAAGAGAAGTGACCTACTTTAAGACAATTTCAATAGAATGGTCACTTACCTTTTCCCTTTCTTAATTCTCTTGAGATAGTGTGCACATCTCCTACATTTAATACATATGATCTCCCTTTCTAATTAAATTTTGCATTCATGGTTGAGAAAGAGTTGCCTTCTTAGTTGTCATCTTTTGATATGTACCCATTACTCTTCTTTTCATCCTCATTGTTGCCTTTGCCTAATCCCTTTTGCAATCCCCTCTTAATTTGGGATTCTTTCTTATCTGATTCATCGCTTGAGTAGGGAAATTTGAAGGTTGAAAAATTATCTTGAAGTTTAAAAACATTGGCGAATCTCACTAGTCCCTAATATGCAAACTATAAAATTCTTATTGATATATTTGTAAAATCATTCAAATTTATAATGATTTTATACATACTCTTTGTATAATGTTGGAAATTTTTAAGGTAAAATAATTTCATATTGTAAATTTTGGGTGAATCATTTTTATAAAAAATGTAAATTGGAAAATCCTTTTTTTTTTTTTAAACCATGGAAAATTAGCCCACCTGCAAATATTAGCCCCTAAAATTTTCCATGCTATTGACCCTCTCTATCTATCCATCTATCTGCGGATGATATGTTGTACTGAAAGCCAACTCTATACCGAAGTCTGCAAGTAACTCCTTCCAAAACATGGAAGTGAACTTGGCATCTCTGTCTAACACAATCTTCTTAGGAATACCATGTAATCTCACTATCTCCCTAATAAAGACCTGTGCTACCTCACTAGCTGAATAAGTAGACTTCATTGGAATGAAGTGAGTTACCTTAGTCAAGTGACTTGAGTAGTCATGGTATTTGATATACTTTAAGTATTTGTGTACTTCTTCCTTCTGATATGACTTCTTGATTTCATATTCTATGTGGATATCATTTCCATCATAAATGCATTATAAATTATAATATTTCTTTTCTATTTCACAATATATCACTCTATCTATTTTTTATTTATTAATAATGATTCTTCCATATTCATTATTCTTATTTTTATCTCACCGGGTCTAATGGTAAAAGATAACCCTAAGAATATGAAATAAGAAAACATCATTTCATTTTTCTTCTTTACCATAATTTTTTACAAATTTTAAAGAACAAATAATTTCAATATAAACTAAAACTCTATCTACCACAAATTAGTACAACCATATTAAAAATATTAATGTGGTTGATATAGCTCAAGACTTGATAAATATAACAAAAAAAACTATTTCAACACTAAGAATGTCTTACCAATGTACACATTTACATGATTGACCATGTATAAAAAGGTTACAAGTCAACTTAACTTGAGATTAAAAAAATAAATAAATTAACAAAAAAAAAAATTACACATCTTATTGTAAAATGGACCATTTTGCTAAATAAAATTTGCTTATATATTAATTTCCCCATCTCATTAGAATATGAACTTATTAAAATTGAAATAATCGCAAATCCCTAGGAAATTGGTGGGCAGGGAGCCATGTGACACCAATCTAATTTAATTTGAGAAAAAAAGGAATTACAAATCTTCTTGTAAAATGAACCATTTTGCTAAATAAAATTTGCTTAAATTAATTTCCCCATCTAATTAGAATATGAACTTATTAGAATTAGATCTCAAATCTCTTTTTTTTTTAATTTTTTAAAAGTCAATGCAACCTATTAAACTTGTAACACACTACCACTAAGAATATTCCCTTGATAATCAATTTTTAAAATTTATTAAAAGTCAATGCCATTTTGCTAAATAAAATTTGCTTATATATTAATTTCCCCATCTAATTAGAATATGAACTTGGATCTCAAATCCTAAGAAATTGGTGGGCAAAGGCATCTACCATGAATCTATTTTTTTTTTATTTTTTAAAAGTGAATGCAACTTCTTAAACTCTGTAACACATTACGACTAAGCATATTCCCTTGAGAATCATTTTTTTTAATTTATTAAAAGTCAATACCTAACAAACTCTATCAACATTAAAACTAAGCAGGTGCACATATTCCCTTGAAAAAAATATCAACAAATCCTCATCCACCATAAATTGAAATAAAAAACCCTCAACCAGTCCTCCACCCTGCACTTCCATCAACAACTCCTTAAACAATTCAAAATCAACTACTTAGGCGTGACGCCACGCACGCAGTAGTTAATGCTTTGCCAGGCATTCCGTTACCAAATACAAGGACCGTTCGTCCGACTTTCCTCCAAACATTGCGTGAATTTACAATTTTGACCCGCTCGCCTCATTTCACTATAAATATGATATTCTCCTGCTATTCATCATCGTCGCAATAATTTTAGCTTTATAACGACACCAGGAACTTGGAAGCAATACAGTTGATTTGAACGCGAACATGGGGAGCAGCAGCAGAATTCTGATAATTGGAGCAACAGGCTACATTGGTCGCCATGTAGCCAAAGCCAGCCTTGCTCTCGGCCATCCCACCTTCCTCCTTATCAGAGATTCCACGGCTTCTGCTAAGCCTGAGAAAGCCCAACTTCTGGACTCTTTCAAGACTGCGGGAGCTAACTTAATCGGCGTACGTTTACATTTCATTGCTTTTTACTGCGATGCAATAGTTTTATGTAATGTTTTTTTTTTCCAACGGTGATGCAAGGTTGCTGAGGGATGGATCGGTAATAATTTAGGTAATAATCTAGGTAGATTTAGTAGGTTAGTAATAATCTAAGTAAATTTATTTGAAGGGATTTACAGGTTGGTTTATTTGGTCAAAGTAATAATTTGGGCAGATCTGGTTCACTGGTAATAGTCCAGGCAGATCCACCGGACATCTCTGGCAGAGATGTCCAGGACATTTTACCCCTGACATCCCAATTGACAAAGTACTTAGTAACAGGAATTCTACTAATTGAGTTATCTTTTGAGGCTTGTCTCATGTAATGTTTCATCAGAAAGTTTGAGTTTTTTATGTTTTTTAAACAGGGATCATTAGAGGATCATGCAAGCCTTGTGGAAGCGGTGAAGAAAGTGGATATAGTAATTTCCACAGTAGGAGGAGAACAAATAGCCAATCAGTTCAATATTATCAAGGCTATTAAAGAAGTCGGAACCATCAAGGTAACTGTATAAATGTGTTTATTTTAAAATAAAATTTTCAAAGTTTTAGTTTAATTATCAATTATATATAATAATTTTAATTTAATTATCCATAATTATTAGATAAATAATAATTGAGATTTTATAAAATATTCTTAATAGTAGACTATGAAAATATACTTTAAAAACAACTAAAACCTTTCACCCTCCATTAAAATCCTTGGCCTGAAAGTTTTAATAGCTAAGCCTTAAATTTAGACTTCACTCCGGGAATTGATGGATGTTTTAACTGGATGGATGTTTTGCAGAGGTTTCTGCCATCTGAGTTCGGCAATGATGTTGACAACTCCCATGCAGTAGAGCCTGCGAAAAGTGTGTTCGAGCTGAAAGCCAAAGTCCGTCGGGCAATCGAGGCCGAGGGTATTCCTTATACATACGTTTCCAGCAACTGTTTTGCAGGGTATTTCCTTCCAACCCTGGCACAGCCTGGCCTTACGGCTCCTCCAAGGGATAAAGTTGTTATTCTTGGAGATGGAAATGCCAAAGGTTAGTTAACGGTAACAGTGTCCACTCAATTATTGACACTGTTCTTTTTCTAAGAGATCATTTAATATTGTATTATATTTCTTATTTTTTCAAAATTTGGATTATTTTTTGATGTGTGCCTTTTATTTTTAAGCAAAGGTTATGTTAATTTTTAAGCAAAGGTTATGTTAATTTTGTCTGTATTGTTACAATTTTATGGAATATCTGGGAAGAGATTTTATTATATTTTTTCTTATGCAATTAATTTAGTTAGTTTAATTGTATTTTTATATGATGTTGTGCTAAGTGGTTATTTGTGGAATTTATATTGATTGTGGATTTTTGGAATATTTTAGAATCTGATAGTCTGGAGATATCAAACAATTCTCAGAATCGGTTAATAAAAAAATGAAGTTTAATCTCACTTTTAACTCTCAAATTCCAAAATATTCCCAAAATTTACTATTAACATAAAAATACCTACCTGTGATTATGTTTCCTTTTCTTGATTTTGTCTGAATTATTCCTGAATGCAATGCAGCGGTGTATGTGAATGAGGAAGACATTGGAGTATTCACAATTAAAGCAGTGGACGACCCCAGAACATTGAACAAAACCTTATACTTACGGCTTCCTGCCAATACTCTGTCGTTCAATGAGGTTGTGAGTCTATGGGAGAAGAAGATTGACAAGACTCTGGAGAAGGTCTACATCCCTGACGAGCAGGTCCTGACATTAATCGCAGGTAAGAAGCTGCAAACCCAGATATAAATTTTGAACACTTACCATTTCTGGCATATCCTAACCAATCCAACACATTATCAATACAAATTGCAGAGATATAAATATCACTAATCTTTTGAGAAATCTATAGTGGATGATGACTTATTGCTTGCAAAACTGGGTAATGCAGAAACACCCTTCCCAGGTAATATTGGCATAGCAATCGGTCACTCTATTTTTGTGAAAGGTGATCAAACGAATTTTGAAATTGGGCCTGATGGTGTTGAGGCTAGTCAGTTGTACCCGGATGTAAAATACACCACTGTTGCTGAGTACCTTAGCAAATTTGTGTGAATTATGTGAGATAATTTTCAACAGACTGAGATTAGATGGCTGTTTCAATGAAAAGTTGCCTCATGTTGTTTCAATTGTGGGCTATCAATGCCTTTGTAGGTGCCGGGCATGACATGATCTCTTGTTTACTTCAGTATGACTTGATCTAGGCATAAGCAGATGTTTGACATATATTTGGCTCCATACATACAAAATGCATGTTGTTTTTTTCTTGCTGTTGGATATTTGGTGTGACAATAATGTGCTGTTTTTCTTCTTTTTGGATCTTTGTTGCGACAATAATGTCTTTGAAACTGCATATCCTGGATTGCTATATACTTATGTCCTTACTGTAAGGGAGTTGCAAAACGATGGGACAAGCCATATTCTTCTATTTAGATACTGGTTTTTTTAAAGGACTTTTAAGAGAATAATTTGATGGAGTGATGAGACTAATTGGTAGTTTAGGACTCATCGAGAGAATAATTTGGTAGGGTGATGAGACTAATTTACTGATTAATTTGGCACAATGATGATTTGGAGTGATCAGACCTTCAAGAGTGAATAATTAAACGTGTAAACTTCAACATGAAAGAATATGACACTTGAAAGAAAAGAAGGTAGGCCTTATTGAAACAATATAATTAATTTATTAGTCCCAGCATGATTGTCAAAGTGTATTCAATTTGTATTATTTTGCTGTTTTTTTATAATTTTAATCAAAGTTTAGGGAAAATGTTGAATATTTTTATTTTCCATAAATTGAAAAATAATTTTACAATTTTCTAGAAATCTTATTTCTAATTTTTGATTGGCTCAACGACTTCTGATGAGACATGATTTCTATGGTGGAGAGTGTTTTGATTTCTATTAAAAAAAACTAATTTTCTGAGTGGTCATTCAGGTGCATGCTCTAAGTGGTCATTCAGGTGCATGCTCTAACATTAATATTGACTTTAAGTATGGGGGTTTACGCAGTGCATTATATTATATATCATTTTGGGATTCAACTGCGTTAAGTAAGTCATTCATGTATGATAAGTCATTCATGTATGACCATTTCCATAAGAGGTAGTGAAGAAGTGTGATTGAAACTAGTGAAATGAATCACATAGCGTCAATCATCACTTTCCGGGAGGTCACCCATCCCAGATTGCCTCTGGCTCGAGCGTGCTTAACTGTGGAGTTTTCCCCACATTCAAGCCCACTTAGCTTGCTATCCCATTTGCAAAACCCTAGCAAGTATTGTGCCTCATGAACCATTCAAGTAGAGATCCCTTCACATTGACACGGACACTCTTATGGTATTGTTGTGCCCAATGATGCCAAAACTAATGCTATTGCAGATCCTTTACATAGGCTAAGGGGTGGGGGTGCTAAACAAATCTCCAATTAATATTTTTTTGTATGGAGATGACTATTACTTTTACAAATTTCCATATCTTATGTATATCATACTCTTAATGTAATTATTGAAATTGCAACTATTAATATTGTATTTTATAATGTCACAATCATTATTGTGGGAAATTAAGAAGAGATAGACTTATGAGTAAAGATCCATAGTTCAAATTATCAACACATTTAAAGCATTTTTTAATAATGAAAATAGCATATTTTATCTCTCTCCATAATGAAAATATAGAGTAAATATTTTAAATGATAAGTAGTTTTTTTTCCTCTAATATTTATATTTAGACTAAAATTCATATTAATATCTTTATAGAAATTTAATGCATGTAATACATAGCTCAATATGGAATTGAAGAAGAGATGTTGTCATGTCCTTTTTATTGGGTCAGCCAAGTATGAGGTAGATGTAAGCGTAAATGTTTAACATTTAACAAATTTAATCTAATATCAATGTTGGTCCTAATTAAAAATAGATATAATTACTATGCATAAACAAAATATAAATTCAACATTGGTTTTAAGCGAAGTGGAATTGGTTTCATTGGAGAAGTGGAATTATGTGTGTGAGAAAGGGTGAGAATTTTAAAGTAAAATAGTTAATTTATCGTTGGTTGACTCTAGATTTTGAATATATATATATATATATATATATATATATATATATATATATATATATATATATATATTATTGGGTTGAGAGATGCAACCCAAAATGCTAGAGATGTGTCAAGTTAACGTAAATATTTTTACTGGGCAAAAATAAAAATAAAATATGGTAGAGATGTATAACTTAATATAATGAAAATATAATAAAAATAACAAAACAAAAATAACCCTATAAAAATTAATAATAAGAAAATAAGAAAAATCAAAATGACCCATGATATTCATGTGGAATATAACCTATTTAAGGGGGCAATTAAACTAGCCTAGATTCATCTTAGTTTGATGTTATATTTAGATACATAATTAACTATAGAAAATGATGGTGTGGAATCCATGTAGCATGTAAAAGTAAAATGTTTTTATGGATATGTTCGTGCTTGTATTTTTGTATGTTTTGTTTCTGTCATTGAATGGATGGATACAAAATATGTATATATGCCTAGAAACTTTAGAGCTTTCTGGAGGCTATTGGGTGGTTTATTGGGTGGTTCAGGAAGGTGTTTTTAAGAAGTAAAACAGGTTTGCGGAAAGTACATAACAATAGTTGCTTCTTCATTATAATGAATTCTTTGATAATCATTTTAATATATATATGTAATATATTTTCTTAATTTATGTGTAATAATGTGCTATAGAAATAAGATTAACTATGAAAGTGAGTTGGGGTGAGGGGTGGATGTGGGAGTAATATTAGGTAAAATGTAATTATTACATTTTATCTTATATTTATGCCTACCTTCATCCACTTTTTATAGTTTGCGAAAAATATTGGGTAAAATATAATTAAAATTATTATATTTTACCCAATATTTCCCCCCAATTCGTGTACTTTTTATTGTAAAAGTAAACAAACGTGACTATAAAATTTCGGAGGGATTGGGTGGGAGTAGTAATAAATATTCTGTAATTTTTTTCTTTATATTTGAGGTTCATACGTAAAATTAACTCTAATGTAAACATTTGATCCTAGTGGGGTAGAGAAGTTGTAATGTTTAAAATTTTGACTCTATTAAAATAAAATTACTAAAATAAAATAAAAAACATAAAATTAATAATTATAATTATAATTATAATTAATAATTAATAATAAAACCAGCTTAGATCCATCTTAACTCCTATCTACCAAGTGCCTAGAGGGATCAAATTTCTTGAGATGCAAACCTTTTTAAAACTAAAAAGAAATTTGATCCCTTTGGGAGCTTGGTAGATCCTGAGTTAAGATGGATCTAAGCTCATGTAAACATTTTGATTTGGTTAAATAACATAAAAATAAAATAATAATATTGATAATTATAATTATTAATTAAAAATATTTTTACTTCATAAAATTATATTAAAAATAAAATAAGTAATTATAATTAATAATTAAATCGACCTACATTTATCTTACTCTGTACCCACCCAGTGTGAAAATGATTAAATTTTAACTTAGTAAAAATAAAATAAAAATTATAAAAATCTTATAAAAATAAAAGTGACAGGGTATTGAGCGAAGTATTGAGAGCCTATGATATTCATGTGGAATATAACCTATTTAAAAAAGGAAATTAAACCAAGGTGAACCTGTATGACCTTTACCTACCCTTGCAACTGGCTTTTGGTAGGCTTACTGCATGGGAGTTCTCAACATTATTCTTGAACTCAGATGGGAGAAACCTCATTCTTCATAAGGACCCAATCAAGACTATACAAGGACCACACTTACTAAATATGGAATGATGCAAAATCCAACTACAATTACTCAACTATGGCTAACTTGCCTATGCAAATTCACACTTCAATTCTAATATCAAACTCAATTTAACTGAACTCATCTGTCCATGCATTGCATGTATACAAGAGTAATTTACTATTTCTAACATTCCCCCTTAATTACGACTGTATGACTCAAAATAACTCAAACATGACTCAATTATGCCTGTTAGGCTTACAATAAAAAAATGTCTCAATTATAACTTAAATATGCATGTTGTTCTAAGTCTCAGTTAGGCTTACAATCAACAATTGACTCAAATGTTGACATTATGGCCTTCATAGTTGTAGTTGGTTCGTGTTGGCATTAATGTCAACCTTATGATGGTCTAAATGATGCATTGATGTCAACTTGGTTCAAAGAGCATAGCCTTGTTGACATTGATGACAACCATGAGATGGCCTAGTTCATCAGTTGATGTCCTAATCTCCTTTGGCCTATTTTCAGGAGTGCTACAAAGTTGTGTAGAGGTGTTACAGGTTGTGCAGGTGTCTGTGGAAGAGTAGAGGACTTGTTGGCACTAATGTCAACCCTTGAATTTCTGGCATTTAGGTCAACTTGGTGGTTGTTAACACCAGAAAATCATACACATGTTGGCACAATCCAAAAGACACTAAAAGATGTCCAGCAAAATGCACAAGTGAACATTTTCTAGCTAAATACATCATGAAGTTTAAAGAATTAAATTTCTCTTAAGGTCCAAAGTTTATAAAGTTAAAAACAATTGATGTCACATGACTATTTCTTCGATAAATGTGTGCGCGTGAAATATCCTTCAAAAGTTGCGCAGTTGAAGAAAAGGATGACTTAATGATTTGGGACCACTCCACACACTTGAGTCTGATTCTCTGACATGAGCTCAATCCAATACAACCAAATTCAAGTCACCCTGAAGATATGCAACCCTCAATGGAATCATCTTGTCCTACTCATGTGTCATTATCATGCATGAACCAAGAGGGGGAATATGGATTCAAAAAATTCTATATAAACAGGCCATGGGAGAGCCAAAATATGAGACATTGTTATGCTGGCCAAATTTCTATTAGAGAAAACCACCATTCCATTGTTGAAGCCAAATAAGGGAAGAGCACTAGCATGTTTTCCATATTTCTTCTAAGCAATCCATCATCCTAGTGAGAAAAGAGGAATCCACCATTTGGGAGTCTTCATACTTCTTTGAGAGAGAGGAGAAACTTGTAAAGAGATTGAGGAAAAGAAACCCCCCTTTTGAGGATTTTTTAGCACAATAGCTCAAAGAATTCTCTTCAAGTGTCTAAGATTCATCTATTGTATTCAACCTCTACTATCAACATTCACTAAAGGGAGATTTTTCCATTATTTTGTTGACTTGTTACTCCATTGAGCATTGTTTGTGTATTTACCTCTTTGTTTAGTTTATGTTTATGTAGGCACTATTTCCGTTGTTTATAATGTTATGTTTATTTAAGTCTGTCCACTAACAACACCAATTATGGTTGTGATCCTTTGTAGGGAACAATCAACTGCTAAGGAGGTGCCTTTTGGTACACCATTTCCACAAAGACACTACCACATGAATGACGACCATACCATCTGATTTTAATTAATCTAAAGATTGTTTTTGCAGAACCTTCTCTCTACACAACCATCCTACAAGGAGCTAAACACCTCTCTGGAATTCTTACAAACCTTAGGGACCTATTCTGAGCCCACATAAGTGAAAATTTCTTTTTCTTTCTCGCCCGGGTGGCTTTTTCTCTGACAGATGGGAGCATGTGTTTGTGTGCGGTTAAACTCGTTCGGTCACGAGAAAACAAAAAAGGAGCCTTGTATTTTATCATTTCTCAGGTGATTGGCAGCCTTTAGTGAATTTCCTTCACCTCTGCATTCTGTATTTTTTGTTTAATATGCCTGGTTGCTTTACTAACCTCAATTGGTGGAGCAATTAGAGTAGTTTTCATTTTGTATTTGCAATACACACATAGCTTAATTAGGGAGAAAAGTAAGTGGCCAAATTCCACATATGTTTTTTCAAACTATTTTGGTAAAATTTCCTACAAATCACATAGCTTAACTAGTAAAGAAGTAAGTGGCCCATCATCCACAAATCTTACTACTAACCAAAGCTTTTATTTCTTCATTTTTGGTACTAGCAGAAAATGTTATTAGAGAAAGTAAGTAATCTCTGCTTCCCTTACGTCTCTTAGGTGAACTCAAGCTTGCATATGAAAACTTTCTTAAAATCATTTTGAATTTCCATCTCCCTTGTTAAACTCCACATAGTTTAATAGGAAAAGAGTAAGTGGTCCATCATCCACAATATATTTCTTTTTCAATGCAAGGAATAATCAAACACCTAGTGTAATTAGAAGGATATGATCACCAGATATCCACATCTTATCACAATTTGTATGCTCACTTGCATCACACACTAAGTTTCCATACACTTTGTACTCAAGGACATCCAGTTTCCAGGAGCTTTGGTACCTAGTCTGTTTTGACTTACAAAATCACTCCATAAGTGAATTAAGACTCCTTAAAAACAACCATAACTTGAACCAACTTAGTTTCCCCATAAGGGCCACCAATTTTTTTTTTAGTTCAGGTTAGGACCATTAGGGGTGGGCATCCCATAAGCCGCCATGGTCATGTTACACCTTTTGAAACATATTTTTTTACTTTCTAGGGAGCTTAAAATCCTTCTATCATCCCATAGAAAAGAATACTCGAGCATGGCAAAGACCCATTTCAGAGGGGGTTCGACTTAGGTCTAGTGCATGTGATATTCTTTGGGGCCACCTGACCCATCTAGAGCTCGGTACTAGTAACTGACTACCAAGAAGCTAAATAATCGAATGCTCATGTGGGATGAAGGTACTTTAGTAGCCAAAATCTAGGGCATCCTTTCCCTATAGGTGACAGTGTAGGCAACACTTGAGACTCATTACCATTACCTTCGTCGATTCTTTTGCTACTGGAAGGAGTCGCTAGTTCTTTTGGGACGTTGCTCCAGGACCCATTAGAAGAAGTCTTCACAAGGACCAATTACTTTGAGAGTGGTAAGGATGATTAGGTATACATAGGATCTTTTGTCATACGCAACAAACAAAAAACATTTTTCTTGTTTGCTTGATCACATAGCTTAATTGTAAAAGGAAAATAACCATTTATATTTTCACTTTCTTTTATGTATGTGATCTTAGTGTATGGATACTTGTCTCCTTCCCTCACCATAGAAAAAGTAGCACACACTCTAATCAACACCACAGGGGACCCCACAACTCCCCATCAATCTAGATGTTTTTTAAACCTCTCCCGTTACTGAGAGGTGTGCCAGGACTCCCACCATTTAGGCATAGAGGACGTCACAAAACCACCATTATTGGATCTTCCTTTATTGGTGCATCTTTGCTCGGGACCCTTCCCTGTCAATGTACACTCCTCACCACCCTAGAAGGGTCCCCACGTGCTACCCCTTTGGGGAGCCCACACACCACTCCTCTGGATAGTTCGTGAGACACCCATCAAGGTAGTTCTCTTGGAACTTCCCCACATAGGACCCCTTTACATATAGCTTTCCAAAATCGTTTCATGATGGCAGTAAACTTGTAGATCCCATTTTTAGCTTCATTAAACCTATCGAATTTAAGCAAGCTAACTAATGAACTGATCGCCCATGGCTAGAATTGGCTAGCTATGCTCCCAATCTCCCTTTGGACATTCCAATGTTCGAAGGGAAACAAGGTGAAGACCCAGGAAACCATTTCATGACTTTTCACCTGTGGTGTTCGTCTAATAGTATCACTGACAATACTATTACATTACGACTATTTCAACACACCCTGACTGGGCCTGCAATGAAACAGTACGTCGACCAGCCTTCTGCATCCCTTAGAAACTTTAGCTCACTAGCTACCACTTTCCTCATCTTCTTCCAGCTCCCAGACTGCCATGTTTCAGGTATGGAACTCCTCACCCTCTTAAAACAAACACCCACTACCCACATCCTCGATCATATACATGAATGGCGAAAACGTCGTAGCCTGTGCAAAACCTAGTGTGAAGATAAAGTTCTCTTAGACTTATTCTTGAGGTCTCGCATGTCTGAAATCTCTAAGGACGTGGCAAATTAAACTTCGCAGATTGAGGAAGAATCCATTAGTAAAGCTCAATAGTTGGAGCTTATTTACACCCAGTTCGAGTACATTTATCATGTTCTTCGAGACGCCCTGCACCTGTAAACTTATAAAGAGATCCCAGGCACATCCAGTGTTTCTAATGGATTAATTGGGTCCATAACACAAAATCAACACAACAAGAACTACCAATACCTTGGATAATTGTTCAATGGCCAAGAATTTGATGCTACGCAAAACGCACCACTATTGCAACATACATGATACTATCTCGGTCAACCTATGCCTATGCACAATACGGTCAATAGGGTTAACACATATCAACCCCCTCAGGGGGGTTCATGTCCTCCCCCACAAGGAAATCGATACTCCTCTAGGTATAAAAACATAACGTCTTCCCAAAATCCATACATTAATCAGGGAAAAGGAAACTAGTATTCGCCTTTCCCCGCACAACAACAGAATAACCCACCAATGCAAAATAATGCAAGGGTGAATCTAGTGCAATCTTCTCTTGCTTAACAACAACAGTCAGAGGAACAATTTAATCCATCTAATCCTCTGAATGTTGCTAATAAAAATCCAAAAAGTAAGCCAAAGGGAGAACTCGAACAGGGGGCAGCAACCAACAACAACCCATACGGGCACCGGGAAGGGGCAACCTCAACCGGAATCAAAACCAAGGATTGACCAACAATAACCCATAGAAACTAGGCAAGAACACAAGTCTATAGACTAATAATTCTTATGCTATCTGTGTCATTATACCCACCATTGTCCTCAAATTCTTGACTTAAAAAGGATAAAAGACAGTAGGGGGCAAGGAGGTCAACAAACGATAGTAATGCAGGACCCCTTCCCTCATCAAGGGGTGTTTAACACTCAACAACAAGCACCCCACTCTCATCCATTTGGAGGGAACCCCCATAACAATCCTAATTCTAACAGAAGAATACATCATCCCGCCAATACAAAATCAAAGTTATGAAGCTCCCCCAGAGCCCAATTTGTCCACCTCGATTATAGAAATACCTACAGGGTCATTGACCATTCCTTGACCCTCTGTAGAATCTATGCCTAAAATTGTCAAAGGACCTTTACAGCACACGAGACATTGCTCAAAATATGCTCATAGCTACTGCATAGTCGACGACTTAGCACAATCACCCTCATCCATGTCAGCATTAGAAGTCTTGCAAACATGTCCAACCCAACGGAAAGCCTTACTTTCCACTGTAGGCACAATCGACCCATCCGATTCTCGCTAATGGTCTTCAACTTGGATAAAGCTACTCCATGGCTACCATCAACCATTTCTTTCCAAATTCCAGTCTCAGTCCAAAACATTAACATTCATCATTGCATCATCAACGAAGGGGCCTCCACATGTATCATGTCCAAATCCATTTTGCAGAAACTAGTATCCCCTAAACTCAAGCCTTTTGACATTACGCTTAGAGAACATGATGGGCACCCTTCTGCCCCCATTAGTCCCCTAGCGTGCTAGTTAAGTTGGCTGGAAAAATTATGTTAATATACATCAAAGTACTAAATGCCTAGTTGGATTACAACATCCTACTAGGTTGAAGCTACATGTACGAGATGCTAACAGTCGCCTCATCGGTGTTCAGAATAATGATGTTCCCCCACGATGGAAAAATCATTACTATCGATCAACTCACATACTATGAGAAGGAAACCTTACCCACACTTGACGGTGTGTTACCCTTAGTCTCATCTTCTCACGAGTTGATCACTACTTACACTGAGCTCAACCCTGGCTAGTTTAAGCCATCAACACTCCTAGGGACATTCCTAGGAGACCCTCCAGTGCTACAAGAACTTTCCCCAAACACCGGAGCATCAGTGTGCATGATGACCTCATCAAACACCACCCAAACTTAGGAACCAGTTCTAGACACCATGCACTTTGCAACTGTTGATTCCATGTCCCTACCTCACACCATTATGCAAACACCCTTTTCGTACCCCCCACTCGGCTTTGTCTCGCACCAAGTCATGGAAACCCTTACATTACCAAATATGGCTCTCGCGATACCAGTCTGGTATTTGGTCCCAATGACTAGTCGATTGATCCAGGACATGTCTCGGTAGGTAATATCCCTGTGCCTCCATCTTAGGAAACCATCCCTAGTCAAAAATTTCCTGCACTGACACCAGTCGGGGCCGGCAAGAAGGCCAAACAAAATGGTAAAAGAGGGGAAACCTCAAACTCCTCCAGGGCCCTACAACCCTATGTGTTATGTGAAGAATTTGGGCACCCAACTCACATATGCCCTAAGTTAGATGAGTTGAAAACCCTTATGCATGCTTCCAAAACATCAATAACCTCAACTCCACCAAAAGGAGCAAAGGTTATGCCTTTACATAATAAATAATTACACACCAATCATGCATGCACTATATGTGAAAAACATGGGCAATACACATCATTGTCCTGATATCCCTTGATACTGAGAGACATTAAGCACACTCATTCAAACCAATATTAATGAACCAATAGTACCAGCCAAACCCCAAGTAGACGATGGATGCAAAAACATCTTCTACATTCAAGAGGAACCCACTTCATGCTCTAAAAAACCCTCCCACAACACACAAAGGCAATGTGAACAACCAACCCCCTCCCTCACATTGCCATGTGCTCTATGCGATGACCCAACTCATCCGGTTAACCTCTACCCCGAGTTACGGAAATTTAACCAAAATTGCCTAATCACCTAGGTTCCTCAGAGACACAAACCTAGATGCTGACACCATACATGCACTATCTGTGTAGGAAACCATCATAAGAGAAGGTGCCTCCACCTCCCCATGTTCTGAAAATCATTGAGTTTCGTATGTCAATTCATGAAAAAACTATTATCTACCAGACTCTGATACCAAGCCCACAGAACCCATCTGCCCACCAGGGGAAAATGAACACCTAGACATCTTATATGTGTTTGAGGAAAAATGATAGCCCACAACAAAGTAGGGCCCCCGTCATTTCATCTCCCATCACCACCATCAATCCAAATTGGACAAAAAATGATCTAAAGCCACATGGCAAAGAAAATCACCCATCACATGCGCCCTATGTGATAAATCCAACCATTTGGTAAATGAATGCTGCAAATTGAGTAAGTTCAATGACATCTTTCGCTTAGTGGTCCAAATTCCACACAAGCATCTCTCCAACCAAGAGAAAATCACACGTTGTTATTGTCACATCTGCTCTCAATTCCACCACACAAGGAATTGTCAGTATCTTCCACGTTTTCGCGCAGCAAGAGCAGTGCTAAGGACAACCCATAAGGATAATCCATACAAGGAAGAGATGTATACCGCTTCAGGATATTCCATCTCGTGACATCAACATCCCATACTATGAGAAATATCACCTGGCATATAATCTACTTGGTTAGTTCCAGATCAGTATGTGGAATATGGACCAAAACGTCTTATAACACTAAAGTAGCCCCTACATCACACACATTTTCGGTAGAACAATCCTGTTACATAGTAATTTGTCACTGTCTTCACTCCAGTCCTTCTATTGTGTCATGTGTCCAAGTCAAACATGCTCATATTAGACAAATGCTCTCTCATGTTGCCAAATGACCCAATTTTCCTAAGTTATCTGTCTGAACGCGTCTGTTGGCCAAATAAATGTGCTGAAGGGCACTTCTAAACAGTCCAGACGCATTGGGACATGAAATCGAACCATCGCGGGAATCAGGTGTTTATTTGGCCAACAGACGTGATGAGGGAGATAACTTAGGAAAAGTGGGTCATTTGGCAACATCAGAGAGCATTTGTCTAATATGAGCATGTTTGACTTGGACACATGACACAGTAGAAGGACTGGAGTGAATACAGTGACAAATTACTGTGTAAAAAATCCCTATAGAATCATCAAGCACATAAAAAGAGGGTCAAAGCCTCATTAGATCGCAACATCACCCCTCAGACATTTACCGAGGGGGACTTCATCCTCTGCTACGATGTTTCCCAAGAAAAATTAGGACCAGGGAAGTTTGAAACCATGTATAAGGGCCCGTACATCATCAAACACTGCCTCCTCAAGGGGGCATACATATTGTTAGATCCTTAGGGTACTTTTCTAAAAATCCCGTCAATTATCTCTACCTCAAAAAATTTCACCCATAAAATTCTAGAGTAGACATATATGCAACATGACTTATTTTTTAGGATGATCATCCCATCATGGATTCACTCTAAATATCATTCTCTCATCATGTTTCAGCAGATGGATCCTCCACCATCTTATCATCACGGGTTTGATGACAACGCATCTCGATGGTCGCAAAATCTTGTTGTTGCAGCCTGGGCCATATACTCTCCTAACCGAACACCTCATCTCTTTAACGAACTTTGTATCGGGTTAGCCACCAACAATCAAGTAGAATATGACTCCATCATAGGCCTCTTGGCTGATGCCCACCACCTAAGTATCCATCACTTGCATGTATTCCTTGATTCCCATCTAGTTGTATCACAGTTAAACAAGACCTTTCAAGTACGTGATACACACCTTTTCCGGAAGTATCTGCATGCAAAAAGGTTAGCTTGACATTTTGATCATATCACATTTACACATATATCCAGAGATCATAATCACACAGTTGATCGCATCATTAATCAAATCCTAGATTGACATGCATCACATATGTATAACCATCAAGATATATAAAACCATCAACATAAGATACATCTCAAATAAATGCAGAAATAAATCAAAAAGTATAGATGCATGTGACATATCATGAGATCCGCCAAAAAATAATCTTGTATATATATCAAACAATATGTATGAGTACAAAATATACACATAATCCCTTGGCCCACGACCAGGATAAATAAGCCAAAAATATATAGGGGAGCATCGTAATAATGGGTGCTTGCCCTGGTACATACATAATATCATCAAAAATGTAGATTGTCAAGTCAATATAGGGCTCCCATGGACCAATATCTGCATCAGGAGCCAAAATCAGACCATTTGTATCCATCGCCATGGCTATACGATGCAAAAATGGTCGGTGCACTCGCTCTAGCGACATCATCGTCCCCGCAACGACATCTGCAAAACCTACCTAGCCATCAAGAGGAAATCCTCTAGTCAGGGCCTCCATCCTGCCCTAGGTGTCTATGTATCTCTGCAGCTTCGCCTATGCAACTTCCAATTGCGCCTTTGCCGGCTCAACATGCTCGTGCCTTCGCTTTGCATCCCTGCCTGTCACTGCATTGCTACCCTCTTAAGAGGTTCCACCAATCTCTAAGTGGTGCTGCTACGTCAGTTTCCCAGGCCTAACCTGAGGCCCAGCCGATGGCCTCACCACCCTTGGTCTCTTTGGTATGGGTGCATCCCCTGCGACACCCATATGCCTAGGATCGTGGCCTACCAAATAGCCCAGGGGTCGCCCTTGTGGCACCGCATCTGCAAGTAAACAAATATGGTATCAACATAATCATAAATAAAACATCATAGTGATACATGAAAACAAATATATGTATACGAATGCAGAAATCCAAATATACCTGCTAGTCCCCAGGAATCACCTAGAGGAAGCCCCATGTTTGGATCTCCCCAGAAGTCTACTCCATGATAGGGATACTCTTGAATAAACTGAGGATTAGAGTTAAATCAATCCTCTACAGTGGCGTTCCAATAACGTCCTGCCGCACCACCCCCAGCTCGCGGCATCACAAGTGCCCAATGGTGTATACGTGGGTCCTTGGTAGACCCTACCGGCACTACTAAGATCAAACACAGCATCACCACCCGCTCATACATGATACTGCAAAGTACATTCCGATAACAAAAACTCCTGAGTACCATGTTGCACCTGCGTCAACTAAGACAGAATCCCCTGATGTAATAATCAAGCCCAATAAAAAAAGTGCCTCGCCTGCAGCTACTGAAGAACTGCTATATGTGGCCCCGATGCTCTGTTGGGGGATGATGATCCCACCAAACTCACAATCATCTCCAGCGCCGCTCGCTCAGTAAGATCAAACATAGCCACAATCTTAATTCAACCCTCCTCATACAGGTCATGTCCACAGTGAGCGACACCCTCAGCCTCTGCCAATTAATGGATATCCACATGCCAAGCTGGAAGTGGATAGGACAAAGCCTCCCCACGAGGTAGCAGACCTGAAACAAAATAAATATTAGTATGAATCCATTTAGGAAGATTCGTTAAACGAATAACCATAAACTATCATTCCACGTCCTAACATCGAATAAAAAATCACAGGAACTTATCCTGCAACCTCAAAAGGGGGTTCTGAAGAAACTTCAGAAGCCCCCACGGAGCCAGAAACAGGCTAGTAGCTAGATCCCCCGCCACATCTGCAAGAAGCTGCTCCCAGTCTTTCTCGTCCAAATCATCCTTCCATCCATGATACCATGTGTCAATTATATAACCCCCTAAGATATCAAAAAGAGAGAAAAATAAAGATAAAACCCCTTTTCTCATAGTCACGCGCCTGTGAGCCCGACATACATGATATTGCACGTTTGTTTTCCCAAAAAGAGCACAAACATGCATCTGTTATGCCCCTAAGTCACGACGTCCAAGGCACTGAATACCACGCGCCTGTTTTTTAAATAGGCGCACGGTTTGCGCGTGTGTGTTTCACACAAATGTGTGACGATCATGCACTCCACTGGCCAATCCACGACGACCCTTAGTAGGGTTTCATTGCATAATTTCTCACCTTAGACGCACAAAATGCACGTCTGAGGATGCATTTTGCATGAAGTCATCGTATAAAACCCTTGGTTTTTCGCGGCAATCATGCGACTCCAAAAGAGTTTCCCACACATCCAAGAAAAGTCAAACTTAATAGGTCATACAAGAGACCCCTGCACGACCTGTCTACCCTATGACTACAAAAATGAGAAAGACTAAGGTACAATCCCTTACCTGGCACTCCCCGCGTGCATCCCTAGTGCTCTGACTAACTGCAACGGCAAGAAATGCTCCAAAACCTTGCTCTGACCTCTACAACTCAACAATGAAAATGAAGTGATATTTGGCCCCCTTAGCCCTATTTATCACCCTTTTCACCATTTTTTTGGAGTCCATTACAGAAGCCTGGGACATCCATTGAAAAAACCGGAAGAGACACATGGATCAGTACCACATCATCTTCATCATGGAACTCTCCGTTCTGGTAAATGACAAAACTCATTTTTTGGGCCCATCGCACACTCAGAAATTCATGTCAGGTACTCTAATTTTTTTTAATTCATAACATTCAATCAGTCACAGATTATATATGTTTTAAAACAGATTCTTTCACTTGGGGTATTGGTCGTGTATATTGCAGGTACATCACACACGATCCGCTTCGAGCAACACCCCGACAGACAAATAACAGAGCAAGTATCATTTTCCACTTAGCATGATAGGCTTCCTCCTAAGCGTTGCATATCCTGACATCATTCCTCCAAAATTCACCATAGGTGTTACACAGTAATTTGTCACCATTGGTCACCGTCCCTGTTACCCCTTTCCGTACTTTGGAGGACTCATTATGGGACCTGTGAGCAGTGACATAACTTAAAAACACTTGCAATATGTTCCCCTAAGAATGGACTTCATGTGTCCTGAAGACACCTCCTGCAAAATATCCCTGAAAAGTGCCCTTTTTTCCATCAGCGCAGGTCCACAGTGTACTACCCGCGCCAATGAAGGAGATCCTCAAAAGAAGGCGCGCCCATTGGTGCTCTGTCTTAGAGTAACACCCGCGCCAACCAAGTTTGGAAAAGATTTTTAACAAACGCGCACCCGGATGTTTTTTCCCTTCAAGTCATGAAGTCTTTTGAGGATAAAGCTAATCTTCTAGATGTTGAGATTCATCATCTATCCCTTACATCTATCCACAACAGCTTTTTGGAGATAATGCCAATCCATAATGGGTGTCTTGATGCATTGTATCTTCCTCCCCTTCTCCATCTATAAAAGTCTATCCTCATGCATTTGACAAGCTAGTTTTTGAGTAGTGGTGACAGTGCTAGTAGTGATAACGCTTGTCTTGAGTGATAGTAAGAGTCTTGGAGCATAGGGAGGTTATGCTGCCAGAAGTCTAAGCTGTGTATTCATAATCAAAGAGAGAGAAAGGTCTATTGCAAGACATATGTAGCTGCTCGCCCAGCCAGAGGAGAGATTCAACGTCAGAACTTTGGTTGTATTTTTCTCTGTTGATTATTCATTAATAAACGACTATCATTATGGTTCCGATCTTATTGTTCATTATGATAATGTTTGATCTATATCTTTTCTGACCGATATATAGTTGTATTTAGTGGATTTTATGCTTGTATTCGCTTCGTTCTTTGCATGTGCAGGTATCCATTCGCGAAGATCGTGAGGATCGTGACCTGCCAGAGCAAGGGAACAGGAGTATCAACTCGTCTACGACACTAGCGTTGGACTCTAGGTTGGTTCTCATACTCCACTTTCAATTTGCAACTAGGAACTTACATGGTAGCGTTGATTGATTGTTGCTAGACCCATTTTGGGCTAGTGGGATTGCCTATGTCCGCAGAGGGGATTTACCTCTCCAACAATTTTGCGACTCCACTGGGGGAGCTATTTGTTGTTTGATTCATAAACCTTGGACGGAGCCTGAAGTACGGCCAGGCAGCCTTCGAAAAGATATTGCTTTGCATTAGCGAAGTAGATCAACGCCACTTCAGTCAATCTCTGGTTTGGTTTACGAACCGAACAACTTGGAGTTTGTCTTGCATTTTGGTTTTCTCTTGCTTGCTTGCGTAAATACGTTTTCTGGGTTAGTTTTTAAGTTGTTTCTTGTTGTCTAATCTGTCTGAATACTGTCGACCAGACCCTGGACTGGTTGATTTATTTTTTAAGCCAGCAAACTTTATTAGCGCGTTTTTCTACCTGACAGTCGCGCCAGTTCGCGGAGGTTGCACAAAAGCAACTCGCGCTAATTCCTTAATAACGCGAGTTACAGGCTGACAATCGTGCCAATCCTGTGAACTTTGCCAGTTTGTTTGTTGGAAGCTTTTTAAACTCAGATTTCTCTCTTTTTACATCCTTTTCAGCTACTGGAGTGTGTCAGAACTCTGTTTGACTGGTTTTTTACCTTTATCCTTCGGGTGTTTGCCTTTTTCCATCGATCTTATATCCCAGCCCTAGAGCATCTAGTGGCTTTGTACATCGAGCCTTCCGTGGGAGTTTTTGGTTCTTTGATTGTCCAGTCAACTCTTTGGTTGTTTTCTGCACTTGTCTAGTGGTTGACAAAACCTTTTATTGTGTGCTTCGAGCAATCCACTTATTGATCGTTTGGATTTCACTTGACTTCGTTTTGGGCTTAGATCACATAGTTCATTGAGGTCTTTGTGAGGTTTTGACAGATTGTCTTGGTGTTTCAGACTTGGTTCTACTTGCATTGAGTGAAATTTGTCTGTTTACTTTTGTTATCATCTCTCGAAATTTGTTTAAATGCATTATGCCATTTAAAAAAAAAACAAATGATCTTTTTGCATTATATTAGTTAGCATTCTTCATTGTTATTGGCAATTAGTCACTTTTTAAGAAAAGAAAAAAAAAGTTTCATTTATTGCTATTAGTTGCATTAGGATCTTTGTTGATTGTTTGGTGATCATTTTGTTTGTTTGAAAATCTCAACTCTTCTGTAGTTAGCATTCATTGAACGGAATGATATATTTTGGCATATAGTTTGCATTTAGGAGATTATGAGAGATCACATACGGTAGGACCTAAAAACTGAAACTTAATCAAAGATCAACTGTAAAACGAACTGAATGAATCTAACAATGCATTGGAACTTAACGCATACATTCTAGAGGTCTAGGCTAGAGACGTGTTCCGGCGTCGTTAAACCTAGTCACTATTGTTTCACATTACGGTTGGGTGATTCCTCCTCTTGTGACTCGATAGTGGTTTAGCACGGATTTTTGCTCCCACGTACCATCGAGTATATGTGGAGACCCCACTAGGTTATCATCCTTTATCCACAGGAAGCCGTGTCTGCCGCCTTACAAGCCGTAATGCACTGAACACAGCATTCGGGAAGATTGAATGCCGTACGGGAAGTCCTTGGTTTTCATTTGATTGCCAAGGTGTATAAGCAGTTTTACGGATTGTTTGGTAAACCTTTTGCCTAGTTCTCCAGAGTAGTCACTTTTGATCCTTTTCAGACTCCTCAAAAGAAAAGGTGCCAGTGAGATTCTTGTCACTTCGTGCTCATTAAACATTCGAAGGAGACTAGAGTCACCTTTTTGTCCTTTTCTCGACTCTTAAAACATGAAAAGGTCAAGTTCAGTTCCTTTGTCTTAAAATTTATTCGGCCACGATACACATTTACCCGGTTAGATTTTGTTTGCGTTAGTTTGAGTAGGGTCTTGTCTCGTTAGATTCCCTAGGATTTTGTGAAGTTTCATCCTGGCAGAATTACCAATTTCGTCTTCCGAGATACCGGTTGTGAGTGAAACTCTTTCTGTTGTTCCGAGTATACAACCGATTAGTTCTCGTGCTCCAGGCGACGAGACTTACGAGTTTCATTGGAACCCTGTTTGGGAACCTTCTGAGGACGGTATCCCTTTTTGGGAATACACTTCTCCTCGTGTTCCAGCCCCACCATTTTCTTCCGACATGGAGGACTTATCCCCTACTTCGACTGACGAATCCGTTGCGACGAGCGGTGAAATTCCCACCGCAACGGAATCTACGCTTGTTAGTAGCACTCCTACTACTGGGAGACTACCTCCAGGCTATAAAGCAATAAGCAATGTTATGTCTTCTGGAACTCCCTTCACGAGTTCCATTTGGTCACAACTCACTTTTTCCACCACGAAACCTTTCACTCCACAAAGTCGCAGTACGTCTGTTACCTCAACCACAACCGCTCCAACGGTATGTGTGGCTTCTTCGACTCCTATTTTTAGTCGACCTTCGGCCTCTTTATTCGGAGTCTTCAATCCTACATGAAATGTCCCACCTGAAGGCGCATACGATCAGTATGTACCACATCTTGGTGGGCCTTTGTTGTCTCAACCGACTGTTGAGATTTCAGTTCTGCTGTCAATTGATTGGGGTCCCACCTCTTATCACGGTGGCCAAGCATCGTCTGCGTAATCCCAAGGACCACCTCATCAAGACCTACAAGGACAATCCTTTCAAGGAAACCCTTTCGGCTCTGGTGGTCCGTTTTTCACCTCTTATGCTCAACCTTCTGGTAACTCAGGTCAATCTTCTATACAACAAGCCCAACCTGGTATCCAGCAAGGTTTTCCTACTGGAAAAATTGGTCAATCATTTGTTAACCCAAACCAACCCAATGTCCAGTATGGTCCAATATCTGGACAAGCTGCTCAACCACCTGGTCAGCCCACCGCCCAGTATAATCAACCTTCTGGGCAAGTCGGTCAGCCTCAAACCCAATTAGGCCAACCAACTGCCCAGCCCACTCGGCCATCTGGTCCGTTAGGACAACCTTCAGTTGTGCAACAACAACTCCATTCCCAGCAGGTACAACCTTCTGGGCAGGTAGGCCAACTTCAATATCAACAAGGTCATCCTTCTGGCCAGATAGCCCAACCTATAGGACATCCTTCTGGCGTTGCTCAACCCGGTTTTTTGCCCCAAGCTGGACCCCAAACCCCATCCGGTCCTCAAATGCAAGTTGGAGTTCAATCCCAACCAGTCTATCAAACTCAGCCTGTTTCTCAAACTCAGTTTGGAGTCCAGCCACTGTATGGTTACCAGCAACCTCAAGGGCAACCTTTGTTTGCCCCATATCAAAATTATCAACAACTGCAGGCGAATCCTTATCAGAATTATCCGCAACCATATGGCGCTCCTGCAGGACCGTTTGGTAATCCATGGAACGCTGGGGGGCAGAACCCAAATCCCTACGGACAAAACCCTATGGGGCCAAATCCGTCCAGACCAAGCCCATGGGGGCAACCGCCAGTTACCGGATGTCTCCAAACTGACCAATGATCCTATTCTCCATAATCCATATTGGCCTCCGGTTCCAACGAAAATTCCCGGTGACTATCCAAAATTCGATGGTAAAGCTAATGAAGCTCCACAAGCTCATGTCATGACTTATCACCTGTGGTGTTCATCCAATTCATGGCTTGATGATTCGATTCGGCTTCGCCTTTTCAAAGGACTCTCACTGGTTCTGCAGCTAAGTGGTATATTGAGCTCAATCGCGGATCCTTTTAGGATTTCAACTCGTTGGCTATGGCATTCCTCACTCATTTTCAGTTGCCCATTCGATATGAAACGGGTACACACCTCCTGACATCCTTAAGACAGACAACGACCATGCATGTCTCTGATCACATTCATGAATGGAGACGACGTAGACGTATGATCAAATTTTGGATTCCCGACCAACTTCTTACCGATTGGTTTACGACTTCGTTCGTTCCTCCAATAGCTCGGGACATTGCCATGGGGGCATGTGTCACTAAAGAGCAAGCTATCGCGCGCGCTCAGTACCTTGACTTGGTTTATTCTCAGTCAGGTACATTGTATGATTATTTGCCTGACGCCCCGAGACCAAGAACATCCAAAGCCCCGCCAACACCAACTTTTGATGATATTATTGGTTCTGTTAATTGATCCTCGAAGAAGAATTCCACGAACCCTGGGAAGCAAAAATCAAATGCTTCAAACGAACATACTTCTTAGGTAACACCCACTTCGAATATTACTTCCGAGGTCAATGCCGTCCAGTCCACCACGGCAGACAAAGCCTCGAAAGGAAAGAAGAAAGGGAAAGCGAAGAATAAGCCAGATCAACCTAAACAAGACTCCCCTAAACCTCCGCCCGAGGAAGGTGCCAAGCGCAAACCCAAGTATCCTTGTCTTATCTGTGATGAAGATCACTATACCAAAGACTGCCCTAGGCGGTCCGAAGTTAGTCGTTTGTTGAAAGGCGCTCCCGGGACTCCTGCGGTGCTCAAAGAACCCTTTCCCTCACAACAAACTCAAATGGTGGCTGACCCCTCTCAACCTCCCTCTTCCTTCGGTTCTCAAGTGTTTATGGCTGGAACAATACCTGTCAATATCAGTACTCGAACAAAATATTATCTGTCATAAACCGGGAAAGAGCCTGAGGTCCCCTCTAGTGCTCCTCCGTTCAGTTCAGGCCCACTCCACATCGAGAGACCTAGTATGAGACGCCTATTCGACCCCCTCCAAAAGGAGTACTCCAGAAATCTTCTTACAACCCAAACACCCATGCTGCACAACACTACAATATCGTTGAGGACTTAGCTCAGACTCCATCGGCTATGTCCGCTTTAGAAGTTCTCCAGAGCTGCCCTTCTCAGAGGAAGTCCTTGCTATCCGCTATCGGTGGCATAGACCCGGCCGACTCGGATTTAATTACTTTTGACTTGGAACGCCATACGCAGAGACTGCCTCCCCAAATCGCATTCCTTATATAGGTTATTATTGATTCCAAAACGATTCATCGTACAGTCATTGATGAAGGTGCTTCTACTTGCATCATGTCTGTTGCCTGTTGGAAAGCTATTGGATCTCCGACACTGAGCCAGTCTCCCACAACCTTGGAAGCTTTTGATGGAAGAGCATCCCGTCCTTATGGTATACTCCAACGTTTTCCCATCTCTTTGGAAGGGAAGACGGTCGAAATGGAAGTTGAAGTTTTTGATGCTACTCTTACCTACAACCTGCTTCTCGGACATAGCTGGATATACGCGATGCAAGCTGTAGCTTCATCTTTGTTTCGTGTCATCCGTTTCCCTCATCAAGGGAAGATTGTTACTGTAGACCAGCTGTCATTCTTCGCTTCCTCTTCTGAGGGCAATATTCCTTTTGTGGAGCATACCTCCAGATCATCTGAGAGTCTGGGTCACAGGCTTTTCAAAGATTCCGCCCTGATGGGTGTTTTTCCGCTCCCACCTCCTAATGTCGCTTCCGTCAATATGATTACTACTTGTTCTGATCCGTGGATCCTCCCTCCCACCGACCAAGTAGATTCTTGGGGTGACCAGATGTCGTTGAGTCCTGCCGAGCTCAACTATGTCGAAATCATTGCTGCATCGGCTCCCTCTTCTGAACTTGCCCTTTTGAGCAAGGTTCTCCACTCGTTCGCTCCATCCTCAGGGCTTGTAGATGAGACTTCTTCGGATCCTTTAAAAGAAACATTCCCTTCCGACGAAGCCATTATTGAGACTATGTCTCTCGAGGAACCTCCTTGGCATGATTCTCACCATCGTTCCTCGTTTCTACCTGCCCATCAGGATATGCTTACTTCTTTCGAGCGGTTTTCTCCTTGTCTCCCATTTCAAATCCTTCAAACACTTATCCAAGTTTATCAAGTGTCCTCTGAAGGAAATATGGTGAACATTACGCAAACCCATCCGTTATAGACATTTTTGTGCCTTACATCTATAAGCATGAAATGTCCATAATTCAAGGGATCCAAAGTCCATTGAGATGTTGTTACAGCTCCTAAAGGAACAAGGTCAACCAATGACAGCTTCTCCCAGAAGTTCTCCACCAAAAACCACTCAGAAATAGTCAATTCAGGATCAATTCAGAGGCTCCACTAGCTGCCTGCGTTGAATGTCAAAGTCTGCACTGGCTAGGTGCACTGCAACGCAGGTAGAAGCACTACCAGGGTGCGCTGAGCGAGAAATGACAAATGGCAAGCTCATTCAACGAGGTGGAAAGACCCTGGAAGCTTCCAGAATCTTCTCCAATGACACTTGCCTCAATGAATTCGACTAGTGATGAGTAACAGGTTCTCAACCTCCAAGTGGAAGTAAGAACTGACAGAGAGAAGCCACAAGTCAAAACATGAGCTAACTCATCCTCTCTGCTCACATCTATATATGGATCTCTCACCCAGAGGTTCAAGGGGCTGGAATTTTGTATTTGCAGAGAATTTCTGTTGGTTTGAGATTGGGATTAGTACATTGGGTGATTTATGCTTTTTTGGAGGAGAGAAAGGGATTCCTTTGCTGGGAGGTAGATGCTGGATCAGGCCTCACTTGGTTGTATCTCCTCTTGAACTTTATTACTCTATCAATAAACTATTTGAGTTTCTCCTACATGCTGTGCACCAATGATGTTTTGTTATGCTTACATGTTTAGCTTAATCTGATCTTGAGCTTTTTATGAATGTATGTTTGTATCTTCTTGTAGTTTCTCCCTCTGGTGATCTTGCAGGAATTCATTGAAGCTGGGCCAGTGAGAGAGCTGGGAGCTGGGAGCTACTGAAGAGAGGAGCAATTGGATCAACAAACTAGCGAGAGACACAGGTTAGTTAGATCTTTTCTCCTCATTTGCATTTCATAAAGAAGAATACTCAATTAGTTTACCTTGTTTGTTGCTAAGGCACTATCACCTCTTAGAGTGGGATAGGGGCATTCCGAATTTGATACTTTTCCCAACAACAAATTGGCGACTCCGCTGGGGATCGTATCTTGTTGGTTTATTTGTGTTTCTATTCTTGTTCTTCTCATAAACTCAGGAGTGCCGAATCGAAGTGCATTTTCCATTTTCAAGTGCAAAGTAGAGATCTGCCACTCTAGTCCACTCACTGGGCCTGTTTTTATGATCTGAACAAACTGATCCACAAGTGCTCTAACAGCCCTTTGTGATAGATCTTAGTCCTCCTATAAATCATCCTCCTAATTGTACCTAATTGATAGCTTTTATCCAGCCAAAAACTGTAGATTTGACTGCAAACTGTAACCCAGAACCCAGAAACAACTCTCGTTTCTGCTTCAGCGCAGACTCTGTGAAGAGGTTCTGCATTTCAACGCAGGTCCCGTGAAGGCTACCTGCACTGAATGTCAAAACCTCTGTGTTGGGAGTGCGCTGATCAGTCTTTGCCTTGTGCAGCTGTGGTTCCCTGATTCCTTTTGCTTAGTTTCATCTTTGTTTTTTGCAGCCTGTTATCAGTCAGTGTACCTATCTGAAACCCCTTTTCTTTGCCTCAATTCCGCCTCAGTTGTATAAAGAAACTGTATTTGTTCTTTGTGTATTTGTTACATCATTTGCAGTTTCCCGTTACAAAAGTAAACTGGTCATACTGTCGCCCTTAGATCTAGACCTGTCATAAGTGTCGTTTTGATCTTAGGAGTAAGATTGTTTGTTGTTCACAGTTGATTGAGCATTTACTTTTGTCGTTTGGTTTGAATTTATGCATTTCTAGTGTCGAAACAAGTAAATCATAAAGTGTCGTAATCATCTTTTTGATTTTGGAAAAGGAACTTGTTTATGTTTTCACTTGAAATCGAATTCAAATTTGTACAACAGCTTTCTTTTTTGGCATCAATATTAAGAAAGCGAAAAGAAATACATCCATTTGTGCATTTGCATTTTGATAGTTTGCATGCTTTGATTTAGGGAAAAGTGCATTACAGTGTGCTCTATGCTCTTTGAGAAAAGTTTGTGTCTTTCTTTTCCCTTTGTAGCTAGGATTTTCATTGTTGAAAAGATATAAAAGCTTGCTTATCATCTTTAGACTGCATTTAGGAATTGTATCATACATCTCGTGGTGATCCAAAAAGGCAAACTTCTAAGAAAGATCAACCTAAAATAAATTGAATGAAATTAACAACGCTTTGTAACTTAACGCACAACATAGAGGTCTAGGCTAGATATGTGTTCCGGCGTCGTAAAGCCTGGTGACTATCGATCTCGCTGATGGTGGGTGATTCCTCCTGAGGGACGATAGCGCCAGTACGGATTGTGTTCCCATGTACCGTCGAGTATATATTGGGAGACCCCTATAGGCATAAAACCTTTATCCTTAGGAAGCCGTGTCGGCCGCCCTACTGATCGCAATGCACTGAACACAGCATTCAGGAAGATTGACCGCCCGTACCTTAAAAAGTATTCTGCGGTTTTGCGAAAAGTTTGGCACACCCTCTACCTAGAACTCCAGAGCAGTTCCTTTTGGCCTTTTTCAGACTCTATAACGGAAAAAGTCCATCGGAGCTTTTGTCACTTCGAGCTCGTTAAAACATCGAAGGAGACTAGAGTCATCTTTAACTTTTTCTCGACTCTTTAAAATTGAAAAAGCAAGTTGTGTCTAAAGCGTCGTTAAAATTTATTTTAAACGGAATAATAACCCCTTTTTCCTGCGTTGATCTTTTGGTTGAGAAAATGGAACCCACCAACCAAGGAATTCCCCTTGGTGGAAATCCTAGTCCTTTCTCCTCTTGGGGAGATGTTGGTGCGCCCCACATGGCCACATTGTCGCTTCCAGGACTGACAATTGGCTTGCCGGTCTGGCTCTTCTCAACCAATGTCATTCAGAACACCACTATTCCTGAACAGTCGAATCAACAGTTAGACTAGACCAGAGTTACCCACCAGCCTTCTACTTCATCTAATTCTTCTTCTCCTCCTTCCTCTTCGCTTGATGGAACTGGTAAAACAAAAAACCAAGTTCCTAAGGAGAAGAAGGAAAATAAGAAGAAAGGGAAGAAGAAGAAGGATCCAAAAGCGACTGGGGGCAAACAAATGTCGTCTAACAAAAATCCACACACAGCACTGACTAGGCCTAAATCGCCATGTGACATATGCAAGGGAGACCACTTCCACAGAGATTGTCCCTACATCCCTCGGATACTAAGGGACTGGTATCCCCGTTTGCACAATCCGGTGGCATCAACCTCTGATAGCCATGTTGAATGCATACCGTCAACTAGCGAAAGTGAAGTCCTTGGACAAAAAGGGAGAGCTAGATCTCCCTGTAGACTGTGCGAAGGCAATCATGCCATCCACCGTTGTCCCTTCTTAGACGAAGCGAAAAGAGTTTTGGATGATCGTCCTGTTTCACCGTTATGACTTCCTCCTGGATATAAAAAACTCTTGCCGAGTCCTTCGTTAGTTGAAAATCCAGCTAGCCCGCTCAAGTTGTCAGCTGAAGCGCTGGTCATTGAAGATGAACCAGCTGAATCCATACCCGATGAAAGTCAAAAGGTCGAGGTGACAGTTGACCTGGTCTTGCCTTCAGAAGATTTATCTTCGAATGATATAGTCACTGAAGAGGATAAAGATGACACCATCCAAATTCTCTTCATCAGCACAGACTCCGACGAGCACGGGGGCACTCCCCCCATTCCTTTATCGCAGGAAGGAAGTTCGTCAGAGCGATATCCGGCCGTTTACTCGGTCCCATTACCAAGCAACCTAGTTGTCTCCTTCGACTGGAACCAACTAGGCAGACCCCGTTTGCCAGCAAGCATACCATTTAGAATTATCGTCCAAATATATAGAACGGTCATGGCTGGCACCATCATTGATGAAGGGGCATCTGTGAGTATCCTTTCCTCTATTTCTTGGAAAGCGCTTGGTTCGCCAGCACTTTTGCCTGAAATGAGAAATCTGACGGGCTTTGATAAAGGAACCAGTCGACCTTTAGGGATCCTCCCCAATGTGCCCATAACATTGAGAGGGAAGACCATTCAAATGAACGTGATGGTCGTTCAAGGACCCTTGGATTATAACCTACTCCTTGGATGAGACTATATATATTGCATGGGAGCTATTGTCTCCTCACTCTTTAGAGTAATATGTTTTCCGCATGAAGGAAGAGTGGTCAAGCTCGTGGACCAGCTTTCATTTCCCGGAACACGCATCGCAAATAGTCATATACCATCCCTAAATGGTCTCTTTACGCAAGAAATGTCTTAACCCACGGTCCATCCTCCTGATGAGCGCGAGTGATTCGGAAGGATATGACTGGAACCTAGGGGGCATGCGTCCTGGTCTGCTTCGGCAGGAAAACTTTGGGTATAGGGTAGGTTTCCGCGGGAGAATATGACTAGTCCGTACCCCGTCCGTGGTTGGAAGTGGGATTGTTCTGGAATAAGATTCTTTTGTCAAAGTTATGTGAGTTGGCGGGCATCGTCGCTCACCTTTGTTTATCTCGGTAGACATCGCCGAAGAAGTGTTTTTTTTGAAAGATTAACAGAACAATCTTTGGGTAACCTGAAAGAGGTAGGCCTCTCTCGGTAAAACAATTTTTTTGGCGGAAGTGAAGTAGAGGTAACCTTGAAACTCTGTTTTATACCTGGGGGCATGCAAACCTTTTAGAGTGCAAGCAAAGAGCGGTTATTTATCTGTTTTTGGGATTAGCCGTTTCCTAACTTGCATAAAGAAAGGATGTGGGGAAAAATCTAAATGTTGCTGTTTTATATGAGACTTTCTTATCATATGACTGGATAATCGAGCAGTTTTAGCACATAGTTGATGCTCGTTAAAAAATAAACATAAGATCGAGCAGTTTTAGCACATAGTTGATGCTCGTTAAAAAATAAACATAAGACTGAGCAGTGTTTTTCCGCGTTTAAGCTCGTTAGAAAATGAACTACCCTCCGGTAAATAACCACCGTGAATGTAACATTATCAGCCATTAAAGCCTTGGTCGTGTTTGCACCGTCACCTCCACTTTTCCATTGGCCGATCATTCACCTCCATATGATTGTTTACCCATTTTGAGGAACAGCTGCGAAGAGTGATTTCACTAGCCATCCTTGTGACACTGCCGTGATTGGAAAATTCCAACCCGTACCTGGAATCAGTTGCTAACCCGTTTTATCACTCGTTCCTCAAGAGACGAGTCTTCTTTAAGCTCTTTTCATCTGACTCGTAAAATATGAAAAGATTGTCGAGTTTTGACCTTCCAGCTCATTAAAGCGACCAGAAGTGCTATCCCTCCTCTAGATTTTAATCTTTTTGGACCCGAGGGATTATTGCACAAAAAGATCGAGCGCTTGTTTTGTTCGGCTCGTTAAAACTATCGAAAATTCATCCCTTCTGTATTGTTTTATACTTTTTCGGACTTAAGGGATTAGATGACGAAAAAGGACTTTCGGAGTTGACCTTACGTACCTTTTCAGACTCTCTAAAAATGAAAAGGACCGAGTTATCTTTGTCATTAGACTCGTTAAAAACATTAAATAGCGACAAACTTGTCTTTAGACGAGAACGAGTTTCACTATCGCTAGGCTCGTTAAAACATAGCGATGGGTTTGCCCGAAGGGAAAATTATAGAACAAGCATATGTTATCCTCCTCAAGCTTGACAAAAATAAAGAGGTACTGGTCAGCAATGACTGGGGAAAAATTGGGAATAAAATCAAAGAACTTTATTGGTAGCAAGTCGCTCTTGAACATGACACTTCCACTCCGTGCCTGAGTCGGGTTGGGTTGTTTCATTCACCGGTCACATCGCCATGGTCTCGCCATACCATCCACCTTTGGGGTAAATGCTACCAATCCATCACACAAGTGTCGTCGAAATGTTCAAGAGAAGTCATCCAGAGAAGTCAACCGTGTCCCATCCACTACCATACATTATCCTTCATCCTTTCATGACCGCCACCCTGAACCATATATCATCAGATCGTTTTCACCTCCATCAAAATCATTTGCTCCGTTCCGTGTCACTGATGTGGGATACATTAAGGCCCTCCTTTGACGGATCGATTCTTGTCGACATCAGCTCATTATCCAAGAAGTTGATCTAGGAACAACCCCTTCAGTACTTTGAAGCTTGCATGCCTCAAAGGCAAGCTTCTCACTTCCGGTGATAGGTATACATCAATGACCTTCGACCGAAAGATTTTGCGTGGTGTTCGACGCCAAGTCCTTTATTCACACCACGTGAATTGTACTACAGTACCTTGAGGGTCATTATCATTATCGGTGATTCCTCTCGCGCTTGTTAACGGTTTACATCATTGACCGGTAATCAAGCGATGTCTTTCCATGTTCGACTTCAGAACATTTCTCACATGGATCGACTTGTACTTAGAGTGAAGATCGAACAAGTTTGAAGACGCCGGATCTAGTTTCATCCATCCGGGTTGCGATATATATTTAGGAAAAATAAAGACATTGACATGTACAGCATTGCAACGCAGACAATCATCCTACCAAAGGATGATGATTTCAGCAGGATCATCAGTCTATCATCGGACAATTGTTTGTCCTATGTACATAAAAATGAATTTATAAAGCTGAGCATGGGAATGCCCGCCTTAGCTAGATCATGAAAGAAGTATGAAAAATAATGTACTGTATTGTATCTTATTACAGGTCGCCTCCCAGCATTGGAAGAACTTCAGATCCTCCTAATAAAGCATTTCACCCGATAAACGGCCTCATACTTTAGGGGGCAACTGTTATAGACATTTTTGTGCCTTACAGCTATAAGCATGAAATGTCCATAATTCAAGGGATCCAAAGTCCATTGAGATGTTGTTACAGCTCCTAAAGGAACAAGGTCAACCAATGACAGCTTCTCCCAGAAGTTCTCCACCAAAAACCACTCAGAAATAGTCAATTCAGGATCAATTCAGAGGCTCCACTAGCTGCCTGTGTTGAATGTCAAAGTCTGCACTGGCTAGGTGCACTGCATCGCAGGTAGAAGCACTACCAGGGTGCGCTGAGCGGGAAATGACAAATGGCAAGCTCATTCAACGAGGTGGAAAGACCCTGGAAGCTTCCAGAATCTTCTCCAATGACACTTGCCTCAATGAATTCGACTAGTGATGAGTAAGAGGTTCTTAACCTCCAAGTGGAAGCAAGAACTGACAGAGAGAAGCCACAAGTCAAAACATGAGCTGACTCATCCTCTTTGCTCACATCTATATATGGATCTCTCACCCAGAGGTTCAAGGGGCTGGAATTTTGTGTTTGCAGAGAATTGCTGTTGGTTTGAGATTGGGATTAGTACATTGGGTGATTTATGCTTTGTTGGAGGAGAGAAAGGGATTCCTTTGCTGGGAGGTAGATGCTGGATCGGGCTTCACTTGGTTGTATCTCCTCTTGAACTTTATTACTCTATCAATAAACTATTTGAGTTTCTCCTACATGCTGTGTACCAATGATGTTTTGTTATGCTTACATGTTTAGCTTAATCTTATCTTGAGCTTTTTATGAATGTATGTTTGTATCTTCTTGTAGTTTCTCTCTCTAGTGATCTTGCAGGAATTCATTGAAGCTGGGCCGGTGAGAGAGCTGGGAGCTGGGAGCTACTGAAGAGAGGAGCAATTGGATCAACAAACTAGCGAGAGACACAGGTTAGTTAGATCTTTTCTCCTCATTTGCATTTCATAAAGAAGAATACTCAATTAGTTTACCTTGTTTGTTGCTAAGGCACTATCACCTCTTAGAGTGGGATAGGGGCATTCCAAATTGGATACTTTTCCCAACAACACCAGCCCATCGACATCTCTGTGAAACCAGGGATTGTCGAACATCTTCACATTGGAGTCACTTGTACTTCGGAGGAAATTCAACTTTATTCCAATCTTTTTCGCGAATTTCGTGACGTCTTTGCATGGTCCTACGAAGAAATGCCCGGCATTGATCCCAGCATAGTGGTGCATGAGATAATCACGTACCCAGGTGCTAAGCCTGTTCGTCAACGTTTACGCCCTGTACACCCCAGAAAGGCTGCAGCTATTAAGGCCGAAGTGGAGAAGCTTCTTAAAGCTAGTTTTATTTATCCTATCCCGCTCATAGATTGGGTTTCCAATATCGTACCTTTGAATAAAAAACAAGGTACAATCCGTGTTTGTGTCGATTATCGTGATATTAATCAGGCCTGTCCTAAAGATAATTTCCCCACACCATTCATTGATCAAATTATTGACGAGTGTGCCAGAAGCGAAATGTACTCTTTTATGGACGGTTTTTCTGGATATAACCAGATCAATATTGCTCCCGCTGATCAACACAAGACCACCTTTATCTATCCATGGGGCACTTTTGCCTATAAGAAGCTCCCTTTCGGTCTCAAAAATGCCGGGGCTACCTTCCAACGTGCAATGTCCTATGCTTTTCATGACATTCGACACATTGTACAACCATACCTGGATGATCTTCCCGCTCATTCAGCCAAACGTCAGGACCACCCTACTCACCTTCGCGAGATCTTTCTTCACTGTCGACACTACCGAATTAGACTCAATCCTCACAAATGTGTCTTCTACGTTGAATCCGGCCAAATTCTCGGGTTTGTTGTCTCCCGAGAGGGCATCCCTTTGGATCCCCTTAAAGTCGAGGCTATAGTGAATCTTCCTCCCCCTGCTTCTTTACAGCAATTGCAAAGCTTGCAGGGTAAAGCAAATTTTCTACGACGTTTCGTTCCAAACTATGCCGAGGTGGCCAAAGGTTTCACACGATTACTAAAGCGAGATGTCCCTTTTCATTGGGATACCATGGCTCAGGAATCTTTTGAGCGTCTCAAGGGTCTCCTTGTTTCTGCTCCATTGCTCCGTCCTCCGAACTATCATCGTGACTACACTCTGTATTTGGCCGCCGCCGACACCACTATCGGCATGGTTCTCGTTCAAGCTAACGATGATGGCACTGAGCATGTTATATATTATCTCAGCCGCAATCTTTTAGATATAGAAACTCGATATGCTTATGTCGAGAAGTTGGCTTTGGCCATCGTTTGTGCTGTCCAACGCTTCCGTCATTATATTCTGCTGCGCACTACTACCGTGATTTCTGATTGCAACCCCATGACGTATATTTTGTCACGCCAGTTGCTGGGGGGCAAGTAATCAAATTGGATTGTCATCCTCCAAGAGTTCGACTTGGAATTTACCACTGCCAAGTCCAAGAAATCCCTTGTCTTTGCTAAGTTAATTTGCTCTTTGCCATCTTCTTCCCCGCCCTCTCACACAGAGGATCAAATTCCGGATGAGACTTTATTTCTCATCAGCACCCTCGACCCCTGGTACGGGGATATCATTATATATCTGCAGACGTCCTCCTTTCGCCCTGGCGTGTCCAAAGATGCTCGGCGAAGGATTCGTCATCAGTCTCAACCATACTGTATCATTGGGGACACACTATATCGCCTCGGCGCCGACTCTGTTCTCCGCCGTTGTCTAACTCTCGAGGAAGCTGAGCGTGTCTTGAATGACTGCCACTCTGGTGCCTGTGGTGGTCACATGTCCAGATATGCTACTGCCCAAAAAATCCTCCGTGCTGGCTACTTTTGGCCCTCTATCTTCAAGGATTGCATTCTTGCCATCCGCTCTTGTCATGAGTGCCAGATATACCAGCGAAAGATGCAAGTGCCTCCCGCTCCATTGCACCTTGTTGTCACCGTCGGCCCTTTTGCAAAATGGGGCATTGATTATATGACTTGTAACCCTCGCTCGGCCGGGGGGCATGGGTTTATTATCGTTGCCGTCGATTACTTTACTAAATGGGCCGAGGCGATGCCCATTATTGAAGACGGTCACACAACGGCGCAATTTTTATTCAACCATGTTATTTCGCGATTCGGCGTCCCTCAAGCCATCGTCACTAATCACGGGAAGCATTTCCGTAATCATATGATGTCGGAACTAACAACCCAGCTAGGCTTACAACACGATAGTTCTACTCCATACTACCCTCAGTCCAATGGCCAAGTTGAAGCTATCATTAAGATTTTGGTTACAATGCTTCAGCGTACCATTGGCATGCATAAGTCTAACTGGAATTTGATGTTGTTCCCTGCCTTGTGGGCCTACCGAACCTCCGTGAAGGATGCCACTGGTTTCACTCCATTTCAACCAGTTTATGGACTAGAGGCTACCCTTCCAATCGAGTGCGAAATCCCTTCATTAAAATTGGCTTTCGAACTACTTCCCAACACTACCCCATTAGAAGAACTCCTTCTTTACCTGGAATGGCTAGATGAGACCCGTCGGCTGGCCTCTTTGGCCATCGAAACATAGAAGAAGCGAGTCAAGACTCACTTCGATCAGACTGTACATCCATGTTCTTTTGTTGAGGGAGATTTAGTCCTGCTATACGATCAGGCAAATGATAAGCTAGGACCAGGAAAGCTCGAGCCTATGTGGCTAGGCCCTTACATTGTCAAGAAATTTTTGCAAAAAGGGGCCTACGAGCTAATTGATTATGAAGGGAACCCTCTCGGAAAGCCCCGAAACGGGCTGTACTTGAAAAAGTACTATGCATGATGCTTGTACATTTTATTTTGTACATACATGTACTCTAGCAAGTGTGTTGTGTGTCAGTTTTAAAGGCGTAACTGCCACTTATTGTGTCTTTCGCTTCTTGTGCAGATGTCTGATGCACCTTATGTTGGTTTCGCTGATGGTGCCTGCCGCAGTACTCGCAACTTGTCCTCTGCAACGTGGGTGATCTATGATCCTCATGGCGAGCTGATAGATTTTCAAGGTGTGTGTTTGGGTCATACCACTAACAATGTCGCCGAATATTGTGCTGTAATCGAGCTACTTGCTGAAGCAATTAATCTCGGCATTCGTGCATTGGTAGTGAACCTGGACTCTCAACTTGTCGTCCATCAGCTCAACGGGAAATATTCCGTCAGAGACCATCGCATTTTAAGGTTGTATTTACGTGTGAGATTGTTAGAAAGGAACTTTGATTTTATCACATATCAGCATATTCCACGACAATTAAACACATTATCTGATGCATTGGCTAATCATGTATTAGATAGACATTTGCATAATTTGTAATCAAAACATTATACAAGCAAGCACATGAAAGCACAATAATAAACCATAGGCATATGTATATATATACGTGTGTGTCATAATGTTTGCGCCGTGCGCGTTACATAGTCCAAAAAATAATACATGTTCATCCTGATAGATCCTGGGACGACATGTCCCTCAAAAATATGCAAAAATGAAACCTAGGCGTCTAATCACGGTGATGCTCATGATAGCATGTCACCGCTCGCACCAAACGTCTCAGCAGACGGTGGATGCGAGTCGGTACTCCCACTGTGTGCCTCTGGTACTCGAAGGGCACGTCCGCCAGCCTAGCATAGCCCGGAATCCCTTGGGTGAGACCCTCGAGATTCTGCACCAGCAGCTCCTCCCCTCTGGCACCCCTTGCCTGCTGAGGGTCGGCTGCAGGTTGATCTCTACGAGCTATAGGAGATATGCCGGCTGGTCGCTCTGGGCCTAAATCTGCAAGTACATATGACTGTTATCAGAACATACATGTATTAACAAAAAAAATGAAAATACATAAAACATCAAAAAATGAAGAAATCATACCCAGCTCCTCTTCCCATTCCTCTTCCTCTGGCAGTGGGAGGTCTGGGTCTCCCATGAAGTTAGTTCCCGCGTATGGCCAATCCTCCACTACGATCAGCTGACGACGGAGCCAGATGAAGAACTCGGGCCGCCAAGACATCTGCTGGCCCCCTCCTCCTCTGGGCATCAATGCTGCCCAGCGTGCCATCCTAGGCTCCCGTGGCAATGGATCAGCCACTACAGCTCCCTGCATCTGAAAGAGGGGTAATCGTTCCAAGAAGAACGACACCACTATCGAGCCATACCCGAACTGTTTCACTTCTCCGCGCTTACACTTTGTGAGCTGCCTTTTGATGTTGGTAGTCACTGCTGTAGCCCAGTCAAAGATGGTGGGGCTAAGGCATTCTGTCGCTAGTAACAGATGATTCTTGCTTGCCTCATGGGGCACCTGTACCCCAGCTGCACGCGTGATGGTGAACAATATCACCTTAAGAGCCAAATCCTGGATGGTGGCGATATCCACCTTAGCACTGTTTCTCCCAAACTGTGCTTCTGGACACACTCGGTCCTTCACCTCACCCATCTTCTCTCCGGAAGGCCTACTTCCGGTCAAAATGGGGCTCGCCCCTCTCCGTGATAGCCCAGTAATGAAATACACATCAGACACGTCCAGCTCTAAGGTTTGGCCCCGTAAGCGAAATACTTGGTCATCCACATCCCAAGCATCCACTATGAACTGCAATAACTCAGGCTGAGCTCGCAGATAAGGCGTGAGGAAGAACTTCTTGAGACCACAATCCCTCAGAGCGTTCATGCATCCCTCATCCTCGATGGCCAAGGCATCTACAACATCATGTTCACGTTCTTTCCATTCCACCACCATTCTTGCTTGTTTCCTGCACCCACAAGGATGAATAAGTCATTATTGGAACAATGATAAGCTTACAAACCAACCAAATTTTAAAAATAATGATGAAATTTAGGGTAAAATTTAGTTCGCGCGGTTGGCGCGACACCTTGGGGTAAATCACCCCATTGGTGCGGATCCATGCCGGATACCCACGCCAATGGGGCGCGACCCTAAATTTCAATTTCCTCCTTGCAGAGGTTCAATCAGCAGAAAAAATGCATAAAAAAGGAATGGAAATAAAGCTAAGGATAAGACCTCTTACCTGCTTCGGACGGCAGCTCGATTGCTTTCCTGGATTGATCACAATCGACGGTTGAAGTTTGCACCCAAAACCCTCCAATGGTAAACTCACAAGGTGAAAAGTAAAAAGTGAATTTGTTTTTTACCATTTCACTATTTTATAGCATTTTTTGACCTAAAATGCATTAAAAATATTATTTTTTGGGTATTTTTGGAATATATTTATATCAAAATGGGTTTTACGCTGTTTTTGGTATAATGACAAGTGTTGGTGCAACTCAAGCGACGAAACAAGCTCCTTTTTTCTACTTTTTCCAGCTCGGTAAAACATGTGAAAAGGTTACTTTGAGGTCCGCTTTCAGCTCTTTTCTGACCGTTTAAAGACGAAAAGATTGCTGAGTTACTCCTCTTGACTCGTTAAACGTTAATAAGAGGCAGTCGTTTTAAGTTCTTTTTCTTGACCGTTAAAACATAAAAAGATTATTGGGTTTTTGTCGTTCAGACTCGTTAATGGTTACGAAATGACGTGGTTTTGATCGCTTTTTTACTTTTTCAGGTCGAAATCACTATTTATGAAAAGTACTCCTCGATCGTAATGGTCGGGCGGTTCTTTCGAGCATTGTTTTATACTTTTTCGGGCTCGAGAGACACAACTTTACAAAAAATGACACCCTCGGAGTTTCCTTTTCTGCTGTCTTTTCAAACTCTCTAAACATGAAAAGACGCCGAGTTCTTCCCTTGTCAGACTCATTAAAACCTGATGACATCGGATCCTGTCGAAATGACGCACCACAAGCATATGCTATCCCTATCAAGCTTGTTAAAAATAATTGGGGTACTCGCCAGAAATGGCGGGGGAAAATGGAACCATAATTATTGTTGTGTCAGCAGTATGTCGCTCTTGAACATGACACTTGTCTGCTTTCGTGTCTAGGTGGGAATATCTCATCTCATTTTTCACTTGCCTCCGTGGATTTGGATAATCCTGTTTGACCTATCATCTGCTCATTGCCTTGTCACCATGACCTCTGATCCATTGATGTCAAATACTGCCAATTCCACTATCGTGCCGCCGATATGTTCAAGAGAAGTTGACCTCTGCAGAAAAACAACCTCCCTCTGATAGCTCACATAATCCTGATTCACAACATTATCTCTCTGTCTCGTGTCGATGATGTGGGAAACATCATGGCCCACCTTCGATCAAGGTCACTTCCTGTCGACTTCAGCTCATTATCCAGGAAGCTGATCTAGAGACTCCCTTCCGGTGCCTTGGAGCCTGCATGCCTCAATGGCAGGTTCTTCATGTTCGACGTGAGGTTTTCATCATTGGCCTCCGATCGAATGATTCTATGGGTGTTCGATGCCAGATCACTAATTCGCACACCGTAGATTGTACCTATAGTACCTTGAGGGCCATTGTCATTATTGGTGGTACCTCTCGCGTCTGTTAACAGTTTTCATTATTGACTGGTAATCAGACGATGTTCATGCATGTTCGACTTCAGCTCATATATTCGCATGCTTGAACTTGTACTTTTGTTCGGGTCGAGATGGAGCGCAAGACCCTGGATTTTGTCTGTTGTAATCCAGGCGTGATTCTTGTTACATGACTCATTCACTGGATGGCTGCGACCATACCTGAGTCTATTCATTGATCCTAACCAGATGGCTGCGCCCATACTATGGATCTAGATTATTATGTACTCTCTTATGGATGGTTGCGACCATACCACATATATCATGTACTTGAGCTATCAGTTGTATCTCTCGATGCAGATTCTCGGCAGTAGCTACATGTGTTCTTGTAAAGCATTTCACCCCTCTCTCTCTCTCGGGCCTCATGCTTTAGGGGGCATCTGTTACACAGTAATTTGTCACCATTTGTCACCGTCCCTGTTACCCCTTTCCGTACTTTGGAGGACTCATTCCGGGACCTGTGAGCAGTGACATAACTTAAAAAAACTTGCGATATGTTCCCCTAAGAATGGACTTCATGTGTCCTGAAGACACCTCCTGCAAAATATCCCTGAAAAGTGCCATTTTTTCCATCAGCGCGGGTCCACAGTGTACTACCCGCGCCAATGAAGGAGATCCTCAAAAGAAGGCGCGCCCATTGGCATTCTGTCTTAGAGTAACACCCGCGCCAACCAAGTTTGGAAAATATTTTTAACAAACGCGCACCCGGATGTTTTTTCCCTTCAAGTCATGAAGTCTTTTGAGGATAAAGCTAATCTTCTAGATGTCGAGATTCATCATCTATCCCTTACATCTATCCACAACGGCTTTTTGGAGATAATGCCAATCCATAATGGGTGTCTTGATGCATTGTATCTTCCTCCCCTTCTCCATCTATAAAAGTCTGTCCTCATGCATTTGACAAGCTAGTTTTTGAGTAGTGGTGACAGTGCTAGTAGTGATAACGCTTGTCTTGAGTGATAGTAAGAGTCTTGGAGCATAGGGAGGTTATGCTGCCAAAAGTCTGAGCTGTGTATTCATAATCAAAGAGAGAGAAAGGTCTATTGCAAGACATATGTAGCTGCTCGCCCAGCCAGAGGAGAGATTCAACGTCAGAACTTTGGTTGTATTTTTCTCTGTTGATTATTCATTAATAAACGACTATCATTATGGTTCCAATCTTATTGTTCATTATGATAATGTTTGATCTATATCTTTTCTGACCGATATATAGTTGTATTTAGTGGATTTTATGCTTGTATTCGCTTCGTTCTTTGCATGTGCAGGTATCCATTCGCGGAGATCGTGAGGATCGTGACTTGCCGGAGCAAGGGAACGGGAGTATCAACTCATCTACGACACTAGCGTTGGACTCCAGGTTGGTTCTCATAATCCACTTTCAATTTGCAACTAGGAACTTGCATGGTAGCGTTGATTGATTGTTGCTAGACCCATTTTGGGCTAGTGGGATCGCCTCTATCCGCAGGGGGGATTTACCTCTCCAACAATAGGGTCCCTCATCTTGACCATGTTTATCACCATCTCACCTTCGCATATGATAAAAATCCGCGTCATTCGATAGAACCCTCTGAATCATGGTTTGCTTCATGTTTGTAGACCCCTCTTCACTAACAGGAGCCATGACCACTTACTCTAGCCCGAGAACCACTCCACTTACATGCCTTGAAGTTCAGCCTCATTATGCTACACTCATCATACATGCACCCCATTTCCCAGGCCATCCCTAGTACTTTACGACATATCAAGATGGATGCACCTCTGCATCCTACATTTGGCCTATCATTCACCCATATTGCATAGCCCATCTGTGTCACTTCATCTGCCTCACCAACCCAACATGAAGACCAACCAATAGGGCCCCTACCCTCATAAAAAAGAACCTCACCTCCATAGAGCTCACCATTATTATGGGGCACCTGTCACCATTGTTGTACATGAAAATCACCCTTATATTCTTTTCGCAAGTGTACAAAGATTTTTTTAGGAAAAATACTCCCACCCACATTTTTTCCTATTCATGTCTTTTACCCGAAGGAAGTTTCTAGTCACCCTTGGTC
Source organism: Pinus tabuliformis (assembly GCA_031772625.1). Taxonomy (NCBI): domain Eukaryota; kingdom Viridiplantae; phylum Streptophyta; class Pinopsida; order Pinales; family Pinaceae; genus Pinus; species Pinus tabuliformis. Next base: position 148,679,564 of record CM062817.1, read on the forward strand.
AGAGCTTGCACCTCACCAACAATCATTTTCCATTTTCACGCTAGTCAGAACATACTCACACCCACCCTGGAAATCCTACCGACTCCAAGGCCATCACCATCAGTAAACATGTTTTTTCTGTCGCCATTTGCACAAAAGCTCTGACCTCAGGCCAATTTTCCATATCCTCTTATATCGTCAACTCTCATTATCATGCCTTATCTGACCCACATTATTACAGTCTATTTACATCTCATATTGATTCCCCAACCCAACATGTCGAGAAGTTAATGCTCCTTTCCTGTCGACTTCAACATTTGTATTCCAGGATAGGGGCAATACCTTGGATACTCCCCCCTTGTAGGGATATCCTTGGGTGGCACAATGGGAATCACTATTTCCCACTGATGTCATCGGTCTTTTTACATTCGACACCAACACAAGCTTTCATGTCAAGGTGGTGCCGTACTTAGCTACCATTGTAGTTCTGTCATTTAGTCGAAGACCTCTGTATCACTAAACACCTCATCCAACAATGATTACACCATGATACGGGAGAAAAATCATCGCTGCAAAATCACATCATCATTCTCATTTTTGATGAATTTCATCCACTTCCGATTCCTTGAACATAAATCATTGTTTTCTTCTAGTACTGTTTTCTTTAATTTTAATTGAATAAATTATGATTTTGGGCTAATGAAAACTACATTCAAAGCAACTTCTTTATGCTTTTACTTCCAATTAAAAAGAAGAGGTTATATTTTGTTGGAGAAGATAGTATGTCTTAGGTAAAGATCAAACAAAATTCTCCAAATGGTAAGTTTCATATGCCCATTTTCATCATGTTTAGTTTCTTCATTTATGTTTCAGCTTTGCTTTAGTTGTGTTGATATAAAACTCTGTTTTACAGGTCTCCCATAATTATCTTGCACTTTTATCAACTCAGATTTGGAACTCCTTCTCTTTATTGTTTGATTTCGAATTTTTAGAGAAATGGTAATGATCCTCATCAAATTAGGGAAACTGGGGAGTCCTTGAAATTTTTAATCCATTTCTTAAGCATTGCTTTTATTGGAAAATTGTCAAAATGTTTTTATGCAGGTTTTGCTTTGAAACAAGAAAATTTGCAGGAGATAGAGACTCTTCATTTGGGCTGAATTTTAATTCATGACTATTATACCCTTACGGTTTGGAAGCTTAATTTCTTGTAATTATACAAGATAAAATTTATTAAAATCTTAACATAAAATGAACGTTCATATGATTTTCTTCTTTTACTCTTTTTTCAATACATTTTATAGTTAATCTTGTTGGAGTTGGTTCTCTAAATTTGAATTTTTCTTTTAGATTTCACTTTCTTCATTTTTACATTTTTGGGTTTGCTGATTTTTTTTCACTTCAATTTGGAATTGTTTTCCTTTTGATTTCGGTTTTGGCTTGATTTTGGTGAATCTACCATGATTTATGTGGAAGACCTTTTCCTCACCCAACAGTGGTTGGCATACATCAGAAATATTTACTCTGTCTATTTTAGTGAGTTTCATTTTTCATTAAAGGTATATCTTTATCGAATCATAAATCCATCTTTCTTTAAAACTTTTTCATGGAGGAACACACATCCTTTATAAGTGATATAGTTCACCTTTTCAAGGAAAGAACTCACCTGATGTTATAGAAATTTTTGTGCCTTACAGCCTCGAGCATGAAATGTCCATAATCTAAGGGATCCAAAGTCCCTAAACATGTTGTTCCTACCCCTAGAGGAACAAGGCCAACTAACCACAGCAATTCACAGAAGTTCTCCACCTGAAAACACTCAAAAACAAGCCAATTCTGGATCATGTCAACTGCTCCACTGAGCATCTGCACTGAATGTCAACTGCTACACTGGCTACCTGCGTTGAATGTCAACTCCAACACTAGCTACCTGCGCTGAGCGAGTTTGGACATGTGGCAGAGTCATTCCTCAATGTGTCAATGCCCAGGAAGCTTCCAAAATGACACTTGCATCAAGGAATTCGACTGGTGATGAGTAAGAGGTTCCAAATCTCCAAGTGGAAGCAAGAACCTCCAAGTGGACTCAAGAACTGAGAGAGGGAGAGGACACTAGTTAGATCTCAAGCTGACTCATCCTCTCTCCAAACATCTATCTATGGATCTCTCCTCCATGGGATCTGGAGGCTGGAATTTTGGTGATTGCAAAGAATTGCTGTTGGTTTGTGGCTGGAAACATTGGGTGCTTAATGCTTTGAAGGGAGCTGAAGAAGGAATTCCATTCTGCTAGGAAGGAGATGCTGGATTGGAGCCCTATGGGTTGTATCTCTTCCTGAACCCTGTTACTTATCAATAAAGCTATCTTGATTCTTTCCTATATGCTGGTGTATTTTGTATGATTGCATTAGTGTATTTGATTTACTTCTAATCCTGAATCATTTATGAATATGTATATTTGCCTTTGCATTGTGTCCTTCTCTTGTCGCAAATAGTTGTTCTCTTGTCACAGGTAGCTGTTCTCTTGTGATCTCGTGGGATTCAAGTAGTTGTTCTCTTGAGCAAGCGAGGAGACAAGTAGCTGTGGACACACAAAGAGAAGAGGATCTAGATCGAGGGACAACCGGAAGACAACGGTAATTCTGCCAATCTCCCCTCTTTCACATTTCATAAAGGAAGAAATCATAATAGCTGTATTCGTTTGTTGCTAAGGCGCTGTCACACCTTAGGTGGATAGGATCGTCCTGCATAGGCATTTTTCCCCACAACACCTGAGTTTAACTCAATGGATCCCTCCCTCGCCTCCACTTTATAAAAGTCTCTGATTAATAGTTGTGGGAAAATAATTTGGAGTCAACACTATGAAAGTATTATATCCATTAACATAAATCTTTATTTCCATTGCACCTCTTTCACTCAAGTACATCATAAACTAAAGCTTGCAAATGCGCTTATCAAAAGGGTGATTAAAAGAGGAAGCATGAGAAATACAAGTAAATTGTTGGGGCTATGAATGCTCGCTAGCAGTGGGGCCAGGCTTGTATGGCATAAAAGACAACTTCATCGGGGTACTGTTCAGGCTCACTGGCAGCGAAGTGATGTCAGAGACCATTCATAACAATGGATATATGTTTTATAAAAAAAATCCTATCTGTGCCTTCTTCTATTTTTCATATGAGGTAATTTAAAATAAAGTTTTTCCCAAATTCTAGATTCATGATTTTTACTCAAATCTGCTTTGAATACTCATCTTTCCAAACTTATATTGCTTAATCTATTTATGTGGGACCAATGGAAATGTTTTATTGTTTGACAATTCAATAGACTCCATTATTTTTAACCTTTGGGTAAATTAAAGTTCATTATATTTAACCAGAGATAATTGGTTCTTCCCCGTGTGTCTCCAGTGTTGTAGTGAAATTCAAACCCCCCATTTTTTTATTTTTTTATTTCAAATAATAGGGACTCTTTCAATAAATGTTTGGCTAAATCACCTTTTTAATATTTTCTTTTGGTTAAGTATCCTACAATTTTGCCATATTTTTATTTTCTTTAGATTTCCCTTATGATTGCTTCATTACGTTTGAATTTTTGTAATCTTTCCATCAATCCTTGTTTCATCTCATTTGGTTTCACGGTTTGCAAATGGTGCTTCTCTGAAGATTGATAATTTTTATTGTCCGGGCTTAAAACTGGTACAAAATGTATATTTTGCTAATTTTTGTAAATTATTTGTAAATATTGATTTTTAATTAATTTTTTATAATTAGTTCATTTTTCGCTAACAGTCCTACGAAACTACCGCAGCCAAATTTTAGAACGATTGAAATTGTGTGTTATCATATTTCGGAAGTTAATTTCAATTTCAATTTCAATAAAAGTTTCAAGATCCGAAATCCTGAAAATTTAAGTGGTTGTAGTTTATAATTGATAGAACCCACTTCACATGGGCTCCACTTCATTTTACGCCACCTCCCTTACTCCTTCACATCCCTCTTCACTCCTCATATCGGAACCCTGACTTCCCTTAACTCCTTACCTCTTTCCCTCTTTATCTCTACGATGTTCCGATATCACCCTTCTTATTTCTCCCTCCTCTTTCTCTACACCTTATAACCCCCGAGACCTCACCATACGTCACTCCCCAATTCATATCGAAACCCTAACACTTTTTACATATCAGAAGTTTGTTTTTAAAACCCCTAATATCCAACTTCCTCTTATATATAAAAACTCAATGGCATAATGTTTCATTCACGAGCCCTCTCCATATTGGGCCCCTGGATATCATAACATTTCATAATAATGACATTGAGAATTACCGATATTTCAAAAAGCCGATGGCTCAACATCTCCAATATTACAAGCCTCCCAAACTTTCTGATACAGTACCTCACCTCCTTATCTCTCCACTTTGTTCCCATCCTCTCTCCTCCAATGTTCCCTTGGCATAGTATATTAGAATATCGGGACTTTACAATATCGGAGTTCCTTAAAAGAAACTTCCTATATTCTAAATTTTCGATACTTCGATATACTCTTCAAAATAAAATCCCTCCACTTCATGTTTAATAAACTCTTCCCTCGCATATTACATCGAGACTCTTATGATTTACCAAAGTCACTTATGTCCATAGTCATGGACCAACAACCACTTAAACAATGACACAAGTCCCATTGTGTTTTGATATTAATTTATTTTTAATTAATTAGTTTAGTTTCTATGAATTGTAATTATAACTTATTTAATAATTTAATTTTTCATTAATCTGTAAATAAAAAAATTATAATTAATTGCAATCATATTTAGTGTTTTTAAATTAGATTGTATTTAATTAATTAATTAAATTAATCTTTATATTTATAATTTAATTTAATATCTTTAAATAGAATATAATTGTAATTAATAAGCAATTAATTAGTTTTAGTTGTACATTTAATTAGAATTAAATTTTTAGTTTTTTTTTTTTTTTTTTTTTAGCCGAGACATGACATTTTCTAGAATTCGGATTATTTTGGTACCTCATCTTTGGAGATGTGTGTCTCGAGATTTACTCAACCAAGTTAAGCCCACAATATCTCATTGAAAATAGAAGACAGGAGCACAATCTGGGGTGGTTATTTTAGAAAATATCATCATTTATTGACCCAGAAATCCAATGGAAATAAAAGTGACGAATTTGAATCAAAAATTAATTTTTTATGTTGATTTTGGAAAATGTTATTAGCTTTGGAAAATGGTTGTTAATGAATCATCCTCTAACATTTCTCAAAATAAAATCAGACTCAATAGAATCAACCACATCTTGAAATTTATTTGGATATTAATTTATTGTTTCTATTTTTTGGTGAGAATCGATTTTTGTTTTCTATTTGTTCACCAAATTGGTCTTAATTTCTGAATTTCAATTCACTGTGGAAGGGGAGTAGTTGAGGAGACGAGGAAGAAAATATTTTGATTAATAGAATTATTCCAACAAGAGAGGAAATAAAATTCTGGCCAATCAATTTATTGTAGAAATTCTGCAAATTCTCTACAAATCTCGATCTTAGATCTATGTAGAAAATCTGACTGTAGATTAACTCGATAATGCAATATACCAAAGCAAAATACTATAATCTACTTCTACTATCAAACTTGCGAAAGCTTAAAGATCAAGCTGAATCAGAGTTGAACACATATAACCATAAGAAGAAGAATCAATACACATGAAACATAGAAAATACTCAGGGGAAAGCCTTAGCTAAAAATCCCACTATCTGTATTATCATACAAGGTGGAAATACATCAGAAATATATAAAGCCTTAGCTCTCACAGCTAGCCAGCTCTCAGTACAATCCTCCTAGATGCTCACAGGTAAACTTGGCTTCTCACAAGCCTTCTCCTCTGCTTTCCAAGCTTTTATTTCCTTGCGCAGTTACCTTTGGGATGATCTCCTTCACCCAGTGTAACACTGCTCTAACACACTGTCAGAACTGCGCAATCCTCAAGGAACCTTACCTTGACTGCATGCATGAGTTTCCTTTATAGGAGAAAACATGCAACTGATAGTACACTGTCCTTAACTTTAATCTCAACTAGGTCTTTCTCGGAATAGACATGCATGAGTTCCTAATGAGGGAATCTTCAGTTATCTGGAGTACACTGGTTGAGTGCATGCATGCATCAACTGACTGATAACTCACAATTAGTTCCTCAAACAGTTTGGAACTAATTTAATTGGACTTAACTCAGTAAACTGAGCTAACTAGTTACAACTTAAATATAACTCAATCTTATCTCCTTAATTAAGGGATAATCTCCTTAATTTAAGGAATAACTATTGCATGACTTAAGAAAGACTTCTAACTTGAATTTCTCCAACTAATTAATCCATAATGAATTAATTAATTATTTTCAAGTAGCTAGTGAGACTAAATTCGATTTTAATTCACAATTTTAATTCAAGGACAAATTAAAATTGGAATATTCTTGATTCTATGTTTATCATTTCTTGTTGTTATTTTCAACACTCCCTCTCAACAAGAAAGGAATTCAACTCGATCCCGATCGTGAACCTTTGGAATGTTATGCATGCAACACTTCTCTCTAGTTTTGTTGCTCTATCAACTCCAGAAACAAAAAAACATCCAACCTGAATCAGTATGATGCATATGTCATCAAAGTCTCTGACTGTTATTGCCTCTATCAACTGAAAAATTTACGCTTCTGCTGACTCTGCCTTTCTGCACTGTGGTCAATCCTTCTCTATGCTCTTCAGTATTTGACTGCTCTATCCTCTGTCACTTTGATCTCTAACTGCATCAATCCCACTGATTCCTCCTGCTACTATGTATTTTGGGCTCCCGTAGCAAGGTACGATCCATGAGATAAAACCTCTCAATGGACCCTGCCCAATTTCAGCCTTCTTGAGACTATCACTTCACATCACCCCACCTCAGACCTAGAGGTATGGCTACATGTGATCCCTCTACCCACTTCTCCAATTGTGGCTCCTCCACAAGTGTCTGAGACTTCTTCTAGGACTGCATGTTGAGAGGTAATTTACTCTCCCTCTCAACCACCAAGTCTCTAACATTTGCCTTGCTCCTTAAGGCTTTGCATGCATCTTGAACCTCAAGAGCATACATGTTCTTAACTCGTGAACCGATCTGTTTCACCTATCTCATGGTGATGTGTCTAAGGAACACCTTTCCCATACTAAAGACAACATCGTAGCCTTTGTCCTCCAACATCGCGACCGATACCAAGTTCTTTTTTAGTCCAGGCACATACTTTACATCTGTCAAGTTGATAGGAGCTCCATGCTCCCTCTAAAAAGCAACTGTGCCCACTCCTGAAACACTATACCTTCCGTCGTCACCCATCTCTATGCGCATCTTAAGGTCTTTCTCCTCCAAGGCACTAAATAAAATTTTATCACCGGTCATGTGGAATGAGGCTCCACTGTTAAGATACCAAACACAACCCATCATTGATGACACCATGCATGCAATGAGGGAAAAGTCCATTTCGAACTGAGAAGCTAATGCCTCACCTTCCAATCCTTCCGAGGATCCCTTCTTGGACTTCTTCGATGGGAAATTAGTCACATAATGTCTCATATCGTGACAATTAAAGAATCTCACTTTAGACTTGTCACCCTTCTTCCCTCCATGAGAAGAATTCGATTCGGAATGGGACGCCTTCCCCTTCCCTTTCCTTGCCTTACTTGCTAAGGCCAGATTTTCTTCATCATCATCCTTGGATGAAGAACCATCTCGTGTGCTCCTCCTGATCTCCTCCTACATGAGATCCGACCATAGTCGTTCCCAATCCAACAGTTTCTCCCTTCCATTCACAGAGTCCTGGTAGCTATTCCAGCTCTTTGGAAGGCCAAGGAGAGCGAGGCTCACCATATCATCATCAGCAATAGTTATTCCCACACTTCCAAGCTCATCTCTACAGGTGGTGAGCTTGTTCAGATATGTGGAAATAGTATCGTCGTTCTCCATCTTGATTCTTTGAAGCTTATCCTTGAGCACCAATTTCCTCTGGTCGCTACTGTTCTAGTAGAGGTCCTTCAATGTCTTCCACATTGAATATGGAGTATCCTTCCCATGGATACTCGAGACAATATGGTCTCAAACTCCTTCAAGGATGATCTATCTCGCCCTCGCCACACACTTCTTCCACTCAGCGAACTCTTGTGCATCTTTCCATGCTATGTAATTCGATCTGCCTTCCAAGGCATACTTGAGTCTCAAGCCCTAGAATGCCATTGACCAACCTTGAAGTATGATAAGAATTCGATTTGCACTTGCGACCCCGAATTTAAAACTTCGAATTTTCTTCTCCATATATTTTTCATAGCTCTGATAAACCTAGCTCTGATACCATGTAGAAATTTCTCTATAGATCAGCTAGCTCTGATACCATGTAGAAATTTCTCTATAGATCAGCTAGCTTTGATACCATGTAGAAATTCTGCAAATTCTCTACAAATCTCACTCTTAGATCTATGTAGAAAATATGACTATAGATTAACTCGATAATGCAATATACAAAAGCAAAATACTATAATCTACTTCTACTATCAAACTTGCGGAAGCTTAAAGATCGAGATGAATCAGAGTTGAACACATATAACCATTAGAAGAAGAATCAATACACATGAAACACAAAAAATACTCAGGGGAAAGCCTTAGCTAAAAACCCCACTATCCGTATTATCATACAAGGTGGAAATACATCAGAATTATACAAAGCCTTAGCTCTCACAGCTATCCAGCTCTCAGTACAATCCTCCTGGATGCTCACAGGTAAACTTGGCTTCTCACAAGCCTTCTCCTCTACCTTCCAAGCTCCTATTTCCTTGTGCAGTTACCTCTAGGATGATCTCCTTCACCCAGTGTAACACTGCTCTCACACACTGTGCTAACAGACTGTCAGAACTGTGCAATCCTCAAGGAACCTTACCTTGACTGCATGCATGAGTTTCCTTTATAGGAGAAAACATACAACTGATAGTACATTGCCCTTAACTTTAATCTCAACTGGGTCTTTCTCTCAATAGACATGTGTGAGTTCCTGATGAGGGAATCATCAGTTATCTGGAGTACACTGGTTGACTGCATGCATGCATCAATTGACTGATAACTCACAATTAGTTCCTCAAACAATTTGGAACTAATTTAACAGGGCTTAACTCAGTAAACTGAGCTAATTTATTACAACTCAAATATAACTCAATCTTATCTCCTTAATTAAGGGATAATCTCCTTAATTTAATGGATAACTGTTGCATGACTTCAGAAAGACTTCTAACTTGAATTTCTCCAACTAATTAATCCATAATGAATTAATTAATTATTTTCAAGTAGCCGGTGAGACTAAATTCGATTTTAATTCACAATTTTAATTCAAGGACAAATTAAAATTGGAATACTCTGGATTCTATTTTTATCATTTCTTGTTGCTATTTTCAACATTTATTAGAGCAAATCTGTTACACAAAAATATCGTCATCATGATTATTTGCAGTCAGTATGGGTCTATCATCACTTGTACTGTCCTCCTAAGCAAGTCTCAGACCTCAGCTCTTCAAGTCAAGCTTTGAAAATGAGAGAAAGACATTGAAAATCAACAAAGCTCTGGTTCCGCACTTTCTCTCACTGATGCCTGCGGTCCCGAACCCCCTGTTTACAAAAACTGCGGACCTGCCCGCTCTGTCCCTAAAGGAGTGGGTGCAGACCCCTGTGAAAGTCAAAAAGGCACAAGTTTATTCTAAAAAACTCAATTTGCGTTAATTCTAGATGATTCTAGAAGGAATTTTGACGTGGATTGGTCGCTCTTAGGTGGTTCATGCATCCCAAAAGAGAAGGAGCTAATCCCTTGATGAGAGGAGCTATCCCTTTGAAGGAGGGCTTTATCCCTTTGAAGGAGGACCTATTAACTTCCCTCCATTGCACTATAAATTAAGGCATTGGGCTGGTTGCTAGGGAGGTTAGAAGCTGAACATTTTTGAGGGTAAATGCTGGTGAAATTGGGACTTCCTAGTTAAGCTTGAGAGGAGAGATCACATACCTTGTTGGCTTCATTGGGAAGTGAGTGAAACTTGTCAAAGTAGAGGAGACTTCTTGTTGGAACCTGGGAGGAGCTTGTACAGCATCAAGGCACAGGTTGTAAAGTTCTTCTTTGATTTGAATTAATACAATCAGATTCATTTTTCTCAACAAATTGTCTTATGTGATTTGTTTCATAAATTCCTTGATCATTATGATGGATATGCTTTATGATATTGGCTTTTCAAGTGCTATTTAATTTGTTTGCTTGTTTGTGTATGCAGATTTGCTACAAGGGAGCTCATTTGGATCAAAGGAGCGAGGCTTCCACAAACTTGCATTGGACCTAAGGTAGGCCTAAAAAACACTTGTTTGCCTTTGTTTTTAATTGCATATTTAGAGAAAGATAGTTTTTGATTGGCTTGCTTGTCACTAGATATCTTTAGATACTAGGGAGGTCGATCTTGTCTGCAAGATTGACTCATTCCGTGTGACAAAATCTATTCTCCGAATAGTTCTCCTATTTTATTTTTCATTTGTAATTATAAATATGACTTTTATAGAATGCTTGAAGGGCTCTGGAATTCTTAAAGCACTATTGTAATAGGGGTTTCATTGTTGTAGGTAGAGAGGATCAATCTCAGATCTGGGGATTATTGAGATTTGTCTCTTTTCATTATGAACTATGTATGAGAGGTAGATCTTGCACTATTGCAACTCTTGCTTTTAGCAACAGAGTTTATGTTTTGGAGGAGATTGTAGGAGATCATATTTAAAGGAACAGAGCAAGAGAACAGGTTCAAATTAATTTGTATTAGAAATACTATTATTTTTAATATGAATTTCATTTTTGATGGAAAAATTATGTTAATTGGATTTATATTATGCACTATTGTCAATATGAATTCATGACTTAAAAAATTAGCTATCTAATCTGTTTGTCTCATAAATCTGTTGTTAATGGTGTTTTTTTTCTCTGATGTTTTAAGATCAGATTCCTGAGTAAGTATTTACTCATAAATCTGATATATAATTCTGATTTAATTTCCATTAGCATTATGTGACCCACTTTCTAATTTTTTTGGTTTATTATTCATGGCTAATTGTTCTCTGAACAACATGTTTGGTAATCATAATAATAGTTAATTGAAATATTTCATTAGTTTCATATTCATCTTAACTCAGGCATGCTTAAAATAACAAACTTTTAATTACTTTTCTCTCGGTTGGGTTAGATCTACATCCTCCTAATCAAGATAGGCTTGGGATTTCTTTCCTTTTACTTGTATTATAGTATTAATTGGCATTTAGATTCAATTTTGAATTTCTAGAAGTCCTCTTATCAAAGAGGAAATGTTAATAAACCATCTCACAAAAAGATAGAAAAGATAGATCAACGACTTCAGAAATCATCCTCTTTGAGGGGGAAACCTCCTTTACATTACACAAATGAACAATTCTTGAATGATACGAATGAAAAAACCTCCTTTCTATATATTGGAGTCTAAGGGGTCACAATATAATCAAAGCTAACATAACAATAATAATATAAGGGTACAACAATAACAATAGTGGGCTTCTATGGGGCACAATAATAACAATATGGGGACAATAGGGGCACAACAATAACAATAAGGACGACAATGACAATAGTAATGGGGGAATCACTAGTATTATAGGGACCTAACATGCCCCTCTCCTTCAAAAAAGTGTTGTCCTCAACGCTTGAGCAGTTCTGGATGCTTCTGTATAAAATTCTCATCCTCCCATGTGGAATCTTTAGCGGGTAAGTTCTTCCACTTGATGAGATACTCCAAAATTGATCGATTTCGTAGCTATCGAGTTCTTGTTTCTGTGATTGCTTCATGTTCCAATATGATTTTTCCTTCCTCGTCAAGTTCTGGCAATATTGTTTGAACTGGGAGATTGTCACCAATAACCTTCTTTAAGCATGAAACATGGAAAATGGGATGCACTTGGGAAGCTACATGAAGATCCAATTTGTATGCCATAGTACCAATCTTTTGCAACACCTTGTAAGAACCATAATACTTTGGTGATAATTTATTATCCTTCTTAGCTTGCTTAAGGGACATTTTTTTATATGGTTGTAGCCGTAGAAATACCCAGTCACCTACATCAAAACTTCTTTCGTTGTGATGTTGATCTGCCTATTGTTTCATTATATTATGTGCCAAAGTTAGGTTATCCTTTAAGAGTTGGAGAACTTTTTGTTGATGCTCGATGTGATATTCCACTGCTTGAACCTTCGAATTTTCTCTTAAATATGATGTGATGGACAGTGGGTGATATCCATTAAGTGCCATAAATGGGGTCATTTTTTCTGCAGTATGGAAGGAAGTTTTATACCACCATTCAACCAAAGGCAACCATTTGAGCCATTGTGTATGTTTATTAAATACAAAGAAACGAAGATATCCTTCCAAAAAAAAAAATATGAATCTTAGTTTTCCCAGCAGATTGAGGATGATAAGATGAGCTATGAGCTAAGTGAGTACCAAGACAAGAAAATAATTCTGTCCAAAAATTTCGAGTGAAAATGGGATCTCTGTCACTTACAATAATCTTTGGGTTTCCATGTAGATTTTGAATTGTTTCCATAAATGCAATAGAAACTGTATTGGCTTTAAATGGATTAGATAATGCACAAAAGTGTGCATACTTGGTAAGTATGTCAACTACCACCATGATGACACTCTTTCCTCTGGACTTGGGTAAACCTGTGATAAAATCCATTGAAACCTCCTCCCAACGTTGACTTGGAATGGATAAAGGTTGTAATATACCTGCGGTCTTAATTTTTTCAACTTTATTTTGTTGGAAAACCAAACATTCCGCCACAAACTTTTGAATATCAGATTTAAGGCCATCCCAAAAAAATTCCTTCTTAACCATGTGGTAAGTTTTTAAAAATCTCGAGTGCCCTCCTAAGGGAGAGGTGTGCAATTCCATAAGAATATTTTGTTTGAGTTGGGAATTCTGATATAAGTATAAGTGATCTTTGTACCATAACGAATCATTTTTCCAGCTAAATGTATCAGATGTACTGGGATCTTGTTGTATCTTTTGAATGAGTGCCCACACTTCTTCGTTATTCTTCCATTCATCCCTTGCTTCATTTATCCAATCTGGTTGGATAATATAAATGACGCAAAGAAATTCTTCCACATCCTCATCCTTTCTTGAGAGTGCATCTGCCACAAAATTTTGCTTCCCTTTTTTGTAGATGATTTCAAAGTCATAACCCAACATCTTTGCTACCCATTTTTGTTTCTCTTCTGAAGATAATCTTTGTTCTAAAAAGTATTTAAGACTATCATGATCAGTTTTTACATTGAAGTGTCTTCCCATTAGGTAGGGTTGCCATTTCTTAAGTACATGTAGTATTTCCAACATTTCCTTCTCATAAATAGCTTTGTGTAAATATTTTCCTCTGATTGGACGACTTTCGAAAGCAATGGATCTTTCTTCTTGCATTAAAACAACACCAATTCCATTTCCTGATGCATCACATTCCACAATAAAGGTTTTTGTGAAGTCAGGCATAACTAAGACCAATGCTTGGCACATTGCCTCTTTACGATGTTAAAAGGCCTTTGTTGCTTCTACAGTTCATGAAAATGCATCTTTCTTCAATAATGTTGTTAGAGGTGTTGTTATTCTCCCATAATTCTTAACAAACTTGCGATAATACCCTGTCAACCTGAGAAATCCTCGCAGATTCTTTGTGGATGTGGGGATTTTCCATTCCTTAATGGCTTTAATTTTGCTAGGGTCTACCTTATCACCTTCATGAGATAAAATATGACCTAGATATTCCACCTCTTGTACTCCAAAGAAAAATTTGGAGCTTTTTGCAAATAATTGTCTCTCCTCCAATAGTTTGAGCACCCTGTCAACATGTTGGACATGATCCTTCCAAGACTTGCTATAGAGTAGTATATCATCAAAAAATACTAACAAAATTTTTTTAAGGGTGGGTTTGAAAATGGAGTTCATCAAACCTTGAAATGTAGAAGAAGCATTGGTAAGGCCAAAATGCATGACCAAATATTCATAATGACCCTCATGAGTTCTAAATGCTATTTTCGGAATGTCTTCAGTCTTCATTCTGATTTGATGATATCCTGAATGAACATCCAACTTGGTGAAGTAAATTGATCCATGCAATTCATCCAATAATTCATCAATGACATGAATTGGAAATTTATCTTTAACAGTGAGCTTTTTGAGCTCCCTATAATCTAGACACATGCACCATGATCCATCCTTCTTGTGCACTAGTACTATTGGAGTAGAGAAGGAACTTTGACTAGGCTGAATTATACCAACCTCTAGCATTTTTGTAACCATACGTTCAATTTCACTCTTTTAGGCATAAGGATATCTGTAAGGCCTGATGTTTGAACAAACACTTCCTGGAATCAAATGAATAGCATGATCATGATCACGAATAGGAGGGAGATCCTTGGGAGTCTCAAATACATTGGAATGATTGTCCAAGAATTTTTGGAGATCTAGAGAAATAGATGATTTCAATGTGGGAACCTCTAGTGAACATAATTGTGCAATTAAGCCTCATTTTTCTTTCTTTAAAAGCTTTTTCATTCCATTAGAGCTAATTATCTTTCCTGGTTTCCCTACAATACCTCTTAATTCATCTTCCTTTCCTTCTGAAGAAAATTTCATGATAAGTTCTTGAAAATTAAAAGCTATTGTACCCAAGGATTGTAGTGATTGGACTCCTAGTACAACATCAGCACCACCCATTGGAATGGAAAGCATTGGGCTATTCAATACATATTCTCCCATGGATAGCTTAATATTAGGGCACTTTCTAGAGAAATTTATGGTTCCTCCACTTGCAACCATCACTTAACACTCTGGTGTTGGATATAGGAAGCAATTCAATTCCTTGGCTATCTTACAATGAATAAAATTATGGGTAATTAATGGATCAGTCAACACTATTACCTTTTTCCTCTTGATATGTCCTTCTATCATGATAGTTTGATGAGTGGTAATTTTTTCCAATGCATTACAAGATATGGTCGGATTCATTTCTTCTTTCTCTAGGGTTTGTTCCTAGTGTATATCCTCTTCTTTTGATGTTTCTTGTTCCTTTTCTTCCTCCTCTTCACAATCTATGTAAAATAATTTCTTCTCAGCACACTTATGATCTTTAGTGTATTTTCTATCACAATTGTAACAAATCCCTTTTGCTCTTTTTTCTTCCAATTGTTGGGGTGTCAACCTTGTAGGTTGTGGAAGGCTAGGGCAAACAACACTTCCATCTTTATAGTTGTGAATGGTAGGCTTCCTTGTTGCCATAATTTTTCTTCCCATTTTTCTTGCCAACCTGAATGTCTTCTCCAATGAATCAGGTTCCGAAAGGCAAACCTCATGTTGGATGTTATCCTTTAAAGTCCCTATGAGCACATCAATCCTATGCTCCTCTGGAATATCTTTTACCCTTATATTCAATTTTTAGAAGTCTTCAATGTGCTCCATCATTGAACCCTTTTGTTTGAGGTTTATCAATTGGCTAAAAAAAGTGTTTCTTTTTGTATCCTCATAATGTTCTACCATTTCTTCCGTAAGAATTGCCTAGGTGACAATTTGTTTACGAGAGCAAAGCCATCGATAGCATACAAACTGATTTGGTTGCAAATATAAAGTTGCAATGTGTACCTTTTGTGCGTTTTTCACATTATGGAGATCGAAATATTGCTCCATCTATAGTATCCATGACCTATACACTTTTGACTCAAATGAAGTACCTTACCTCAGACTAACCAAATATTTAGTGGTAACACTCATCCATATCCCTGTGAAGACTATACTCTTGGATATAGTGGTCACATATATTCCACCCAAATTTGGAATGTTATTGTCTAGATCTTGTTGTGCAAAATTAGGAGGGAGTTTACAAATGGACATGTCTTTTGCTACAATCCCAGTTTATGGAGGTGAACATTTAAGGTTATATAGAGAGGTCAGATTTATTAACACTGTTTGTAAAGCAAATCAAGCTATCAATCATCCAATTTATGTTATTGATCAAGATTTTGGGTGTTTTAATCTAGCTGATAATGATCTTTCAAATTCTCAGATCAACATTCAAGAAGTTGTTAATACCCCTCCAATTTTAAATACTGATATTTGGAAAATGTACTTTGATGGAGAATTTTCCAAAGATGGAATTCGAGCTGGAATTTTACTCATTTCTCCTTATAAGAAAAACATAAATCAAACCTTTATATTAGATTTTGATGTTACAAACAATGTAGCAAAATATGAAGCCTTACTTTTAGGATTGTGATTAGCCAAAATCTTAGAAGTTCAGAATTTGATTGTGTTTGGTGATTCAGAGTTAATTGTAAAACAAATTAAAAACCTTTGTCAAACTAAGCACCCCAGGCTTAGATCTTACATGAATGAAGTTTGGGATTGTATTGAAAATTAATTTCAAGATTTTAATATCACATCAATCCCAAGAGAAGAAAACATTCATGCTGATGCCTTGGCAATTTCTGCCAGTTCCTTTAAAATTCTTGATCCTATGCAATTGCATTACTAGATTGAAGTGAAATACAAGCCCTCTATTCCAAGTGAGCTTAAGCACTAGCAAGTCTTTGAAGATGATTAACAGTTAAAAAAAATTACAAGCAGTAAATGAATTCTTAGCTTTGCATATTGAAGAAGAACTAATTGATGAAAGTAAATCTCCAGAAGACAATCAGAACTTAAAGTTAGAACAGAAAATAGAAGATCACAATATCATTAAATTATCTAATAATTACATTCCTTGACAAACTCTTTGATCATTATGATGTCTCAAAAACCTCATTATTAAATTCAAAACAAGAGGATGTTGAGTATTGTAATATTGGAACTTCTTAAGAAATTAGAAATGTTAAAATTTCAATATCATTGCCTCAGGAAATTATAGACCAATATGTCAAATGTTTCAAACATTATAAAAACGTATTTGCATGGTCATATGATGAGTTGAAAACCTATGACACAAATATTATTCAACATAAAATTCCTCTCAAACCAGAAGCTAAACCTTTTCAGCAAAAGTTAAGAAGAATAAATCCAGTCTTGCTTCCAATTATTGAAAGAGAAATTAAAAAGCTATTGCATGCAAAAATAATTGTTCCCTTAAGATATTATGAATGGATAACTAACCTAGTACCTGTCAGGAAGAAAAATGGTGAAATAAGACTATGTGTCGACTTTAGAAATCTAAACAAACTATCTTTAAAAGATAATTATCCATTACCAAAGATGGATCAATTACTTCAAAAAGTCTCAGGTTCAACTAGAATTTCAATGTTAGATGGCTTTTCTGGATATAATCAGATTCTGGTTAGTCTAGAAGATAGAGAAAAGACAACATTTACAACTCCTTGGGGTACATTTATGTATGCTAGAATGCCATTTGGTCTAATCAATGCTGGAGAAACATTTCAAAGAGCAATGGATCTTGCATTTATTGGTAAGATAAATAAATTCATTGTCATTTATCTTGATGATTTAATTGTATTTTCTAATTCTGATGAGAAACATTTGAAGCACTTGAGGAAAGTTTTTGAAAGGTGCAGGAAATATGGGATTTCACTTAATCCCAAAAAATCATTGTTTGCAATGAAAGAAGGGAAGCTATTGGGACACATAATTTCAAAGTAAGGAGTTGTCATTGATCCAAAAGGTCTTAGCAATTGAGGTAATTACTTTACCTAAAAACAAAAAGGAAATTCAAGCATTTCTAGGAAAAATAAATTTCTTGAGAAGATTTATACCTAATCACGCTGAGATAGTCAAAGATATTACTAATATGATTAAAAAGGATCATGAATTGAAATGGACAGTACAAACTATATATTTCTTTTCACATATCAAGAAAGCTATTTTTGAGGCCCTAATGCTAGCTAGTCCAAACTACTCAAAACCATTTAGTATCTTTTCCTTTGCCTCTATCAGCACCTTAGTCGTTGTTTTACAACAAAAAAATAATGATGGATATGAGAAGCCCATTGCCTTTTCAGCAAAGTAATGAGAGATGTTGAGTTAAGATATGATATCATAGAGAAGCAAGCATGTGCCTTGTACAAGCCCTAAAAGCATTCAGAATATATGTCCTACATTCTCCTATCATTTCTTATGTTCCAAACCATGCAGTAAAAACAATTTTGACATAGCCTGATATAGATGGAAAAAGGGGAAGATGGATTGCAAAGATACTTGAATTTGATCTAGATATTAGACCTACCAAATTGGTAAAAGGACAAGGTTTATATAAACTTTTGGCTGAATCAAATTGTAAGGTTTTTGGTATCAATACCATTTTGTAGAGTTCAAGTGAGAAGAATCCACAAGAATCTTCTTCTAGTTCAAGTGAGAAGAATCCATAAGAACCTTATTCCAGTTCAGATCTTGTTCCTATTGCTTTACACATTGATGAAAAATTCTTACTTTCATAATGGTATAGAGACATTGTCAATTTTCTTTGAGATTTAAAGTATCCTCCTGAATTTACAAGGAATCAATCTAGATCTCTTAGACTTAAAGCCATGAAATATTGTATCATCAATGCCAATTTGTATTGGAAGGATCCTCTCAATATCCTTTTATTATGTCTAACTAAAAGTGAAATAGATGGAGTTATTGAACAGTTTCATGAAGGCATTTGTGGAGGGCATTGTGCTTGGAAGGAAACTACATACAATATTCTAAGAGCAGGCTTCTATTGGCCTAAATTATTTTCAAAGTTTGGAGCTAAAGTAAAAATTTGTATTCCATGTCAGATATTTTCACGTAAGCAGATAATAGCAACACTACCCCTTGTTCTAATTTTAGTTCAAGCACCTTTTTTACAATGGGGATTAGATTTCATAGGTGAAATAATTCCAACATCAAGTAACCAACACAGATGGATTCTAATTGCTACAGACTATTTTACCAAGTGGGTAGAAGAAATTCCTGTAAAGAATGCAACAAATACAATAGTCATCAAATTTATTGAAGAGAACATATTGTCTAGATTTGGTTGTCCACAACAAATAGTTACAGATAATGCACAAGCTTTCAGCAGTATTAAAATGATAGAGTTTTGTCAGAAGTATTAGATTTCATTACATCATTCTACACCTTATTACCCTCAAGGTAATGGATTAGCAGAATCATCAAACAAAATTTTGGTTAAGGTCATTAAGAAAGTATTGGTAGATCATAAAAGGAGTTGGGATAGTCATCTTAAATATGCAGTTTGGGAAAATAGAGTATCACCCAAAAGATCTATAGGCAAGTCCCCTTTTCAACTTGTCTATGGAACTAAGGAAATTTTTCCCACACAACTAGCATTTCCAATCATGAAATTTCTGCAGGAATCATATGATGAAGTTGATGATTTTTCAAGAAGAATCAATCAAATCATTGAATTAAATCAAGAAAGAGATGAAGTTCAATTCAAACTTCAGAAATATCATAATAAAATGAAAAGTTTATTTGACAAAAAGGCTAGAGAAAGAGACTTAAGACAAGGTGATCTAGTGTTAAGGTGGGATACTAGAAGAAAGGAAAGAGGCAAGCATGGAAAATTCTACAATTTTGGGTAGGACCATTCAGCATTGCAAAAGTGAAGGGTAACAATACTTTTATTTTGCGGAACCTGGAAGGACAATATTCTTCATTTCCAGTCAATGGACAATAGCTCAAACATTACATTCAGTACTAAAAATGCTTGAAGCCATAATTCATTGTAAATTTCCTATTTTCTTTTAAGTTTCACTCTCAAGTGTGATTTTCATAGCAAAGACTCCATAGCCCAAGGAGAAGGCACATGGATCTGCAAATTCTCTGCATCCCACAGGGGCAAGTAGTCCCTAGATGGAGCCAATTTTGTAATATTTCTCACCATGTAATATTTTCCATTTCCTTTATATTGAAAAATAAATAAAACATATAGAAAAGATAAATAAAATGGGATTAAAAATAGAAACGAAATCCCAAAGTATAGGCGAGCTTTTTTAAATGCTGCCACATTATTATTGTATTATTGATTAATCTTTATTATGTTAATTAATTGATGATTAATTAATACTTTTTTAATAAAGTAAATTGATTTGACGTGTTGTCATCTTGTGATAAATCCCAAGCAGTAATCAGAGGCTAATATCACCCCCGTCTGTATCAACAACAAGGGATGAATTTTGGAGCCCCCCGTGCTTTTGACGTTTAACCAAGGGAGGCTTCGAAAAGTTGTTTTGTGCATTCCTCCCTTGGCTACGTGGCCCCTCCACATCCATTCCCCCCCGTCAAAATTGTAAACAACCTACCCCCCCAATGAAAACCACTCACTCATCTAATCCACTCCCATTGTCACTTCCTCACACCTCACCACTTGTCACTCCCCCATTTGTCCATACCACATAATTGTTACGATTAATATATTCCCTCACCCAACAGCTAATTAACCGTTACACTAATAAATATTTCCTGCCAATGTCTAGTGCATTAACTTGATGTGCCAAAAACAATTAATTCACTTAATCCATTTAAACCATTATGTTGCCGTCCACATTCCTTTTCTCCCATCCATTTGCAACAGCAAATGCATAATTGGATTTTATCAACAGACAAGCATTTTCTACACCAGTGATCACTAGTTCCTAGTAATTCAATACACTTGTTTTCAAATTCAATGTTCAACATGTCGTCGTCCAAAGGAAAGTCCAAACTAGTGGTAGAAAGCCCAATGTTTCCCCCTGTACTGAATTTAGACGAATTTCCCTTAGTTGACAAGAAATAAAAAATCTATTCAACCCAGTGTGAGTTTGATCTTTATGCACTCCACAACTGGGCAAATCACAAGTTCTTGAATGATATTGATGAATTAAACATATGGGACTCCTTCCTACCTCAATTCGTCTTTACTCAAACCCATTTCTTCCTTAAATTTGTCACCTGGTGTCATTTAAGGTATTTACCCAGTCAGAGGGTCGTAATTGCCCAAAATAATGAAGTCTTGTTTACTATCACTCCTGAGTCAATATGTCAAATCCTTCAAGTTAAACCTGCAACCCCTCTGCATCCTTTTTCTGTAGGCTCTCTCATGGAGATCTATCAGAAACTCACATTCCCTCAAAGATCCAATACCTTCAAATCACTTTTGCCTAATAACTCTAAGTTACCAAGAACCAATCCACCCTACTCTTCTACAATATTTCAAGAAATGTCTAGGAAAGTCATATCTATGGTTTCATGTCTATTAGGTTACCCTAGTGATCATTAGGTTAATGAGGTATTCTAGAATTTTTATCAGTGTTTTCAGTAGGTGATAAACCATCACTCATTTTCAATTATAGTCAATTTCTGGTAGAGAGCATCCATGATTAGTTTCTAAAGTTTTCAACTGAAGGTGCTTTCAAGCATCAATCAGTCCTTGTGTATTTATTTCTATTTTTCCAAGTAGATGGATTCAAATTTCCATTGTAGAAATTATATGCATAGGGGAATCCTCAGTTAGTTATTCATTGGACTTCATATGTAAGAAAGAGCACAACGTATTCTTTCAATGATTATGTAAAGATGTTTTTACATACGACATTGTGTCTTCTCAACAGTGATATTATACCTAGAATTTCACTTGAAATAAAAATAATTCTTCACCTCTATGAGAAATCTAAGATTAGAAATCGATACCTTTTTCAAAACTACACAAAAATTAGAATCTATGGGTGTGATCTTCCTCCCTATAAGTTCCCAAAATTTGTGCCAATTAGAATTTTTGCACTGGAATATATAAGACAAATGATGAACAAGGATGATCTACATTTTGTATCTAGTAAGAATAAGTCTCACTTTAAACTAAAAGCACAGATTGGACCATTTATTATCAACACCAGAGCAACAATAAAGGAGGCAGATCCTCTCTTGAAACAAATGAAGTTCAAATTGAGCTTGACCTGGTCTTACGATCCTTTGGGGATTATTTCTATGTTAAGAGTCGAATAGAATACGACGCCTTATGCACATACACCAAGGCCAGAAATAGAACAATATGAAAATCAAGAGGAGTGGCAGGAGAACACATTGCAGGAGGTAGACGGACAAATTGATATTCAAATAGCTTCACAAACTCTAGTTCCTCAAGAGAAAGAGACTAAGAGACCAAGAGCAAGTTTGTCTCCTTCAGTTTCGTAAATTCAAGAGATAGACTTCCAAGTCTTTAAAAGAAGAAAGAAAACTAATACTCAGGGGTGGACCTTTTCAAATGGAAAGTTCACTGGAGAATGAAACAATGATATTAACAGGTTCTCATACTTCTACCTTTCCAAGGATTAAGGAGATTTCCACAGATTCTCCTATATCATCTGTTTCTCAGGGTACATAACAACATAACATCTTTTCTAGGTATAAATATATTAGAAGGAAGAATGAAGCACTGAAGCCCACCACATATTCTGAATTCTAGAAACAGAATTTTGTCTACACTTGACACTGAAAAGGGACAATTTCAGCTATCTTTCTTGGAACCCAAAGTTCCAGTCCCTAAAGGTGTTGAAGATTATAAAAAATCATTTTTTTTCTTTTGAAACCAAACAGATTCATGCCATTGATTATATTGACCTCCATAAGAAGGCTGGATAAATTATTTATTCTACTTTGACCAGTTTAGTATGGAAAGCTCCAAACTACAAGCTTCACTAAATAACATTCATTCACAATTAAAGATGGAGAAAATGTCATCACTTTCCAAAGATACTAGGCTTAAATCATTAGAATAGTTGGTAATAAAATTGGGACATGGTCCTAATGATGTTAAAGTAGCTGAAGAAATGATCAAGAACAAGAATGTTGATATTCAAGCATTAAGAAAATAGCTAAAGCTTCCTACTACAGAACATCCACAGGCCAAAGAAGTTGGTAAATTGGAGATAGAAAAAGAGAATATGTTCAAAATGATAATTGAACAAAATGTCCATATACAAAATATGGAGGTTGAAATGGAGACATTGTTAAAGGAAAAATAATAACAACTAGATGTTTTAGCAGTTATTCCCATAGCAACATCTATTGCAGGTACTTCAACAACAGGAACTACTTCAACAATGAGGACTTCTAGAGCAGCAACTATTACAGTGGATACACAGTCCACTGATGCAGCATCAGACTTATTAAAATCCATAGGAGACTTGACATTGAAGGATTAGGAGATTGAGAAATTGAAAACCCTACTTCAAAATCTCCAAGATCAAAAACTTAAGACTGGCAATGCATACTTTTCTGACTTGCAAAAATGTTATAAGTTGACTCAGCAAATAGAAACTTATGAAAATGAAGTTGTGATTTCTCAAACCATTGAACAAGTCAAAGAAAATAGTTGGCTTAATATTAATGAATCAATTACTAAATTGTGACCTTCAATTGAGATTATTTTTGAACAAGAAGATTTGTTACAAAAATTAAAGGAAGCAATGGTAGAAGTAAAGGAAGACATCGACCATAAACCAGGAGATGCTACAAAAATAATAAAGGTTCTGAATTCCAAGACAATATAAGAGCTTAAAGAGTATGGTATTGAAGACAACTAAATTTGTATTGGAGGTGAGAAGAGTACATACTAAAAGAAATTTAATGCTACAACTAGAGAATAAATGTCACAATTTAGAGCTCCAGATAAAAAAGCTTCACATAAAGTTTGATTCATTACACATAAAAGGACTTCCAAGTTTGTAGGGTATAGGTAATAAATTAATTCCACTAGAAGAATATCAACAGAGATTGCATGATATAGTAATAGATAAAGCTAAATTTGCTAAAATAAAAGGAACCATCACTAGAAAGGCTTTCATGGAAGGTCTTAGTTATGATTTATTAATTCAACATGAGATCAAGCATTTGTTCATAACTAGGCCTACTTTTGAGAAATACACTGAAGTGGATGAATCATACAGAAAATTATTAAAGTTTTCTATTCCTGATGAAAAACGATGGGACAAGTTGTGTGAACTCATCGAATGAGAGACAATAGATTTTTAGTAGAAAAATACCAAGTTTTCAGGGACAAAGAACATATTTCTAGGAACAACAAATAGAACAACATATTTATAGCTCCAGTCACCAACAACAGTACTTAATTTCTGTGCAAGATACCAAAAGAGTTAAGATTTCCTCTTTTCTAGTTCTATTTTTGTAATAAATCCAAATCAGTTTGGAAAATGTACGTTGTAATAAATTTTGATTTTAAGTCTAGATATTTTGATTAGAAACTCTATAAATACTTTGTAATTTGAAGTAGGAAGGGTTGAACCCTTTTGATAAGCCATCAAGCATGATTGTGATTCTCTGAACTGTTTCTGAGATTAATTGAAGGATTCTAGACTCATTTTGAAGCAGCTTGTGTTTTCCTGTGAGTTTTATATTTCTTATTATGTCTCCATATTTATTTATTTCTACACATGCTTAAAGTTAATAGGAAATATGGGTAAGATAAGATTGAATATAAATCTTTCTGAAATCCTATAATCAATTACAGAGATTAATTAACAGAAACTATTTGGTTGAGTTAATTCCTCTACATAATTTAATTGTTTCTTCCTGTTATCTTTAAATATGCTTTGTTTGGCTGTAAAAGGATTTTACATGCATCATCTATATATGACAAGTTAAATACTCTATTTGAATGTTTAAGGAATCATATATATCATCTTAAAACTCTACCTTTCATAAACATTTTAAAGCTTAATTTTGTTAAAGGTGAAGAATCATCCCTTTATTATATCAAAAATAATTAGGATTTGCATTTGTTTAACAATTTAAAGCATTGGTCATCCAAACCCAAATTAAAACAACATTTTAAATGCTTTGACACAGTTCCTTATCCTAGAACTATTTATAAAGGACAACAACATGCACACTTGCTTTAGGTCTAACTATGAAATCTTCATTACTTGCACACACAAACACTTTGATATTAATCTCCTTATATAACTTAGCCCTTATCCAATACCACGGGTCAAAGCCACACTAATGATGATGGTATTCTTTGATAGGATCAAATATCTGTTGTTGGTTTCAATACTATGGGTCAATACCATGGTAAAGACCCTTGATATTTAGAATACCATGGTGCAGAAACTATACGCGACTTTTCTTCACCAAACTTCCGTATGTACGCAACTTTGCTTCACAGAACCTGTGTATACCTATCAAAACATTCCCTTCATCATTCCTATGTCTCTAAACTACTATTCCTTTGTCCAAACTCTTTGTCATATGTAGACACATCATGTTGACATCTTCATCAAGTAGGTTGCCATCAAAAGACAACTCATCAAGTAAGTTTCCATAAAGCACAACACATTAGTCATAACGCCAACAAAAGAGTCCATTATTGATGAATATCAGCATTGTTCTCAATTGCTATCAGATTTTTCGAATGATCAGAAAAGTCAAAATTCAATTCCAAAATTTGTAGTCCGATCAAAAAATTTATATGACTTTCAAAATAGATTTAAAGGTAGTACAAATTGCAAAACAAATAGCTCTTCAATGCAATATGAAGCTGTAAATCTGGGAATAGAAAAACAACCTCAAAATATTAATTTGGGAAGCAATTGTACACATGTTAAACGATCCAAATTTATTAAACTTTTCAAAAATACAATGATATTTTTTCCTGGACTTATGATGATTTGAAAGTTTATGATAATAAAATAATTCAACATGTAATTCCAATCAAATGAGATACTAAACCTTTAAAAAAAAAAAAAAATGAAAAATGAAGATATCAGAATCTACATTGATTTTCAAAATCTGAATAAATCATCTGAAAAAGATAATTATCATGTTCCTCCAATGGAACATATTTTACAATCAGCGATGGGATCTGAAATGTTTTCTCTTCTTGATGGATTCTCTAATTAAAACCAGATTTTGGTTGCACTAGAAAGTCAAACTAAAACTATTTTTCGAACTAAATGGAGCACATACGCTTATAAAAAGATATCGTTTGGATTAATCAATGCTGGAGCTACTTTTCAACAAGCCATGTATATTTCTTTTAATGGAAATATTAATAAATTCATGGTGGTGTATTTGAATGACATTGTCATCTGTTCTAAGAAAAGAACTCAACATGTTGATCATTTAAGAAAGATATTTGAAAGATGTCGCAAGTATGGGATCTCATTAAATCCCAAAAATATTATATTTGTTGTCACTTAAGGTAAATTATTGGGGTTTATAGTTTCTAAAATTAGTATTGTTATTAATCCAGATAGAATCAAATCAATCTTGCAAATTGTTTTTCCTCACAATAAAAAAATATATGAAATCTTTCTTAGGAAAGATCAATTTTGTTCGAAGATTTATCCCATTTTTTGCAGAAACAGTCATACCAATGCAAGATATGGTTAAAAAGAAGCATGTTTTTAAATGGGGACAATTACAAAAAGATGCTTCTAAAAAAATCAAAGAAATTATTGTTTCTTCTCCAACATTAATCAACCCAGATTTCAATAAATAATTTTTATTATCCACATTTGTATTTGTTGTTTTGTATGCAGCAGGTCTCACTCAAAAAAATTCTGAAAATACAGAAATTCCTATTTCTTTCATGAGTTTTGGCTTTTAGGGTGTTGAATTAAATTATCCAGAAATAGACAAGAAAGCATATGTTGTTTATAAATTTGTTAAACACTTTAGACCTTTCTTGTTGAAATATCATACTAAAGTGATAGTTCCACACCATGCAGTTAGCAATTGTTGGTACAAAAATATTTAGGAGAAAAAGGAGAAAATTGGATGACTGCATTACAAGAGTATGATTTAGAAATTAAACCATATAAAGTCATCAGAGGACAAGGTCTATGTAAATTATCAGTTGAATCAGAAGGATATCATTCAGATGAAGGTGAAAATTCTAATTCAGAAATAGGATGGTACAATGAATTTGAAATGAATCCTTTAGGTAATTGTACCAACAATACATGGTATGCAGATATAAAGCATTTTTTAATTCATGGTACTACCCCTGACCACTTATCAGTTAAGCAGAAAAGAGCTTTATGTATAAAATGTTCCAAATATCAATTAATTGATGGCATTCTTTTTAGAAAAAAATTATGATGATGTATTACTAAGATGCCTTGAGAAATATGATGTAGAAAAAGTCTTAGTAGATCTACATGATGGACCTTCTGGTGGGAATTTTGGTGGAGAAACCACTGCACATAAAATTTTATGAGCAAGCTATTATTGGCCCACTATGTTCAAAGATTACTATACATATGCGAGGAAATGTAAAGAATGTCAAACAACATCAGGAAAAGGAAAAAGAATGGCTCTCCCTCTTCAACCTGTAGAAGTGGAAGGACCATTTAAGCAATCAGGATTCGATATCATTGGTGATATTAATCCAAATTCTTCAAAATTACATAAATACATTCTTACATCCACTAATTATTTCACAAGTTGAACTGAAGCAATCCATTTGAAAAAAGCCAATGATGAACAGGTGAGATCTTTCCCAGAAATCGATATAATCACAAGGTTTAGAGTTCCAACATATTTTGTGTTTGATAATTCTTTGCATTTCTCTTCTCTTAACATGATTGACTTTTTCCTAGATAAAGGTATAAAATCAAATTTTCTGCTAACCACTACCCTCAAGGTAATAGTTTAGCAGAATCCAAAAACAGAAATTTGATTCAAATTCTAAAAAAGACTGCCCAAAACCACCAAAGAAATTGGCATAATTAATTATCTAATGCCCTATAGGCTGATATAGTTACTCCTAAAAGAGCATTAGGGAACTCCCCATACTCGCTAGTATATGGTAAGGAAGCCGTATTTCCACCAAATCTTTTCCTGCCATTGATCCAATTAGCTCAATCTATTAGGCATAATTCAATCAAAGATATGGATGTTTGATTATAAATATTGCTAAAATTGGAAGAGGAACAACAAAAGGCAAAAGACAAATTTCATGAACATCGAAAAATTATCAAAAAAGGGTTTGATAAACATTTAACATCCGATAGAGATTTTGTTGTTGGTGACTTAGTCCTTAAATGGGATAAAAGCCATGAGGAGAAAGGAAAACACTCTCAATTTTAACATCTTTGGATTGGTACTTTTCAAATCTTTTTAATACTTGGTCCTTCAACTTACATCTTACAAACATTGCAAGGCCAAGTAGAAAATTTACAAGTAAATGGGAAAATTTTGAAAATATATTTTTCATAAGAAAATCTCTCAAGGTTATATGTAAATATTATGTTTTACTAAAGGACATTGGTGTCCTCAAATTTTTATTTTTTTTGTTCTTTTCAAAATTGTGTACATACTTTATCGTTTCATTTGTTTCTATAGTTGTAGAATTTCAACTATGATTACATATTCCAAGAAGCATATTTTTATCAATATATTATATTATTGTTCCAAATAAATTAAAGTGTAAGGAAAAAGTATTCTCAAAATATGAAAAATCCAGAAATGCTTAATATTACTTTAGTTCTTATATAAACTTTCAATAGTGGGAAAGAGTTTGATTGTTTGTTTTATGTTATGGAAAACCTATCACCTTCATATATTTAAAAATATAAACCAATTCTCTCAAAAAATGAATAATACATACAAATTTTGAGTTTCATTTAATACATCAAAGTATTTCCTATCAAAGAAACTCTCTAATATCCCGCTTCTCTCACTTAGCTATGTATGTGTTGTAGCGGCTACAACCACCCTCCAAAATTTTGCTTTAACTTTGTTTTGGAGCCTCCCTATCGACCATCCATAGTAGCATGTCTTGCACTGTCAAGCACATCAGCTTCAACTGTTTCATAGAGTCTTGTCGGCCTGTGCATGCAAGTTTGTTCCACCCCTTCACAGGCTGATTTCTGGACTTAGTTTCAGTTGCTGGTTGAGAAGATCCCTCTGAGAATTGCGCAATTCTAGGGGGGAACTAGTCTTCCCTCTAGAAATTGCGCAAACCCAGCTGGACACCCAACTGGGCTCCAGAGATGCGCAATTCTTCCTGTTAGTATTCCTCTCAAAAATTGGCAATTCTGGGCATCAGTCACTTACTGCTCCTAGAAATTACGGAATCCCTCTATAACAGCCAGCCCAGCAGCTAGCAAAAATTGTGCAAATCCAACCAGGCAGCCTGTTGGGCTCAGAAATTGCGAGATACAGTCAGACAGGATTCATTGAGGAAATTGCGAGATCTGACCCAGGATAGATGCTCAGCTCAGAAATTGTGAGATATAGTCAGACATGCTTCCTTGAGAAAACTGCGAGGTTTGACCCAGGACAGCTGCTCAACCCAGAAATTGCGCAATCCTGGGAGACAATCACCTGTTCCTCTCAGAAATTGCGCAATCCCTTTGGGACAACCATCTATGCTCAGCACCCAAAATTTTCGCATCATTTCCAGGGAGGCACTCAAGAGGTAAGAAATTAATGGTTTGTTTTCCTTTTCTAAATGTGAAATCTTTTGGTCAAGCTAACAGGGTGAAGAGGCATGGTCCTAGTAATTTTATAATATTGTGAGAATGGTTTGATTTTTATTTGTTGGAATGGAATGTTTCATTTTATGCAAGTGTGTTTTATTTTCTTTTAAGATTGATTCATGCAAAGGATGAGCTAATTCATGATGAACATAAAGTTAGTGACAAAAAGTCTTAGTAGTGTGAGGGAATCCAAGTAAATTATATATTTCCCTTTGAAGTTGTTTTCTTTTAGTATATTCAATTTATTTCTTTAAAAAGTGTTTATTTTCAAGGTTATGTAAGAACTCTCGTGCACTAATGCATGTGCTACACAAGAATCAACGACCAAAAAGAATAGCTCAGGATTAATCAGAAGTCTGAAAAATGTTACTTTGATAGGTTTATCAAATTCTAGGCACAACTGGAAAACTCTTAGCCCATTAGAAAGAGAGAATATCAGTAGTAGTCAAGAGCATAGTTTCCTCCCCAACAGTGATCTATGAGCTACCTCTACAAGAAGATCTAGAATCCCTCTTCGATCACCCTTTCCAATCTATTGAGGAGACCAAAGAAACATGAATGGATTTTAATGCAGAGTGGCCATTAAAACATGGGATTGAGGAGTTCCTAACATTCCTATCATCAGACCTAGCATGCACTCAAGAGGCCAACCATCCAATGGAAAAATATCTGCATGGCATGCAAAAGGAGTACATGCCGAGTGGACCAAATGAGAAAGAGAGTCAAGGACATCAAGACTATATCGAATGTTAGTTCCAGACAAACACTAGTTCAAAGCACCATTATATTCTTAGACAATTATTTTCATTGTATCATCTGAAGGAGGTGGTCTCTCATTCTCTGGTATATATTGAAGCCTATTTCTTAACCTTGAGTATGAGTACATTTATTATCTTGTTATGCACATAGATTTACTAGAAGTACTCCTACACTTGAAAGAGGGTGTTCCTTTTTCAAGTATGATAAGATAGTATAGTAAAGAAATGGACAAAATAGTAAAGATAAAAGAAAGTCTAGTTGTGAAAACTAGGTAATTGATGCAACTAGACATGAGTCTTGCTTGAAAACTAGGTAACTAACAGGAAAGATTCACGATAAATTCTTTGAGTTCGTGATCGGTTCCAGTGGTTCTTCAAAATATTTTTGGTTCCATGCTCGAGTTGGATGATGTGGGATTCCGTAAGGCCCACCTTCCAACAGATCTTCTCACATTGACTCCAACACCTTATTTAGGACCAAGATTATAGATATTTATTAATTCCTTGGATTTTTCATACATCAATGGCGTACTTCATCACCAAAGACAAGGGGATACATCAATGCCTCTTGATCCTTAGAACCTGCAGGGGACTTGACATCAACACATCTATTTGTACCTACTTGGTTGTACTCTAGTACATTAACAATCATTATCATTATTGGTGAGTAGTCTCACGTGGTTAACAATTTCCATTATTGATTGGTAATCCAATGAATTTTTTCCATGTTCGACTTCAATATCATTCATTAACATGGAATAACTTGTACATAGGTGTGAGTATGGATGAAGAATATATGGTTTATGGTATTGATAGTAGCTCGCAACATTTCCATTTCCCTACAGCATCATGGTTGTCCAAATTCAACATCATCCACCAACATTTTGAGAGTGGTTATTGGGTTCTTTAAAATCTCTATTCAATTGATTACAACAATATACTGAATATGAGCTCAACATTTATTGAATACATTACAACAATATACTCAATTTGAGATCAAAATTCAAGATGCTTAAACTCAAACTTATATTTTTGTAATGGGTTCAAACTTACCATTCTTAGGCATCTTTGCTTTTTTAGCATCTTGAAATCCCAAAAACTTTATTGACTATTTTAATTTTTGCGTGTGTTTATCAATCCATGTAGGAACTAAGCTAATTTAATCACTAATTTCTCCTAAAAAAACAACTTAATTATGTTACTTATATGTTATCTAATTGTCCAGTCAAGAATGAAATCCTCAAATTCTTTTCTTATATTTGCAATCAATATTTCTAAACAAAAAATTCCCATTTGAAAGGTACCACAATTTCATTTTATTTTTGAAATATGAGAAGGGGTAGGATCGTGCAATTGCTAGTTAGATTTTACACTTACATGGTCCAATCAATTATGTACGTGTGTTACATATAAACCATGTGTTAAAATACAAAAAATGTTATAAAAAAATATATTTACTAGAATGTAAATAAAAACTATGAATGTAATATGTATTTGGTGAATATGGCTAAAATTTATGAATATGCCCTCAATTCGATATCCTAAAGACTCTCTAGTTAAATGCATTGAAGTTTGGGCAATGGGTCACCCATTTTCTTGTAGTTGTTTCATCAATTCTATTTTTTAAATCTCTCCTCCTGTCTTTGATCTTCTCTAGCACGTCATCTTCATCAACCCGTCGACAATGATATTTCCTTTTATACTTTGACATATTCCCCATATTGATTGTTGATTAATGAAGATTAATATTATATTTCATCATTTTTCTTATTTTTGGCCTTTCACAATGACATAGCACAACTAGGTGCAAGTTGGATAACATTCTTTTCTATCTTCATCTTTTATTTTTTCTTTTGAATGAGAAGATCCATTTTCGTTTATATATGTTGTTTACAACAATACATCGATTGAGCCATTTCCATAACTCAAGAAGACCTCAATAAAGGGCTTAATGAATCAAAAATCATTCCTCCTTTATATAGGATTTTCTGAAACTACAACTTCTAGAGGATGGAACCTCTTCATCTCTTCCATCTCAAGAGATGGACTTGATGCTAGTGGATTCATCATTGAATCCTCTATCCAATGTCATATCATTTTTTCACCTTTGGTTCCATTTTGAATTTTGAATTTATTTTCTTCTCAAAATTATACTTAAATTTCTTTCTGCACACTTGCAAAGGTCCTCGAAGAAAAATTAGCATAAAAGAACTACATAATCAAAAAATTATAAAAAAATATATGGATATTTGTGGCACTTCCTCTTTAAAAGTCTATTTCTAGTTTTTCAATTTATGTAAACCAGAGGAGAAAAATGTTGAGTATATAAAGATGTATAAAATGCATTTCAAATACCAATTTATTAACTTCAAAAAATAATTAAGAATTACAATTTTCCAAAAGAACTAAAAAATTAAGTGTGATACATTATGTTCTGTGTAGTTTGACTTACGTGTTTTTTTTGTAATTATAAATTGGACACTGAATTAGTTATTGAGAACAAAAGCTATTTGTTAAATTTTTTGGAAATTTGCAAGAATACGCATATAACTAAACGTAGATTTGTCATATTAAATGACATTAATATTATTAGAAATATAATAAAAAATCCCCACAAATTGTTTTCTTACTGCACATCAAAATTCACAAAGCACATATGAGTTCTGATGGATTTAATTTAAAAGATCGTAAGATGTCAAATTTTCATCACCACATTTCATTAAAAGTGGAATATGTCATCATGAGTTCATCCTCCAAGAGGGTTCTGAAACCCAAAACCTAACTCTAATTCTAGATATCAAAAAAATAGCAGAGAGAAGCTTGGGGTGATTTTTTCACTAGTTGCTATGTGTTCCATCATATGAGTAGGGGAAGAGATACTAATTGAGTAGAGAGATATAAGCATATTTTTTAGAACTATAGAAGACCATATTATATTATAGCTTTATGGTAATTTTAAAAGCATCTATAATCTATATTATAATATCCATAATATAAAAAGTAAGAAATCATATTCATTCATTAGACTTTGCTTTTTGTGTATGGGTTTCTATGGTGTCTTTACTATTGTAATTTATTTCATGTGTCATTGTAATCAAACCATTTGAATGGTGTGCTTTTATTTGTGTTAAAATATTTAAAAAAAAATAGTTGCATAGTGGAGCATATGGGCTCACTATAGTTGTTTTAAGTTTAGATATGTTTTTAAGGAAGTCAACCAATGGTATATTCAAGGTGATTTACAAATAATTTCAAAATCATTTTCGATTTAGATTTTCAATGTGGGTAACATTAAATTAATTTACAAGTGTAATTGGTCCTTATATTAACATTTAAGCTTTTGAAAGTTCAATTTCATTTTAGATTAAGTTTATTTTAAGTTGGTTCCTTATGCATAGTTTCAATATTAACTCTCAATTTTAGCTTTGGAACTAATATCTAATTTTGTGATTTTAAATCAAATAAGTAGATACTAAGAGTCAAAGCCTTGAATATTGGACAAGACTGATCATACTTCAATGAACTACTAAAACTCTTAGAAGTATGTGACCCTTAGAAGTATGTAAATGATATTCAACTTTCAATTAGATAGAACGTAAAATATAAAACCAAAGTTAGTAAACTAACTAAGATATCCTAAATTCCCTTAGTGGGATTATATTCTATTTACTCTCTTGATCCTCAATTGAATTTTACTTACTCTTTTTGTTAAATTTGATTTTCATGCTTTTATGTTGCATGTTTCATAAACTTTCAAAAGATTCATTGGAGTTGAAAAAACAAAAGAAGTGATTGTGCAAGTGCACCTTCAACCTTTTGGAAAGTCTCTTCTATTTTTTATTAATAATTCAAATTTCTCTCTCTAGAAAAACCTAAATTCAAAAATCCCTAATGCAATGCAAGTTGATAGTGGGAGATAACCTTAGGTTTTAGCTTCAATTTCAGCCTTCACCACTTTGGATGCTAATTAGACCCATTTTGAAGCTCCTTCCTAACTCTACGTGGATTGTCAATTTGGGCCATATTTTGAAGGTTCCATGGTAGTGACAGAAGGTGGGGGGAGGCACAACCCACTCCTATTGCAACATTTTAACTAGGGATTCAAGCTCAAGAAATAGGCATAAAAAATTTAGAGTGTATCATCAATCATCTCCCCAAGGATGTTCCTGTGGGGAACTAGCCATCAATGCAACCCACAAACTCACCACTACTAGGGAATTTCTAGCAAAATTTTTCGCATAATAGATGTTTTTCCAAAGTAGTGAAAAACCCTAATATGAAGTCTTCTTAAATAAAATTGAGAGATTCATCTATCACATGCAATATCATGCATTGATTTGTAAATTTATTAGGATTTGTCTCACGGAGAGGGACCTAGTTGCATGGATCAAGAAACAATGGAAAACCAAAGGGAAGATAGACCTAGAGTTGGGTGCCATGGGTTTCTTCATAGTTATAATTGCCAATCTGGAATATTGTACAAGGTTTTCTGAAAATGGACCCTACTTCTAAAACAAGATTGGACTATTCATGAGGTTATGGACCCCGAGGTATATCTCGGAGAAGGAGGAATACCCAAAAACACTAGTGTGGGTACAATTGTACTCCTTCCCAAAAGAATAATAGGAGGAAAGTATCCTGGAAGGCATATAAACTCCATAGGATCCTTTGTGAAAGTCTTAGAAGTAATAAAGCGAGGTTAGTACACTGCATATGCCTAAATGTGTTTACATGAATATCTTAGAGCCTCTACCAAGATTAATAGAAATTTCCTATCTAGAATGGGACATCATACAAAGCTTTCTTGAAGATTGTCCTCTGATGTAGAATTCCCCTCAATTAAATCACATGCCACAGTAGGAGAAAGATGGTTTTCAATCAGTCAACAATTGACAAAGGAACCAAAGAAACCTTACAGCAACCAAGGAAGATCCCTTTTAGTCCAAAAAAAAAGTGAAACTCTATCAGATCCACTGGAAGTAGAGGAAACGTAGAAACCTAGAAGGAGATCCCTTAAATCGAGTAGGAAGAGATGACAAATGCAGACAAACTAGGATAATCCAGTGATGCAGAGGATATGGACATAGAAGAAATAGATTTATGCTCCATGTTGAACGTGTGGTAAGGTAAGGACCCACACCCTATCCCAAAAAAATAAATGAATTTACTTCATCAACCATACTTAAAAGTAAGAACAAAATCCCCTCTTATCAAGAGGAATTTTTTCCTCATCCTCTTGAAGGTGCACTCCTTCTCCTTCAAAGAACCTTCAAAGTCTCTCTAAGATGGGAGAAGAAGGGTTGGAAAAGCCACAAGTATTTAAACAAATAAGTTGGAGACTTTTTGGCCAAGTCTGGCAAGGCACAGTTGATCTTGGAGGTGTTTATGTCCACCCATCAAGCTTCAAAATGAAAATATTCTCTTGAAACATCAAAGGCCTTAATTTTCCAGGCAAACAAAGGCATCTAAAAAAATGCAATGCAAGTCGATATATTTATATTTGTATTTCATTGATCATTTTTATTTCCAAAACTAAAATACTTATATTTATATTCATTTCATTTCACATACTAATCACCTTAAATACTCCCTAGGAATGAAGGCTTACCTACCTTGTGATAAGATGTATGGCATTTATATCAACCTTGCTCAATGGAATAAATATGTAGCTAAGGCAAGGAGAATATTGGAGGGAGTACGGGACCACATTATCACTAATATCCATGGGTAAGAAACTCCTTATGCAATGTGGCAGGAACTGAAAGATTTGTTCCAGAACAGTAGTGACCACCCCAAGCCCATGCTCAAGGATAAACTTTGAAATATCAAGATGCAGAAGAATGACATTATTCCGTAGTACCTGAGCAGGTTCACACAGGTTCATGATGAGCTTGCAAGAGTTGGTGTTATTGTTTCAGATGATGATTTGGTAAGCCTAGCCCTTCTGGGCCTTCCTAAGAGTTGGCATAGATACCAAGATTCAATGAACAGGAGGGATAAATTACCGAATTGGGAACACTTATGGTTTGATTTCATACAGGAGGAACTAAGGAGAAATACTAGAGATGGGACTTAATCCAAGGGCAAGGATGAAGAAAAATTTACATTGGATGGAAAGGAAAAGAAGAGAAAAGGGAAGAAATCTTAAACAAAACCAGAATCCAATCAAGAGGGCGAGAAGAAAGATTTGTCCAAAATTAAATGCTTCCATTTTCATGAATTCGAGCATTATGCCATGTAGTCTCCACACAAAAAGGAAAACAAGAAGACCTTTGGAGAAATAGATGAAGCATTAGCTTCACAGTTTGAGCTTGACTTTACCCTTATTGCATGCATGGCCAACACAGTGATGGGGAGTGTGTGGTACTTGGACTATGGTGCCTCGTTCCACATGACATGGTGTAGAGACTTTTTTAGTGACCTGGAGGAGAAATATCTGCATATGAAAATCGAGATGGGGAACGATGCAAGATATAGCGTGATCAAGATTGGTACAGTCACCTTTAAAAGGGAGTCAGGTTCCCCCCTCAGGCTCAAGGATGTCATGTTTGTTCAGGGCCTAAAAAAATATCATCTTTGTTTTATTTTTAGAAGACTTTGGTTCTGATGTGATCTTCAGCAAAGGAAAAGAATTCCTGAGACACATAGCCACGAGATAGGTGAAGCAAATCGGGGTTTGTGTGAAGAACCTGTAAAAGCTAGATGTGGAAGGTTGTGTTGCATTAATCACAAAGACTGAGAAAGTGTAGGGCCAAACTATTGGTGAACTTTGGCATATAAGACTTGGTCATTTGCATCATGGTGCATTGAATATTATGCAACAAATAACCATATACCTACACAAAGGATCACTTGAGCATCAAGATGCATGCAAATGATGTACCTTGGGGAACTACACAAAATCCACATTCCATGCTCAGGACAACAAAGAACATCCAGTCTTGAAAAGAATCCACTCTAATGTTTGTGGACCTTTCTTGATAGCCTCCACTATAAGACACAAATATTTTTTCCTTTTTATTAATGACTTCTCACAAAAGTTTTGGATCTTCTTCATGCAAAAGAAAGATGAGATATTCTCCAAGTTCATAGAATTCAAGGCAATGGTTGAGAAAGAAATTGACAAGAAGGTGAAGGCTCTCAGGAGTAATAATGGAGGTGAGTACGTGTCGAATGAATTTAAAAAAATATATATGCAAAAGAAGGCATTCGATGAGAGTTGACAGCACCTCACAACCCAGAGCATAATGGGGTGGCTGAGAGAAAGCATCATGCATTCTGGGAGCAGCGAGGGAAATGTTGCATGACCAAGGCCTACCCCTGCATTTGTGGATTGAAGCATGCAACACAACCATTTATTTTCAGAATCGAAGTCCTCATCGGATTTTGGGCATGATTACTCTCGAGGAGGATTTCTTGAGAAGAAAGTCAGATGTGTTGCATTTCGATTTTTAGGGCCTCTCTGTACTACCATGTCTCCAAAAAATCAAGGAAGAAGCTTGAGCCGACAATGGAATTGGGGTTATTTTTGGGTTACACAAAAACTCCCCACAACTACCATGTATGCTTTTGATCCCTCAAAATGACAGTTGTGTGAAGGGATGTAAATTTTGATGAGGAGAAAGCGATGTGGTTCTTGAGAGGGAGTTCCATATCCCACGAGAAGAGGATATTTTAGCTCCAAAGGAGGAATCTCAGGAAGATGTACCACAATTTAAGGAGAAAAGAGTGGAGACATCCATGTTGAAAATGCAACAGGAAAATCCTGATTTAATTTTGTCCTTGAATTAAATTATGAATAAAATTTTAATTCTACATCACAAGACAACTTCTATTAGATAACTCAGTTAATTTGATTTAGTTGGCTCAGTTACTTCGAGTTGAGGGTCTAACTTGAGTCATGTAGAGTGCCCCCTACATTATAGGATCCCTGGTTGAGTTTATTTTGAGTTGTAATTAATTAATTCAGTTTAACTGAGTTAAAGTCATTTAAACTAGTTCCAACTGATGGAGGAACTAGTAGGAGGTCAGTGTTATGAAACCAACTCAAGAAAAGATAGAAAAGATAGATCAATGCCTTAGAATTCAGCCTCTTTGAGGGGGCAACCTCCTTT
Source organism: Pinus tabuliformis (assembly GCA_031772625.1). Classification (NCBI taxonomy): domain Eukaryota; kingdom Viridiplantae; phylum Streptophyta; class Pinopsida; order Pinales; family Pinaceae; genus Pinus; species Pinus tabuliformis. The sequence goes on from CM062817.1 coordinate 148,717,998, forward strand.
ACATTACATAAATGAAAAATTCTTGGATGATACAAATGAAAATACCTCCTTTCTATATATAGGAGTCTAAGGGGTCATAATATAATCAGAGTCGACATAATAATAATAATGTAAGGGCATAATAATAACAATAGTGGGCTTCTATGGGGCACAATAGTAACAATATGGGCACTACATGGGTACATCAATATAATAAGGGGGTTGTACTGATAACAATAAGGGGTTACACTAGTAGTATAGGGGCCTAACATTCCCCTCTCCTTTAAAAAGTGTTGTCCTCAACGCTTGAGTAGTTTTTGATGCTTCTGTATCCTATTCTTGTCCTCCCATGTGGAATCTTCAGTGGGTAAGTTCTTCCACTTGATGAGGTACTTTGAAATTGATCGATTTCGTAGCTGTCGGGTTCTTGTTTCTGTGACTTCTCCAGGTTCCAATATGATTTTTCCTTCCTCTTCAATTTCTGGCAATATTGTTTGAATTGGGATCTTTTGCAACTTTTGAATAAGTAGCCATACTTCTTCATCCTTCTTCCATTCATCCCTTGCTTCGTTTATCCAATCTGGTTGGATAATAGAAATAGCACAAAACAATGCTTCCACATCCTCATTCGTTCTTGAGAGTGCATATGCAACAAAATTTTGCTTCCCTTTTCTATAGATGATGTCAAAGTCATAACCCAACATATTTGTGACCCATTTTTTTGGTTCTTCTAAAGATAATAGTTGTTCTAAAAATTATTTAAGACTATCATGATCCATTTTTACCTTGAAGTGTCTTCCCATTCTGTAAGGTCGTCGTTTCTTAAGTGCATATAGTATTGCCAACATTTCCTTCTCATAAATAGCTTGCTTGAGATGTAGCAGTAAAAATACCCAATCACCTACATCAAAACATTTTCACTACGATGATGATCTACTTGTTGTTTCATTTGATTTTTCACCAAAGTGGCATTATCCTTTAAAAGTTGGAGAACTTGTTGTTGATACTCGATGTGATCTTTCACTGCTTGAACCTTTTTCTTCTTGATATGTCCTTCTATCTTTAGAGTTTGAGGAGTGGTAATTTCTTCCAATCCTTTACAAGATATGGTCAGATTCATTTCTTGATGCTCAATGTGATCTTTCACTTCTTGAACATTTTTCTTCTTGATATGCCCTTCTATCTTGATAGTTTGAGGAGTGGTAATTCCCGCCAATGCATTACAAGATGTGGTCGAATTCATTTCTTCTTTATCTAGGCTTTGTTCCTGGAATATATCCTCTTCTTTTGACCTTTCTTGCTCCTTTTCTTCTTCCTCTTCACAATCTATGTAGAATAATTTCTTCTCAGCACACTTATGACCTTTAGTGTATTTGCTATCACAATTGTAACAAAGCCCTTTTTCTCTTTTTTCTTCCAATTGTTGTGGTGTAACCCTTGTAGGTTGTGGAAGGCTAGAAGAAACAACACTTCCATCTTTATAGTTATGAGGGGTAGACTTCCTTGATGCCATAATTTTACTTTCCAATATGTAACAAAGTCTTTTTACTCTTTCCAATTGTTGTGGTGTTGCTCTAAAGAAGGTGTTGCTCTCTGTATCCACATAATGTGCAATCATTTCCTCCGTGAAAATTGACCACGTAACAAGTTGTTTACGAGAACAAAGCTCTTTATACCATAAAAATTGATCTGGTTCTAAATATGAAGATGCAATACATACCTTTTGTAGCAGTGGTACACCATGTAGATCAAAATATTGCTCCATCTGAAGTATCCAATTTACCAGATCCTTGCCATCAAACTTCCTCATCTTGATTTTTCTTGATTTTAAGAGCTCGATCTTGAAACGACTGTAACTCTGTACTTTCGGATCTTTAAGTTCTGAAATTGTGATTTGCAGTAGCCCTTTGCATCCTCTTTCCAATGCCACCAGTCTTATCAAAATTGGATTCTCCAAGGAAGAGTTATGCCAAATCTCCCACAGTGACCTGATTATAGACTAGTTCAGTAGAGCGAACTTGTACGAAGTGCCATGAGTCACTGTTTTGACCTTTGGCTCTAAAAAATATATACAAGAAAACTACAGTCCATCCTCTTTCTATACCTTCTTATGAAATTTCAATCCAATGCTCAGACAGAAAGTTATGATGATTTCCCCAGGTCACCTATTTGGAATGTAATTCAGGAGTCTACAAAAATACCAACTTCCTTAGATCATATCTCCACAAATATAGCGCGAAAAGCTCTGAAGTTTTGACCCAAGATTCAGCATGATGTCTTCTCAAATGGGGTTTTCTTTTAGCTTCTAAAACGTCGCATAACAAAAGTTATAGTAAAAATTCCGCGATGACCTGTTTGGAGCAGCGAAACCCTAGAATCCAAAGCTTTGATACCAAATGTTATGAAACTAGCTCAAGAAAAGATAGAAAAGATAGATCAACGCCTTAGAATTCAGCCTCTTCGAGGGGGCAACCTCCTTTACATTACATAAATGAACAATTCTTGGATGATACAAATGAAAATACCTCCTTTCTATATATAGGAGTCTAAGGGGTCATAATATAATCAGAGCCGACATAACAATAATAATGTAAGGGCATAATAATAACAATAGTGGGCTTCTATGGGGCACAATAGTAACAATATGGGCACTACATGGGTACATCAATATAATAAGGGGGTTGTATTGATAAAAATAGGGCATTACACTAGTAGTATAGGGGCCTAACAGTCAGACAGTGGGGTGCTGCTTCATATGTTCAACACGTTAATTGATGATTCACTGATAAATAATTCATGCATTTTAGATCTGAGAGTTACCCAATTGAGATTCGAGTTTAGGGAAAGTGTACTATCAGTTGTATAATCATTGGAATCGTACAGGTGGTGCATGCAATCAAAGGAAGGCCGATGAGGATTGCGTAATTCCTATTGAGGAATTTCCCTAATTATAGGGGATAATTTGAAAATAAATCACGCAAGGAAATAGGGACTTGGGAAAGCCAAATTTTGGTTAAGTATTAGCCCGGGCTTATCTAGGAAGCTATGAGATAGATCGAGATAGTGCAAATGTTGTTTGGGCTTTAGCAAAGCATTGTAATCTTCTCATATTTTCTAACTAATGAAATATACAGATAGGAGGGGTTTTTAGTTGTGGCTTTCCCTAGGAAATAATTTTATAATGTGTTGATTGAATTCTTTCTCTTGTATGCTTTGTGATTTCACGATCATTTAATTATTTTAGTTGGTGAGTAGAGTAGATTAAAGTCTATTGTTTTAGTAGATTAGAATTAGTAGTTTGAATCTACAAGGAATTCCTACATGTACTGAAGCAGAAATCACTCTAGAAGAGGAGAATATGATTTTGTCCTTTTCAGTTGAAATTGAATTTGCGGTATCATTCTTTAGAGTCAACGGGATGTCGTTCTACAGATTGAGACATTAATATGCCCTTGAGGGGGGTTCGAACTATATTTCTTGGAAGGATAGGATGGAGGCAGTGTTGGAAGACAACGGGCTTAAGGAATTCATAGACAAAGATATTCCTAAGCCTCCAACAACAGATTCTCAATATCTGTCAGAGTGGAGGAAATGTGTTGCAAAGGCGAGAAGAATCATACTATAAGGAGTTTGAGATCATATTGTCTCGAGCCTCCATGGGAAGGAGACTTCATATGCTATGTGGAGGGCCTTAACAGACCTGTTTGAGAATAGAAGTGACCACAGGAAGCTGGCACTAAAGGGAAAGCTCAGGAAAATCAAGATGGAGAAGGGTGAGACAATACCAAAGTACTTGACCAAGTTCACCCAATGTCAGATGAGCTTCGAAGTGTTGGTGTTATAATTGTTGAAGATGATCTAGTCAACCTAGCACTTCTAGGCCTTCCCAAGAGCTTCCACGACTACCAACATTTAGTAAATGGGAAGGAGAAGCTACCAGAGTGGGAGCGATTGTGGTCTAACTTGGTGCAAGAATATATTCAGTGGAACACCAAATATGGATCCTCATCCAAGCATGATGATGAAGAGAATTGTGCCTTAGCTGGGACAAAAAAATAAAGGGAAAGAGAAGTCATCCCATTCCAAATCTGATTCCAGTTAGAGTGGCAAGAAGAAGGACTTGTCAAAGATTAAATTTTTTCATTTTCGTGATCTATAACACTATGCCATGACGTGTCAACACAATAATTCCAACAAGAATCCCTTAGGAGGAGTGGTAGGTGAATCTCCTAATTCACAATTCAAGTTGGATTTCACCCACATCGCTTACATGGTGACATTGGTGATGGGTAGTGTGTGGTATCTGGATAGTGATCCTCATTCCATATGACCGACAACAAATAATTCTTCAGTGACTTGGAGGAGAAGTGGCTCCATATGCACATCAAAATGGGAGATTATGGAAGGTATAGCGTGACCGACATCGGTACCGTTACTTTTTAGAGGGAGTCTAGTTCTCCTCTGACATTAAAAAGATGTCATGTATGTTCTAGGTCTAAAGAAGAATTTGGTTTCAGTTTCTACATTGAAGGACTGTGGTTACGATGTGATATTTAGAAAAGGAAATTTTTTCCTTTGTCACATAGCCTCGGGACATGTGAAGCAAATCAGGGTTCGGGTGAAGAGCCTCTACAAATTGGATGTATAACATTGTGTTGCCTTGAGCACAAAAGTAGAGAAGGTGCAAATCCGAGACATTAGTGAGTTGTGGCATAGAATATTGGGTCACTTGCACCACGAAGCTTTAAATATCACGTAACAAATTTCTACAGGACTTCCCAAGGGTGCACTAGAGCAGAGAGATACATGCAAATGATATACATTGGGGAAGTACATCAAAGCCACCTTTCATGATAAGGACAGTCGAGCGCAATCGATTCTTGAAAGAGTTCACTCAAATGTGTGTGAACAGTTCTCAATAGCCTCCACGGCTATGCATAGGTATTATGTAATGCTTATAGATGATTTCTCACGTAAGTGTTGTATTTTCTTCACGCAGAAGAAAGATCAAACATTCTCTAAATTTTGTGAATTTAAAGCACTTGTTGAGAAAGACACTAGCAGGAAATTGAAGGCTCTCAAGAGCAATAACAATGGATATGTGTCGAATGAATTCAATATATTTTTTGCATCAGAAGGCATTCAATGGGAGTTAATAGCACCCCGTAACCCACAACAGAATGGGGTAGCTGAAAGGAAGAACATAAGTATTGTGGGAGTTGCACGGGCGATGTTAAATGATTAGAGCTTACCGTTGCACTTTTGGGTTGAAGTATTTAACACAAGTGTATATGTGCATAATAGAAATCCTCATCAGATTCTCAGAATGAGCACACCAGAATAAGCCTTTTCAGGTAAGAAACCAGATGTGGCACACTTCAGGATATTTGGTTCATCATTTTATTATCATGTTACCAAGGATGCAAGGAAAATTATATAACTGACAACTAATTTGGGCATATTTTTGGGGTACATTGATACACCTCGCAACAATCAGGTGTACCTTCCATCTCACAGGATGACAGTGCTTCGTACAGATGTGAATTTCAATGAAGAGAAGGTTGTGAGATGTTCGCTTGAGAGGGATCTTCATTTACATGCAAATGATGAGATTTTAGCTCCAAAGGAAGAACCTTAGGATGATGCGGAGCAGCCACATGCAGAGGAGCAAAGAGTGGAAGCACCCGCTCATGTAGAGACTTCCATAAATGGAAGGAAGCACACCAAAGAAGCTGACATATTAATGCATGATGCTAGAGAGAATGTGGGAGCGCCCACATCACTAGGCAGGTAGAGGAGGTCACAAGATAGATACACTAGCTACGTGGCTTTAATAAGTGAGAGCATATAGATTGGGCCATCCTCATTTGAGGAAGCATTGCAACAACCAGTATGGGTTGATGCCATGGTAGGGGAGTATGACTCCATTATCAAAAACAGTGTTTGGGAAGTGGTCCCAAGACCAGCAGACAAGTCAGTGGTAAGTTCCATATGGCTTTACAAGGTAAAGACAGTAGCATATGGGAGTGCGGAGAAACACAAGGCCATATTTGTGGCCAGACATTTATCTCAAGTGGAGGGAATTAATTACGAGGAGACATTTTCTCCAGTATAAAGGTACTCTTCAATTATATCTATTCTAACAATTTTAGTGTAGATGGGATGGAAGATACATTAGATGGATGTGAAGACAACATTCCTCAATAGAGTGATTGAGGAAGAGGTGTACATTGAGCAACCAGAAGGATTTGAGACCTTCAACAGAGAGTTGCATGTGTGCAGACTCAAGCGATCATTGTATGGATTGAAACAAGCACCGCATGCTTGGTACACCAGGGTTGACAGATATTTCACCAGGTTGGGCTTCACCAAAAGTGAATCATATGTGAACCTTTACAATATTGTGGTTGAAGGTAAATTGTTGATTATAATAATATATGTCGATGATTTAATTCTAACAGGTGATGAGAATCTGGTAAAATCTTGAAAAGAGGATCTTGCAAGAGAAATCGAGATGAAGGACTTGGGGCTTATGCATTATTTCCATGGTATGGAAGTATAGAAAGGAGATGAGGAACTGCTTGTCTCTCAGGGAAAGTATGCCAACGAGATACTGAAGAAGTTCCACATGGAGAGCAACAAACCCATGGAGAATACTCTAATAGGAAATTGGAGGAAGAAAGATGCTACTTCAGGTGAAGTAGTGGAGGCTATTATTTACAGGAAGCTTGTGGGTTCACTTATGTACTTGGTGAACACACGACCATAAATATGTTTTGTAGTTAACCAACTTAGTCAAGCAATGGTTAAGTTAACCAAAATCTATTGGAAGGAAGCTAAACATGTGTTGAGATACCTCAGAAGCACCACTTAGTTTGGTCTTTGGCAGACAGACAGAGGGAGTGAAGCTATATGTTACACAATATTTTGTCACATTCCCAAATCTATACCTGAAGTATCATCCTTTGTGCCACTGTCGTCACAAATGTCGTAAAGCGACAAAATTTGTGTAAACTCATTCACCATGAATTATATGCTCAATACATCCTTGAAGAGATGGAGAACTAATGTCTTGAAGAAATTATGGAAAAAACATGTGAAAAAACCTAATTTGCAAGACCAATGCTACTTTTAGTAGGAAAATTCATGTTGGTAACCTTTTGTCTAACTAGTGACTAGCGCTAGCAACACGACTTTTGATAGGAAAATCCATGTTGATCCTCTTCAGGCAATTTCTCCAAAAATGGAGCAGAAGCTTCTCTTACTAGAAGCCTCAAGAATGACGAGTTGGTAGTTGTTGGATGAAGATATGGTCGAGTACTCCCATTTAGAGCCCTTGATCCTACCTTTAGGGATCTTACCTTTGGGATAAGGACCTTCTTCCCCCTTTGGTGGATCTCTAACTCCCTCTCCCTCACTATAAATCCATTCTTCACTTTCCTTAATGGGTTGGTCATTGCTGGTTTCCATTCTTTTGCTCGATTGTACTTAGATGCTACTATTTTGGTGAGAGAGGAAAGGAGAGCTTGTTAAGTTTGGCTTGGACTTGGAACCATCCTGAAGGAGGCCTTCAACATCAAGGCACTAGTTGTATGCTTCCCTCTTTGATTTAATCATTAATACAAAGCATGTTTTACTTCCCATAAGCTTGTCTATGATGGTTTTCTTAGTACAATACTCCTTGATTTGTTGTATAACTTATATTGGAATCTGTATGCTATGGTCTCTCTTGTTGTTGTCTTCTGATCTCTCTTGTAGGTATTCAGACGCAAGGAATAGTGAGGAGCGATCCTGGGAGCTAAGGGATCAGGATCATCATCAAAGTTTGATCACATATGAGAGAGGTAGTCCATCTCCCTTTCTCATTTTTCATTCTAATTTAGGTTAGGGAAGTTTGCTTGTTTTTTCACAGTTATTACTAGACCCACACATTGGGCTAGAGGGATCACTTCTACCCGTAGAATGGATTACTTGGTTAACACTATATACAAGGCTTCATAGATGCATATTGGGTAGGGAGTCCATCCGAAAAGAAGAGCACATAAGGGGGAATCTTCAGTATTGGGTCAGCAACAATTTCTTGGTACAACAAGAAGTAGATATCAGTTGCACTCAGTTCGGCAGAAGAAGAGTACATGGCTTCTTGTCAAGCAACTTGTGAGGCTATCTAGATGAGGAATTTCCTTGTTGGGTTATTTGGTCAGTGGATGAATCCTACGGTGATTTACTATGAAAATTAGAGTTGTATCAAACTCTCTGAGAATCCATTTTCATGATCGGTCCGTGATTGGTCCAAGCATATCGACATTCGGTATCACCATCTACAAGATTGTGTGCAAAGGAGAATCATGTTGCTGGAGTACATTCCTATAGAGGAACAAGATGCAGATATTTTGACAAATGCATTGTCAAGATGAAAATTCAAGTTTCATAGAGGCAGGATCAGGGTAGCAGATAATCCCTTTCTTGTTGAGAGGGAGCGTTGAAAATGCAAAAATAAAATCCTAATTTAATTTTTTCCTTGAATTAAATTAGGAATAAAATTGTAATTCCACATCACAAGACAACTTGTATTAGTTAACTAAGTTAATTTGACTTAGTTGGCTCAGTTAATTCGAGTTGAGGGTCTAACTTGAGTCATGTAGAGTGTCTCCTACATTATAGGAGCCCTGGTTGAGTTTATTTTGAGTTGTAATTAATTAATTCAGTTTAACTGAGTTAAAGTCAGTTAAACTAGTTCCAACTGATGGAGGAACTAGTAGGAGGTCAGACAATGGGGTGTTTCTTCATGTGTTCAACCAGTTAACTAATGATTCACTCATAAATAACTCATGCATGTCAGATCTGAGAGTTACCCAGTTGAGATTAGAGTTCAGGGACAATGTACTATCAGTTGTATAATCATCTGAATTGTACAGGTGGTGCATGCAGTCAGAGGAAGGCTTATGAGGATTGCACAATTCCTATTGAGGAATTTCCCTAATTAATATGGGTTAATTTGAAAGGAAACAATGCAAGGAAATAGGGACTTGGGCAAGCCAAAATTTGGTTAAGTATTGGCCTGGGCTTGTCTAGGAAGCTGTGAGACAGATAAAGATAGTGCAGAGGTTTCTTGGGCTTGAGAAAAGCATTGTAATCTTCTCATATTTTCTGACTAATGCAATATAAAGATAGCAGGGGTTTTTAACTGTGGATTTCCCCAGGAAATAATTGTGTAATGTGTTGATTGAATTCTTTCTCTTGCATGATTCATGATTTCCAGATAATTTAATTGTCTTCGTTGATGAGTAGATTAGATCCAAGTCTATTGTTTTAGTAAATTACAATTAGCAGTTTGAATCTACAAGGAATTTCTACAAGCCACTCAAGTAGAACCATCCAGAGAAGGAAAGAAAAGAACCAAGGAAGCTAAAATATTTGTGCAGTATCCGAGGGATAATGTGGGCACTCCTTCAAATCAGTGCAGACAGAGAATGTCACATGATCGGTACACTGGATACAGGGCTCTAATGATTGAGCTTGTAGAGACTGAGCCATCCTCTTTCAAGGTAGTAGAGCAACCTTTATGGGTTGACGAAATAGTGGAGGAATACGAATCCATTGTAAAGAACAGTGTTTGGGAAGTGGTCCCAATGCCATCAGATAAATTAGTTGTGGGTTCAAGATGGATCTTCAAGGGGTAGAATGTAGCATACGAAAGCATATAAAAGTATAAGGCCAGATTTGTGGCCAAGGGTTATCCTCAAGTTGAGAGAAATGACTATAAGGAGAACTTTTCTCCTGTAGCAAGGTACTCATCCTAATGGGTTGTGTTATTCTTTCACGACTAGCCTATATTAGGTTGGGCGGACCTACCTATGGTTTTGTGCATGATTTCGTACATGGTTTTGGACGCGATGGTTTTCAGTCCATGGTGTTGGACACGATGGTTTTCGGTCCATGGTATTGGATGCTTCGGCACGTATAAAGGAAAATAATGAAAAATCAAGCTGGTAGTCCTGGTTTTGGGATCCAAGGGAAAATATCATTGTATATGTGTGTTATGTGTTATGCTCTCGCATTGTTTATTTTCTATGTTTTAGAATTCTTAGGCAGGTAATTTCTATACGGTGTTAAAACCTACATTTGGTATCGGAGTTGTTTTGGCTTTAAGGGGACGCCTTTGTTGCTGAGGGGTTTCGCTTGGGCCTGTGGTAGACCCTGTTCAGTGGGAGATATGCGAGATCGATTCTAGTGGTGAAAGAAGATGGCGAGCAGTGGAAAGATAGAGATCGAGAAATTTAATGGTCAGAGTTTTGAGTTGTGGAAACTCAAGATGGAGGATCTGTTGGTGGATAAAGATCAGTGGATCGTGGTAGATCCGGGTACTAAACCAACAGGAGTGTCCAATGAAGAATGGAAGAAGTTGGATCAGAAGGCAAAGAGCACAATACGATTATGTGTCTCAGATTCAGTATTGCTGAATGTATCAGGGGAAGCTACGATGAAGGCTTTATGGTACAAGTTAGGGACTTTGTAACAATCTAAGTCTCTGGTGAATAAACTGTTCCTGCGTAAAAAGCTATATAACCTGAGGATGAAAGATGGAGACTCGGTGACAGAGCATCTGAATGCGTTTAATACTGTGGTAAGTTAGTTATCGTCTGTTGATATCAAAATTTCAGATGAAGATAAGTTCATTAGTTTGTTGTGTTCTCTACCAAATTCGTGGGATAGTCTGGTTATTGCAATAGGTAGCAATGCAACTACCTTGCAGTTTGATGAAATAGTCTCATCCTTGCTGACAGAGGAGATGAGATGAAAAAATATGGAGAGCCAGAGTGGTAATGCCTTGTCTGTACAAGGACGATCCCAGAAAAGAAACAAAAATAAGTAATCGAGTGGGAGATCTAAATCTAGAGGGAGATCTAAATCTCGAGGAAAACCTGTAAAGGTGGTGTGTTGGAAATGCGAAAAGGAAGGGCACTAAAAAAGGGACTGTAAATCTAAAGCTCTTGACAAAGGAAAGGGATCTGATGATGCTTCTTCTGTAGAGGCGAAAACCACCTCAAATGAAGGTGGGGATGTTTACTTGGCTTCTTCAAGTACACATGTAGATCATGAGGCATGGTTGATTGACTCAGGTGCATCCTTTCACTTCACTCCCCATAGAGAGTGGTTCTGTGAGTATGAGAAATATGATGGTGGTGATGTCTTCCTAGGGGATGATAGGAAGGCTAGAATTGTTGGTTGTGGAAAAGTAAAGTTGAAGTTGCAAGGTGGAAGGGTTAGAACACTTCCAAGCATTCTACATATTCCTGCATTGGCCGGAAATCTGATTTCTGTACGCAAGCTGGATGATGCAGGTGTAAAAACAGTGTTTGAGAAGGATACCTACAAGATGGTTTGGGGAGCACTAGTATTGATGCGAGGAGTTTGGATTGGAACTCTGCACAAGCTGTAAGGTAGCACTGTTGTTGATGGGTGCAACAGTTTTGTGGTTCCTGAAAGTGGAGCAGAAAATCTAGTGGTCTGTGGAGAGAAGACCATGTTGTGGCATCAAAGGCTTTGACATATTGGAGAGAAGGGCCTTCGAATACTTCATGGTAAAGGTATGGTAGAAGGTATGAGTAATAGTTCTCTGGATTTTGATTTTTGTGAAAATTGTGTATATGGGAAGCAGAATCGGGTGAGTTTCCCCTCTGGTGGTAAGAGGGTGAAACAGATATTAGAGCTTGTGCACAGTGATGTGTTTGGACCTGTGAAGGTTCCATCACTCGGTAAGTTTGTGTACTATGTATTGTTTATAGATGACTTATCAAGGAATACATGGATATATTTCCTTAAGAAGAAATCTAAAGTCTTTGACAAGTTTAAAGAATTTAAGGCTCTGGTGGAAAACCGGACAGAGAAGAAGATAAAGGTGCTGAGGACAGATAACGGTGGAGAATTTTGCTGTAAGGAATTTGAAGAATTCTGTAAGAAGTGTGGTATAGAACAGCAGAAGACTACTCCATATACACCTCAGCAAAATGGAGTTGTAGAAAGAATGAACAAGACGTTGATGGAAAGGGCAAGAAGCATGCTCAGTGGTGCCAGGTTAGGATAGGAATTCTGGGCAGAGGCGATGGAGACAGCATGTTACCTGGTCAATAGATCACCTTCATCAGCGTTGGAGGATAAGACTCCACAAGAGGTATGGACTGGTAAGAAACCCTTTCTTTCACATCTGAGGGTATTTGGATGTGATGCATATGTACATGTTCCGAAGGAGAAACGAACCAAGTTGGATAGTAAATTTGCAAAGTGCGTCTTTATTGGGTATAAGGATGGTTTAAATGGTTATAAGCTTTGGAACCCAGTAACAAGGAAGGTTGTGTACAACCGAGATGTGGTGTTCAGAAAGGTGAAAGATGTTATTAAACATGAAGTTCAACCAAAGGAACCTAAGAAGATAGAGTTTGAGCTAAAGGAGGAAGAATCAGACTCTACAGCAGAGGAGGAATCAGGAGATGAAGAGCCACAAACTCCGGGTGTGAGAAGATCAGTTCGAGAAAGAAGGCAGCCAAAAAGGTATAGTCCATCTGCTTTCTGATCAAATTTTGCTTTATCTATTACTGATGATGATCCCGGAACTGTGAAGGAAGCAGTAGATTCAGAGGATGGAAAACTCTAGAAAGAGGCCATGATTGATGAAATGCATCTTTGCACAAAAATGAGGCTTGGGATCTGGTGGAGTTGTCAGCTGGAAGGAAACCCATTGGCAGCAAATGGGTGTTCAAGAAGAAGACAAATGCAGAAGGAAATGTGGAGAAATACAAAACTTGGTTGGTAGCAAAAGGTTATTCCCAGGTGTCGGGAATTGATTTTGGTGATATTTTTTCTCCTATTGCCAAGGTAGCTTCTATTAGATTACTTTTATCTGTTGATGTTGCTTTTGATTTTGAGGTAGAACAGATGGATGTGAAGACAACATTTCTTCACGGGGATCTAGAAGAGGAGATCTACATGAAGCCACCTGAAGTTTTTGTGGTGAAGGGTAAGAAAGAAATGGTATGCAAGTTAAAGAAGTCTAAATATGGGTTAAAACTGTCACCAAGGATGTGGTATCAGAAATTTGATACATTTATATGGGGACTTGGCTTCAACAGAAGAAAAGTAGATCACTGTGTGTATTTTAAATTAATTGGTGATCGTGTTATTTATCTGGTCTTGTATGTGGATGATATGTTGCTAGTTGGAAATGACAAAGAAATTATCTAGGATTTGAAGACCCAATTGTCCTCCAAATTCGACATGAAAGATCTTGGTGTTGTAAACTATATTTTGGGCATGGAAAATAAAAGAGATCGGGCAAAGAGGAAGCTCTGGTTAAACCAGAGGAAGTATGTCGAGACAATATTGCAGAGGTTTAATATGTAGGATAGTAAACCGGTGAAGGTTCCTATTCCTGTAGGTGTAAATTTATCTGCTAAACAGTGTCCCAAGACACAAGAAGAGGAAGATGATATGTCCCGTGTTCCATATACAAGTGCAATCGGTAGCCTAATGTATGCAATGGTCTGTACTAGACCAGACATTGCACATGCAGTGGGAGTATTGAGCAGGTTTATGTCAAAACCAGGGAAGGAGCATTGGACAGCAGTGAAGCGGGTTTTCAAGTATTTGCATGGCACTAGTGATTATGGTTTGTGTTACCAAGGAAGACCAGGATTGGACAGAGTTTTGGATATTCGTGGCTTTGTTGATACATATTGGGCTGGAGATCTGGATCAGAGAAGATCTACAAGTGGGTATGTGTTTAACCTATTTGGAGGTGCAGTCAGTTGGATGAGTAAGAAACAATCTGTAGTGGCACTATCAACTACAGAGGCAAAATACATGGCAACCACTCATGCAAGCAAGGAAGTAGTTTGGTTGCAAATATTGTGTTCAAGTATGGGGTTAGTACAGGGAGCTATAAGGATAGACTGTGATAGCCAAAGCGCAATTTTCTTGGCAAAGAAACCTGCTTACCATTCAAAGACAAAGCACATTGATGTTCAGTATCACTTTGTGAGGGATATGATAGAAGACAAAAGGGTGTTGCTGGTAAAGGTGGACACTTTGAAGAATATTACAGATGCATTGACAAATTCTGTGAGCTCTGAGAGGTTCTCTTGGTGTAGAGAAACAATGGGCATTGCAGGGCTGGATAAATGACTAAGTTCTCTTGTGGCCCCCTGTGGAAAGAAAACAACAAGTGGGAGAATGTTGGGTTGTGTTATTCTTTCATGAATAGCCTATATTAGGTTGGATGGACCTACCTATGGTTTTGTGCATGATTTTTGCACACGGTTTTGGACGCGATGGTTTTTGGTCCATGGTTTTGGACGCGATGGTTTTCGGTCCATGGTATTGGATGCTTCAGCATGTATAAATATGTATTGTAACATTGAAAGGAAAATAATGAAAAATCAAGCTGGTAGTCCCGGTTTTGGGATCCAGGGGAAAATCTCTGTGTACATGTGTTTTATGTTTTATGCTCTCGCATTGTTTATTTTTTGTGTTTTAGAATTCATATGGAGGTAATTTTTGTACGGGGTTAAAACCTACACATCCATTAGATTAATTCTTGCACTAGCTGCATAAATGGGGTGGAAGATCCACCAAATGGATGTAAAGACAACATTTCTCAATGGAGTTATTGAGGAGGAGGCGTACATCAAGAAACCAAAACGTTTTGAGACATTTGATTGAGAGTCTCATGTGTGCAGAATTAAGCAAGCATTGTAGAGTCTCAAACAAGCACCCAGTGCTTGGTACACCAGGATCAATAGCTATCTCACTAGTTTGGGCTTCACCAAAAGTGAAGCAGATGCAAACCTTTATTATATCTTGGTAGAAGGTAAATTGCTTATTATTTTCTTATATGTTGATGATTTGTTTTTAACTAGTGATGAGAATTTGATTGGATCTTGTAAGGAGGACCTTGCAAGGGAATTTGAAATGAAGGGAATGGGTCTCATGCACTACTTCCTCGAATTGTAAGTATGGAAAGGCAATGGGGGACTGTTTGTGTCTCAAGGCAAGTATGCAAATGAGATACTATGAAATTTTTGCATGGAGAGTTGTAAACCCATGGAGACACCTCTAGTGACCAATTGGAGGAAGGAGGATGCCACATTAATTGAGGAAATGGATGCTACCACTTATCAACAACTAGTGGGTTCACTCATGTATCTTGTGAACACACGATCAAATATGTGCTATGCAGTAAACCAACTGAGCCAAGCTATGGTTAGGGCAACCAAATTATATTGGAAGGTAGTTAAGCATGTTTTATGGTACCTCAAAGGCACTACCCAGTTTGGAATATGGTACAGAAAGACGGAGGAATTGAAGTTGTGTGGCTTCATAGATGCATATTGGGCGGGAAGTCCATCAAACTGAATGAGTGCATCATGTGTAATTTTCAACGTTGGGTCCACAACGGTTTCCTCGTACAAAATGAAGTAAATATTTGTGGCGCTCAGCTCAACAGAAGCAGAATACATGGCTACAAGACAAGCAACATATGAGGCTATTTGGATGAGAAAGATACTTGTGGGACTATTTAGTCAGATAATGGATCCAATTGTGATCTACACTGATAATCAAAGTTTCATTAAGCTCTCTAAGAATCTTGTATTCCATGACCAATCCAAGCATATAGATATCTGGCATCACCATTTATGGGACTGTGTGCAGAGGTGGATAATGTTGTTGCAGTACATTCTAAAAGATGAACAAGATGTTGGCATTTTGACAAAGGCCTTGTCAAGAGGGAAGTTCGAATTCCATAGGTGCATGATAGGGGTGGTTGATAATCCCTTTTTTACTGAGAGGGAGTGTTGAAAAATGCAACAAGAAATTTCAATTTTATTTTGCTCTGATTAATTGAATTTCCACATCAGCAGATAACTTGGATGCAGTTAACTTGTGTGACATGGCTTGTGTCACCTAGTTTACTCAGTAAATTCGAGTTGGAGGAGTTAGAGTTCAATTAACCATGTGTGATTGCTAATTTGTAGCAATCAAGGTCAGTTATCTCAAGTTGTTTTCAGTTAAACTAGTTCTAATCATTGGAGGAACTAGTGGAAGGTCAGTTGTGTAGTGGGACTTTAGTCAAACTCAATGATCATCGAGTTAATTGATCAATCAACCCAAAATAACTAGTGCATGTAAAGAATTTGAGTTCCCCAACTATGATGGATACTCCAAGTCAGTGTAACATCAGTTGTAGACTAGTCTTGAGTGTACAAGTGTTGCATCCAATATGATGATCAACCTTGAGGAATTGCACAATCAATTCTAGGAATTTCCTAAATAATAGGGGCCTAATTTCTCAAGGAATTGTGTAAGGAAATAGGGGCTCAAGCAGAGGCATAAATTGACTAAGTTTGGGTCAGAGCTTCTTAGTGAGTAGATAGATAGGTTATGCACTTGTTGGTTGTGCTCAGTTAAGAAAAGCAAGTGTAATACATTTCTAATCATCATATGAATGCATGCAGGCATTAGAGTTTTTCGCAGTTTTCTTTTCTTTGGAAAAAATATTGTGTGCATGTTTGTTACTGATGTTCTAAATTGTGAACTGAATTCCGTAGAGAAATAGAGTAGGTTTTTGTCTTGTGATTTTTATGAAAACTTCATGAGCAATTGCAAAACTACACCATAATTTCTACATGTTTTTTGTTATGTTGACATTAAAGTTTTTGGAATTGGGATTATAAGGAATTATTAACACATTTAATTTAGTGATCTTAGCCTAAGCAATGAGTTCAAGCACTAACTTGTCATTTGGTAATATTTGAACTATCATGGTGTTTATATTAACTATCCACTTTCATAAACTTGCTAAGCCAGTTCAACCCATTGATATATAATTGTTACTTAAGTTTAAATATAGAACTTGTGATCACCCAAATTGGTGGCAATAGTAAAACCAACATAGATCCATATTAACCCTAGATTTATCAAGCCTTGTGGAGGCATTGAAGAAGGTGGATGTGGTAATCTCCATAGTAGGAGGAGAACAGACAGCCAATCAGTTGAATATTATCCAAGAAATTAAAGAAGTTGGAACCATCAAGGTATCTCTTTTGCTCTTAAGAATTAGAGTTAATTTGCAAAATTTATGTAGGTGGTATTCTCCTCCAAGGTATTGAATAAAATTTTATCGTCGGTCATGTGGAATGAGGCTCCATTATCAAGAAACCAACCACAACCCATCATCGAATACACCATGCATGCGAAGAAGGTGAAGTCCATTTCGTACTGAGAGGCCAATGCCTCACCTTCAGATCCTTCCGAGGATCCCTTCTTGGACTTGTTCGATGGGCAATTAGTCACATAATGACCCATCTCTTGACAATTAAAGCATCTCACTTTAGATTTGTCACCCTTCTTCCCTCCATGAGAAGAATTCGATTTGGGATGAGAAACCTTCTCCTTCCCTTTCCTTGCCTTACTCGCTAAGGCCAAATTCTCTTCATCCTCCTTGGATGAAGAACCATCTTGTGTGCTCCTCCTAACTTCTTCCTGCATGAGATCCGACCACAATCATTTCCAATCTGGAAGTTTCTCCCTTCCATTCACAGAGTCCTGGTAGCTATGCCAGCTCTTTGGAAGACCGAGGAGAGCAAGGCTCACCATATCATCATCGGCAGTAGTTATTCCCACACTTCCAAGCTCATCTCTACAGGTGGTGAGCTTGTTCAGATATGTGGAAATAGTATCACCGTTCTCCATCTTGATTCTTCGAAGCTTATCCTTGAGCGCCAATTTCCTCTGGTCGCTACTGTTCTGGTAGAGGTCCTTCAATGTCTTCCACATTGAAAATGAAGTCTCCTTCCCATGGAGACTCGAGACAATATGGTCTTGAACTCCCTCAAGGATGATTCATCTTGCCCTCGCCACACACTTCTTCCATTCAACCAACTCTTGTGCATTAGTTGAACCTGGCTTTGGGATTTCTTGATCAATGAAATCCTTCAAGCCGTTGTCTTCTAATACAGCCTCCATGCGATCTTTCCATGCTATGTAATTTGAGCTTCCATCCAAGGCATACTCGAGTCTCAAGCCATAGAACGCCATTGACCAACCTGAAGTATGAGATGAATTCGATTTTCACTTGTAATCCCGAACTTCAAACTTCGAATTCTCTTCTCAATATACTGTTCACAACTTCGATCACCTTTGTTCCGATAACATGTAGAAATTTCTCTAAAGATCAGCTAGCTCTGATACCATGTAGAAATTCTGCAAATTCTCTACAAATCTACCTCTGAGATCTATGTAGAAAATCTGACTGTAGATTAACATGATAATGCAATATACCAAAGAAAAATACAATAATCTACTTCTACTATCAAACTTACGGAAGCTTAATAGATTTGAGCAAGATCAAGCAGAACACATATAACCAGAAGTAGAATCAATGCACATGAAACACAAAATAATACTCAGGGGAAAGCCTCAACTAAAAACCCCACTATCTGTATTATCATACAAGGTGGAAATACATCAAGATTACACAAAGCTTTAGCTCTCACAGCTATCCAGCTCTCAATACAATCCTCCTGGATGTTCACAGGCAAACAAGACTTCTCACAAACCTTCTCCTCAGCCCTCCAAGCCTCCTATTTCCTTGCGCTATTTCTCCTGGGTGATCCTACTGTTACCAAGTATAACACTGATCTCACACCCTGTAAAACTACACAATCCTCAAGGAACCTTATTCCTTCTGCATGGATGAGTTTCCTTTATAGGAAAACTCATGCAACTGATAGTAACCTGTCCCTATCTTTAATCTCAACTGGGTCTTTCTCTGAATAGACATGCATGAGTTATTTATGAGAGAATCCTCAGTTATCTAGAGTACACTAGTTTCATGCATGCATGCATTAACTAAATGAACTCACAATTAGTTCCTCAAACTGTTTGGAACTAATTTAACTGGACATAACTCAGTTAATTGAGCTAACTAATTATAACTCATCCTTATCTCCTTCATTAAGGGAAATATCCTTAATTTAAGGGATAATTGTTGCATGACTTCATAAAGACTTCTAGCTTGAATCTCTCCAACTAATTAATCCAAGATGAATTAATTAATTATTTTTCAAGCAGCTGGTGAGACTAAATTCGAATTTTAATTCTCAATTTTAATTCAAGGACAAATCAAAATTGGAATATTCTGAATGTTATTTTTAGCATTTCTTGTTGCTATTTTCAACATTCCAGACCAAATCAATTTAAAAATAGAGGATTTTCATTGGACCCAAGCCTTAGACTTTGAGAATACTACTTTCCGTGTTGTCGCTTTTGTTATCAAACATGCCATTTACAAAACCCTTTTCCCTCTTCTCTAATCTCACCAAAAGTAGAACATCCGTAGTTCCAGAGTTAAAAGTTAGAAGCCATGTGACTTGTCTCCTATGGAGAGCAAGAATTCCTCTTATTCAGACAAGGATGATGAAGGATCTAATGATGAAATACATTCGGTGGACAAGGTTTAGACTTCACCTCCTCAAAAGTCTCTTGAGGATCCTGTTGTGAAACAAGCTCCCTCGATAAGCACAAAGAAAGTAAATAATAATGATTCTTTTGGCGCATTGAAATGAGCTCATGATTCAACTTCTTTGGACTTTGACAAGGACTCTGCATCAACACACAATGATAATCTTCAGATCGCTTTAATAAACCCTCCTTCAAAAGGTTGGGTCAATGTTTTGAAAAGAAAGAAAAAAAGTCACTCCGAGGACCTTTCCCAAATTGGGTGATTCTCTTTTGTAATTGTTTCTTTTACTTTTTGTGCCTCCTTTACTGCTCTCAGTCTCATACATCTCAATTATTCTCTTGTTAGTATATGCCACATTGTACTAGAAAAAGAGCCATGATATAATGTATTTCATTTTTGATTGATTAATAAAATCTTCATAGCTTACAAAAGAAAAACTATTGTAAAAAAAAAATAATGAAAAATATTTTAATAATTTTTATATTTTTAACTATTTCAAATTTAATTATCATTTTCTCTTTATTATTATTTTAATTATTAAAATATTAATTAATGTGAATTAATATTTTTTTAATTAAATTAAAATTTTAAATCATTTAATTTTTTAATTAATAAAATTTTGTTTCTAAACTTAATTAATAATAATAATAATTTTTTATAAATAATATTTTAATATATTTCTTTTAAGAATAATATTATTTAAAACAATCTTAATAAAAGAATTTCTTATATTTATTATCATATCATTTTTTTCAACTTTATATTTCAATTTAAGTATTAAACCACAAGATTTATATAAATTTTTTTTATAGAGAAACAAATAAAAATTTAAAGTTTACCTTAAGAAAAATTTTATTCAATCAAAGAATTTTCATGTGTGTTTCTATTATATAATTTGGTTTTTTAATATAAATTTAAGTTACCATAATATATTCATAATAATATTTTATAATTTTTCTATAATATCTATGCTATAAATCAATATTTAACTCAACTATAATGGTAATTATTTCTTATAATTTTTTCATAATTTTTATTTTTAATTTTTTTTTTTATATAAATTTCCATACTTATATATATATATATATATATATATATATATATATATATATATATATATATTTTAATTTATTTTTTATATAAATTTCTATACTTATATAATTATTTATTTTTACATAATTTTAGATGATCATAATAACTATTGCATAATTAAATATATTTTTTTTGTAAGCTTAGGTGGGACCTTCTCATTTTCGAGTTTTTACATGTCCGTTATTCACCCCATTTCCAGGGAGGGTAGCACAAGAATCGAATCCAAGATCTCCGGTTCGGTGAGACTTCATTTCCACGGCCATTGCCACTTGAGCTACCCCATGCGAACAACTATTGCATAATTAAATATTTAATTTAACTATACCATCCTTAAAAAATAAATAAATAAATAAATAAATAAAAATAAAAAATAAAAATAAAAATAAAAAATTGGTATCAGAGCCAGTAACGTCTGGTTCTTGAGGTTGGTACTCTGAAACTAAAAGTACTCTTATTTCAGAATGGAATCATTCAGAAAGTCTGTTTCTTTCCGAGAACTTGAAGAGAGAGATTCGCAAGCTGAGGAAAACCCCCTTAGAGAAATGTTTGCTAGTAGTTCAAGTAGAACTCTTAACTCTGTTGAACTTACTTATGAAGAAACTCAGCCCTCTGCTCGGTGGGAATTGCCCGCTATTTCCCCCTCAGAAGTCTATAGCGACTTAGCTCCTTTTCATTTAATTGTTGCTTCTAGAATAAGTATTAAAGAATCTGTCAGTCAAGTTCAAGAAAACTCCGACAGTATCCAGACTATATCTCTGCTTAATCCCAAAGCCTTACAAGCAGAAGCAAAGAAGCTAAAAACAAATTATTTGCATTTAGGGTGCATTCGGGTTGGAATCAATCCTTTAATCCATAAAGGATTACATACTTTTGTGCTTGCTACTGTAAGAGACATGACGCACAATAAGTATACAGATTCCATTATTGGCGGAATTGTGGCCCCTTTGTCTGATGGTCCAGTCTATTTTGACTGCTTCCCAAATTTCTCTGTGTATGTCTATGATGAAACCATTGAGGAAATCCTGCAGTTGCAGATTCAAACAATGGGATTTGATATGAAGAAGAAGAGGAATAATATAGCCATACAGACTAAAGCCTGTTTTAGACATACAAATACTCTGTGGCCTGCTATCCATCATACACCCAGTAGGGACTCCAAGTCTAGTGTTGTCGTCAAAACAGACCCCAAAAACCAAAAGGTTGAACATCTATTAATCAAATGGGAAGACTTGCAGTTTCCAAAATATTGGGTCGTAAACCATTCTAGGTCTCATGTACTAAGAAATATCACCTTTGCAAATATTACTGAGAATGCTTCCGTGCAATCATTTCTTTTCCCCGAAGATCAACCATTGACCGCCATAGAATTGATGCTGCTTGTAAATCTTCAAAATACTACAGAGATCCTTCCACTGTGGATACTGCCTGTTCATCCTCGTCCTCCTGTAGACATAACCAGTTATATGAATTAGCTCAACTTGTAAATTATTCTTCCTTAGAAGTAAAATGTCTAGACTGTGAAGATACCATAAATCTGCTTACATTAGCTGAACGAAATGTTCATCTGCATCATAATCCCCGAACTGGTATTGCTCCACCTTCTACTTCTATAAATTCTTGTCCAAATCCCAAATGCTCTGACATTCCCTTCCCACATGAGCCAGAGCCAGATTCAGACCATGTCCTTATGATACATACAGTTGAAGAAGAAGATCCTAGACTTACTGAGATGATTTGCTTGATGAGGCCATCAAAGCCAAGATATGGGCTGGGAAAACTTGAGCAATCACAGTTAATTCCATAATGCAGATTTAAAGAAATTCCTTCTGAGTGTAAGAAGCCTGTAGTAATGGAGATGCATAAGTTCTTTTCACTCATGGATGGATGCTTGAAGTCAGAAATTAGTGCCAAATGGATGAAAGATATGTTGAATTGGGATTTGTATACAAATCCCCAAGCAGAAGAATTTGACCAAGCATACAATCCTGAACAAAAGAGACAGTTGGCAATGGATTGGAAACATTATATGGAAGCAAATAACACTTGGATATCTTTCTATTCATGGAAAGATAAGGTTGACCCTATAAATGTTTTCACTGGAACCACCTCTAGCACTACAACTGATAAGCATGGGTGGACTGCACTTGATGGGTCAAAAGTAGAAACTCCTACTACATTTCCTCCTTATAAAGGAATCATTTTAGGAGAAAATACTAATGCAACCAAAGCCATTCCTCTGGTCCAAAAGGATGACAATGCTTTAGGCATTGATGGAAGAATCCAAAAAGCCAGTGAATAATTAAATTGGACCAATACTGCTATCAAAGGCCTAGAGATGAATGTAGCAAAAACAGAAGATGTAAAGAAGCAGATAGATGTTGTACAGTCTTCATTGAATAGTGTAAATAGTTGTTTGAATAATTTGCAATTTGATTCCAGCATGACTCGCTCTTATACCAGAGAATCAATAAGTAAGATAGAAGAAGTAGGAGAAAATTTAGTTGGACACATAGGTGTAACTAAGACTCTCCTTACTGGCTTAACAGCAAAAATTGAAAGGATACAATTGTCAAAAATTGAAAAGCCAGTTCCAAATTCTTTTCTGGTAAAGAGAAATATTAAGATTGAAAATCCTGTGAGAAATGTCCAGAAATTTCCTCTATTGTTTCCTAAAGAAATTGCCTCATCATCAGGAGCTGATGAATCAGAACATATCAGTATTGCTTCCTTATTCAAGGAAATAGAGGCAGAAGCAGAAACAAAAGAAAGAAGGCAGGAATCACCAGAAACACAGATTCTTCCAATCTATGAGCCTCTGGAGCATAGATTTACTAGATATTCTACTCCTGATATTGAAGGAAAAGGGAAAATGCCTGAAGCTCATACTTTCTTCCCTGATTCTCACAGAGAATGGAACATAGATAACATGAGCATTGGCCAAATATGCCAAATGATAGATTTGATGTATACTGAATATAAGCTCATGTGTCTCAGAGGCAAATCTGAAATAGATGCTTGCAGAACGATCATTCAATGTTTCACAGGTACTCCCCTTAGTTGGTGGGAGACTAAATCCTCTCCTAAACTCACTGAAACAATGGAAGCTGAAGTTCTCAAAGATGAGAAAGGAGATGTTATTCACAATCTAGATGGCACTGTCATTAGTAACATGATTGGTGCACTGACATCAATGATTCTAGAGCATTGGTGCGGCAGTGAGACAGAGATAGCCAATAAACATGAGGTTATTATGATGAACCTCAAGTGCCATAAAATGTCGCAATTTGATGATTTCCATAGAGACTGGATGCAGCGGATCTATGAGGTAAAAGACTCCAAAAACTTGTTATGGAAACAGGTATACCTTGCTGCTTTACCCTCTAGATTTGTTGATTATATCAGAATGCAAGAGATTTTTCAATTATCTTTTGAATCTTACACATGGGGTGAGATATATTCTCATATTACAAAGACATTGGTGAGTCTTTGTACTAGTTCAAAGGTTAACAAGTCTCTGGAAAAATTATCAAGATTACCAGATAAAAAGTCCATCTGCAGCAAGTATGGACTCACAGTAGATGATCCTTTGGTGAAGAAAAGAAAGTCCAGAAAGAGAGCCAAAAGAGAATTTAAAGAGACTTTCTATAGAAATAAAAAGAATTATCCAAAGGACAAGAGAAGGTATCTTGCAAAAGATAAAAATCAGAGATATAAGAAGAAGGGTTATTACAGATATGTTCCAAAGACTCATTACTACAACCCCTCTGATATTCATTTGCATTCAACCAAACAAGAAAAATGGAATAAAATCACTTGTTGGTTGTGCGGCCAGAATGGGCATACAGCTTCCAGATGTCCCCAAGGAGAAGAATCAAAGCTCAATAAAGGAAAGAAAACAGTTGTTTATGCTCAGAAGTCCAAGCAAGTCAAGCAAGAACATTCAGGACCTATTTTTTGTCTCAGATGCAAATCCAAGACACATGTCACAGAAAGATGCCCAAATCTTTCCATCAGAGATACAGCCCAGCAACACCAACTAGAAGAATCTTCTCTCGATTCTTTTAGCACTACATCAGAAGAAGAAGTCCAGGTCTATATGGGCCAGAGACTCATCAGAATTCCCATGCTCAGATTCATATAAGTGTGCTTGTCATGCTATATACAGAAGTGATCTTGAGTATTACACCAGCTCCAGTGAAGAAGAAGAAAAGTTTAAGCCGCCAAAAGAAAAAGTTCTTATGGCATCTACTGAAGAAGAAGCAGAACTGAAGATTTTATCCCAAATAAGGGCAATGGAAGAAGGAGATATGAAGAATCGCCTCATTGAAGCATTCACTGACCAGCTCAAGAAAAAAGCTTCCAAAGAATCAGGTAAGAAGCCTTTATTTATTGATGCATCTTATGAAAGAAATACTAAATCATTTCAAATGCATCATCAAAAGCCAGGAAAAGTGAGATCACTTACTCTTGGGGAAGTAAGTGGTGAAATCCACCATCTCAAAACAGAAATCTCTGCAATCAAAGCTCAAATTGCAGAAATACAGAAAGGAAAACAATCTGCAGAAGAAAAAGGAGATGATTCCTGGAATCCTACTGCATATCACCAAGAAGTACAGATTGCTGAAGGAATGCAAGATCCACATTTTGGATTTAAAGATATGAGGTTGTTCACGATCACCTATCAGCAACATCATGTTAAGGTAAAAATTTGCATCCAAGGAAAAATCTTTCAAATGATTGCATTATTGGATTCTGGTGCAGATATTAACATCCTTAATATCAAAAATATTCCAGCCAAGTACTGGGTTTCAGCTGAAAGGGAGGTGGTAGGCCTTGGGAACAAGAAACTCCAATATGAAATTCCCAAAGCTTCATTGTGTTTTGATACTCATTGTGTGCACATGAAGTTTGCTATTGCAGACATTCCTGTTGACTGTATATTAGGAAATGTCTTTCTAGCTGCAGTAGAGCCTCATGGCTCAGCCAGGCTAAAAGGAGGGAGAGCCGGTTATTTCATTTCTGTTCCTACATCAAAAGGCAGGAGAAAGAAAATTGAACTCCCCTATGTTTCAAGTCCAAGGATTTCAACAATGGTCCAAGCCATGCAAAAACTGGAAAAAGCAGAATCTCAATTAGCAGATCTCAAAGATCTGAAAGGCACACTAAGGGTTGAGGAACAACTAAAATTACCCCAAGTCAAAAGAAAAATCCAAGAGCTGAAAGAAAAATTGGAGGAAACATGCTGCTCAGAAGAGCCAAATGCCTTCTGGCATAGGAAGCAGCATACTATCAAGCTGCCATATAAAGAGGGATACACTAGAAAACCCTGTAAAAGTAGAGCTATCCTGATGAGCAAAGAATATAGGGATCTTTGCCAAAAAGAAATCTAGCAATTGCTTGATAGAAGACTGATCAGAGAATCCCATAGCCCCTGGATTTGCTATGGATTCTATGTGAATAAGAGGGCTGAACAAATTAGAGGAATTCCCTGGCTTGTTATAAATTATAAACCTCTAAATTCAGTTCTAGCCGATGACACTTATCCGATTCCACACAAGGGAGACTTGATCAGAAGGATCGTAGGCACCAAGGTATTTTCAAAATTTGATCTCAAAGCAGGATTCTGGCAGGTTTCCATTGATGAAGCTGATAAATTCAAGACTGCTTTTAGTATTCCAACAGGGCATTATGAATGGAATGTAATGAAATTTTGCCTCAAAAATTCTCCCTCAAAGTTCCAGAAAGTCATGGATGATATCTTCAAGCCATACTTTGATTGGCTAATAGTTTATATTGATGATGTTTTAATTTTTTCCAAGAATATTGATGACCATTTCAAACATGTAAATATTTTCTTGAAATTGGTTCAAAAGAATGGATTGGTGCTGAGCAAGAAGAAGATAGAAGTATTCCAGACTTCTATAAAATTCTTGGGACACACAATTTGCAACAGACAAATTTCTCTACAACAGCATGCCATTGAATTTGCAGATAAATTCCCAGATGTGCTTAAAGACAAAACACAACTGCAACGATTTCTGGGTTGCCTAAACTATGTCAGCAATTTCTACCAGGATTGTGCCAGCGACAGGAAGGTGCTCAATAAACGACTTGCAAAGAACCCCCCTGAATGGTCAAATCTTCACACCAAAGCAATCCAAGAAATCAAAGCCAAGGTAAAATCTTTACCTATTTTATATGTAGCCAATGATCAAGCTTTTAAAATAGTTGAATCTGATGCAAGCAATGTTGGATGGGGAGGAATCTTGAAACAAAGAATTGGAAAAGAAGAACAGGTTGTTCAATTTGCTTCGGGAGTCTGGAACCCAGCGGAGCAAAACTATTCTATCATTGAAAGAGAGGTAAAAGCAGCATGGAATTGTATTAGCAAATTTGAAGTCTATCTGATAAACAAGCCTTTTCTTCTCAGAACAGATGCCTCAGCTATGCAGAAAGTTTTATCTAAAGATATCAAGAAAGCTGGAGAAGCAAAGTTTGCTAGATGGCAAGCACTCTTTGCAAATTTTGATTTTACAGTAGAGCACATCAAGGGAAAAGATAATAGCCTTCCTGACTTCCTCAGTCGGGAATATATTGAGCAAAAGGAAGCACATGTTATGATGATTATCACTGAATGGGATAATAACCAGAGACAAGAAGTTTTGAAAGCTGTGCCAGATGAATTGGAGTGGGAAACCTACAAAAGAGACTGGAAGCCGACTTGGCAGCTTCATAATACCAAAGTTTTGGATGAGAAAAGTCTGTTTCTTTCTGAGAAATTGAAGAGAGAGATTCGCAAGCTGAGGAAAACCCCCTTAGAGAAATGTTTGCCAGTAGTTCGAGTAGAACTCTTAACTCTGCTGAACTTACTTATGAAGAAACTCAGCCCTCTGCTCGGTGGGAATTGCCCGCTATTTCCCCCTTAGAAGTCTATAGCGACTTAGCCCCTTTTCATTTAATTGCTGCTTCTAGAATAAGTATTAAAGAATCTGTCAGTCAAGTTCAAGAAAACTCTGACAGTATCCAGACTATATCTCTGCTTAATCCCAAAGCCTTACAAGCAGAAGCAAAGAAGCTAAAAGCAAATTACTTGCATTTAGGGTGCATTCGGGTTGGAATCAATCCTTTAATCCATAAAGGATTACATACTTTTGTGCTTGCTACTGTAAGAGACATGACGCACAATAAGTACACAGATTCCATTATTGGCGGAATTGTGGCCCCTTTGTCTGATGGTCCAGTCTATTTTGACTGCTTCCCAAATTTCTCTGTGTATGTCTATGATGAAACCATTGAGGAAATCATGCAGTTGCAGATTCAAACAATGGGATTTGATATGAAGAAGAAGAGGAATAATATTGCCATACAGACTAAAGCCTGTTTTAGACATACAAATACTCTGTGGCCTGCTATCCGTCATACACCCAGTAGGGACTCCAAGTCCAGTGTTGTCGTCAAAACAGACCCCAAAAACCAAAAGGTTGAACATCTGTTAATCAAATGGGAAGACTTGCAGTTTCCAGAACATTGGGTCGTAAACCATTCTAGGCCTCATGTACCAAGAAATATCACCTCTGCAAATATTACTGAAAATGCTTCCAATGCAATCATTTCTTTTCCCCGAAGATCAACCATTGACCGCCGTAGAATTGATGTTGCTTGTAAATCTTCAAAATACTACAGAGATCCTTCCACTGTGGATACTGCCTGTTCATCCTCATCCTCCTGTAGACATAACCAGTTATATGAATTACCTCAACTTGTAAATTATTCTTCCTTAGAAGTAAAATGTCCAGACTGTGAATATACCATAAATCTACTTACATTAGCCGAATGAAATGTTCATCTGCATCATAATCCCCGAACTGGTATTGCTCCACCTTCTACTTCTATAAATTCTTGTCCAAATCCCAAATGCTCTGACATTCCCTTCCCACATGAGCCAGAGCCAGACCATGTCCTTATGATACATACAGTTGAAGAAGAAGATCCTAGACTTACTGAGATGATTTGCTTGATGAGGCCATCAAAGCCAAGATATGGGCTGGGAAAACTTGAGCAATCACAGTTAATTCCAGAATGCAGATTTAAAGAAATTCCTTCTGACTGTAAGAAGCCTGCAGTAATGGAGATGCATAAGTTCTTTTCACTCATGGATGGATGCTTGAAGTCAGAAATTAGTGCCAAATGGATGAAAGATATGTTGAATTGGGATTTGTATACAAATCCCCAGGCAGAAGAATTTGACCAAGCATACAACCCTGAACAAAAGAGACAGTTGGCAACGGATTGGAAACATTATATGGAAGCAAATAACACTTGGATATCTTTCTATTCATGGAAAGATAAGGTTGCCCCTATAAATGTTTTCACTGGAACCACCTCTAGCACTACAACTGATAAGCATGGGTGGACTGCACTTGATGGGTCAAAAGTAGAAACTCCTACTACATTTCCTCCTTATAAAGGAATCATTTTAGGAGAAAATACTAATGCAGCCAAAGCCATTCCTCTGGTCCAAAAGGATGACAATGCTTTAGGCATTGATGGAAGAATCCAAAAAGCCAGTGAACAATTAAATTGGACCAATACTGCTATCAAAGGCCTGGAGATGAATGTAGCAAAAACAGAAGATGTAAAGAAGCAGATAGATGTTGTACAGTCTTCATTGAATAGTGTAAATAGTTGTTTGAATAATTTACAGTTTGATTCCAGCATGACTCGCTCTTATACCAGAGAATCAATAAGTAAGATAGAAGAAGTAGGAGAAAATTTAGTTGGACACATAGGTGTAACTAAGACTCTCCTTACTGGCTTAACAGCAAAAATTGAAAGGATACAATTGTCAAAAATTGAAAAGCCAGTTCCAAATTCTTTTCTGGTAAAGAGAAATATTAAGATTGAAAATCCTGTGAGAAATGTCCAGAAATTTCCTCTATTGTTTCCTAAAGAAATTGCCTCATCATCAGGAGCTAATGAATCAAAACATATCAGTATTGCTTCCTTATTCAAGGAAACAGAAGCAGAAGTAGAAACAAAAGAAAGAAGGCAGGAATCACCAGAAACACAGATTCTTCCAATCTATGAGCCTCTGGAGCATAGATTTATTAGATATTTTGCTCCTGATATTGAAGGAAAAGGGAAAATGCCTAAAGCTCATACTTTCTTCCCTGATTCTCACAGAGAATGGAACATAGATAACAAGAGCATTGGCCAAATACACCAAATGATAGATTTGATCTCTACTGAGTATAAGCTCATGTGTCTCGGAGGCAAATCTGAAATAGATGCTTGCAGAACCATCATTCAATGTTTCACAGGTACTCTCCTCAGGTGGTGGGAGACTGAATCCTCTCCTAAACTCATTGAAACAATGGAAGCTGAAGTTCTCAAAGATGAGAAAGGAGATGTTATTCACAATCCAGATGGCACTGTCATTAGTAACATGATTGGTGCACTGACATCAATGATTCTAGAGCATTGGTGCGGCAGTGAGACAGAGATAGCCAATAAAAATGAGGTTTTTCTGATGAACCTCAAGTGACATGAAATATCTCAATTTGATGATTTCCATAGAGACTGGATGCAACAGATCTATGAGGTAAAAGACTCCAAAAACTTGTTATGGAAACAGGTATACCTTGCTGCTTTACCCTCTAGATTTGTTGATTATATCAGAATGCAAGAGATTTTTCAGTTACCTTTTGAATCTTACACATGGGGTGAGATATATTCTCATATTACAAAGACATTGGTGAGTCTTTGTACTAGTTCAAAGGTTAACAAGTCTCTGGAAAAATTATCAAGATTACCAGATAAAAAGTCCATCTGCAGCAAGTATGGACTCATAGTAGATGATCCTTTGGTGAAGAAAAGAAAGTCCAGAAAGAGAGCCAAAAGAGAATTTAAAGAGACTTTCTATAGAAATAAAAAGAATTATCCAAAGGACAAGAGAAGGTATCTTGCAAAAGATAAAAATCAGAGATATAAGAAGAAGGGTTATTATAGATATGTTCCAAAGACTCATTACTACAACCCCTCTAATATTCATTTTCATTCAACCAAACAAGAAAAATGGAATAAAATCACTTGTTGGTTGTGCAGCTAGAATGGGCATACAGCTTCCAGATGTCCCCAAGGAGAAGAATCAAAGCTCAATAAAGGAAAGAAAACAGTTGTTTATGCTCAGCAATCCAAACAAGTCAAGCAAGAACATTCAAGACTTATTTTTTGTCTCAGATGCAAATCCAAGACACATGTCAGAGAAAGATGCCCAAATCTTTCCATCAGAGATACAGCCCAGCAACACCAACTAGAAGAATCTTCTCTCGATTCTTTTAGCACTACATCAGAAGAAGAAGTGCAGGTCTATATGGGCCAGTATTCTGAATCAGACTCATCAGAATGCCCATGCTCAGATTCAGATGAGTGTGCTTGTC
Organism: Pinus tabuliformis; assembly: GCA_031772625.1. Lineage (NCBI taxonomy): Eukaryota > Viridiplantae > Streptophyta > Pinopsida > Pinales > Pinaceae > Pinus > Pinus tabuliformis. Next base: position 148,749,027 of record CM062817.1, read on the forward strand.
ATGCTATATACAGAAGTGATCTTGAGTATTACACCAGCTCCAGTGAAGAAGAAGAAAAGTTTAAGCCGCCAAAAGAAAAAGTTCTTATGGCATCTACTGAAGAAGAAGCAGAATTGAAGATTTTATCCCAAATAAGGGCAATGGAAGAAGGAGATATGAAGAATCGCCTGATTGAAGCATTCACTGACCAGCTCAAGAACAAAGCTTCCAAAGAATCAGGTAAGAAGCCTTTATTTATTGATGCATCTTATGAAAGAAATACTAAATCATTTCAAATGCATCATCAAAAGCCAGGAAAAGTGAGATCACTTACTCTTGGGGAAGTAAGTGGTGAAATCCACCATCTCAAAACAGAAATCTCTGCAATTAAAGCTCAAATTGCAGAAATACAGAAAGGAAAACAATCTACAGAAGAAAAAGGAGATGATTCCTGGAATCCTACTGCATATCACCAAGAAGTACAAATTGCTGAAGGAATGCAAGATCCACATTTTGGATTTAAAGATATGAGGTTGTTCACAATCACCTATCAACAACATCATGTTAAGGTAAAAATTTGCATCCAAGGAAAAATTTTTCAAATGATTGCATTATTGGATTCTGGTGCAGATATTAACATCCTTAATATCAAAAATATTCCAGCCAAGTACTGGGTTTCAGCTGAAAGGGAGGTGGTAGGCCTTGGGAACAAGAAACTCCAATATGAAATTCCCAAAGCTTCATTATGTTTTGATACTCATTGTGTGCACATGAAGTTTGCTATTGCAGACATTCCTGTTGACTGTATATTAGGAAATGTCTTTCTAGCTGTAGTAGAGCCTCATGGCTCAGCCAGGCTAAAAGGAGGGAGAGCCGGTTATTTCATTTTTGTTCCTACATCAAAAGGCAGGAGAAAGAAAATTGAACTCCCCTATGTTTCAAGTCCAAGAATTTCAACAATGGTCCAAGCCATGCAAAAACTGGGAAAAGCAGAATCTTAGTTAGTAGATCTCAAAGATCTGAAAGGCACACTAAGGGTTGAGGAACAGCTAAAATTACCCCAAGTCAAAAGAAAAATCCAAGAGCTGAAAGAAAAATTGGAGGAAACATGCTGCTCAGAAGAGCCAAATGCCTTCTGGCATAGGAAGCAGCATACTATCAAGCTGCCATATAAAGAGGGATACACTGGAAAACCCTGTAAAAGTAGAGCTATCCCGATGAGCAAAGAATATAGGGATCTTTGCCAAAAAGAAATCCAGCAATTGCTTGATAGAAGACTGATCAGAGAATCCAATAGCCCCTGGAATTGCTATGGATTCTATGTGAATAAGAGGGCTGAACAAATTAGAGGAATTCCCAGGCTTGTTATAAATTATAAACCTCTAAATTCAGTTCTAGCCGATGACACTTATCCGATTCCACACAAGGGAGACTTGATCAGAAGGATTGCAGGCGCCAAGGTATTTTCAAAATTTGATCTCAAAGCAGGATTCTGGCAGGTTGCCATTGATGAAGCTGATAAATTCAAGACTGCTTTTAGTATTCCAGCAGGGCATTATGAATGGAATGTCATGCCATTCGGCCTCAAAAATGCTCCCTCAAAGTTCCAGAAAGTCATGGATGATATCTTCAAGCCATACTTTGATTGGCTAATAGTTTATATTGATGATGTTTTAATTTTTTCCAAGAATATTGATGACCATTTCAAACATGTAAATATTTTCTTGAAATTGGTTCAAAAGAATGGATTGGTGCTGAGCAAGAAGAAGATAGAAGTATTCCAGACTTCTATAAAATTCTTGGGACACACAATTTGCAACGGACAAATTTCTCTGCAACAGCATGCCATCGAATTTGCAGATAAATTCCCAGATGTGCTTAAAGACAAAACACAACTGCAACGATTTCTGGGTTGCCTAAACTATGTCAGCAATTTCTACCAGGATTGTGCCAGCGACAGGAAGGTGCTCAATAAACGACTTGGAAAGAACCCCCCTGAATGGTCAGATCTTCACACCAGAGCAGTCCAAGAAATCAAAGCCAAGGTAAAATCTTTACCTATTTTATATGTAGCCGATGATCAAGCTTTTAAAATAGTTGAATCTGATGCAAGCAATGTTGGATGGGGAGGAATCTTGAAACAAAGAATTGGAAAAGAAGAACAGGTTGTTCAATTTGCTTCGGGAGTCTGGAACCCAGCGGAGCAAAACTATTCTGTCATTGAAAGAGAGGTAAAAGCAGCATGGAATTGTATTAGCAAATTTGAAGTCTATCTGATAAACAAGCCTTTTCTTCTCAGAACAGATGCCTCAGCTATGCAGAAAGTTTTATCTAAAGATATCAAGAAAGCTGGAGAAGCAAAGTTTGCTAGATGGCAAGCACTCTTTGCAAATTTTGATTTTACAGTAGAGCACATCAAGGGAAAAGATAACAGCCTTCCTGACTTCCTCAGCCGGGAATATATTGAGCAAAAGGAAGCACATGTTATGATGATTATCACTGAATGGGATAATAACTAGAGACAAGAAGTTTTGAAAGCTGTGCCAGATGAATTGGAGTGGGAAACCTACAAAAGAGACTGGAAGCCGACTTGGCAGCTTCGTAATACCAAAGTTTTGGATGCGAATTTGCAGCCTCATACAGATCTGCAGTATTATGTACCAGAGAGAAAAGTCTACCCAAAGGGAAGACAATGGATACATGACATGGTCTATGATAAGGCAAGAAGAGATGTTGAAGTGGCAAGAATAGCACTAGAACAAAATTTTCATGATATTGCTACCATCTGGTATCATGGAGGAAGAGACACAGGAATATATGAAAGACATGTCTGTATCTATAGAACCAGAGATTTATGGAGAGAACCTGGTCATGGCAAAGTTCACCCAGCAGCCCGATGGCCCAGAAATGATCCTCATATCATGTTTCCTGACACTGTTTATGATTTTACAGACTACAGAAAACTCTGGTGGAAATTTTTAAACATTGATGATCAAACAGAGACTCATTATACCAGAATCAAGTTCAGCACAGTTGGGCATTATCAAGGTTACCAGCAATGTGAATGGTTCAGGGATTGGTGGAAAGACTACGGGATAAACATGACAGCCATGGATCCTGTAGAGCATGAAAAATATTGTAAAAATATGGGTAAAACCTGTATTATGCAATGTAACAAAGAATGCAATCACCCAGTGTATCATACTGTAAAGGAAATGGCCAGCACTGAATGGACAACTTATCAATCCTCTCCATACAATAATTCGCTTGAAGAATATATGAGAGAGCACATGGAATGGCTCGTCCTTACCAAAGTACAACATCAAATCGTGCTGGGGAAACCTATCATTGTCCGATGAATCTACACCAAAGCATGGGACATTATGCCATATAAGCTAGACCGTTTTCCGAATCTCAAGATATTTTGATGTGAACCAGTCACAAGGGCTAAATTGTGACCAGTTTTCCCATGGGCTTCACTGTTCAAAAGCCTCCACAGTGTAATATTCTCCATTAAAGTCTTTTCTCGTGGGCTTTAGTACAAAAGCATCCACTGTGTAGAAGAGTCATGATATCTGTCATATTTACTTTTAGTACAAGAATCTACTTTACAGATAATATCTTAGCGTTACCCGAAAGCAATTATTCGGTCCATCTTATTTATATATATATATATATATATAAATAAATATAAAACATTAAGTTAAAATGTTATTCCATGAAAATTAATTTATATTATATTATTAATAAAAATTAGTAAATTAAATTATTATAAACTTATTAAAAAAAAATTTAAATTTTTGTATTGGATTATTAATAATAACTATCAAATTAAATTCTTATAAATTTGAAAAAATAAAAGTCTTTTTTAGGAGTAAATAATGTAATTTGAAAAGGTGTTGATTTATATTATTTTTTATTTAAATTAATTTGTAATTAAATAAATATATAGTTTTAATTTTTTTTAAAAGATAAATAATAATAAGAATTTGTAAAAGTTAATTTAATTAATACAAATTAAATTATTATAAATTTGAAAAAATAAAAGTCTTTTTTAGGAGTAAATAATGTAATTTGAAAAGGTGTTGATTTATATTATTTTTTATTTAAATTAATTTGTAATTAAATAAATATATAGATTTAATTTTTTTTAAAAGATAAATAATAATAAGAATTTTTAAAAGTTAATTTAATTAATACATAAAATAGGTTTTTTTGTCAAAATTTGATAATACAATTCGTTGTAATTTGTTGTTATTTAAAATGCATTTTTGAATATATAAATGGATCCAGCATCTTATAAAATCTATGAGGTATTAGAACTTTGCAGATTAGGCTCAAACTTATGATCCTTAAAAATCTCTAACCATTTTTGGACAAAATTGACTAGAAAAAATACGCCTAAAAAGTTGATCTACTCGTTTTTTAAATAATAATAATAAATATTATATATAATATATTCATAAATTGTGATAAAGTGGAAGTTAGAAATAACACAAATAGAAAATTATTCTCTTTTAACTTTGTATCAAAAAGCATGTCCATTGACCCCCATGGGGGTGTGCATGCGGACATACAAGTAGCGCGTGAAAGGTCATCCGGGCATGCTCCTCCTCCATGCAAGTATTAACTCCCCATCAACGAACCGCTCCGGCATTTACTCCTTCTATGCGACGATCCCCCTCATGAGCTTTGTGGATAAATGTGAAACCGGGCAAGCGAATTTGATGAGCCCCAAAAATGTACAATTATTTGGGCTCATTCAACCTCCTAATTTGGCTTAGTCCACCATTCTCATTTGTTTATTGCATGTTTTTGATTATTTTTATGTTAATAGAGTGAATTTGGTTAGTCATTATGCCAACAAGTCTAATGGGTGCTTTGTGTAGCCTTTTTGGTCCACTTGGAGACAAAATTGAAGGTCTTAATGAGCACTTGGCAGCCAAATTCGTGGGAGAACAAGCTAGAGGATTTGTAGGAAGGTGGCCCCCTCATTTATGGGCCCTTACCTCAAATTCTCCACCATCAGCTCGGAGTTCAAAGGCCACCAAATCAATGAGCACAAGGGCAGCCAAGCAAGTCAAGTAGGACTGCTGTTAACTACAAGTCTTACAAGTCTTGGGCAGCCAAGTCCCTAAATTTTAGGAGGACTGTTGGGTCCTCAAAGTGTATAAATAAGAGGGCTTAAGACCTCATTTCAGTTAGTCATTTTGGGGTTAGCTAGTGGTTAGTCATTTTGTAGCCAGTTAGTCATTTTGTTTTAGCCAGTAGTTAGCTAGTTTGTAGTTCGATTTTTATGCAGTAGATTAGCTTTGCTTTCAACTCATGCTCAAGTTCTTCTTGTGGACAGTTTTGATGTAACTTTTCATTTCTTGATTAATAAAGATGGATCCAGCTTTGCACCAGCTCTAAATCTCTCTTGGGAGGCTGTAGTTCTTGGGGTTGGGCCCATCTCAAGCGCCCAGTACCTCCCTTGTTTATATTTATGTGTTTGCTGCGTTCCTGAAGTAAAATCTGCTCTTTAGATCTTGCTTTGTTATTGTAGTTGGTTTTGATGGGTAACGTAGCTTTTTATGCTTAGAATCGATTGGTAGGAGTTTGTATGCATTTAGATCTTTTGGCATGTTCTTGCTCATGTGATGTATATGGTTCTCTTTTCAAACAAGGCTGCTGTTTACTCATTCATTAACAGTTGGATTGAGTTAGCTAGGACTTGGTTTGTTTGCAAGAATTCATTGATTTGTTTGAATAAGCATTGTGCAGGGCATCTCTATCACCTTCATCACCTCCTCATTCATCTGAGCCTTGTTCAGGTCAGCTCCTCCATCACCAAGTCTGTTTCTTCATCTCCCATCTGCTCTTTTGCCACGTAACCCTACCTTCTTGCTTTTCCATTGCCTAAACCTTCGTTGATGCAAGTCAGCCTTCCACATCATCTCACCACTCCATCCATCAGTTCCTAGGTCACTTCAGACCCCCATCCTACCTCCATAACCATCCATGCATCTTCCATCAACCATCCATCCTCAAAAATCCAATTCGTAAACATCCTGTAGAAGAATTACAGAACATCCTGTAGAAACTTCCTGTAGAAGCCCCTGCAGACTTCCTGTAGAAGTTCATGAACACGGTTGCATGTCATCCAGACTTTGTGAAACTCTCAGAAAGAATACTGGGGATCCCTTAGACCCTCTCTATACCATCCCAACCTTTCCCAAAGCATTTCATCCCTTGATCCATCCCTGCACAGTGGAAAACTAGTTAGAAGCACATGCATGATAATTTCATCAACTTAATCAAAAATACAAAAAGATGTTTTCTTCAGATAGTGATAACTTAAACACATGCATTTTACCTTCCTAGAAGTAATGGCATCTCTTTTCGTTGTTTGCATTCTTTCCTTTGCATCAGTAGGACTAGCTGGTAGAATTAGGGTTTGCTAGGGTTTGCTAGGGTTTGTGTTTCCTTTTGGCTTTCAGTTTCTTTTTGCAAGTAGATTAACTTCCTTTGAATTAGCTTTCGTCCATCAGTTAAAAATCTTCTTCTGAGAGCATATAGAAGTTGGCTTGAGCCCTAGCGGACTTGTGCCAGCTGACCAAGTGACAGCTGCGACAAGAGCTAGTACTTGTGCATACAGCACCGTCGCTTCCAAGTTTGTACGAACTACCAAGTTGATAAAATTAGAGATAGGGAGCTCCAGGAGTTGTAGCATTATTGCTACAATACTGGAGCCCACCATCTTTTTGGCGTCGTTGTCGGGGAAGCGTCAGAGTATTAGTAATTGTTGCTTTTCTTCTACTTTCTTACTCTTGCCTTCTGCTAAGTAGTTTATTTCATTTCCATTCTGCAAAAGTAGCATAGACATTTCCTGCTTTCATAGATTAGCATTTCCTGCTTTCATAGATTAGCATTTCAATTCCGCAATTTCATTTCTGCAAGCGTAGATTAGCATTTCAATTCCGCAAGCGTAGATTAGCATTTCATTCCTGCAATTTCATTTGAGCAAAATAGATTAGTCATTTCCTGCTTTCATTTCAATTCCGCATTTTCATTTTAGCAAGATAGTTAGTTGCAATTCAATCTATTTTAGTTTTGCAGGTAGAAGTAGAAAAAATAAAAAAATCAACCAAAAAGATTTCATTTCATGCTTTGTAGGAGTAGAGATAAGTTAGAAAAATGATTGCACAACACCCCCACTGCTTCACACAGCCAACGTTCTTCTTCGATGGCTGTGATGAAAGAACCCTTGGGTGGAAATCAAGACATATCTGAAGAACCTCTAGGGGAGAAGAAGAATAAACATTCCTCTGAAGCAAATGGCTACAAGCAGAAATGTTGGGAGCAGTCCCTTGTCCAAAGATGAATTTGCAAATCAGATCGAAGATTTCAAGAGTGATATGAGGCAGTTTCTTGCCATGCAACTGGATACCTTGCGGATCTAAAAGAAGCAAGAAGAAGCCAAGAGGGCTTTGGCCATTTTTTGTCCTAGGTGCACTAGAAAGCATCCTAGGAACGAATGTCCAATGCACCCTCTAGAAGTGTGTTTCATCTGTGAAGAATACCATCCTACAGATCAGTGCCCTTCCTTGCCCAGAATCAAAGCTACATATCAAAGAGCCAAGAGAGCCACTGAATCACTCTGTTATATGAACCAAAGGAGGCCACATGGACCCGTACCCTACCAGCAGGAACTACAAGGGACACCCGAGACCTATTATGACCCTTACCAAGCCACCTTCATGCCTTCTTGGGGTCCCCCTGCTCATCCTTCCTGGTTCACACCTCCTCCTTGTTCCTTCACAGATCCATATTATGCCCAACCAGTTGCTCATTCATTTCACTCTTATGCTCAGCCACAGCCTCAGTGGAATGCACCTTATCAGGAGTGGAGGCCCCAGTACAACTCTCATCCCGCTCATTTTCCTCCACCACCTGCTCATCCACAACCATCGCCTCCTCCTCCACCAAGGCAACCCCAAATGCCTACCCAACCACAATGCCATCCATCTCCATCTCAATTTCACACTTCCACTCAGCTACCCATACCACCATTTCCAAAACCATACCATGGAGTAGCTCAACCCAATTGCAAAGCTGAGGCACAACATGTGCAAATGACTCCTCTTGAGCTCAATGATGTTCACCAAAGCTCAGGAAGAGCATTGCAAAACAAAGATGCTATTGAAGGACCTAAGGCAAAAGAAGATTCCAAAGAGGAGATCAAAGAACCATGGGCTGCACTTGATGAAGAAAAGAGATCAGAATCAAAGATCGAAAGAGTTTCCTCATGGTTACCATCAAATCTTCCATGTATTCAAGAGAAAGATCAACAAAAAGAGGAAGATCAGAAGGTCATGATAGAAGGTGACATGAAGAATGATCCAGATCAGAAAAAGGACCAAGGATATCAAAGCTATATTGAGATATGGTTTCAGAAGGTCACTAAGTTGCAGTAGTACTTTCTTCCTCAGCTTTGTTTGATCCCTTCAATGCCAGATCATTTGGTCTCTGAGATCTGGATACTTGTCCAAGCATACATTTCGATCCTTCACATCATTTTTTCTCTAATATCGATGTGCACATGGCTCCATTGGAAGTATTCTTATACTTGAAAATGATTTTGTTTTTCAAGTAGGGTAGGGTAGAAAAAAAAAACAAAAAAAAAAAAAAAAAAAAGAGAAAAAATGAAAATAAGAGAAAAATAAAAATCTAAGGTGAAAACCTCCTTGGAGGCGCCTTAGATTGGCTCATTGAATGAAAACCTCCATGAGGCGGTCAATGGGTTGGAAAAAAGAGAAAAGAGAATAAGATCTTTGGGTGAAAACCTCCCTTGGAGGCGCCCAAGGCAGAAAATTAGGGTGAAAACCTCCATGAGGTGCCCTAGTTGTTTTTCAAAAAAAAATAAGAGAAAAAGAAAAAGAAAAATAAAAGATAATCTCCATTGAATAATTTCATGTTGCAGCAATGACATTGCAGGTTGCAAGAAGGATGTTTCATGACAGGAGGAGCACTCAAATCAAGGTTAAAGGATTTTTTTTGCCTTCTACAGGAAGCTTTGTATTTCTACAGGAAACATCCTGTAGAACCTTTGGACGAGCCAAATCCAATTTCAAAAGTGAATCTGATGGTGGGAATCTGTTCATCAGGCCTACAAGCACTTGTGTGTCCATCCCTTGCCTTCATCCATCATTTTTTCACCTCCTTGTGCTTCTCATTGTGCTTCTACAGGAACTTCCTGTAGAAATTGTGGGAAACTAGGCATGCATTTCAAAAAGTGGTTTGGCAAGCATGGTAGCTTCCTCAAAGGTTCAGAAGTCCTCCTGCAATCTTCCAACTCCTCCTCCATCATCTCCATACCTGCATCACAGCCAAAATGCATTTTGTCATACCATGCAACCAAAATGCAAAGTGCCTTGAAGCAAAAACACATAGAGCAGAATTTGTTTTTGCCATAACTTGAAAACCATGCATCCATTTGACAAACCATTTTATGGGGAATTGTACAAGGTTGATGACAACATGCCTGAGTAGTTTCATGCAATTCCGGTGCACGGTTTCCAAGAAATCAGCCTCCATCACCATCAGCCATTTTTGCATTTTCTCCATATCCGTGCATCCGTTTTAAAACCTGTTTCATGGAGAGATGCACATGGGTGTTAGTAACCTACCCAAGCAGTTTCAGCCGATTCCGATGCACGGTTTCCGAGAAATCGAGCTCTGAAATCTTCAGCCATTTTCCATTTTTCTCGAAATCCGTGCATCCATTGATCACGAATTTGCTATGGGAGATGCATAATGATGGTGGGAACATGCTCACCAAGTTTCAGATCAATCTGATCTACCGTTTGGGAGAAATGGCAAAAAGAAGTTCTGGTTTTGTGACCATGCAGCAGCAGCAGCTTGAACGGGCAGAGTTGAACGTGGAAACGATTGCATGCAGCTCAGATCCAGCCAGAGGACACCTGCACAAGGGAAAGCAATCAAAATCATCAGCCACGCCCTCATGCAATCAAAGAATCAAATCATGCAGCAGCGAGAAGCTTCACAAGCAGCCGTTTGATTTCAGGTACGTGACTAAACCTTGTTCATCTGTTTGCATAGATCTAATCTAAAGCAATGCATGAATGAATGAGATGAGTGGATTCAGCCAAGAAGAGAGCCACGTTCAATTGCACTCAGCAAGGCAAAAATCACGCAGCATGATCAGTCATTCACGTGAAAATTAAAGAAAAAAACAGTTAGTGGTAGATCTGTTGAACTCCAGTGCACAGGACATCAGCTGATTGACAGATAGATGAAGACATGCAGTTCATAACATTACTGCAGTTCCAAAAAGCCAACGCACATGTTTTGCCACCTCACTCCAAAAATCACGCAGAATTAAAGAGCGCTCAGCTGGAAGTCATGAACTGTTAGTCAACTTGCACTTGCATCATGTTAAACCGAAGTATCCATCCTCTGCATCCACAATCGGCTTAACCTATCGACCTCCGCTGAGTTTCCTACCTATTTTCGAATTTCTCTATTTCCTACATACCAGCTCCTTTGTCAAAGATTCCTACCACTTCATTAAGGAAATCAAACCCATAAAGCTAGACCAAGACGACATCCTAGTAAGCTTTGATGTAAAAGCCCTTTATACCAACATTCCTATAAACGAAGCCATGGAGGTGGTACACAAAATCACTGACCCCAGCACAGCTAAATTGGTTGAAGTCTGTTTAAAATCCACCTTTTTTAGCTTCAAAGATGAGATTTATGAACAAACATGTGGTGTAGCCATGGGATCCCCCCTATCTCCCATCATTGCCAATTTATTCATGGAACATTTTGAAACTAAGGCCATTGAGTCGGCTCCCCTAAAACCCAAATTGTGGAAAAGATTTGTTGATGACACTTATGTCATTTGGCCTCATGGAAAAGAAAAACTAAACGAATTCCTTGAACACCTTAACAGCCAGTCAGACTCCATCAAATTCACCATGGAAGTGGAAGAAAATGGTTGTCTTCCCTTTCTTGACATCCTCATCAAAAGGAACCAAGACGGCACTATTTCTCACCAGGTCTATCGCAAAAAAGCTCACACCGAACACTACCTACATGCTAACTCTCACCATCATCCAGCTCAGAAACTTGGGGTACTAAACACCTTAGCAACAAGAGCAATTCGTATCTCAGATCATGATAATTTTGAACAAGAAAAGAACCACCTCTTGGAAGTCTTCAAAAAGAATGGATACAAGAGACACCAAGGAATCAAGGCCTTCAAAAAGATTAAAAATCCCATGAACAAGCATCATAGGGATGATTATGCTAGTACTGTTCACCTCCCTTACATTCTAGGCACCACTGATAAAATTGCTCACATCTTAAGAAAGAATAAAATAAAAACCACATTCAAACCTTTGAAAACAATTAGTAGATGCCTTAAATCAGTGAAAGATCCTATTGACCCTAAGCACCACAAAGGGGTCTACTTGGTCCCTTGTTCATGCGGAAAGTCATACATCGGTGAAACCGGCCGATCTATATTAACAAGGATACAAGAACATGCTGCGGACATTAACCACAACCGCTCCAAAACCTCAGCCTTAGCTGAACACTCAAGCAAAACCAATCACCACATATGCATCGAAGACTCCTGTGTCATGGCCAAAGTTGAACATTACCACCATAGGAAATTCAGAGAAGCAATTGAAATAAGAAAACACCCAGATAACCTGAATCGCGATGACGGCTGGAAGATAAGCGATAACTGGATTCCCACAATAATAGAAGATCCCGCCACTTCCTAGTCACCCGTTCCCTTTTTTCCCCTCCCATCCCTTTGTCTAATCAATTTCCCTCACCCTCATAATGCAACACACCCTTCACCTTATCCAATTAATTTAATTCCATAATAACATTCTATATACATTGAATATATATATATATATATATATATATATATATATATATATAAATTATAACATATTAAATTAATATACATATATATCCTAATATATTAAATCAACCAACATACATATAAATAGATATATAAAGGAATATACTAAGCATTCATATTAAAAAACAATGCACTTGTAATTATAACAATATCATAATACATATTAAAACAATAAATATATATCACAATATATCATATCAACCAATATACATCAAAATATATTAAATCAACCAACATACATAGAAATAGGTATATAAAGAAATATACTAAGCATTCATATTCAAAACAATGCACTTGTAATTATAACAAAATCATAATACATATTAAATCAATAAATATATATCACAATATAATAAAACAAAACATAATATATATTAAATCAAAACATAATATATATTAAATCAAAATATACATATACATCATAATATAATAAATCAATATATACATATCTTAATACATTAATATCAATCAATATACATATATAGGTATAAAAGTAATATCATAATACATATTGAAGCAATAAATATATATCATATCAACCAATATATATCAAAATATATTAAATCAACCAAGATACATATAAATAGATATATAAAGAAATATACGAAGCATTCATATTCAAAACAATGCACTTGTAATTATAACAAAATCATAAAACATATTAAATCAATAAACATATATCACAATATAATAAAACAAAACATAATATATATTAAATCAAAGCATAATATATATTAAATCAAAATATACATATATATCATAATATAATAAATTAATATACACATATCTTAATACATTAATATCAAAGTAATAAACATAATACATAATTCATATTAAATCAATATATATATATATCACAATATAAGAAAATAAATCATAATATATATCAAAAATCAATATATATTAAATCAAATCATAATATATATTAAAACAAAATACATATATCATAAATATAATAAATTAATATATATATCACAATATAATAAAACAAATCATAATATATATTAAATCAAATATATATATCATAAATATAATAAATCAATATAACAAATATACATATCATAAATATAATAAATCAATATAACAAATTATGTCTAAAGATAATAAATATAATAAATTAAATTAAATTAAATTAATTAAATTAAATTATTAATTAAAAATTCATCCTAAATCCAATTAATAAACCCTCCTCTTATTTGGATCTTGTCGGTCCTGCGCCCTCCCTTATCTTCACATATTTATTCACCACCTCCCATCTCTGACTTCTTCAAATAATTCTCATCCTGATGATGAACCACAGAGGCTGGTTCGAAACGTCGATGCACTAAAATAACAGATGCGATGAATCCGGAAGATACAACCACACAAACTACGTGAATGTTGGGAAGTGAATGATAATGCTATATTTAAAAAAAAAAAGCATTTTCCAAACTTAATCTAATTAGCTCACTTTAAAAAAAGATTACTTTATGTGACCCACTTTTATAAATAAGTGAAAGTCACTTTTACAATGAAAAATTATGAGCTATCTACTAAATTGTAACTTTAAATAAAAGATAAAGTGACTTTAGAATTATAAATGACTCATTTTTTATAACTTTAAAACATAAGTTACATGTGGTTTTTGAAAAAGTAACTCAACAAAAAGAAAGATTTTAACCCAAGACTTCTATTCTCATAAAATAACTTTGGACCAAGTGAGCTAGTTTAAAAGATTGATATTTTTTGGAGAAAAGGAAGGGGGGGCATTTTTTCCTACAAAATAAAAAACAATCACACAAACCAAAATGAACGCGCACACTAAATCCAAGTTTTATGGCTTAAAGTTAGATTTTCCCGAAAACTATATATTTTCCTCAATGTTTCTGGTTTTCCAAGATCACACTAAGGCGCAACGGAAAAGAGCATATGCATGAGAAAAATTCTTTCTTTCTATTTCAGATTTTCCCAAATCACATAGAGTCACGGGGCAAAGAGAATACGCAGAAATGAGATGTATAAATCCAGTAATAAAAAAATATAAAGGACTATAAACCGAAATAAACCTAGAGATAAATAACTGTAACTGCAAATAAAGACTGTATTTCTCCAGATCTTAAAAATGACGTAGCTAGGGCTATTGGAAACCTTTTCACGTGAAACGAAAAGGGTTCCTCACTAGAACAAATGCTTCTAACGCAATAGAGCAGTCCTCTCGGCCTAAAAGTGGTCAGAAACATTAGATCTATGAAATGACAATCAGATGCAGTTGTACCGGCTTCGAATTTGGATCACCAATGGATACGACCCTCGAATAGCTTTGATACCATGTAGGAATTTACAAGGTAAGTTCCTTAGATAGAACACCAAAGGACATCGCTCACAAACAAATCACAGATCAGTACACCAATATTCTTGACATGGTTAAAACTCTCAAAGAGGGAAACAGTCAACGGCCTGAGTCAATGCGACCACTTGAATAACTATGATACCATGTAGAAATTTATAGGGTAAGTTCCTTAGATAGAACACTAAAGGACACTACTCACAAATAGATCACAGATCAATAAACCAGTATTCTTGATGTAGTTAAAACTCTCAAAGAGGGAAACAATCCACGGCTTGAGCCAACACGACCACTTCAAGCAATTTATTAATGTAAAAGAAAGAAAATTTACATAAGCTTCTCTCATGAATGGTCACCTAACAAATGACCCTCCATGCTCTTTAAATAGAGATCATGGACCAATCAAGTGTTAAGCCACGGATCAAGTGTAGGTAATACTGAGGAGAGAATAAACCGTCGACTCAATTCATGCCTAGAACATATCGTAACCGTCAAATTGGAAGTTACAAAAAGTACATACTAAAGAAACACACTTTACCTAACTATACACTAGACCAAGTTGTTCTTAAGGGTCCCTATAGGAATTTACAAGGTAAGTTCCTTAGATAGAACACCAAAGAACAACGCTCACAAACAGATCACAGATCAGTACACCAGTATTCTTGATGCGGTTAAAACCCTCAAAGAGGCAAACAATCCATGGCCTAAGCCAACATGACCACTTCAGGCAATTTATTAATGTAAAAGAAAGAAAATTTACATAAGCTTCTCTCATGAACAGTCACCTGACAAATGACCCTCCATGCTCTTTCAATAGAGATCATGGACCAATCAGGTGTTAAGCCACAGATCAAGCGTCGGTAATACCAAGGAGAGAATGAATGTCGGATCACTTCATGTCTAAAACATATTGTGACCATTCGATTGTAAGTTACAAAATGTGTTAGTGTCAGTATTTTCATCCTGCCATCAGTGATCAAAAATCCTCTTTTCATATCATTTTAAGGGTCCGATTCATAATTTTTTTTTATCATTCCACTAGGTCATGCAAAAAAATTAGCCACTGATGGCAGTCCTAGTCCAAATACATCACCCTTCCCTAAATGTGATTACTTGCTGGCATAGTTTCATATCTTGTTGATTATACATCATCCATAAAGTTATTTTTATCATGCCATTTGTATCAGTCTTGAGGTCATTATATCGTCTTGAAATTCAGTCCTTCAAGGTCTCATTAGGTCATTTGGGTTGCCAAGGCTCCATTCCATTGCATAAGACCAACAAGTAAAGGATGATCAAATAACATCCCTTCACCATGTGAAAATGATTTGTAAAGAGAAATGCTTATTTCATTATGTAATTTTATGTCTTTCAAATGTAATAATTTCACCATCCCAAGCTGTTAAATCAGTGTTCCAAAGATGTCAGACCATCAAAAGATCGATTTTTCAAAGGAAATAGTCAAGTGAAATGGTAAAGTTTCAAAGGGTTAAGTGCATGCCAAAGGAAGGTATTTTTTCCCAAGGGTGCCCAAATCATCATTTTCCACAAGCACTACACCCTAATTTCCTCACCCATTGAGCTAGGGTTGGTTATGGAATCAAAGACATCTGAGTATATGAGGCATAAGAGAGGTCATTTCAGCAAGTATGAGGCCATTCCAACTCATACACATCATGTCTCCATCATTTTTCAATAATTCATTCCAAGGGACAAATCATTTGCCACACATAGGGCCGGTTTTTCTTCAAACTATGTTCTAGACCAAACATGGCAGAATTTGGAAAAAGTGAGAGAGATTTTTGTCCACAATAGGCCAAGGAAGAAAAACCTCCTTCACTTTTTACACAGGTGTCATGGTTTTAGAGAAATGTCAAAAATACAATTGCCTCAGGAGAGTTGATGCACTTCTGGAGTGACCTTGGGAAAATCAATATTTCTCCTATCTGGAGTGACCAAATGACTTGCTTGATGAGTCAAATGATAACTAGACATAGAGAGATTTCCAATGAGCCATCCTAAGCTCAATTTGGAGTTGAGGAAGACCTCCAAACGTTGACTGAAACAACACTCTGCATTTTGGCAGCCTCATTTTTCACATTTTGACCAGTCTTGGGAGATTGAGCTTTTGATAGGGAAAATGAGCTCCAAATTGAAAAATTCAAGATGTTCTGGAAAGTAGACTCGATAAGCTTTCCAACAATCTCTCTCATGTCCAACTTGGACACCGGGAAGGCCTCCAACGGTGGTCTCCAAAAAGCGCTACCCGTTCAGGGAGTGGTGCTGCGTGTAGAGCTAGGCACTGCGCGTTTGGAAACGTTTTTCAGTTCAAAATAACAAAGGCGTTGCACGTAGGGATAGGTGTTGCACTTATGAGTGAAGGCGCTACGATTTTCCTAGAAGTGACCAAAAACCCCCAAATCTTCCAACAGACATCAAATTTTCTTGGCTCTTCATGATTGCAAGTAAGTACATGTTCTTAGCCTTGGTTTTAGGTTGCTAAATTTGGTTTATAAACATCATTGGTCATGTAACCTTGAAACCCTAATTTCTCCCTAATTCTACCTAAACCCTAGCTCCTTCCTACTCCTCTTAAAACCCAGCCCTAAGTCATAAAATCACCCTATCCCTTTTCCCTTTTTCCCATTCTCTTTCACATTCTCTCCCCAAGAGCTCAAGACACAGAACCTCATTCCTCACTTCCATTCATTTCCTAGTTGTAAGCCTATTTTCCCCATTCCCTCATTCCTCAGTTCCATACACTTTAATCTTGCCAACATGGATTGGGAAGACCTTGATAATGAGGAGGAAAGAGAATTTGAGCTAGCAGAGCATGATGAGCCGGAGCAGCATTATACTCATCATGGAGTGGAGATTATTGATTTAGAAAACCAAGACGAGGCTACAGTCCAAAACATGCTTATGATGGAAAAGGATGCACACATCCAAATGTTGATGGACAATTTGGCAAGGGATAAATTTTTCATCACCTACTTGAAACAAGAAAATAAGCAATTGAGTGATAAACAAGTCCTCATGGAGCTGGAAGTGCTCAAGGCAAAACGACAAAGTGACAAAGAGGTTCATGTCACTTTGAATCCTATTGAGCGGGAGATTGGAGATGATGGGGAGACTTGGCTTGAGAGAGTCAACCTACACCTTGATAGGCTGCTATAGAAGGCCAACAAAGACAATCAGATAATTAGGCACATGGCTTATCACTACAAGACCCGGAACATGATTGGCAACATGAGGATCAAGAGAATGAAAAATAAGCTAAAGCGGGCCTTGGAAGGAAAAAAGGAGGGGGATAGGCATAGGA
The DNA here is from genome assembly GCA_031772625.1 of Pinus tabuliformis. Taxonomy (NCBI): domain Eukaryota; kingdom Viridiplantae; phylum Streptophyta; class Pinopsida; order Pinales; family Pinaceae; genus Pinus; species Pinus tabuliformis. The sequence continues at coordinate 148,766,598 of CM062817.1, forward strand.
TGTTCGCTGAAGCCTCCTTCGCTCATCAAAGCACATGATGGTGGTGCTTCACACAAATTTTGGGCAGGTTTGGAGAAAATTTTGTCATTTGCAAATTTTGAATTTTAATACACAGGAAAACTGCCATTGGCGCTGCGCTTTTCCTAAGGGCACCTTTTGAAGAAATGGCTTGAATTTTTGGATTCAGGGCGGTGAAGGCATGCACCCTAGCAAGTTTCAAAAGTTTTGGAGCAGAACTAGTCCACCGAAAGGTCCAAAACCACCCTAAAAATGACCTTTCTGCCACGTTTTGAACACATAGAAGCAGTCTTGGGCGAATCCAATTTTGAGGGGTCAAATGAGCTCCAAACGCAGAAATTCCAGGTGTTCTGGAAAGTAGACTTGAAGACATTTCCAATGAGATATCATGGCTCAATTTGGATTCCGGGAAGGCCTTCAGAAGAGACCTGAAAGTGGCACTACGCGTTGAGCCAGTGGCGCTATTCGTAGAGAAAATTTTGCTCAGGATGCCTATTTTTCCAGTTTTTGACTATCACCATGGATTCTCTCTCATGGTGGATGATTTACTATTGTAAATGATGTCATGTCTTGTAAATATTATGGTTAAAAAGTTGTAGAGGGTAGATTCATTGCTTTAGGAGTTAGTTTGAAGTCAAATGAATCAGTTTTTCACTTTTGGAGGCAAGTTGTTGATAATGGCTATATTCCTGTTCCTTGTTTAGTATTAGTTAGATCAGCTCCTCTTCTCATGGATTCGACCCCTGAGGCTAGAGTGAGTTGTTTTGATGCCTATATCATGTGTTTTCTTAGTCATTTGTAGAGGTTGGACTCACTTGGATGCTCAGAGCTTGATTGTACATCATTGTAAGCAGTTTGGCAAGGAGATTAATAGGATTTATAGATATTTTTATGGGATCCTTATGGTATGGAGTTTTAGCATAGTTTCTTCTTTTGTAATCATTTGTTTACATGTTTTGTGTATGCCATCATCCATTTCATTGCTTCTTATTGAATGTTATCAAGTTAGATAGGTAGAATCCATTGTAACAGTACTCTGCCTTGGGAAATCATTCAATATTTCATGTTTTCTATTGTTTGAGAAGGATCCATGATTGTTACATGCCCTAATCAGCTCTTCATCAGTCTTAAACACCTCACACCATTAAGCCTAAAGTGATAAATGCCTATGCCTACCTTGCCCCATAGAACACCCTGCATTTCTGACCTAATTTCCCAGACCTAAACTACCTAGCTCCATCTGATCCAGCAAAACACCAACAAATTCAATCAAAGCCTTTCGAGCTATTATACCTAGCCTAAAATCCTTTACCTAATCCAATCACCTCGACTGAGATTCTAAAGGAGAAAGCCCTCTCCCAGCCTTATAGGGCTAGCTACAAGGCTAAGCTTGGTTTGTGGTTACCCTGGAAGTTGCCTCCCTTTAGCATGAGGTAAATCTAGGTGATAACATAGTGGCAACCATACTGGGGACGTAGTTTTATGTTTCTCAGTAAAATGTATCAATTTTAGATCTGATTGTTGATGGTGGACAATGATCAGACACTGGAAGGCTAAAATCATTCACCTGACGACTCTAAATCAGTTTCGAGATCAAATCCAAGGACTCCACTGGAGGATGAACCCGACCAGCAGAAACATGAAAGGACAATATGGAAAGATCAGGTATTCAAGTTGGAATTTCATCCAAGACATTATTTTCTTTGTTATAAATTATTTCTTCTATTTTCCCGAGAATGTCAAGAAGGCTTTACGAAATATACTGTATTTGAGAAAAGATCCTAGACCTGCATGTGATTCCTTCCCTTTGAAGATTGTGAATACAAAATATTCGCATGCCTTTGATCTTGATCAAGACCCTTCTTCCGAATCTTATGATGATCGTCTTCAAACTAATGAGCCTCAAGAGACCAAGACTGATTCTATAGTTTTTGTATATACTCCTATACCTTGTAAAATTCCAGATAGATATAAGCCTCTGATTTTACCTCCTATATCCCATGCTTTCCCTAAAAATCATTACCTATATCTACCAAGATTTGATGGTGAATGTGATAACATCACTGCTGAGAGACATGTACTGAATTTTGAGTCTTTTCTTGACCTTTTTGAAGTTGATGAAGAGGATGTTAGTATTAGGCTTTTTTCTCTTTCTTTGCAAGGCAAAGTCAAGAGTTGGTTCAAAACCCTGCCTGATGCGAGCATCTCAGATTTCCAGCAGTTCATCAAAGTTTTCCTTGACAAGTGGGTGGTCAGACAGAACCCTTTCTTGATTCTAGAAGAGTATAACCAGTTGAAAAGACAGCCAGGGGAGACAGTACAACAATTTTCTACCTGGTTTAACCAAGTCTATTTTTCAATGCTTGCTAATCTAAGGCCTCCCCCTAGATCTGCTCTCTTGCACTATCCAGATCCCTTTGATCCGGAAATGGAGTTTGAGCTGAGAGAAAGGAACCTTGCAACACTTGAAGAGATGCAAAATAGTGCAGTAGATGTAGAAGCTAATCTGTTGATCAAAAGGGCAAAGTTGAAGGAAGAAGAGATGAAGAGCATAGATCCAAAGGAATCGAAATCTTTAGAGGTAAAGCTCGACATTTTAGTAAGTGCAGTGGAAGAGATGATGCAAAAGATCACCACAAGGAATGAATATGATGTTCAAGACCATGGCTCGCTGATTTAAGAAGAACAAGTGGCTGATCCAAAACATTTTCTTTCTTATCCCAGTTGGCATAGATCTGATAATGATTGTTTTATAGATCATCTTGGAGAAGAGAGATCTGTGGATATGACATGTATGCTTGATGATGTGTTTTATATTGATGATTTCCCTAAGTTTGATTAGTATGATGATGATGATGTTCTCCAAACAGAAGCTAGTCTTGAAGACAAATCGACAGCTGGTTTGTGGAGGGAGGAAGTTCACTTTCAACAGCTCGAATATAGTGATCAGCCGATGCATATCAGCTATGGAAGTGAGGAGGAAAGTGCATAAAATTTTGAAGTACGTGAAAGATCTTTTCCTTTTTGTTTTACTTCGTTTCAGATCATCAAAGACAACTTTTGTGAAATCAAAAATCAACCGTCGATAAGTTTCGATCTTGACCATCTAGAGGGCAATGAAATCCTTGTTCAAGACTTCTCATATTAGATTTGCAGCCTCCAAATGACATTGAATGTCAGGTTGTAGATGAAGACTTGGAAGCTGTAACATATGATCAAATGATGCAAGATGATTCCGTACCATTATGTTTTGAATCATTTCAGTTTTTGAAGGGAATTTTGCATAGTATATCTTCAAATGAGCAGCCTGTAGAAAATCATGCAATCTCATTGGAACCAGTAGAAAATGGGTTGTAACAGTCTTTTCAAGTTTTTCATGATACAATAGCTAATGTGTTGGATGATATCTGCAGTCAAATTCCTTCTCCATTAGTTAACTGTGAGCTTGGAAAAAGTATTGATATAAACTTGATATGGCAGTCGGTTTCTTTGTCATTTTCAGCAGGAGTCTCGTCACAAAGCTCAGATGAAAGTTTGCATTCATGGTGTTATCACAAAATCGTGTACTAAGGGCTGCTACTTAGCAAGATCTCATGCAACTATTTCAAACCAGGCTTTAGACTAAGGCTTAGCCTCCTTAGTCAGAGAGGGCTCTCTCACAGATTTTTGATATGGATTAATAACAAGAAAAGATGGCTAACTCTTCAAACAGTACATGAAAATAAGCTGGTTGGAACAACAAAATAACACTTCTTCCATTGGGCTCATGGAGTCAAACACCTCTGTAGTAAACTATTAACTACTCAATCATGGGAGCCAAGGCATATAATGTTTAAACACTCAGAACATTTCTCAAAAAGAACCTCAACTCATAAACATACACAGGAAGTCTGAGCACTAGGTGAATTCAGAGTGATTGCATGTCTATTGAGATGTAAAACAGAAAGGATAAAGACAAAACCACATATATTCCGAGCCTTTGAACACAAGATGAATCTTGGGAAGAAAAAGTAATCTTTCTATTACTGTCAAAAGTCTTTTACATTAGCCAATATAAAAACTCTGTTTCTTTTATAAATCTCCAACCCCACTTACATCATAGTTTCTCCTATATATAGGAAAACAAAACTAAAACTACCTTGAGTCTCCTCCTCCAGCATGAGGGGAGCTCAATGGTCTATCATTAACTAACCTTATCTATTTTTAAACAAACTTATTAAATACATAAAGTATTGTGCTGTAAATACATAAAGTCCTAATCACATTGAAATTCTAACTCTATCTCCTCGTATGCATGATGCCTTTCTTGAGCTTTGACACCTGTACATTTTTTGTTGTGGCCGAGATATGTTGGAGGAGCATTCCCTGAACGAGCTGGCCTTGGATACTAGCTGTGTAGATGGCTCATTAATTAGTAAAGATGAGTGCCCTGTTTTCACGGTCCCTGTCTTCCATTATTCTTTACTACTTAAAGACCACGCTCCAAGCTCTTTAATTCTTCAATAACAACGCATAACACCATATGCCTCATGATCTGGATGCCTTGTGGACTGAACAGGTGTACAAACCAAAAATTCCGGTAACCCTACCAGAACCCTAGTAATTCGGTCATAAAGTATCTTTAAGAAAACTTTAGCAAAAAACAAAATATTTCACCTTTCCTCCAAAACTCACACCTGTCACTGTTTGAATTGCTATGATAGCCTTGTATGGTCTCCCTCCTGTCCTCGAGGCATTCCTTTCAAAATTCGCTGACCTCATCATCAAATTCATTGTTTTCTTATAAAACAGCATCTACAGTAGTTTCGTAGCGCGCTACGAAACTGCTGTTTTTGTCAAAACAGAACATATTTATCTTGAAGTGCTTTCTGCTTAAACTCATGATTTCTTCAGACATTTTGTACAGGTGTTAAGGACCTAAATAGTTTCAAAATGATGGAGCTTAAACCAAAATTTATCAAAACTTGAAAAGCACCTTTCCTTTTAAATCAGTGAGCTAGTTTACCTAGCTTCTTCTTCAAACTGCTAACCTCTTTCTTCAAAGCCTTATTTTCTGATCTCAGGCTCATGTTCAGCTTTCTTATGAGTTTTGCTTGCTTAAGTGTTGGTACCATCCACGAAAATACATCAGACCCCGAGTCAGCTTGACCCACTAGGCTTGTGCTGCCTTTTAATACAGCCCTTCTATAATTAGCATATCTCACTGCACGTTCTCTAGAAACATTCTTTATCTGGGCCACTTCTTTCTGGGTTGTTCTTGCCTGGTTCCTGATAGCTATGACATTTCCTCCTTGGCTAATAATAACCATTTTACTCTTGTCTTTACGCCTGGCTGCATGCACTGTTTTAGTCAAAACTTCAAGAAACTCTATACTGGGCATTTTTACAGCTGCCTCCTCTTTATGCACTTTCTCGGCCTCTTTCATTTGTCTTCTTGTAATTGGCCTCCGTGGCTTGAACACATATTCTTCACTAGGCTCCTCAAACCTTAACCTTTTCGAAGCCTTTGATTTCTTCATGCTCTCTGGTGAGGATTGGGTTAAGTCAATGTGCATTGGCTGCACTGGTTGGTCCTGCTCAAACTCTATTGGCTCAATCTGCACTGGCTGATCTTGTTCAAGCTCAATTGCCTCAAGTAAATCAGTTAAACTAGCTTTTGACATAGGACTTTCTTCAACAGCAATTGACTTGCCTTTCTCCTTGCTTAACTGACCTCTGGTTTTTACTCTTGATACCCTTTCAACTTCACTTGGTCCAGGTGCATCCTTCCTCTGTTTGACCTTCTCTTTTGATGATGATTGAGGTGTCTCCTTGACTACCAAGGGCTTCACTGGTTTCCTCAACTTGGTTTTGGACTTCTTCTGATCTTTCACCTCCTTTCTAAGCTCAGCAAGAGTAGGTTCTTCAATTGTTTCTTCTCTTTCCCTAACAGGCAATGGAGTGAGGCCTGTCTTGCTTTGAAAGCCAGCCATAAAAATAAAGGAGTTCCAATCTTTACCAATCTTCTGCAAACCATCTAACACTAACAGCTTTACCAAACCATGGTGAAACAGTGATGTTTCACAGTCATCTTTTTTCAGTTGAATTTTATCACACATTTTACTGAGGCTTCTGAACAAGTAGAAAGGGATATCTATTGATGCTTTGCCTGTGAAATGTAACAAAAGTTTAAAATGATAGGAATAAACTTTGTTATACCTCCCTTCGCATGTTAAATACTTTTGGATGCATGTAAGGAGCAGTGCAAAATGTTCCTTCACGTAACTCCTTGGCACAGCCTTTGTGAGATCTTCATTTACATAAGGCTCCTTCAAGAATTCCTTACAAGGGCTCATATCGAATTTGAAATTTTTGAACCATTCATGTCCTCCTCTAGGAATCTCAGTCACATTAGAAATGGCTTCTGGAGATACAAGGAATTCTAGCATTGACACCTTAGAGTTTAAACCAGTAAAATTCAATGCAAAAGCTTTTGTTACCTCTGCGTGCCCTCCCTGCAACTTCTCACAAAACCTCCAGCAACCAACATTTTTAAAATCTCTTGCTACACCTTCATCCTTTAACGTAAGATCAAGCCCCTCCGGTTCTGTTCTTTGGCACCTACCGGATCGATGCTCCCTCTTCTCCATTTTACTTTGAAAACTTTCGGACAGAGAACTAACAGCAGCTTCAACTCAAAAGGCAACTTCGAACTTTGGAATGCAGGCTCACTTGCAATCAGGTCCTTTTAAATGAAAACTCGGGCTCCTTTGCGCTTCAATAGTCTTGTCATACAAGCAAGTCAGTTTACGCACTAATAACAAATATCATGACACTACCATACATCATAAAATCACTTTGAATGATGTTTATGTGCGTGGTTCTGAACCTCATGGCGGAATGATGACCCATAATGACCTGGAGAGGACATCAACTGACAATATATGGACGGACCTAATGACTCATCCCCCCAGACTTGACATTTCAAGAAAACGCGCTGCAAAATCCCCGAATCCCCGATTTCGTAGCGCAGACAGTTATAAATTAACAAAATGCGCTACGAAATGGCTGGTAAATGACACGCTACGAAAAGGCGGAAACATCATTGCGCTGCCAAATTGGCCAATCAGACTGCGCTGCGAAACTGCGAAAAGGACCAATGACGCAAACAAGACAAGACATGCCTTAAACAATTATGATGGATGATGATTAACGGTTTTTTGCAATGAGTCACATCAATACCTTTTTAAATCATAATCCCTAAGTGACACACATAGGACCATAACCATTTGACACACAATTTTTGACAATGAATTTTTTATTTTTTTTTGGGAAAACATTATGTACATGGACTGTAGTTCTAGGTGATAACACATGGTATGAGGAGAAGTAAAGTAATCCATTGGATGAGCTAAGTCCCAATGCACATGAATTTCAAGATCCTCATGCAATATCTTTGGAGTCTGATAGAGAATCCATATTATTCAATCTGGGAAAATTTGGATCTGTTTACAAGTTTTCATGGGAGTTGCATTTTAGTAGTTCTCTCTTGTTTCTCATAAGCAAGCACTTGCGGAGAATTAAAACAGCAGCCAGAATGCTTACTTGGTTGCATTGGTTGTTTCATTTCACTTGATCAGGTGAGGAATGGATCACTTAGAGTAGGGTGTGATTAATAAGCTCACAGAAGTGAGCATGGTTCAGTCAGTTTCAGAGTTAGTTTGTGTCGTCAAGTCGTCAGTTTTCAGTCATGCATTTCAATTTAAGTTTTTGACCATATTGGCCCACATGGTTAGGCACTTGGTCTATGGTGTTCTTGACACCTCCAAGGAGCTGCCATCCCCAATAAGGCCGATGTTAGTGTCAGTATTTGCATCCTGCCATCAGTGATCAAAAATCCTCTTTTCATATCATTTTAAGCTTCCGATTCATAAAAAAAAAATTATCATTCCACTAGGTCATGCAAAAAAACTAGTCACCGATGGTAGTCCTAGTCCAAAAACATCACCCTTTCCTAAATGTGATTACTTGCTGGCATAGTTTCATATCTTGTTGACTATACATCATCCATAAAGTTAATTTTATCATGCCATTTGTATAAGTCATGAGGTCATTATGTCATCTTGAAATTCAGTCCTTCAAGGTCTCATTAGGTCATTAGGGTTGCCAAGGCTCCATTCCATTGCATAAGACCAGCAAGTAAAGGGTGATCAAATAACATCCCTTCACCATGTGAAGATGATTTGTAAAGAGAAATGCTTATTTCATTATGTAATTTTATGTCTTTCAAATGTAATAATTTCACCATCCCAAGCTGTTTAATCAGTGTTCCAAAGATGTCAGACCATCAAAAGATCAAATTTTCAAAGGAAATAGTCAAATGAAAGGGTTAAGTGCATGCCAAAGGAAGTTGTTTTTTTCCCAAGGGTGCCCAAATCATCATTTTCCACAAGCACTAAACCCTAATTTCCTCACCCATTGAGCTAGGGTTGGCTATGGAATCAGAGACATATGAGTATATGAGGCATAAGGGAGGTCATTTCAGCGAGTATGAGGCCATTCCAACTCATACACATCATGTCTCCATCATTTTTCAATAAGTAATTCCAAGTGTTATCACTGCAAATTCCAATGCCAAAATTTCAAAACCGCTCACATTAGTTTGATGCGCATAAAGCCTTTTTAGCAGTTTCGCAGCGCTACCTGTTTAGGTGGTTTCGTAGTGTGCTACGGAATTGGGGATTTGTTCGAGTTTTCAGTGGAGGTCAAAATCCTAGCATGCCTATTGAACAGAGTTCTGCTTCCCTCCAGAAATGCAGATGAGCAGCTACTGATCTATATACCATTTACTCAAGTTATCAAATTACATTCTTTGGTAATTAAAGGTCTTACCGAGGAAGTCCAAAGACAGTGAAACTATTTGCAAATAAAGAGCACCTGAGCAACTGAAAATTTACACATTGATTTGTGAGTCAAACTTGAAGCCACTGTATTTAGTGGCACTGTTGCAGCTTTTGAAAGGGGAGCAGACCATTGTTTTCACATCTTCTGTTGTTTCTACCCATAGGTTATGTACCTTATTGAACTGTTTCGAAGGGCTGGTCTTAAGGATAATTGAGTATTCAAGCCTACAACATCAATATTCACGAAGTAAAGCGTTGGATGCATTTAGAGCAGGAGATGTTGAAGTGCTAGTTGCTTCTGATGCAATGACCCATGGGATGGATGTGGAAGGTGTGATGAACGTATGTCTTTGCATATGAAGGCATGTCATAGTTGACTCACTGACAAAATTCTCAATAAAAAAAGTAAGAGATCAAAAATCTTCATCAAGTTCAAGCGAGGCAACTCCTAAATTAAGCAAGGAATTTAGCCCTAAGGCTAAGGAAACATCATCACAGCTACATAAAGATGATAGAACAGTTTCGCATCGCGCTGCGAAACCCCTGTAGCAGCCTGTTTCAGCATAAAAAACTTTGCTTTCTGTGTTTACTAGTCAACTTCCAAGAGGTCTCTAAAGCAACTGAAAGCCTATTTTGGGAAATGGAAAGAGGTTTTTATTCCTAACAGACTGAACTAGAAAAACCTCCTTCGGTTTCCTCAAATCCATTACGAGCTAAGAGAAATTAATGACCAAAGTTGCACTACGAAACTGCTGTAGGTGCAGTTTTTCATCTTCTGTTTTACAACTCCTTTTCGAAGACAGATTCTGGGCAGCTGAAATCGTGTTTTAAAAAACCAAAAGAGGTTTTTGTTAAGCACGGATTGGTTCACAAAAACCTCCTTCAGTTTTTCTAAATACATTTTCTACGAGAAGTTATAAGCTCTGTCCCAAGAGCCATTTTTCAGGCAGAACAACAGTTTCGTAGCAGCTGAAGCTAAATACTCCAATCTCAATCACTAGTCTTGAACTGCAAGTGGAAATGTTGAAAAGGTAATATCTTCAAGGGATCCTACAAAATTATCAATCTTCAGCAAAGTTAATACAGGTGGAGGAAACATGTATTCGAATGCAACTTTAAACTTTTGTCATAAAGTGAACACATTCACTACAGTCCAAAATATGTCAGGCAGCTTGGAGGAGTTTTTGTCTTCACATATGAAGAAAGGTGTCATTCTAAGTTTTGTCAATTTTTGCTTAAGTTCATTATTTTGAAGGCATGTAGACCCTGCTATACATATCCAAGGTAAAAAGGAGTTTTGCAATCACGTGGCAGAGCATTAAAAATCTCAGGAGAAATTGAAATTGTTTAAAACAGTTTCGCAGCGCGCTACGAAACTGCGAAACTACTGTAGGTGTGTTTTTGAAACGCATATAACAGTTTGATGGCAGAATCAAAAATTTGCAAAGGAAACACCTCAGTGACATGAAAGGGATCAAAGAAAGCTGCTACAGCCATTCAACATACGCCATGTGTACCTTTAACAAAAGGTGAAAAATTTTAACCTAAGTTTGGAATTTTTGGTCATAAAGTCACTTTAATCTCGGTGATTAGGGTTTGGAGGGAGCTGCATATGAAAAGTTTCGGTTGGCACACCTGTTCATCAAAGAAGCTTCCAGCATGTCAGTAAACATATCAGTAACATGGTAATATCCTATATTCTTGGGTTATTAAAGGCTTAAGGTAACTACTGCTGCATACTCGGTGATGGGGGACCAGAACCGAGAATTTAGGGTTATTCTCAGCCAACACAGAACAGATCAAAGCCTTCGGTGTTCAAAGCTAGCATGGAACATTAATTGCCCATCTCATGCCATCTCAGCTGAACGAAGAGAAAGCCAGGTGTCAAAGCTGCAAGGAGGAATCAATTTATGAAGAAGATAGAGTTAGAGTTATGGTTGGTTTAGGACTCTTAAACACTACAGTTAGTGATACTCTTCTCATGCTATCACAGCCACCGCCAGAAGGAACGCAGATGTCAAAGAATGAAGTTCATTGTAATTAAAGCCATCCAAGCTACCGCTATAGTAATCCACTTGGCAGAGGAGGAATCTTAATTGTAATAAATGCTATGTCCAGCATGATGTAGAATTAGGATCTTATTTGCTTTAGGATTCCAGCGCTGTAAATTAGTGGTCAGCTGTAATTATTAGGTAGTTAAAAGTTAGTAGGTGTCATCATAGGTAATTATTGAGCTCCCCTCACGCTGGAGGAGGGAGCTCGAATCAGGTAGAGTAAGCATTCTATATAGAGCTGAAAGATGAATGTAAAAAGGGTTGGATGTTTTTGAAAAAACAGAGTTTATATTGGCTTATGTAAAGACTTGTTACAGTAATATAAAAGACTACTTTTTTCTTCTCAGGATTCATACTTTGTTCAGATGCTCAAGATGTATGTGGCTTTGTCTTATCCTTTATGTTTTCCAGCTCTATAGATATACAATCACTCTGAATTCACCTAGTTGCTCAGATTTTCTGTGTATATTTATGAGTTGAGGTTCATTTGAGAAATGTTTTGAGTGTTTAGACTTTACATGCCCTGACTTCCATGAATGTGTAGTTTATGGTTTACTGAAATGGTGTTTGACTCCATGAACCCAATGGAAGAAATCTTATGTTGTCTGTCCAACCAGCATGTTTATTAAAGTTTTCATATCAAGAGTTAGCCCTCTTAGTGTTAATCATAATCAGTAGTTTGTTTTGAGAGAGCCCTCTCAGGTTAGGGAGGCTAATCCTTAGCCAAGAGTCTGGTCTGAAACAGTTACATAAAATCTTACTGATTGGCAGCCCTCAGTACCTGATTTTGTGATAACATTTTGGTGCGTCTGCCGGGAGACTGAAGATTATTCATTCCCGAAATCAATGGTTGAACTTCTGAAGGTAGCAGGAGCTCAGACATCTTTTTGAGGCTGCAAAACTACCTTGGCGACTCCACACATCGAATAAGAAATTGGAAGGTGACTCCACTGCTAGAAGATCAGTAGCTTGATGAAGTTTCAAGATGAATTCCACTGCAAGAATGAATGCCAGGTATGCTCCTATGAATCGGTCTCATATCCCTGGTTTTCCAAATCCTATGCCAAAGGTTGATTGGTTAGATGATCTTCCAATATTCAAAGATGAAAAGAAGGACAATGCTGCTCTTCATTTGGTTAGGTTTCATATGCATGTACGCAGTCTTAAGGTTCATTTCCCTGAGGATTGTCTCATGAGGATGTTTATGGCCACTTTAGAAGGAAAAGCATGGTCTTGGTATAAAAGTTTGGAGAATGGTTCATTATCTTCTCTTGCTGATTTCCATGATGTGTTCTATGACATGTATAAAGAATGTCATCCTTCCTTATTGTTGCTCAAAGATTGCTGTAGACATTCTTTAAGTCTTATTCAGTACTTGGAGGATTGTTATGATGATGATGAATTTATGGATGAAGAAATTTTGGAGGCTCTTCATAACAATGTATTTCAGCACCAAGAAGAAAGTATAACATCTATTGAAACGCAGCATGAAGATCAGCAGGGGTTTATTTGTGAAAACCATGTTTCATCCTTTGATATGAATGAAGAGATGCAGCAAACTTGCCAGTCTTTTGGTCATAATGAAGATGAAATTGATTACAAACAGCAAGAAGAAGTACTGGAAGATAGCTTTTACGAACCTCAGGCAGAGGAAAAGGTTGGTTTTTTATGTCAAACTTCTCAGCAGCTTACAGCAATAAATGATCATAAGAAAGAAGAAAATTATATTGTTTATGACAATCATTCAGAAAAGCAGTTGGATAGCATATCAAAAGAACCTTGTGTGGTTGAGAATCAGTTGTCTAAAGATGTGGAATATTATGATGATCATCAACATAACCATGTATTCTTTGACCCTGTAAGTGAATATATGGACAAGCTTTGCACTCCGGTCTTTCATTTTCATTTGCATGATGAAGATCAAGTATATTATGAGTTGATTTGGTCATCCCACTACCATGGTTATGTTGAGGTTGAATGCAGTCAGGAGCCTCCCATATCAGAAAAGACAATTGATTGGCTTTATTGGAAATATCATGTTGCTTGAGCTACAAGTGGAGCTTGCAGCTGATAGGGTAGGTAGGCAAGATAAATGCAAATAAGCTCAAGGTTGATTGAGCAAATTTTTTTTAGTAGTGGTAGATATTGACTTCTATCTCCTGCAGTGATCATCATGTTTAAGCCCGAGGTGAAGGCCCACGAAGCTTGAAGAAGATGTTTGTCAAATAATTTTTGTTCATCAAAGGAGGATAAGGCACTGGAACTGCAGGTTCTTAGTGTACCACAAGGGCACACTATCCCAAGTGGAGCCACTGTTATCACTGCAAATTCCAATGCCAAAATTTCAAAACCGCTCACATTAGTTTGATGCGCATAAAGCCTTTTTAGCAGTTTCGCAGCGCTACCTGTTTAGGTGGTTTCGTAGCGTGCTACGGAATTGGGGATTTGTTCGAGTTTTCAGTGGAGGTCAAAATCCTAGCATGCCTATTGAACAGAGTTCTGCTTCCCTCCAGAAATGCAGATGAGCAGCTACTGATCTATATACCATTTACTCAAGTTATCAAATTACATTCTTTGGTAATTAAAGGTCTTACCGAGGAAGTCCAAAGACAGTGAAACTATTTGCAAATAAAGAGCACCTGAGCAACTGAAAATTTACACATTGATTTGTGAGTCAAACTTGAAGCCACTGTATTTAGTGGCACTGTTGCAGCTTTTGAAAGGGGAGCAGACCATTGTTTTCACATCTTCTGTTGTTTCTACCCATAGGTTATGTACCTTATTGAACTGTTTCGAAGGGCTGGTCTTAAGGATAATTGAGTATTCAAGCCTACAACATCAATATTCACGAAGTAAAGCGTTGGATGCATTTAGAGCAGGAGATGTTGAAGTGCTAGTTGCTTCTGATGCAATGACCCATGGGATGGATGTGGAAGGTGTGATGAATGTATGTCTTTGCATATGAAGGCATGTCATAGTTGACTCACTGACAAAATTCTCAATAAAAAAAGTAAGAGATCAAAAATCTTCATCAAGTTCAAGCGAGGCAACTCCTAAATTAAGCAAGGAATTTAGCCCTAAGGCTAAGGAAACATCATCACAGCTACATAAAGATGATAGAACAATTTCGCAGCGCGCTGCGAAACCCCTGTAGCAGCCTGTTTCAGCATAAAAAACTTTGCTTTCTGTGTTTACTAGTCAACTTCCAGGAGGTCTCTAAAGCAACTGAAAGCCTATTTTGGGAAATGGAAAGAGGTGTTTATTCCTAACAGACTGAACTAGAAAAACCTCCTTCGGTTTCCTCAAATCCATTACGAGCTAAGAGAAATTAATGACCAAAGTTGTGCTACGAAACTGCTGTAGGTGCAGTTTTTCATCTTCTGTTTTACACCTCTTTTTCGAAGACAGATTCTGGGCAGCTGAAATCGTGTTTTAAAAAACCAAAAGAGGTTTTTGTTAAGCACGATTTGGTTCACAAAAACCTCCTTCCGTTTTTCTAAATACATTTTCTACGAGAAGTTATAAGCTCTGTCCCAAGAGCCATTTTTCAGGCAGAACAACAGTTTCGTAGCAGCTGAAGCTAAATACTCCAATCTCAATCACTAGTCTTGAACTGCAAGTGGAAATGTTGAAAAGGTAATATCTTCAAGGGATCCTACAAAATTATCAATCTTCAGCAAAGTTAATACAGGTGGAGGAAACATGTATTCGAATGCAACTTTAAACTTTTGTCATAAAGTGAACACATTCACTACAGTCCAAAATATGTCAGGCAGCTTGGAGGAGCTTTTGTCTTCACATATGAAGAAAGGTGTCATTCTAAGTTTTGTCAATTTTTGCTTAAGTTCATTATTTTGAAGGCATGTAGACCCTGCTATACATATCCAAGGTAAAAAGGAGTTTTGCAATCACGTGGCAGAGCATTAAAAATCTCAGGAGAAATTGAAATTGTTTAAAACAGTTTCGCAGCGCGCTACGAAACTGCGAAACTGCTGTAGGTGTGTTTTTGAAACGCATATAACAATTTGATGGCAGAATCAAAAATTTGCAAAGGAAACACCTCAGTGACATGAAAGGGATCAAAGAAAGCTGCTACAACCATTCAACATACGCCATGTGTACCTTTAACAAAAGGTGAAAAATTTTAACCTAAGTTTGGAATTTTTGGTCATAAAGTCACTTTAATCTCGGTGATTAGGGTTTGGAGGGAGCTGCATATGAAAAGTTTCGGTTGGCACACCTGTTCATCAAAGAAGCTTCCAGCATGTCAGTAAACATATCAGTAACATGGTAATATCCTATATTCTTGGGTTATTAAAGGCTTAAGGTAACTACTGCTGCATACTCAGTGATGGGGGACCAGAACCGAGAATTTAGGGTTATTCTCAGCCAACACAGAACAGATCAAAGCCTTCAGTGTTCAAAGCCAGCATGGAACATTAATTGCCCATCTCATGCCATCTCAGCTGAACGAAGAGAAAGCCAGGTGTCAAAGCTGCAAGGAGGAATCAATTTATGAAGAAGATAGAGTTAGAGTTATGGTTGGTTTAGGACTCTTAAACACTACAGTTAGTGATACTCTTCTCATGCTATCACAGCCACCGCCAGAAGGAACGCAGATGTCAAAGAATGAAGTTCATTGTAATTAAAGCCATCCAAGCTACCGCTATAGTAATCCACTTGGCAGAGGAGGAATCTTAATTGTAATAAATGTTATGTCCAGCATGATGTAGAATTAGGATCTTATTTGCTTTAGGATTCCAGCGCTGTAAATTAGTGGTCACCTGTAATTATTAGGTAGTTAAAAGTTAGTAGGTGTCATCATAGGTAATTATTGAGCTCCCCTCACGCTGGAGGAGGGAGCTCGAATCAGGTAGAGTAAGCATTCTATATAGAGCTGAAAGATGAATGTAAAAAGGGTTGGATGTTTTTGAAAAAACAGAGTTTATATTGGCTTATGTAAAGACTTGTTACAGTAATATAAAAGACTACCTTTTTCTTCTCAGGATTCATACTTTGTTCAGATGCTCAAGATGTATGTGGCTTTGTCTTATCCTTTATGTTTTCCAGCTCTATAGATATACAATCACTCTGAATTCACCTAGTTGCTCAGATTTTCTGTGTATATTTATGAGTTGAGGTTCATTTGAGAAATGTTTTGAGTGTTTAGACTTTACATGCCCTGACTTCCATGAATGTGTAGTTTATGGTTTATTGAAATGGTGTTTGACTCCATGAACCCAATGGAAGAAATCTTATGTTGTCTGTCCAACCAGCATGTTTATTAAAGTTTTCATATCAAGAGTTAGCCCTCTTAGTGTTAATCATAATCAGTAGTTTGTTTTGAGAGAGCCCTCTCAGGTTAGGGAGGCTAATCCTTAGCCAAGAGTCTGATCTGAAACAGTTACATAAAATCTTACTGATTGGCAGCCCTCAGTACCTGATTTTGTGATAACACCAAGGGACAAATCATTTTCCACACATAGGGCTGGTTTTTCTTCAAACAACAGTGTAAACTTTGAAACAGGAGCTGATACTGTTACCCGTTTCGTAGAGATAGCAAAAAAGTGACCTAATTTTGAAAAGGGGTGATGCAGAACACACATGTTTTTTTAGAGCATAGTTTTTGGCACTTTAATTTTTTTTATGTACATTACGTTTTAGAATGGTAGTGATTTTCATGCTGATTTAAAAAAGTGGGTATTCTGCATCACACCCTTTTTTTAAAAGACCTGTTTTTTGGCTTTAAATTTTCTAATGTATAAAATGTAAATAATTATTTTGTAAATTTGATAATTTTTGAAGTGGTCGTTTTCTTCATATTTTCTTGTTTTTTATTTTAATTTTAATTTTTTTGTAGTGAGGTTTTTATTGTTTTGCATTTTTAAATTAGAAAATCGATATTTTGAATTTTCAATATTTTACATATTTATACATCCTTAATTAATTTTTCAATCCACATGAAATAATTGTTTCTAAAAAACAATATTTTTTAACAATGGACATAAAAATAACCATTTTTAACATAAATATAACTAAAAAACTACACGTTTTGATAATTTTTTGCTAGAATTGACATGTCAAAATCACAATTTTTATACGAAAATTTTAACTAAAAATGGTTAAATAATAGTTTTTTTTTATGAATTTCATGTCAAAAAAATAATAATAATCATTTTTTTTCAAAAAATAATGATTAATTTAAAAATCAATGCGAAAATCACATATTACAAATATTGAACGCATAACAACCCTAATTGAGTGTTTATTCTTCTCATAAAATGTCAAAGTCAAAACATTGCAAAGCTTGATTTCCAATGATAACTTAAATTTAATCAACAATGTCACATAATCCAAACTCTTCGTCCTCTAGAGTTTCATCATTGTCTTCTTCCACACTATTTTCTGTTTCCTTTTGCTCATTTTCCTCTTCTAATGGATCTTTGATGTCTGCGAATCTCCCAATGTATGTCTTTCCAAACATTCCATGTAATGGTGGTTGGGGTTCCTTTGCCTTTTTTGCCACACGTGATTCACTAAAATTCCCCTTTCTTCAACCCAATTTCTTGCATTGCATCTGAAAGAAATTGAAGAGCATTAATTCTTTGCTGAATGAAATTGCACTATACTGGATCTTTTTCAATTGCAATGCAATTTCTTCCTTTTTGAAGGCAACATGCTAGTGTTGTACCTAATTATCAAGCACAAAAGAAATAATGAACTAAATTAGTACAATGACATATTAATTAAAAAATAACATATTGAAATTCAATTCCATATAATAAAACTTACCTGAGCCAGAAAATAAATCCAGAACCCAATCTCCTTCATTTGAACATATGTCTATAAGATAGTTAATCAATAATTGTGGTTTTTGATAAATGTTAACTATCTCTCCTTTTGCTTCTTTGTCTTCATATGTTAGTTTTCTCACAACAACATCATAAGTCAGTATTTGGCTATGACTCTTTCCGTCTACCTGATTAAAAATCATAGACATATGGCTATCATCTTTTGCCCAACTATCAATATGAATGAACTCACAATCATTTATAAATTGTTGATCTTCATTGTTAAGAAGATTTGACTTTTGCCTGTAACATGAAATAGTAAAAGTTCAATTAACGTGTACATAAATAAATTTTTCAACGTTAATCAAATATACATTTTAAACATCTTATCATCTAAGCTGCATCCTTGAATTTGTTTTCCCCTTGAAGCTTGACAATATCATTGCCAATTGTGTGTCTGAATGAAATGTCACAAATCTCCATAATGATGATGACGTGACTTCTACAAATCCCGCAACCACTTTACTAAGAGCATGATAAGTATAAGGGTCACTATCATAGTCAATCTTTGGAATATTGAAACCATGGGGAATATCTGCAATGACTAGGGCATAATCCCTTTTAGGTATGAGTTTAGCAATGTCTTCACAGTCGCCTTGTATTACTTGATATTGAATAGTGTCTAGCCCAGTCCAAATGAAATGATTAAGAGTTGGATCAAGTTGAACATTCTTAATACGTTGCTTCCTCAGTCTTTCGATCTTTATTTTTTCAATAAAGGTTTTGAAACTATATGGGGCTCCATTATCATCCTTCCTCATCTTTTACAAAATAAACAAATATATGTGTAAGTTATAAATTAAAAATAGTACACAAGTGAATGAAAATGAACGTATAAATCAAGATACCTTTTTAAATGCAAGATAAAAAGCTTTTAATGTTGATGTAGAACTTGAATCTGGATAGTTGCGTACAACATCATCCCAACTATCTTCATTCAACAATCTAACCATTTGTTCTTGAATTTTCATGTAAACTTTGTGACTACATAGATAAAGTAACAAAAAGTTAATATAATGATATGTATAACAAATACTACCAAGAACAACATGTTTTATTTAAAATATAATTATAATCTAGAAATAAATAAAAATAATTCAACAAACTTACTTTTGAAATTCTTCAGACATTTCCTCCAATGATAATTCCCCTGACCTCACACGAGATAATATTGTTTTGACAATTTTTTCATCTTTCACTCCTTGCATCACCCTCCAAGGTGTGATAGTCATATCGTCTGGAAGCTGCTTCATTTCAGGAGTTGATTTACTATTGCTACATATCAATGGCTTAGACTTTTTGACCCTCTGGTTTTTAATGGCAATGTCTTCCCACATGCTAAAAATCTCATCAATCAACTTCTAAACATCTCCAGTTCTAAATGCCAATTGGAAAATGTTATCAACACCTTTGAATAAATCACTATTTTTGTTGCCTTTTCCACCTTTTGAATTGGTTTTCTCTTCAATTTGATAGCCTATTTCTATACAACACTCCTTTCGGAAATCTGCAGTAACATTTATCGTATCCCCACCACATTTTTCTTCAAATTCACTATGAATAAATCTAACCCTTTGGATGAAAGTCATAGACATCCTATATTCATTATCTGAATTATGATCCCATGCCACTAACTTTTCTTCTGTATCTGATAAACCAACGTAAATGATACATTTCACTGTTTCAAAACGTGGGTTATTAGGATATTCCTCCATCAATTGTCTTTGAGCTTCTACAGAATGGTTCCCCCCAAGCACATAATAATTGTATTCAAAACATTTTGACTTATCAAATGCTTCTTTGTTGGGAACTTGAAATGGATCAACAAGAAGCACATAAATAACCACATGATCATATGGATTGTACCTCATCAATGTCTTCAAGTTGTGAACATGCAGATGATGTGGCTTTCTAACTTGATATTGACATTGTCTTTCACTTGCCTTATAGGTTTGCCTGACATTAAGCTGAAATGTACGACCACCATCAATTAAGTTTCTCTTTGTCAAATTATCTTGAATGGCATTTTGTTTTGTTTTGATAATTCCATCCTCTAAATCAGCTCCTGGTGTAATGATTTCTCCGCTTTCTTTTGAAGTTTCACTAGGTTCTTGACCGCTGGTAATGACTGCTTCAAAATCTTCAACTTTACTTTTCTTCATCATAACATTCCCAACAAATTTATTCTTGGGCATTGTTACTTTTGGTCTTTTACGGATCTTCTCAGTTCCAATGTCATCTTCAGTAATGGCAACATATGCTTCACTGTCAGTTTCAAATTCATCGTCCTCAAAAGTAACTTGTTTACCCTTGCTAGGTTTATCCACCAGAGACCTTTTTTTTCTGATTCTTTACATGTAGTTTTGTAGCATCATCAATTACTACATTTTGCTTGTTTTCCATGTCTTCTTATGACACTGATTAAAAACTGCTGACAACTTTCATGATATCATGCTCTATGAAATGAATGCCTCCCAACCTAATTGAACAACTTTCAACAAATTTCTACCAAACAAAATATCATATGTCAATAAAAAACAAAGTTAAAAAAAATATAGCGATACACTTTCAAGAACGCAAAATACAAATCTAAATAACAATACTTACAATGTTTTGTGTCATCTCATTTACGATTTATTTACACAACTTTGTAGATACCTCTCTCGTGTCGTACAATGAATATGATAGTCGGTATTTAATCCTTTCATGTGACTTGGGAGCTTTTGTAAATATGTAAACAACTTCAGTGTCCGGTACCGAACACATATCTATGACTCTTCCCATCACCTCAAAAATTCCATTACCATTCAGTATATCAATATATAGATATATATTCACATTTGTGCTTTCTCTTTCTTTCACATACCGGATTCTTGATGGAAATTTCACCTCTTTTGAATTCTTCCAATCTGAAATCATCTTCTTATCACTTGAGGCACTCGAAAGATTTGTAGCCATGAGCTCAGGTGAAGTTCGTTCACCAATGTTTCTTAAAGATGCACCTTTAAGAGTCTTTGGTCCAGAAAGATTCACAGAAATTTTCTTTGATGCCATTTTCCTTAAAAATAGAAACACAAAAATCAGTAAATAACAAAAACATATTAACTTAAATTAACAACGAAAATATATCATAAATTTTTTATTTGTATAATCATAATCGCCCAACCACCCCTAACGGGCGGGCGGGTGAGTCGGCGTCGGGCGAGTCAGTGGGCAGGCGGTAGGTCGGGTGAGGGATAGCGGGGCGGGGTGGGCAGCCGGGCGGGCGAGGGCGGGCGAGGTCGGCGGGCAGGCCGGGTGGGTGTGGGCGAGAGGGGTGTGTGGGTGTAGATGAGCGGGCAGCAGGTGGGGGCGAGCGTGCGGAGGGGGCTCAGCGGGGTGAGTCGGCCGCCAACCTCCCCATCCTCACCCGCGCCCGGCCCCCTTCCACCCCCCGCGCCCACGCCAACCCTCTTCCCTCACACCCACCCACCTCTCCACTACCCCTCTCACTCCCCCCCACAGACTCCCTCACCCCCTCACACAAACCCGCCTCTCCCCCACCACT
This sequence comes from Pinus tabuliformis, assembly GCA_031772625.1. Taxonomy (NCBI): domain Eukaryota; kingdom Viridiplantae; phylum Streptophyta; class Pinopsida; order Pinales; family Pinaceae; genus Pinus; species Pinus tabuliformis. The sequence goes on from CM062817.1 coordinate 148,787,950, forward strand.
CTCGTCCCCCCACCTACCTGACCCCTCCCACACCCTCTCACACCTGCCACCCCCTCACACACTAGGCACTCCCGCACACCCTCGCCCACCCAACATCCCCACACAGCCCCGCCGATGGCCTCCACCTCCCTACCCATCCTTCCACCTGCCCTCATCTTCCCTTGCCCTCCCCTTCTCTGTTCGCCCCCTCACCCACACGCCCTCCTCGCCCACACCCGCCAACGTCGACCCCCTCACCTGCACGCCCACCCTTCTACCCGCCCACGCCCTCCCACTCACCTGCACCCCCACCCCCCCCCCCCCCCCCACCGCACCCCTCACATTCTAAAAGGGTATGCATTAACATTCTAATGTAGAAAAAGTAAATCACAAATAAAACATTCCGAAATTAACTATATATATATATATATATATATATATATATATATATTATATGAAAGTAGTGAAAATAATAAAATTCTTACATTTTATTATTTTTTTAGTCAAAACCTTCATAGATCTATCTTGATTCTATATCTAATAAAAATGTAGAAGAATAAAAAATCATGTAAACATTTTTTAAACTTTACGCTCAAAATGATATTTACATCTTGATATCTACTAAACCCAAAAATCTAATATTTTCAAACTTAAAACAATTTCTTTTAATATTTCATTTAATATATGTCTTTTTTTTTTAATAAGTACAAAAAAAACATATGTAATGAATAAAAAAATTTGAAAATAAAAAAGTATTTGACCCCTCACACCCCAGCCCCCCCTCCTCCCCGCGCCCTCCCCCTCACGCTCCCCCTCCCTCAGTCCCCCCGGCACCCTCCCGCTCCCCCACGCTCCCCCGCCCTCCCCCTCACCGTCCCCCATCCCCCCCCCCTCCCCCTCACCCTCCCCCACGCTCCCCCGCCCTCCCCCCTCCACCCCCCACGCCCTTCGCTGCGCCACCCCGATGGCCGGGCAATTCCAGGAATCGCCCGGCCGCCGATCGGGCAAGGGGGCAGGCCACTGAGGTGGCACCAGCCGAGGGCGAGGCATAGGCGGGGAGGGAGGGAGGGCAAGGAAGGGGGGGCGGGGGGGGGGGTTGGGGGGAGGGGGGGTGGGGGGGTCAGGGAGGGGGAGGCGGGGCCTCGAGGCGAGGGGGAGGGGGAGGGGCGATGGGGGTGAGGGGGAGGGGCAGGGAGGGGGTGTGGGGGAGGGGCGGAGAGGGAGGCGAGGGAGCATGGGGGAGAGGCAGTGGGGGGTGAGGGAGGAGGAGGGCACAGGGCGAGGGGGAAGGGGAGCGTGTATGAGGGGAAGAGATGGAGGGAGGGGCACGGTGAGGGGGAAGGGGAGGTGGAGGGGGTGGTGAGGGAGGGGGTGCGGGGGGGGTGATGGGGGGAGAGGGGGAGGGCGCGGCGCATGGGGGGAGGGCGTGGTGGGGTGGGTGAGGGGGTGGGGATGGTAGGTTAGGGGGAGGGCACGTGGGTGGGGAGAGCACGTGAGGGGGAGGGCGTGCGGGTGAGGGGGCGTGGGTGGGGTGGTCGATGTGGGGTGCAGTTGAGTGGGTGTGGGAGGATGAGGGTGAGGAGGAGGGCGAGTGGGTGTGGGTGAGGGGATAGGGGTGGCATGGGCGCGTGGAGGTGGAAGGGGGTGGTGCGGGTGGGGGTGGGAGGGTTAGCGAATCATGTGGGAGTGAGGGGTCTGAGGGGTTGGTGTTAGGGGATGAGGGTGGCGTTGAGGGGGCAAAATGTGGAGGGGGGGTTAAGGGGGCACGGGTGCGGGGTGTGGGTGAAGTGGGTGAGGTTGTCAGGAGGAGGGGTGAGAGGTAGGGGGCGAGTCGGGCTGTGGCGCCCACCCTGGCAACTAGCCTGCCTGCCACGGGGGTTCGGGCGACAGGCGGGCGAGCCGCCAGGCCGTCCCCACACCCCCTACCGCCCCCCCCATGCCCTCACACACCACCCACTCGCCCGACCTCCCCGCCCACCCCGCGACACCACAGTGGCCCACCCACGGCTATTGGGCGATTGAGTTTGATCGGGCCCACCATGCTCACGACGGACGTAATTGTTATTTTGGCTCAGAAAAATTACTGATTTAAAAAAAATAAAATTAATAATAATATATATATATATATATCTTTTTCATTAAACTAATTTAATATGAAATTTTTCAAGGGAAAAAAATTAATTTACCTTTCAATTGCGAGAATTCTTCGTTGGATATGTTGTTGATGGCAATGTAGTTGCTCCACAAATTCACGAGTCTTTCAACAATTTTCAGAAAACCTAGATGTGATGTGAGTAATAGTGATAATGAAATTTTAATATATAAGTGAAATTACGGAGATGTTTTACCGTACGGTTAATGTGGGATAATTTGTTTTAAAATATTATAAAGCGAATATTGTAGAATTGTTTTACAACGGGTTGAATGTGGGATTAATTTGTTTTAGAATATATATATATATATATATTCAATTGTTTAGTAAATATTATATACTTTAACTATTAAAATAATTAATGTAGAAGTTGTAGTTTACAATTTTAATTTTAATGATTTATTTCATTAAAAAATTTAGTTTACATTTTTCAATAAATTGTAGAATAAAATAATGAAGGTAAATAAATCTAACAAACTTTTTGGAAGGAAATATTTTCGAAAAAAAATTTGGAGGGAAATATTTTCGTGAAACTTTTTGGAGGGAAAATTTCATTCTTTAAGCTATATAATATCTTTAGGGGTCTCTCCATTTGTATCATTCAACACCTTCTATTTGAAAGGGATGGATTGTTCTAATAGTGAAGTTTCGATTTATACACCATCAACATTTTCATCGTGTAACAACTCTATTCATATTGATGAATATAGCGGGAATTCTTCCACTTAGTCCTGATTCTAAGGACTATGAGAGCAACACTGATGAAAAAGGGGATGGAGAATTTCAAATAAATAAAGAGTCACAGATTCCACTTAGTCCTACTTCTAAGGGCTATGAAAACAACAGTGATGAAGAGCATGATGGTGAAGTTCAAAAGAATGGAGTGTCACGGTGTCCATTTAGTCCTAATTCTAAGGACTATGAGAGCAGCAATTTTGAAGAGCATGATGGTGAAGTTCAAAAGAATGGAGTGTCACAGTGTCCACTTAGTCCTAATTCTGAGGACTATGAGAGCAGCAGTTTTGAATAGCATGATGGCGAATTTTAAAAGAATGGAGTGTCACGGTATCCACTTAGTCTTAATTCTAAGGAATATGAGAGCAGCAGTGATGAAGAGCGTGATAATGAATTTCAAAAGAATGGAGTGTCAAAGTGTCCACTTAGTCCTAATTCTAAGGACTATTAGAGCAGTAGTGATGAAGAGCATGATGATGAATTTCAAAAGTATGGAGTGTCACGGTGTCAAGTTAGTCCTAATTCTAAGGACTATGAGAGCAGCAGTGATGAAGAGCGGATGATGAATTTCAAAAGATTGGAGTTTCACGGTGTCCACTTAGTCCTAATTCTAAGGACTATGCGAGCAACAGTTATGAAGAGCGTGATGATGAATTTCAAAAGAATGGAGTGTCACTGTGTCCTCTTAGTCCTAATTCTAAGGACTATGAGAACAACAGTGATGAAGGACAGGATGATGCACTTAGTCCTAATTCTAATGAGTATAAAGGTAGTAGTGACAAAGGACAGGATGTAGCATCTTCAATAAGTAAACAATCACATTTTCGACATAGTCCTAATTCTATGGACTATGAGAGTAGCACTGACAATGCACATGAGGAAGAATATCCATTAAACATCGAGTCAGATTTTCCATTCAGTCTGAATTCTAATAACTACAACAGTAGCACTTAAAAAGGGGAAGATGAAGAATATCCTCCAAGTCAATATTTGAAAAACAGAGCTGATAATAGTGTGGATAACATTCCTCTTAATGATGATGAAAATCCTTATTCAAATGATGATCCAATGATGGAGATGTTGCCAAGAAATATTGTATCAAGGACTAGGAGCAAACCTTTTCGTATCAATGCAAGTTGTTCTAGTTATACAAGGGGTAGAGTAGAATATCTGACAAGAAGAAGTTCTATTAGCACTCTCATTTCAAGTGAATGTTGCCAAAAAGATTGCTTGAAACATATGGATTTCAAATTTGCATTAGAAAGCAGGAGAAGATATTTGTCAATAAATAAAAGCATGCAAAATTCATATTTAGTTGGGTGCATGCAATCTACATTGTCAGGATATGATTATCATATTGGGACTTTATTTATCTGTAGAAAAGCTTTCAAAATGTTTCATTCGATTGAGAATTTTCATCTCTCGAGAATTCAAGAAAATTTGGAAAAGGATCCCACATTTTATTCAGAAATACATCATAAAAGACAGTTTGGGCCATTATCAAATACTGCAATATCATGGATGAAAGATTTCTTTTCAAAGCATGGAGAGTGTATGCCAAATAGAGAGACAATACATATTCTAGATAATTTTTCAAGACGAGAAATCTACAATTTATACAAAGAATATGCAGAAGGTGCTAAGGGACATGGCCGGTTTATTACATATCAATATTTTGTGAAAGTATGGAAGAAAGAATTCAACAATGTCCGTATTCCTAAGAAGACAAGGATGGGGATTTGCAGTACATGTGCTTCTCTTAAATAAAAAAGGGACAAATGTGAAGGGTCAGAAAGAGGTAAGCATTCATAACTTTAACTTTTAAAATTGTATAATCATCAACTATGAAAACATATTTCTTAATGAATTTCTTTTATGTTGTGTAGATTTAATTGTCAAAGAACTTTAGGATCATCGCGAACAACAAACAAACAAAAGGAAGAAGTTGTACAAGCATCAAAAGAAGTGTTATGATAATCCAAATAAATATTTGGGTTTGATAATTGATGGTATGGACCAGAAGAAAACACTTTTACCACATTTTGTTCGCACACCCAAAAATTTACAGGAGGAAAATTTTATTCAGTTTCACTTGGTCGGTTGTATGGTCTTCAATGGGAAAATGTTGCCAAGGGTGTACTTCACAGCTCCAAATATTCATAATGATGCAAATCTGACCATAACCATAATTCATGATGTGATTTCTCATTGGTCTGGTAATCTTCCTGAAGTTTTGTATCTACAATTGGACAACACTTGCCGTGAAAACAAAAATCAGGTTGTTTTTGGATATCTAAACATGCTTGTTGAATTGAGAATTTTTCAAAAGGTAAAGGTTGGTTTCCTTCTTGTTGGGCACACTCATGACCATATTGATCAGATGTTCAGTCGTTTTTCAGTCACATTGAGGAGGAAGGAAGTTGGGAGCTTGCCATCACTAATTGAATGTATTAAGAAATCATACATGCCAGAGCCTACTTTTGATGTGTTGGAAGAAACTATTGACATGCGAAGGTTTATTCTGGGATCATATGGTGAGGGTAAATGCCAATTTCGAATCAAAAAAATTGATGGAAAAACACTAATATGGGGCAAGAAGTATTCAACTACTGTAGAATGGGCATCGTCATCAGGTTTGCAATTTTTAAAGTTCATCCAGATCATCCAATATTTGCATCAAAAATATTGTTATTATAATCAGTTGGTGAAGTTCAGAATGCATGCAGACATAATAGAGATATAAATTATTCTAATTGCTTGGAATAAATTAAAAAATATATTAGATATACATATGAGTACTTTGACATTGTTGATTCAGTTTGGTGGGAGTCATTTTTCAATAATCAAAGTGATATCATTTCAACAACAACACATGAAGATATGCATTTGAAAAATCCATTTATTTGGCCACAAAATGTGTTGAATGAACATGAGGAAATAAACATTGTTGAACAAAAAAAATCTCAAGGTATTATTAATTCTTCACAGGCAGCAGAAAGAAAGATGTATATTGGTTCCAGAAGATCTCGTGCACAATGTGAAGCCATGGAAGACCTTTACAGGGGTTCAGTACAGGATATTAAGGAGGGTTGCATGATTGCAGTGCTAGCAGATGGAGATCCCAATGGTTATCCATTCTGGGTTGCTAAAGTTATAAAGGTCTTTACATAAAATGAGGTTACAAGTGTTGAAGTACATTGTTATGCCACAAATACACACCCATTCAATGGTGTGTATAAGCTAGAGATGGTAGTTGGCAAAAAAAATGGCGGAAAGAGAAAAAGAAAGGGTACAAATATAAATCGCCGCCGCACAGACATATTAAAATTGGAGGATGATGACATACTTGTTTATGACTTCAATTTAACAAAGAGAGGAACTCTTCGCTTCAAGACGATAGAGATTCTGAAAAGGTTGTTACCAGAAGGAACAACGTTGAGATGGGAGTCCACTGAAACCAGTCGTAGATCTAGAAGAATTTTGAAACCTGAAATGTTGGGCATGCATGTGGACTCAGATGGGGCACTAGTTGATGAAAGAGAAGAATATGGAACATGTTCTTCAGCATCCAGTCACTCATCTCAAGATGTGAATTCTGATGGTGTGCAAGAAAATATGAGTGATTTTGAATAATTGTTTAAGATAGTTTATATAACTGATGTATGCATCGTATCTTCAAATAAAATTAATGATTTCCATATGGTGTTAAATGAGAAGTTATGAAGCATTTTTATGTTGTTGGATTATATGTCTTAATCATGATAAATTTTATTGTTTAAAATATCTACAATGCAATATTAAATTAGAAATATAATGTATGTTTTATTCAATATACAAATAATGACTTTTGAATTCATTTAGTAATGTAATTTGTTCATAATGTCATGGTTTTTTAATTTTATAGTTGAAAAAATTTCAATTTCTTTTGTATCTAGCATTTTATGGTTGAAAACATGTTGAATTTATACTTCGGAAAGAAAAACGATATTCTACCAAAAACATTAATGTGTTTTTTTCCTCATAAACAACTTTGTTTGGCACATAAAAATTTGGTTTTACTAGCATTTTAAAAAAAAATTGAAAATTCACCCTAAAAAAAAATTCATTGTTCCAGTATCATCACTTTCGTTTTGAAGTTATATTTTGCATGAAAATTTCATAGTAAATTTTGTACTCACTGCCATTTTTAAAACATGTTCAAAATTGATGCCTAAAAAATAGAAACATCGTTTCAGTATACACACTTTTCGTTTTTAGCACTGTTTTTGATGTTTTTCAGGGTTTTTTGGCCAGAGTTCTCGTTTTGAGTTTATAGTTCCCGTTTCAAAGTTTACATTGTTAAACTATGTTCTAGACCAAATAGGGAAGAATTTGGAAAACGTGAGAGAGGTTTTTGTCCACAATAGCCCAAGGAAGAAAACCGTCCTTCACTTTTTACACAGGTGGCATGGTTTTAGAGAAATGTCAAAAATACAGTTGCCTCAGGAGAGTTGATGCACTTCTGGAGTGACCTTGGGAAAATCAATATTTCGCCTATACGGAGTGACCAAATGACTTGCTTGATAAGTCAAATGATAACTAGACACAGAGAGATTTCCAATGACCCATCCTGAGCTCATTTGGGAGTTGAGGAAGACCTCCAAAAGTTGACTGAAACAACACTCTGCATTTTGGCAGCCTCATTTTTCACATTTTGAACAGTCTTGGGAGATTGAGCTTTTGACAGAGCAAATGAGCTTCAAATTGCAAAATTCAAGATGTTCTAGAAATTAGACTCGACGCAATTTCTAACAAGCTATCCCACGCCCAATTTGGACACAGGGAACGCCTCCAAAAGTGGTCTGAAAAAAGCACTACGCATTCAGGGAGTGGCTCTGCGCGTAGAGCTAGGCGCTACGCATCTGGAAAAAATTTTCAGTTAAAAATAACAAAGGCGTTACGTGTAGGGCTAGGTGTTGCGCTTATGAGCGAAGGCGCTGCGATTTTCCCAGAAGTGACCAAAAGCCTCCAAATCTTCCAGCAGACATAAAATTTTCTTTGCTCTTCATGATTGCAAGTAAGTACATGTTCCTAGCCTTGGTTTTAGGTTGCTAAATTTGGTTTATAAACATCATTGGTCATCTAACCTTGAAACCCTAATTTCTCCCTAATCTACCTAAACCCTAGCTCCTTCCTACTCCTCTTAAAACCCAGCCCTAAGTCTTAAAATCACCCTATCCCTTTTCCCTTTTTCCCATTCTCTCCCCAAGAGCTCAAGACACAGAACCTCATTCCTCACTTCTATTCATTTCATAGTTGTAAGCCTATTTTCCCCATTCCCTCATTCCTCAATTCCATACACTTTAATATTGCCAACATGGATCATGAAGACCTTGATAATGAGGAGGAAAGAGACTTTGAGCTAGCAGAGCATGATGAGCCGGAGCAGCATTATACTCATCATGGAGTGGAGATTATTGATGAAAACCAAGATGAGGCTACAATCCAAAACATGCTTATGATGGAAAAGGATGCACGCATCCAAATGTTGATGGAAAATTTGGCAAGGGCTAAATTTTTCATCACCTACTTGAAACAATAAAATAAGCAATTGAGTGATAAACAAGTCCTCATGGAGCTGGAAATGCTTAAGGCAAAACGACAAAGTGACAAAGAGGCTCATGTCACTTTGACTCCTATTGAGCGGGAGATTGGAGATGATAGGGAGACTTGGATTGAGAGATTCAACCTACATATTGAGAGGCTACTACGGAAGGCCAACAGAGACAATCAGATGATTAGGCACATGGCCTATCACTACAGGACCCGGAATAGGATTGGCAACATGAGGATCAAGAGAATGAAAACTAAGCTAAAGCGGGCCTTGGAAGGCAAAAAGGAGGGGGATAGGCTTAGGATGTTGGCTGAAGCCTCCTTCGCTCATCAAATCACATGATGGTGGTGCTTCACACAAATTTTGGGCAGGTTTGGAGAAAATTTTGTTATTTGCAAATTTTGAATTTTAATACACAGGAACACTACCCAGAAGCGCAGCGCCGCTTTTCCTAGGCACACCTTTTGAAGAAATGGCTTGCATTATTGGATTCAAGGAAATGAGGACATGCACCCTAGCAAGTTTCAAAAGTTTTGGAGCAGAACTGGTCCACCAAAAGGTCCAAAAACACCCTAAAAATGACCTTTCTGCCACTTTTTGGACACACAAAAGCAGTCTTGGGCAAATCTAGTTTTGAGGGATCAAATGAGCTCTAAATGTAGAAATGCCAGGTCTTCTAGAAAGTAGACTTGAAGACATTTCCAATTAGTTATCATGGGCTCAATTTGGATTCTGGAAGGCCTTCAAAAGGGACCGGAACGTGGCACTACGTGTTGAGCCAGCCGGTGCTGTGCTTTTCCTAGGCACACCTTTTGAAGAAATGAATTGCATTTTTGAATTCAGGGTAGTGAGGACATGAACCCTAGAAATTTTCAAAAGTTTTGGAGCATAACGGGTCCACCAAAAGGTCCAAAAACACCCTAAAAATGACCTTTCTGCCACTTTTTGGACACACAGAAGCAATCTTGGGAAAATCTAGTTTTGAGGGATCAAATGAGCTCCGAATGCAAAAATGTCAGGTGTTTTGGAAAGTAGACTTACAGATCTTTCCAATGAGCTATCATGGGCTCAATTTTTATTCCGGGAAGGCCTTCAAAAGGGACCAGAACGTGGTGCTACGCGTTGAGCCAGTGGCACTGCGCGTAAAGAAAATTTTGCTCACAATGCCTATTTTTCCAGTTTTTGACTATGATCATGGATTCTCTCTCATGGTGGATGATTTACTATTGTAAATTATGTCATGGCTTGTAAATATGATGGTTAAAAAATTGTAGAGGGTAGATTCATTGCTTTAGGAGTTAGTTTGAAGTCAAATGAATCAGTTTTTCACTTTTGGAGGCAAGTTGTTGATAATGCCTATATTCCTGTTCCTTGTTTAGTATTAGTTAGATCAGCTCCTCTTCTCATGGATTCGACACTTGAAGGCTAGAGTGAGTTGTTTTGATGCCTATATCATGTGTTTCTTAGTCATTTTTAGAGGTTGGACTCACTTGGATGCTCAGAGCTTGATTGTACATCATTGTAAGCAGTTTGGTAAGGAGATTAATAGGATTTGCAGCTATTTTTATGAGATCCCTATGGTATGGAGTTTTAGAACAGTTTTTTCTTTTGTAATCATTTGTTTACATGTTTTATGTATGCCATCATCCATTTCATTGCTTCTTATTGAATGTTATCAAGTTAGATAGGTAGAATCCATTGTAACAATGCTCTGCCTTGGGAAATCATTCAATATTTCATGTTTTCTACTGTTTGAGAAGGATCCATGATTGTTACATGCCCTCCTCAACTCCTCATTAGTCTTAAACACCTCACACCATTAAGCGTAAAGTGTTAAATGCTTATGCCTACCTTGCCTCATATAACACCCTACATTTCTGACCTAATTTCCCATACCTAAACTGCCCAGCTCCATCTGATCTAGCAAAACACCAACAAATTCAATCTAAACCTTTTGAGCTACTATACCTAGCCTAAAATACTTTACCTAATCCAATCACCTCGACTAATATTCTAAAGGAGAGAGCCCTGTCTCGACCTTGTAGGGCTAGCTACAAGGCTAAGCTTGGTTTGTGGTTACCTTGGAAGTTGCCTCCCTTCAGCCTAAGGTAAATCTAGGTGATAACAAAATGTACATACTAAAGAAACACACTTTACCTAACTATCCACTAGACCAAGTTGTACTTAATTATTTCCTATGTGTCAGAATATCCTAACACTCCCTTGCCTTCGTTGGCTACAAGTTTTTTTCGTTCCTATGCTAGTTTCTAGCTCCACTCCCACTCACCAAGACCCTTGCTAGTCTTCACAGGTGTGTGGGTTTTCATCTAGTATTTGGTAATTTGTGCTCTAGGTTCGAGTCTCTCCTTTTCCTTGAAGGTAAATATAGTCTCTCGGGCAGCACTCGGGGTTGTGGGTTCTGTTTGTGTGAATATTTGCAGTGGTTTTTGGGAATTTCTCTACTCCGTCACCTGGTCTCGGTAAATGTGTGCCTGTCTTGCCTTTCTATTAGGAATGTCAGTCTGATGATTCATCCTTGCTCGGGTAAGTGGGCACATGGGTTTGGATTGTTTTGTCTCATGTACATGTTCTCTCAAGTTCTCTCTGTGGGCTTCCCTTGTTGCAAGTCGTCAACCACCATGACCAGCAAGATGTCACAATAACGGGGTCATCCTCGTCGTGGGTGGGGGCAGCAAGACTAGGTTGGGCATCCCAAGCCAGACCATCACTCATCCTCTGCCACTTCGGCCAGCCAAGAAATAGAGGATGCAAAGGTTATTTCTCCATCCAATTCGCCAGGTCGCTTAGTGGCTCCTGCCTCCATGGAATCTATCGTCGAACAGTTGCAGCACATACAAATTGACATTTACATTCTAAGGGATCACATGTATGAAGACCACAATGAAATTGTAGTTAGTATGACTGATCTTCAATACAGTCATAATGTCATTCTATAGCAGTTAGACAACCTCTGACGCAGTCAATGATGCAATAATGACCACGTCCACAACTTGGATGCATGGGTGGAACATATTGACTTCCACATTCATGATCATGTTGGCTACTTTGCAACTCCCCTTGTAATTCCCTCTCATCCCCCTCCTTGATATGAAGTTATCAATTTAGGTATCTTTTCGTGTCTCTCATAGTTTGCTAAGGCCACAGGACCCTCAGGAAATAATGTATGCAAGTTGTCTATCCTGGTATTCTCCAGCCCCGAATCTCAAAAAGTCTGGTCGAAATGAAGGAGCGGGGGTTGTTGAGAGCATTTTTGCACGCTATGATATTTCAAAAATCTAATGAGAGCCATTTTGAACGACAACAAAAAAGGCATGTCCATTGAAATCTTCATTCATTGCACAAATAAAAAAATATTCTCCTTTACCTTTGTACCAAAAAGTTATTCTGTTGACATCTTCATTCATTGATATCCATGTTTACAGACATGAAGTAAACGTATTATCAAAATTTAGACTAGATATAGACCAAGGCACATATAAAATCACAAAAAAGGAGGACGACAGCCACAAGAATGAATATTTCTCAACCCTTCACAAGAAATGATACTTTTGAAGAGTTTAAAGTTGTTATTGGTATTTTTTTTTTATGGTTAACGATACTTCTCATAGCAAGAGCTCTGGAATTCAATAATAGGATTTTTGGATGAAATTTTTGAATGGCACATCTTTTAAGCAAAATGAAATGTTGAAAGTCTAAACAGATTTTTTTTTTTTTTGGTTTCTTCATGGATGAGATCAACGTCACTCATGATACGATCTAAAAGAATGTTGAACACATTTTCTATTGTAATTTTGTTTATACCTATAAATAGAATTAATGATTTTTTTTCTCTAAAAATAATGGTATATAATAGATAATTCATTATTATATATATAATTGATTAATTATTCTATCTAGAGGTGCCCAGTATGGAGGAGATGGTGTAGTGTTGTAAAATGAAACATTAAATAAATTAAAAAATAATAAATTAAATGGTCCTTTCTTGGCATTTTTTTAGTCAATTTTGCCTAAAATTTGGTAGTGATTTTTAAGAATCATAAGTTTAAGTTGTTTAATCTACAAAGTTCGAGTGTCTCAAGGGCTTTTAGGGTGTTGGAATTTATTTATGCATTCAAAAGTGCATTATATTATCGGGCCAAAAAATTCATCTCATCTATCAGTTAGACTCCTCATTATGCCAGCTCAATTAAAAATTAATAAAATACTAAATCGATTCAATTCAATTTGTTATATTGCAATTTTGTTTTTATTAATAAAAATAAAAAAATGCATAATATGCATATCACATTAAAATACATTTAGATAATAACCATAAAGTGTAGACTTTAGGTTTCATGGGAAGGGTTGAGAATAGAAACCATTGTTGCAGGAAATAAACTATCCCAAGGGATGTCCAAGTTCAATCGAGCTTCTCATAATCCTTAACAAAAAAACCATCTTAACCTCAGAGTTATCAAGCCCCTAAATGGATATTCAAATCACTTGAGGTGTAAACCTCATTTAGAGCACAAAACTTAAAAAATGGTTTGCACCTCTAGAGATATGGTAGCTCTTGTCCCTTGATAAATAAGAATATATCCATCTTAACCCTAAAGCTATCAGCCCCCAAGAGGGATCAAATCACTTGAGGTGCAAACCTCATTTAAAGTGAAAAACTTCAAAAAAGGTTTACACCTCTAGAGAAATGGTAGCTTCAATCCCTTGATAAATGTGGATTAAGATAAATCTTTATTATTATTATTATTATTATTATTATTATTATATATATATATATATATATATATATATATATATATATATATAGATATATAGATATATATATTTTTCCTGCAAGTCTAAAATTTTTGATCAAATAGAAAAAAATACATCATTTTCCATCATGACTCTTTTTATGGCACAATTTTCCCTATACTAGTGGTATCAAAACATAGATTAATGGTACAAAGAATGGAAAAGTAAATGTAAAGGGATAGAAGACACAACTAGAGAGAACAAATGCCCTAATTGGGGGTTGATCCTCAAGGAGACCTTTCTTTCCTTTCTTTATTCGAAATCTTGACCCAACCTTCTAAACACAATTTGATCAAAGCAACCTACAAATTATCATTGCACGTTGAAAGAGATTCCTCGTCAAAGTCTGAAGAAGTCGACTAATGAGTTTGTTTCAATATACTCAGAGAAGCATTATTATTCAATCTATTTGTGCTTTCCAAATGAGTATGGTCTACACCAAAAACCGTAGGAGATTTTTGAGTCCTTGAGTCTTGGACCTTGTCCCCCAAATAGATTTCATCATCAACTTCTTCATCATCCTTCTTCGACATAGAGGCATTTCCTTCCATAGGAGGAGGGTTACAAGGCTTCCAACTTTTAGATCTAGAATTGTAGATGTTTTTCTTTTGTTGAGAATTAAACACTAGGCAAGTGTTTTGTAAGTGGTTTGTTTGATGAAAAAAATGGTAACAAAAAGCAATATTCTCATAGTCCAGAGCTCGAGTCTAGTGAAAATCAACAATTTTTAAGATTGATTTCATCGGGAAACCCTCTACTGATATCGATTTCAACACAATTTTTTCCATAAGTGCATACACTAGGTTTCCAACGAGAGACATCAATAGTAAGATAATAGCCTAGAGAGTCTCCAATGCCCTGAAAATTTTTGTAGTGCCATAGGTGAGTTGGCAGATTAGGAAGCCTGACCCATATTGGCATCTTGGTAATGACAACTATGGAAGGGTCAAAATATGGGAACCAAGGTGTTAAAAACAATCCAACATTGCCCCAAAACTAGGGCCCTTTAGATAAAGCTTTCTGATAATCTTCAAATTCCTCAAATAACACAATGAAGAAACCTCTTGAGTAGAAAATAACCTTGCAATTCTTAGTCCATACAGAATGGATCCATTGGTAGAGATCAGTTTTACAGGGCCAAAATCCATTAAAATGATATATTACAGCCACCTCTAAATACGTTTGGTGAATATCCTCTAGATCTGAGTGAGAGAATTATAGGGAGGGAACTTCCTCATATTTTTCCATCAAAACTAGCCCCAAATTTGTTTGAGCCTAATCTTCCTTGGGTGCGAGGCGGACATATTTTTAAATACATGTCTCCATTATATTGGAAAGTAATATAAGTATACACACACACACACACAAGCTATCATTGAAATAATTTCTATTCACAGTTTTTTCTCTCTATCGACATTAATTTTTATTTTTCTTAATTTTCTCTCTCTATTTATTTGTTCATTTCTTTATTTGATATTCAAATATTTTATTTAAAAATGATATTGAAATATTTTCTACATTGAATTAATTTATCTCTCTTAATAAAGTTTATATAAAGTTATGTTACTTAATATAACATTGAAATATTTTATTTATGGCTAACACTGAAATATTTTTTGTTAATATTTTTTAAATAACATATGTTAACATGAATTACACATCTCCTTCACACTCAATTGTAATATTAATATTATTTTAGATGGAATGTGTGAATATTGAACAATTATAAATCTCCAAGACATCCTAGTCTAATAAAAAGTAAATATATAATAAATTAAATAAGATTTTTTTTACTTTCAATTATCTTATCTTTCTATATAAAGTTGATGTCGAATTGAGGTGGATTTTTTACTTTCTATTATCTTATTTCTATATAAGTTTATGTGAAATTGAGGTGGACATTGAAGAGTTTTGCTTAGGGCAGACTTTGAAAAAACAAATAGTTATTAATATTTTTTAAGTTTTTATTGCCCCAAGAGGCACTCTCAAGCCAAATTTGGAAGAGATGTTGTAATGTCCTCTCAAGTCTTGTCTTGTCTTGTCATGTCTTGTAAACATTTCGACCTAGTCAAATTACATAAAATTGAAATTAGAATTAAATAAATTAAATTAAACTTTACCCTGACTTAAAGTGGGTAGACAAGTTATAAACAATGTGTTTATTTCTAAATCTGAGAGAGAGACTCTACGGGGGTTCTAAACCATGGGTTTTAGGAGGTTTTTTTCATGTGAGTAGCCATGGCTTGGTTTCGTCGGTCTATTTCTGAATCTGAGAGAGAGACTCTATAAGGGTTCTAAACCAAGGATTTTAGGAGGATTTTTGCATTTTGGGGAGAATGTGAGTGTTCATGACCATGCTATTCATTTGATTCCAGAAAGTGTTCATCCAGACATCAGGCCTTATAGATATCCTTAGGCCCAAAAGAGTGAAATTGAACATATGGTTGCGGAAATGCTAAAGGTCGGTATAATTCAACCTAGTCAAAGTTCTTTCTTTGCTCTAGTAGTATTGATAAACAAGAATGATGGATCATGGAGTATGTTTTTGGATTATAGGGAGATTAACAAGCTCATCCAATTAAAGATAAATTTCCCATTATTGTCATTGACGAATTATTGGATGAATTACATGGAGCAGTTTACTTCACCAAGTTGGATCTTCGTTCAGGATATCATAAAATTAGAATGAAGAATGAAGACATTCTGAAACAAAAAACATTCAGAACTCATGAGGGTCATTATGAATTTTTGGTCATGCCTTTTGGCCTTACTAATGCACCTTCCACATTTCAAGGTTTGATGAATTCCATTTTCAAACCCTTCCTTAGAAAAATTGTTTTAGTATTTTTTGATTATATACTAATCTATAGCAATTCTTGGAAGGATTATGTTCAGTATGTTGACAGGGTGCTCAAACTATTAGAGGACAAACAATTATATGCAAAAACCTCCAAATGTTTCATTAGAGTACAAGAGGTGGAATATTTGGGTCATATTGTATCTCATAAGGGTGTTAAGGTAGACCCTAACAAAATTAAAGCCATTAATCCCCACAACCATAAAGCATCTTCGGGGATTTCTCGAGTTGACAGGATATTATCGCAAGTTTTTAAGAATTATGGGAGAATAGAAGCACCTCTAACAACATTACTGAAAAAAGATGTATTTTCTTGGACTCTAACAGCAACTAAGGACTTCGAACATCTTAAAGAGACAATGTGCCAAGCACTAGTCTTAACTATGCCAAACTTCACAAAAACCTTTATTGTAGAATGTGATGCCTTGGGAAATGGAATTGGTGTTGTTTTAATGCAAGAAGGAAGACCCATTACTTTTGAAAGTCGTCAAATCAAAGGAAAGTATTTACAAAAACCTATTTATGAGAAATAAATGTTGGAAATCCTACATGCACTAAAGCAATGGTGACCTTACCTAATGGGAAGACACTTCAAGGTTAAACAATATCATGATAGTCTTAAATATTGTTTGGAACAAATATTATCTTCAGAAGAGTAGCAAAAATGGACCACAAAGATGTTGGGTTATGGTTTTGAAATAATCTACGAAAAAAGGGAGAAAAATGTTGTTTCAAATGCACTCTCAAGAAAGGATGAGGATGTGGAAGCATTGCTTTATTCCATGTCTATTGTCCAACTTGATTGGATAACCAAAGTAAGGGATGAATGGAAGAATGACGAAGAGGTGTGGACACTCATTCAAAATTTACAGCAAGACCCCAATACATCTGATACATTTAACTAGAAAAATGATTCATTATGGTACAAACATCATTTATATCTTTGTAAAATGTCCCAACTCAAACAAAAGATTCTTTTGGAATTGCACACCTCCCCCTTAGGAGGGCCCTCGAGATTTTTAAAAACTTATCACAAGATCAAGAAGGAATTTTTTTGGGAGGGCCTTAAATCTGATATTCAGAAGTTTGTGGCAGAATGTTTGGTTTGCCAACTAAAAAAGGTTGACACAATTAAGACCCCTGGGTCTGTTAAGACCTTTAGCCATGCCAGGTCAGTGTTGAGAGGAGGTCTTGATGGATTTTATCACAGGTTTACCCAAGTCTGAAGGAAAGAGCATCATCATGGTGATAGTTGATAGACTTACCAACTATGCACAATTTTTTGCATAATCTCATCCTTTTAAAGCTAGTACATATACTACTACATTTATGGAAACAATTCAAAAGCTACATGGAAACCCAAAGATTATCGTAACTGACAGAGATCCCATTTTCACTAGAATTTTTTGGACAAAATTATTTTATTTTCTTGGTACTCAATTAGATCATAGCGCATCTTATCATCCTCAATATGATGGGAAAACTAAGATAGTGAACAAATGTTTGTAAGGATATCCTCGTTTCTTTGTATCTGATAAACAAACACAATGGGTTAAGTGGTTACCTCTGGTTGAATGGTGGTATGACACTTCCTCCCATACTGTAGCAAAAATGAACCCATTTATGGAACTTTATGGATATCACCCACCATCCATCACATCATCTTTAAGAGAAAATACTAAGGTTCAAGCAGTGGAATATTACATTGAGCATCAAAAACAAGTTCTCCAACTCTTAAAGGATAACCTCACTCTGGCGCAGAATCGAATGAAACAACAAGAAGATCAGCATCAGAGTGAAAGAATTTTTTACATACGAAACTGGGTATTATTATGGCTACAACCATACAAACAAATGTCCCTTAAGCAAGCTAAGAAGCATAATAAATTATCACCCACATGTCCCTCAAGAAAGCTACGAAGGGTAATAAATTATCACCCAAGTACTATGGTAATATGGCATACAAATTAGAGGTGCCTGCATCTTCTCGAGTACACCCAGTTTTCCATGTTTCATGCTTAAAGAAGGTTATCAGTGACAAGCTTCCAGCTCAAACAATATTCCCAGAACTTGACGAAGAAGGAAAAATCATATTGGATCTTGAAGCAGTTATAGAAACAAGAACTCAATAGCTATGAAATCGATAATTTTCAAAGTATCTCATTAAGTGGAAGAACTTACCTATTGAAGATTCCACATGGGAGGATGAGAATTTTATACAGAAGCATCCAGAACTACT
Source organism: Pinus tabuliformis (assembly GCA_031772625.1). NCBI lineage: Eukaryota > Viridiplantae > Streptophyta > Pinopsida > Pinales > Pinaceae > Pinus > Pinus tabuliformis. The sequence continues at coordinate 148,806,317 of CM062817.1, forward strand.
CAAGCGTTGAGGACAACACTCTTTTTGAAGGAGAGGGGTATGTTATGTCCCTATAATAATAGTGTAGGCCCCTTATTTTTATTTTTAAAGTAGACCCCATATTGTTATTGTTGTGCCCCATAGAAGCTCACTATTCTTATTGTTGCATCATTATTGTTATGTGGGTTATGATTATATTGTGACCCCTTAGACTCCTATATATAGAAAGGAAATTTTTTCATTTGTATCATTCAAGAATTGTTCATTTATGTAATTTAAAGGAGGTTTCCCCCTTAAAGAGGAAATTTTTTAAGTCGTTGATCTATCTTTTCTTCTATTTTGTGAGTTGGTTTCATAACAGATGCAAGGTTGGCACATGTGGAAGGACACGTCAATTATGATTTGGACATCGATGGACCTCTTGGATCGAGTGTTAGAACCCTAGTCCCATCTCCTCCTCTGATTTGGAATGATGTTTATGCTTTCTAGTGTTCTTGTTACTCTAATATGTTATGCTTTAGCATCCCAACAGAAACCTGGGATTTTTTTTGTAATTTAGACTGTTGGATGGTTTGTTCTTTCTTGCTCTTTAGGGTTAAAATAGAACTTTGGGAAATGGGTACTCTTGTATTTACTAGAGAAAATAAATATCCACTTAGATGGATAGATGTAATAACATGTATCTCTGAGCTATTTTGATAATATAAAAAAGTTTTAATTTCCAAAAAAACTAATGATGTTCAAAACATATAAAAACTTTAAAAAAATAATTAATAAACATATAATTACAAATAAAAATATTAATATATATAAAATATAAAGAGTAATAATAAATTAAAATCCATTTTGCCATATTAATTAAAATAATAATTCATATTTATAATCATTATATTTCATAACTATAGATTCAAATTTAATTAATAAACATATAAAAATTCAATACTTACAATATGCATGACGATGATAATTAGGATCCATTCTACCTTTAAAAAATAATAGATTAATTGGAATTCTTTAATATATTATTTCTATGATAAAAAATAAGTGAGAGTAGTGTTGTGATAAGTAAAAAGGTCAATAAAGTTGGTAATTTGACATATATTTTGAAAATTAAATTTAATGTAAGTGTAAGATGGAGAATATAAGAGAGTGTTCTTTTCATTCTCAACCTTCTTAGGGTTGTATAGGTGATAAACTCTTTTATATCATGAGAAATAGTTCTTATATTGGAAATGTTCATTTCCTTCTCAACACACACATGTGTATTATAACTAATAGATAAATTGGTCCTTTCTCATTTTTTCCCAAAGATGAACCTACAAAGTTCTAGTGCCTCAAAGTTTTTTTAGGGTGCTAAATTCATTTATGCATTTAAAATTGCATTTTAAACAACAAAAAATCACAATCCAGATTGAAAAAATCATTTAGTCTATTAATTAGACATACTCTCTTTATATATAACCAATACTATGCATATCACATTAATAAATGAAATTAAAAAAAATCTAAAGCAGATGAAGTGCCAAGAGGATATGTATTATCATGTTTTAATCAAATTATAAATAAGAATATTTTTATATATAGAGATGTGAAATTTATATAAATATAAATAGTATTTTTAATAACCAATATATCAAATCTATTTAGGTGTAATTTTTTTTTTTCAAATTTTCATTTTAAAAAAATTGCATTGTGACAAATTTGATCCCTTGAACTCTTCTTGGTAGATCAATTTATTATCTAAAAACAAATATTGACAAATGTATTTATCATTAATATATATATGTTTGTTATTAATTTTTCAATCTAAATTTTCAAATAATTATTAATAATTAAAAAAATTACTTTTAAATTCCCATCTATTTCTTATATGAACCATTTTGATTTTTTAATTAAATAATAAAAAATAATAAATCTATTTATATTCTCACTACTTTTACCATATTAACAAATTTTAACTTAATCATTATTATTTTGTTAAAAACTGGTTGGTCAAATTGTTTCAAAAGTATAATTGGTCAAATATTATTTATTCAATTTAAAATTTGAGTGTTAATCTAACATTCAAAAATTTTCTTATTAAAAGGCTCTCTAACACTCGTTTACTCACAAGGCTTTTTGTGGTCCATCATGATGGATGGATAACCATTCCTATTAAAAGGCTTTCCAACACTAGTTTACTCACAAGGCTTTTTGTGGTCCGTCATGATGGATGGAGTAACCATTCCTATTAAAAGGGTCTCCAACACGCCTTTACTCACAAGGCTAGCTCTTTGTGGTCCGTCATAATGGATGGAGTAACCATTCTATTAAAAATCTCTCCAACACTAGTTTACTCACAAGACTTTTTGTAGTCCCTAATGATAAATAGAGTCACCAGAGTTAGACAGATCACACATATTACAAGTGCTATTTAAAAAATCTCTAACAAAATTATAAATAACATAATATTAAAAAAACAAAACAATTTTCATATAAAAGATTAAAAACTCTAAAGTCAACATCTCATAGAAGAGATTAGTTTTGTTCTTCATCGAAATATACCAGTGTAATATTTATCCAATCTCATTTATAAAGAAATTGACTTTATGATTCCAAATTTAAATTTTTTTTGTGAGCACTGAATGTTGTTCTCATTGCACTTCGTAAAACCTATATTCAACTTTACAACAAATTTAACGAATCTGGATATCTGTCCAGAGCCTGGGACCCATTTTATCAATTTGAAAAGGCGCAATTTAGTAATGGCTTAAATTTGACGTTGTTTATTATAGCACTATGAATGATTGGATGGAATATCTAAAACTCTGAAGATTTAGAATTTGCTTTAACAGAGATGGGCGTTGAAGGCAACCCATTTTGGAGAATACGTATAGCGAACAGTGCCAGCAATCTGGTTACGTATGCCATTTTATTAGCTTCAGAGCTCCACAGAAAAAGGAACATCGGGAAAGGTCACGTTGATAATAAATAGAAAAGAAATTGACCCATGGCTTTGGTTTCCATTCATGGCTTTTGAAAACAAGAAGGCAACCGGCAGGTCTAGTGGTTTGGATTTGTTGAGATTAATGTTGAAATGTTTTAATGGAGTAATAGTTCAAACCAAATTTTAGATTAAGATTTTGTTCTTGTTTTCTAGAGTATTGTTTCAACTTTCTTAAATGTTTCATGTATATATTTCTCATGTAATGAACTATAAAGCAGAGCGTGTTCTGCAGTGGCTATTTCCGAGTGAGTTCCACACCTGTGATCTGCTCAGATTTGGTTTAATAAAGTTAATTCTTATTTTGACATGGTATCAGAACTACAGGGCTGAGGACCGCCCGTAATGTGAAAGGAGAGAAAGGCCGACGCATTTGAAGGGAGATCAGCGTAGAATTTGGCGCGATAGTCACGCCGATTCACTTCTGGCCTTAAGCAATTTTTGTTCTTCAGAGCGGCGCGAGTAAATCATTGTTGAATCGCGCCGACCATCTGCGGTGAAAAGGTATGACTGCCGAGGAGGAGACGCAGGAGGCTGAGACTGTTGAGGAGGCTGTTGCCTACGTTTTCGCTAGCCAGAGGCCGAGATCCTTTACACGACCGAAGAAAATATTTGTTTGGTTTGTTGAAACCGTTGCGAATCCACCTTTGCCCTTTAAGCTTGATGTCTACGTGGTTGAGGGTGTTGTTGCAGTGCGTTACCAGCTTGTTGTCCGTGTGGAGGATCTGAGTCCATGTGGAGGCGAAAAGCCACGAGACTGCCGACAACCCGCGGAGGAGAGTCCTTTGAGGGGGTCGTGATCTAGCACGGGGAACGATCCAAAACGCAGGGGCGAATTGGCATTCTCAGACTACGTGGTTCAGGGGGCCAAGGAAGAGGCGTGGTAAGTCGCTGCCTCTGATAAAATAGCTGTTGTCGTCATCATAAAAATATTTTTTGTTGCTTCTACATAAAAATAGTTGTCGATGGATTAATAATAACAACAGAGGTAACCAAAGATGATCCTCTTAAGTTTCAGTTGCCACCTGTGAGGTAACAAAAGGGCACGGAGGCGCTGGTGATGGCGGTCAAAGGTCTCAGTGATATTTTTTTTTTTATGTTTCATAAGTCACAGTGAAAGGAGATTGAATTATTTTTTAATTAAGTTTTTTGGTGATTGCATGGTGTTGGAGGAATGGTGCCCAACATGATTCTCATTTCCGTGAAAGGAGATTGGGATTTTTTTAGTTGAGTTTTTTAACTAAAGTTTTTATTTTAATTTTTTAATTGATAAAAGAGTTTATTATTTGATAAAGGGGGTGGATTTTTATTTTTTTAAGAAGGAATTGGAGTGATTTTTTTGGATTTGGAATTTGTAGTAGTGTTGAAGATCTGGAGTTGATTTTTTAAATTGTTGGGTTGAAGTTTTTATTTATTTATTCAAGATGAATAAAAGCATACCTCAATGAAAATAACAAGATTGATGGATCCAATTACTTTGGTTTGCAATTCAAGCTGCAGACCCTTCTTGAGGGACACAAAACATGGATAATTGTGAATAATGATGAGGTGAAGCCGAATCTAGGGACACAAAACATGGATAATTGTGAATAATGATGAGGTGAAGCCGAACCTAGTTGCAGGAGGAACAACAGCAACAATCCAAGATTGGGACAAGCGGGAGACTAAAGCAAAAATTCTCCTGAAATTATCGGTCAAAGATTGCATTATTCCCCATATCAGTGATTGCAAGACTGCACCAGAGATCTGGAAGATGCTCAAGGATCTCTATGAGGTCAAGAACACCAATCGATTATTGTTCTTGAAGAGCAAGATTATCTCCATTAAGATGGAGGAGAATGAGACAGTTGTAGCATTTATTTCGTGGATCAACGCACTCAAGAACAAGTTGGGTGACATCGGTGAAGCTATGTCAGATACAGATTTGGTCACGATTACCATGAATGGTATGACTAACAAGTATCAAATGTTCATCACTGACTTGAATGCAAGAGAAAAAGCCCCCGTGTCTGAATAACTGACAGGGAACCTCATGCAAGAGGAGGAAAGGTGGATGACTCATAAACCTCAGAGTTCAGATCTGGCCTTAATGGCAAAGAAGAATCCCTTTAGGGGAAAGCCAAATGTAGCATAGAAGAGCAATGCAGCCCCACAGAGAAAGATGCCCCCACCTCAAGGTACGTCTTTCAATAGAAATCTCTGTGACAAAATGTTTTTATTGTGGTAGAACTGGCCATATAGCTAGATATTGTATGAAGAAGAAGTTTGATGAAGGCCAGAAGAAACATAAACAACATGCAGGTCATTTTGCTCATGAGGAACAAATTCAAAACATCAAATTGTTCATATCTGACTCTGCACTTTTGGCTAAGGATGATGACGCAGATACCTGGTTTGTGGACTTAGGTGCATCCATCCACATGACAAGGAATAGACAATGGTTTGACGACTTCAAAGAGACCAACAGTGGAGTAAACATCTATCTTGGCGATGATAGAGGGTACTAAAGCAAAGGTTATGGTAATATTCCTGTTGTTTTGCCTGATGAAAATATTAGACATATCCATAATGTAATGTATGTACCCGGGATAAAAAAGAATCTAATCTTTGTTTCTACTATAACTGATTAGAATCTCAAGGTAGAGTTTTATAAATCATATTGTGTCATTAAATATCTATTGGATTGTATGAAGCCTATTGCATAAGGTATTCGTGTGGGAGGATTGTACAAGCTAAATGTCAAAAGCACACCACATCAGGGATTGACATCATTTTCCATGACTACAGTGGACTTATGGCATCAGAGGTTCGTCCATATTAACTTCAATGATATGCTACTATTATAAAAAAGAGGTATGGTCGAAGGTCTTCCTATTTTAAAACCTATTCATATTGATTGTGATGCATGTGCACTAGGAAAGTTACACAAAGATGAATTTCCTGTGAATGCTGATAGAAGGAAGAGAGATATACTCAAGCTGGTACACACAGATTTATGCGGGCCTATGCAGACAATATTGTTAGGTGGTGCATACTATTTTTTATTGTTTATTGATGACTATACTAGATTTACTTGGGTGTATTTCCTCAGGAAGAAGAGCCACACTTTTGAATACTTCAAGGAGTTCAGAAGTATGGTTGAAAAGAAGACAGGTAAAAGCATCAGGATTCTCCGCTCGGATCAAGGGGGAAAGTACAAGAAAGATTGTGTCCTCAAATACTGCAAAGATAATGGGATACAGCAACAGTTTATAGTACCCCACACTCCTCAACAAAACGGGGTTGCAAAGAGGAAGAACAGAACCCTTATGGAGTATGCTCGCAGTATGTTAAAAAGTAAGAATATTTCTAATGGTTTTTGGGCTGAAGTGATTAATACTACAATATATCTAAAGAATAGGAGTCCAATAAGAAGTTTAGATTTCAAAACTCCTTTTGAAGATTTATTTGGTTATAAGCCTGCAGTTAAGCATTTGAGAGTTTTTAGTAGTAAATCTTTTTCCCATGTCCCAAAGGAAGATAGAAAGAAACAGGGTTCAAAGGCCATAAAATGTATTTTTGTTGGGTATTGTACAGAATTTAAGGCTTACAAACTATTTAATCCCTCTACTCATAAAGTTTTTGCGAGAAAATATGTAGTGTTTCATGAGCATGTTAATGAAGGAAGCCATGAAAGTGCTAATGAAGAATGGCACATGCCCTTGTTGGTGGAAGAAGGAAGTGATGAATCAGGTGACAGCATTGAGCAACAGCAACAGTAGGAAGGGAAAGAAGATGATGTAACTATCAAGCCAAGTCCAGAAAATGATGATTAGACAAGGTTTGAAGCTACCCCACCACTGAGGAGATCAGGTAGGAAGGCTCAGTTGCCAGCAAGATATAGGGAAAATGATTTTATAACTAGTATGATGAATGTTGTTGAACCCTCTAGTTATAAAGAAGCCAGTCAATATAGTGAATAGAGGGCTACTATAGATGAGGAATATGAATCAATCCTCAAAAAAAAACTTGGGATTTAGTTAAACTACCTAAAGGCAAACAACCCGTAGGATGAAAATGGTTGTATAAGCCTAAATTTAAAGCAGATGGGAGCATAGATAAGTATAAAGCTAGGCTGGTTGCAAAGGGGTATTCGCATCAAGAAGGCATAGATTATGATGAAACATTTGCCCATGTAGCTAAACTTAACACAATCATAATGATAATTGCTTTAGCTACCAAACATCATTGGATGATTCACTGGCTAGATGTTAAATCTGCATTTTTAAATGGGGACTTAAAAGAAGAAGTCTACTTAGTGCAACCTGAGGGGTTTGTCAAACAGGGTGAAGAACATTTAGTTTGCAGGTTGAAGAAAGCGTTGTATGGACTAAAACAGACACCTAGGTCATGGTATGACAAAATTGATTCAGCTTTACTGCAACATGGTTATAAAAAGAGAAAAATTGACCCTAATGTTTATACGGTGTTTGATAAAGAGGGAATGATTGTTTTGATTTCTTTATATGTAGATGATCTAATCATTACAGGGAATGTTGATAATCTCATTAAAGAAATCAAGGAGCAGATGTCACAAGTCTTTGAGATGAAAGACCTTGGAGAGCTACATTATTGTTTGGGTTTGGAAGTCTGGAGGGATTTTGGACAAACTTTTTTGTCACAGAGTAAGTATGTTAGGAGCTTACTGGAAAAGTTCAGAATGGATCAGTGCAAAGCTGCAGCAATACCTTTACAGCAGAATTTAAAACTTCAGAATGATGATGGATCTAAGGAGGCAGATGCGACTTTGTATAGACAACTAGTTGGGATTCTAATCTATTTGACTACAACTAACCCTGATTTGGCTTATGCAGTCAGTGCATTGAGTCAATTTATGTCAAAGCCCCTTGAAAGCCATTGGGTTGCAGCAAAAGGTGTTTTAAGGTATCTCCACGGAACCTTACATTTGGGTATTGTTTATATTGATTTGTGTGATGTTAGGTTTTTCAGACTCCGATTGGGCTGGAAATGTATATGACAAGCGATCCATAACAAGCTATGCATTTAGCATTGGAACCGGGGTCATTACATGGAGCAGCAAAAAGCAGATAACACTATCCTTGTCTTCTATAGAAGTTGAATATCAAGCTATGTGTGCAGCAACATGTGAAGTAGTTTGGTTGAGGAAACTTCTCCTTGATGGTGGAGAAGAACAAAAGGTTGCAACTATGATCAAATGTGACAACCAGAGCTCCATCAAACTTGCAAATAATCCATTATTTCATAAGAACACAAAGCATATCAATACATAGTTTCATTTTGTCAGGGAGAAAGTTCAGTCAAAAGAAATCCATATTGAATATTGTAATAGTTGTGACAATGTTGCTGATATTTTTACCAAACCTCTTGGTAGAATCAAATTTGAGTTGTTTAGGGAAGTGTTAGGCATATCTGTGAATCCATTTCTCCATTAAGGGGGAGTGTTGAGATTAATGTTGAAATGTCTTAATGGAGTAACAGTTCAAACCAAACCTTAGATTAGGATTTTGTTCCTGTTTTCTAGGGTATTGTTTCAACTTCCCTAAATGTGTGTTTCATGTATATATTCCTCATGTAATGAATTGTAAGGCAGAGTGTGTTTTGCAGTGGAAATCTCCAGGTGGTGTTCCATACCTGTGAGCTACTCAGATTTGATTTAATAAAGTTGGTTCTTATTTTGACAGGATTTACGTGGCTAAGGATCAAATCAGGAACACTAATTCACAAACTGACGACCTAAAGGAAGAATGAGAGCAACCAAATTCGGGACGGCCTGCAAAACCTAATGGGGTTTGATTACGGAAATTTGAAAGCATTTATGGGAGGCGGCGAATGAACCCAAATGCCCTTCATTAGGTAGACATTTATTTTGAAAACTACTGCATCTAATTAAGGTTTTGGTAAAGGAGAGTCCTAATCAACTAAATCCTCGTTAATGGTGAACTGCATTAGTGGTGTGAAGAGAGAATGGAGGGAAAAAAAATAGCACTCAGCTAAATGTTGAAGCTCTTCCACTATAAATTCTTTGTTCTGAATTGTTACTTATAAATTTATGACATCAGTAGTAATAGTTCTAAAGTAGACCTTTGGCCCATTGCAGGGTTGAATCCAATGGAGTCCTGGATTGATATCTCACTGCATCCTTATGATTACTCATTTTAATATACTTTTTCAGTAATATATAAGAAGGCCTAGTACGTTTGGCTTTTGAATTTCTTGTACTTCTACCCATGGGTATTGTGTATCCATTCACTCCATTCAACTTAACTGCTTAGGTGGTCACCCAATATATTGAATTTCTCCTCTGGCTTCCTTCTAGAGCCCCCACTATTCCCACTATTGCATAGCTACACAAAAGGACTAGCCCCTTGATATCAATTTGCACTGAGAAATGAAAATTACAGCTTCACCATTTCTGTAGTATAGTTTTCCCTCATTGCACGCACTGGGAAATTAGCCTAGCATTGAGCTGGGATCCAGCAATCATAACCTGTAAAGATGAATGCAAATTGTGGCAACTTATTTTATTTTTGGAGGAGGCCATCTAATCGGTTGCATATAGGATCACTTGTAGAGGAGACTGACCACTTCTAGCTCTATAAAAGGGTCCAGAAAAATCGACCTCTGCATTGCATTCAATATTAGAGTCAATTCTTGTACTGTAAAAGCAGTTTCCATTGTTGACAAGTGTGTGGCTGACATGGAACTTCCTTTGAAGCTTCTAGTTGGAATTGTTGGAAATAATACTGAGGGGGGGGGGGGGGGGTGAATCAGTATTATCAGATCAGTAAAACCTTTCCAATTTCATACTCAGAAACATATACGCTACTTCAATTAAGTGAACCCGCGTGTACACGCTACTGTGTCTAATGCAACTAGCGTATATCTAGAGATCTTATAATTCAGTTAGCTCAATCTTCAGTAAATGCATCAGAACATTATTAAGCATCTTAACAGTAAACAGGTGCAGTATAATAGAACAGAACATCACACAAGATCCACACACATGAACACCATGATATAAGGTGGAAACCCAATGTGGGTGAAAACCACCTGCTGCAATTCGTCTCTTTCTTCTTTAATAAGAAACTTCTTTTACAATGTACTTGTGCAGTCCTTTACCAATACGCAGGCTACAACCTGCAGAGGGCTACAACCCTCTCTCGTTTTCCAACTACTTCTGGAAGGGAGCTACAACCCCCTCAGCTCTTGTACTAGCCGATCCATTTACTAGTACGTAGGTGCTGACCCTACAACCTTCTTTCCTTCAGGGACCACGTTTCATCAATTTTCAGACTGGATCCAAGAGTACAAAACAAACATTACTGCAATACAATCATCAACTTATACTTGCATCATAATTCATTAAACAACCCAATACTGAATCACTGAAACCTTGTCATCAAGAACACAGAACCCAAACCAGAGCCTAGAACTCTGCAACAACCACCAGAATCAACAGCAACCTGAAATATCAAATATTATTATGCATACGCTACTTCACTGTACCAAAACCGCGTGTATACGCGCTTTCTCTAAAGGCAACCCGCGTGCAAATCTAGAAATAATTACTTATGCCTTCACTGTCAGATCTGACCCTTGCCAAGCGTCCCGAACAGATAAACAGTAATACCAGATCTTCTCACTTCGTCAGACACACAATGCATACCCTTTGCCTAATGATCTTCTACTTATATAGCCTTAGGCCCTTCACAATACCACGGGCCAAAACCATAGTAACACAATACCATCAACTTCAAAACTAGGGATCGACACGTCCGTCGAGACACCATGGTCCAAAACCATAGGCACAACTTCCAAGGACTAACCGTCACGGACCAAAGATAAGTTTTCCACATATAGGCTCTTTTACTAAAGCCAACCTGCGTGTACAAGCGACTTGGTATATAGCGAACCTGCGTATACGCGACTTGGTATATAGTGAACCTGCTTGTATACGCGACTTGGTATATAGTGAACCAGCGTGTATATATTTTCTCTTCATACTTGTAGTCTGATCATCAATTCCTTGCTGCTATCCTTCTGCACTATGATTTGTCATCAGTGTGATTTTCCATCAAGGACAACACTTGTCTCATAATGCCAACAATCTCCCCCATTGGACTTGATGGCAACCACCACACCAAGTCACTCTCCCCCTTTGACATCAAGGGCAAAGGGCGGACCAAGATATTTTCTTCTTTGGTATACCTTCTGCTGTCCATACTGCTGTCCATACTCTCCCTGAGTACATGCTGAAGTTTCTGATTTGGCTCCCCCTTTTTTTATGCCAAAGTATACCAATCTATCCATGCTCCCCTGAGCAGATGCAGGTTCTAAGACCAGCCATTCAGATCTGTACCATAAGCATCAGTCTACAATACTATTCCTTTGATCAAACAACAAGATGTATCGTTTAGTTTCATCAACAACTTCTAACCATAATGCCAACAATGAATTATTTGAAGTATATGCTCCCCTTGAGTGTGAGCCAACCATTTCCTGAGTCTGTTCTGCTCCCCCTGAGCCTGAGCCAACCATGACTGAACCTGGGTCTGTTCTGCTGCCCTTTCTTCATATACGCGACTTTGCAGCCTGTAACTCGCGTATATACGCGACTTGTCTTCATTATATCAGTGTATGCAAGGAATATTGAAATTCATCACTTTCAGATTCCCCTGTGTCTGTTATGTCAGCTGACTGAGTTATGCCACACTTTTCTGTCTCTGTCTTCTTCAATTCCTGGAACTGTGATGATGTATGGCCCTCTTGTTTTGAATTTTGAAATCTGCTCCTGCATTCCCTTGCTTTATGTCCATATTTGTTGCATGTATAACATCTTACATATTTCATGTTCCTTCTATCACAATCAATTGCTTTGTGTCCATATGCATTGCAGGCAAAGCAATATCCTCTGAAATACCTGGGATGCAATGATCTTTTGTAATGGTCTTGAACCATTCTACTTCTACATCTGGCTGCAACATGTCCAAGATTATGACATACATGACATTCAACATTATTCAGTGGAGGAGATAATCGTCTATCACGTCCATAGTTAGGATTAAAGGATCTTCCTTGAGGAATTTCTTTCCTTGGTTGTTCCTTGTTGAGCATTTCAGATTTCTCCTTAGAATTTCTTGCCTCACCTTGTGAACTAGATTCACCTTCAACATATTCATGAAAACCAAGACCAGTTTTGATAGCAGGAGACCTTTGGCTATTAAGAATATCATCCAAGACTTTAGTACTATCTTGAAATCGTAAAAGTTTATCCTTTTCTTCTAGTTTACCTTTCAAGATATTTACCTCAACTTGATGTTGTTCTTCCTTTTTCAGATATTGATTCCTTGGGTCTTCTTCAGCTTTCCTTCCTTCTTCCACTTGTCGCTTTAGTTTGATCACTTCATGTTCTTGATCTTCAAGAGCTTCTCTGTTCTGTTCTCTTGATTTTTTAAGATCTTCTTTTAGAGAGAGGATCTTTGATTCAAGCCTTTGAATAGTTATGCTCTGATCCTTTACTACATCCTGCAATTGCTCCCTTACCCTGGTTACTGTCTCCAATTGTTCATTTAATTTGGTAACTTCTTCAGTTTCTGCATTCTTCTTTTCATGTGCCATGAGACTTTTAATATCTTTGCTATTATTGGATGAAGCATTCTTCTTTTCATGTGCCATGAGACTTCTAATATCTTCACTATCATTGAATGAACTTGTAATATGGGTATAATAGCTTCTACCATCTTCTTCAGATATCTTTCCTTTGTTATGAGGGCATCTAGCAGCATAGTGACCAACTCTACCACATAGAAAACATTTGAAAGGTAGCTTACCTCTGAACCGTCCAGTTCCTTGTTCAAGATTCTTGACAAAATTTACCTCATCTTCTTCCTCTGACACTTCGAATGCGGCTTCTGGTGGTACCTCTTGTCGCATTTCAAAAGCAGTTAAGATCCCGTGAAGCTGTGACATGGTGATTTTCTGCACATTCTCCTTTTCTTCTATGGCAGATACTTTAGAATCAAATTTAGCAGACAGAGATCTCAAAACCTTTTCAACTAAGACAACTTCCTCAAATTCTTCACCCAAATCCCTCATACAATTCACAATCTCATCCATACACAGGAAATAATTAGTTATGCTTTCATTACTATGCATCTTAAGAGTTTCATACCGGATTTTGAGAGTTTGAAGCTTTGCTCTTTTTACCTGATCATCTCCTTCGTAGCTTGTGACGATTTTGTCCCATATTTCCTTAGCTGATTTGAAATGCATGATCTTCATAAATTCTGATTGTGTCAAACTACTCAATAGGACAGTAACAGCTTTGGCATTGAGCTCATATTGCTTTTTCTCTGTTGGATCTGTAGGAGTTGCTGATGGGAATTTGTATCCTCCTTCTACGATTCCCCAAATTTCTGCTCCAAGTGATTGTAGATATGCAGTGGTTCTTATCTTCCAGTGAGTAAAATTGTTCCCGTCAAAGACTGGTGGCCTGATGTGTGCCTCTCTTTCTGGATTATCCATTCTGATGGATCTTTTCCTTCAAGCGATCAAGCTTCCTCTGAAGGACCTGCTCTGATACAAATTGTTGGAAATAATACTGAGGGGGGGGGGGCGTGAATCAGTATTATCAGATCAGTAAAACCTTTCCAATTTCATACTCAGAAACATATACGCTACTTCAATTAAGTGAACCCGCGTGTACATGCTACTGTGTCTAATGCAACTAGCGTATATCTAGAGATCTTATAATTCAGTTAGCTCAATCTTCAGTAAATGCATCAGAACATTATTAAGCATCTTAACAGTAAGCAGGTGCAGTATAACAGAACAGAACATCACACAAGAGCCACACACATGAACACCATGATATAAGGTGGAAACCCAATGTGGGTGAAAACCACCTGCTACAATTCGTCTCTTTCTTCTTCAATAAGAAACTTCTTTTACAATGTACTGGTGCAGTCCTTTACCAGTACGCAGGCTACAACCTGCAGAGGGCTACAACCCTCTCTCGTTTTCCAACTACTTCTGGAAGGGAGCTACAACCCCCTCAGCTCTTGTACTAGCTGATCCATTTACTAGTACGTAGGTGCTGACCCTACAACCTTCTTTCCTTCAAGGACCACGTCTCATCAATTTTCAGACTGGATCCAAGAGTACAAAACAAACATTACTGCAATACAATCATCAACTTATACTTGCATCATAATTCATTAAACAACCCAATACTGAATCACTGAAACCCTGTCATCAAGAACACAGAACCCAAACCAGAGTCCAGAACTCTGCAACAACCACCAAAATCAACAGCAACCTGAAATATCAAATCTTATTATGCATACGCTACTTCACTGTACCAAAACCGCGTGTATACGCGCTTTCTCCAAAGGCAACCCGCGTGCAGATCTAGAAATAATTACTTATGCCTTCGTTATCAGATCCGACCCTTGCCAAGCGTCCCGAATAGATAAACAGTAATACCAGATCTTCTCACTTCGTCAGACACACAATGCATACCCTTTGCCTAATGATCTTCTACTTATATAGCCTTAGGCCCTTCACAATACCACGGGCCAAAACCATAGTAACACAATACCATCAACTTCAAAACTAGGGATCGACACGTCCGTCGAGACACCATGGTCCAAAACCATAGGCAAAACTTCCAAGGACTAACTGTCACGGACCAAAGATAAGTTTTCCACATACACGCTCTTTTACTGAAGCCAACCTGCGTGTACACGCGACTTGGTATATAGCGAACCTGTGTATACGCGACTTGGTATATAGTGAACCTGCTTGTATACGCGACTTGGTATATAGTGAACCAGCGTGTATATATTTTCTCTTCATACTTGTAGTCTGATCATCAATTCCTTGCTGCTATCCTTCTGCACTATGATTTGTCATCAGTGTGATTTGCCATCAAGGACAACACTTGTCTCATAATGCCAACAAGAATTATTGTTATTGTATCTAAACTTTCAATGCAGTTATGAATTTAAGCCATTTCATATTTAGGTCCATCTAGTTTCTGGATGTATAATGTATTATTGAGGTCCATCTATGGCTCAGAATGTTTAATGTATTTTAATCAATATAGTTTCAATATATATCCAATCTTAGATCTTAGATTTAATTAGTATTTAAAAGTATTAAAGGAATTAAAAGCTTAATTTTATGAATCTAGGTTCAACAAGCAAAGTATTAAAAGAAATAGAGATTTCATATTATGGATCTTTAAAAAAATTATAATATTATCATAGTTTTAATTTATTTATTATTACTTTATAATTTTATGTTTCCTTAATATTATAAATCTGGTCCATCTAGTAAACAACACCATATAATCAATAGAAAAAGCAAATTTGTTTTTGAAGGATGGTGGGTTTATAATCAGTTCTTATAGAAAACCCAGTCCATCATGTTGTTTAGTTTGTAGTTTGCTTATACAAATGATTCTGGCTTTGCAAATTTCAATTTTGCTAGATACATCGGTATTATGTTGAGAATGAAAAGGTGCACCTTGCATTGAAATTGAGTATCGGAGAGCTAATTTTTTTCTATATTGTGCTGGAATGAGCACAATAATGTTGAAATATGACTGAACATACATGGCTTCTTTGCTGGTGATATTTATAACAGGAAATGCAACATCTCTAGCTCTCTACTTATCCCCTACGTATGTACACTGCATGCTTTGCTACTAGTTCTATAGTTTGTTTTCTATGTTATTTGGCAGGTTGCTTCCCTTTTGATTGTTTACTTTATTTCTGATTGAATTCTATACGATCTTTATTGATCTGATAGGCCTGATACTAAAATTCTAAATTGCAGGTCAACATTCTGGGGAATATACAAGTTCAAGTCCACGAAAGAGTACTCTGGCCTTCCTTATGTGTTCACACTATTCAATTGCTGTGCTAGGCTGCTCTATGGGAGCCCCTTCGTCAAACCCCACAATACCATGATCCTCACAATCAACAATGTAGGTTTTGTTCTGGAAACATTTTATCTCGCGTCTTTTCTAACTTTAGCTCTGCTAAAAAAGAAGGTATAAATATTTTTTAGCACTAGTAAAATTTAGATTTTTGAAAATTGTTAAAATGTGTTTATACATACAAGTCCCATCACCAACTCCAACTTCCAACCTCTAATGTTTAAAATCAATTTACAAATAATACCACCTTGTTTATTTATATACTTTCGTATATGGGCTGCTTTTAAAGATGATTAATGGGAAATTGAAACTATATGTATGTATTTTATGGAAGATTCCTGCTTATTATCTTACGAATCTTTTTAATGCAGGAGCATACAGCTCAACGATTTCATTATGTTCTAGTTAACTTAGGGGGTCTTGTGTTTTCAAGGAAGTTGGATTCCTATGTATGTAATTATTAATGTTTTGTGTGATTGGAATAGGAATTAATTAGATATTTTGAAGATATTTGTAAATGCTCTCGAATGTAGGAGGACATGAGTGATGATGAGTGATGACGAGAGAGTTGGAAATCAATTATAAATCTTAGACTAGAAAGTGGTGTCATGATTCGTGGAACTAGAGAGGATTCTTAAGGATTACTGGAGTTAAAAGTGGAGTTAGAGGATATTCAAGATTTACTTCAGCAGATTAAGGATCTGAACCAAAATTGGTTAAGCAGAATCTTTTGTACAAATGTAAGCCTAAAAGGCATAGTAGTCAGGTAGAGAGAGAGTCAGTCAGTGAGTCAGGAGTCAGAGAGTCAGTCATTTAGGCCTACAGGCACGAAAAGAAAGGCCACTGATATTGAAAATCAAACAGAAGAAGGAATTCATGTGTAAATGTTTGTTATTTAATACAGATAGCTCGATTCTGAGTTCGTATGATGTGTTGAGTAATTGAATTATAAGTTGTGTGTGATCTAGAGTAATTATGTGTAACATAGGTTGCAGGTGTGCAAGACCAGAGAAGAGGTGCAGAGAGGAGTGTGTTACGTGGTTGTGCACACACAGTATTGGAGAGAACCTTCACAACGAAGGAATAACTGTAAAGTTTCTTAAGACCTAAAGGTTTATGAAGGAAGCGTAAACGCGGGAGCAGAGATCGAGATCAGAACAAGTGAAAACCGTAAGGTGGGATGTCTGGTCCCTATAATACTAGTGATTACCCCATTACTATTGTAGTTATACCCCTTATTTATATTTTTGTGCCCCTATTACCCCCATATTGTTATTTTTGTGCCCCATAGAATCCCTCTATTGTTATTTTTGTGGCTTTATATTATTATTGTTAGGTCGGCTGGATTATATTGTGACTCCTTAGACTCCTATATATAGAAAGGAGGTTTTGTCATTTGTATCATCCAAGAATTGTTCATTTATGTAATGTAAAGGAGGTTTCCCCCTCAAAGAGGCTGAATTCTAAGGCGTGGATCTTTCTTTTCTATCTTTTCTTGAGCTGGTTTCATAACATTTGGTATTAGAGCTTTGGATTCTAGGGTTTCGCTGCTCCAAACAGGTCATCGTGGCATTTTCGCTATAACTTTTTGTCTGTGACGTTTCAGAAGTCGCAAAAAAAACCCATTTGAGAAGAAATCGCGCTGAACCTTGGGTCCGAATTTCAGAGATTTTCGCGTGATATTTTCGGAGATATGATCTGAGGAAATTGGTCTTTTGGCAGACTCCTGAATTACACTCAAAACAGGTGACCTGGGGAAAATCGTCATAACTTTCTTTCTGAGCATCGGATTGCAATTTTGTAAGAAGGTACAGAAAGATAACAGACGCTAGTTTTCTTTTATATATTTTTCAGAGTCAAAGGTTGAAGCAGTGACACGTGGCACTTCATACAAGTTTTCTCTACTGAAATAGTCTATCATCAGGTCACTGCGGGAGATTGTGCATAACTCTTTCTTGGAGAATCCAATTTGGATCAGACTAGTGGCATTGGAAATAGGACATACGAGGCTACTACAGGTCACAATTTCAGAACTGGAGGATTCGAAATTACAGAGATACATGAGATTCAATATCAGGCTTCTACAAAGTAAAAAAAGGTGTGTAGTTTTTTTTTTTTTTTTTTGTTTTTTTTTTTTTTTTTGCATAAGCTTGGTTTGAAGGAATTCAAAGGGCATAGTCAAGCATTATTATCGGTAACTGATGCCCCAAAGAAAGAAAATGCAAACACCTAGTAAGGAACCTGAAAGCTCTAGCATGACTCATGAAGAAGAGGAAGAAATGCTACATGATATATCAAAATTACAAGAACAAGTGCAACAAATTTCACGCTCACAAAAGCTAATAGATGCTAAGATAAATGGCGTGGAATCTAAGATAAATGGCGTGGAATCTAAGATAAAGGGCATGGAAGCTAAGATGGATGATCTGAAGACAAATTTGAGGACAGATTTGAAGACAGACATGGCAGATTTGAAGACAGATTTGACAAATTTTCTACAAGAAATACTTACTAATGGTGAAAAGGTTGTAAAGGAAACTCATGATGTGAACAAAAGAAATGTTAATCATGATTCCATAGACTCTAATGTTGGATCGAAGACCCACCATATTCCAAAAATCGATATGAGGAAGTTTGATGGCAAGGATCCCGCCACATGGATATTACAGATGGAGCAATTCTTCGATCTCAATAATGTGCAAAACACACAAAAGGTACGTATGGCAACTTTATATTTGGAACCAAATCAGTTTGTATGGTATCAATGGCTTTGTTCTCGTAAACAATTTATCACTTGGGCAATTTTTACGGAAGAATTGATAGCACATTATGAGGATACAAAAAGCAACACTTTTTTTAGCCAATTGATAAGTCTCAAACAAAAGGGTTCAATAATGGAGCACATTGAGGAGTTCCAAAAATTGAACATAAGGGTAAAAGATATTCCAGAGGAGCATAGGATTGATGTGTTCATAGGGTCTTTAAAGGATAATATCCAACATGATGTGCGCCTTTGGGAACCTGATTCATTAGAGAAGGCATTCAGGTTAGCAAGAAAAATGGAAAGCAAAATTATGGCAACTAGGAAGCATACCATTCACAACTATAAAGACGGAAGTGTTGTTGCCCATAGTCTTCCACAACCTACAAGGTTGACACCACAACAATTGGAAGAAAAAAGAGCAAAAGGGCTTTGTTACAATTGTGATAGCAAATACACAAAAGGTCATAAGTGTGCTGAGAAGAAATTATTCTACATAGATTGTGAAGAGGAAGAAGAAAAGGAGCAAGAAAGGTCAAAAGAAGAGGATATATTCCAGGAACAAAGCCTAGATGAAGAACAAATAAATCCGACCATATCTTGTAATGCATTGGCGGGAATTACCACTCCTCAAACCATCAAGATAGAAGGACAAATCAAGAAGAAAAAGGTAATAGTGTTGATTGATTCAGGAAGCACCCACAATTTTATTCATTGTAGGGTAGCAAAAGAATTGAATTGCTTCCTATATCCAGCACCAGAGTGTCAAGTGATGATTGCAAATGGAGGAACAATAAATTGTTCTGGAAAGTGCCATAATATCAAGCTATCCATGGGAGAATATGTATTGACTAGCCCAATGCTTTCCATTCCAATGGGAGGTGCTGATGTTGTACTAGGAGTCCAATGGCTACAATCCTTGGGTACAATAGCTTTTAATTTTCAAGAACTTTTCATGAAATTTTCTGTGGAAGGAAAGGAAGTTGAATTAAGGGGTATTGCAGGGAAACCAGGAAAGATAATCAGCTCTAATGGCATGACAAAGCTTCTAAAAAAGGAGCAAAGAGGTGTAATTGCACAATTATGTTCGCTAGATGTTTCCACATTGGAATCATCTATTTCTCCAGATCTCCAAAAAGTCCTGGACAATCATTCCAAGGTATTTGAGACTCCCAAAGGTCTCCCACCTATGCGTGATCATGATCATGCTATTCATCTGATTCCAGGAAGTGTTCCTCCAAACATCAGGCCGTACAGATATCCCTATGTCCAAAAAAGTGAAATTGAACGTATGGTTGCAGAAATGCTAGAGGCTGGTATAATTCAACCGAGTCAAAGTTCTTTCTCAGCTCCAGTAGTATTGGTGCACAAGAAGGATGGATCATGGCGCATGTGTCCAGATTATAGGGAGCTCAACAAGCTCACTATTAAAGATAAGTTCCCCATTCCTGTCATTGATGAATTACTGGATGAATTGCATGGATCAATTTACTTCACCAAGTTGGATCTTCGTTCGGGATATCATCAAATCAGAATGAAGATTGAAGACATTCCGAAAACGGCATTTAGAACTCATGAGGGTCATTATGAATTTTTGGTCATGCCTTTTGGCCTTACCAATGCACCTTCAACATTTCAAGGTTTGATGAATTCAATTTTCAAACCATTCCTTAGAAAATTTGTGTTAGTATTTTTTGATGATATACTAATCTACAGCAAGTCTTGGAAGGATCATGTTGAACATGTTGACAAGGTGCTACAACTATTGGAGGAGAAACAATTATATGCAAAAAGATCCAAATGTTTCTTTGGAGTCCAGGAGGTGGAATATTTGGGTCATATTGTATCTCATGAAGGAGTTAAGGTAGACCCTAGCAAAATTAAAGCCATTAAGGAATGGAAAATCCCCACATCCATAAAGCATCTGCGAGGATTTCTTGGGTTGACAGGGTATTATCGCAAGTTTGTTAAGAATTATGGGAGAATAGCAGCACCTCTAACAACATTATTGAAGAAAGATTCATTTTCATGGACTCCGGAAGCAACAAAGGCCTTTGAACATCTTAAAGAGGCAATGTGCCAAGCACCGGTCTTAGCTACACCGGACTTCACAAAAACCTTTATTGTGGAATGTGATGCTTCAGGAAATGGAATTGGTGTTGTTCTAATGCAAGATGAAAGACCCATTGCTTTTGAAAGTCGTCCAATCAAGGGAAAGTTTTTAAACAAAGCTATTTATGAGAAGGAAATGTTGGCAATACTCCATGCACTTAAGAAATGGCGACCCTACCTAATGGGAAGACACTTCAAGGTAAAAACGGATCATGATAGCCTTAAATACTTTTTAGAACAAAGATTATCCTCTGAAGAGCAACAAAAGTGGGTCACAAAGATGTTGGGTTATGACTTTGAAATCATCTACAAAAAAGGGAAGCAAAATGTGGTGGCAGATGCACTCTCAAGAAAGGATGAGGATGTGGAAGCATTGTTGTGTGCCATTTCTATTATCCAACCAGATTGGATAAACGAAGCAAAGGAGGAATGGAAGAATGACGAAGAAGTGTGGGCACTTATTCGAAAGCTACAACAAGATTCCAGTACTTCTGATACATTTAGCTGGAAAAATGATTCGTTATGGTACAAAGATCGCTTATACCTCTGTAAGAATTCCCAGCTAAAACAAAAGATTCTTATGGAATTGCACACTTCTCCCTTAGGAGGGCACTCAGGATTTTTAAAAACTTACCACAGGGTTAAGAAGGAATTTTTTTGGGATGGCCTTAAATCAGATATTCAAAAGTTTGTGGCGGAATGTTTGGTTTGCCAACAAAATAAAGTTGAAACAATTAAGACACCGGGTCTATTACAACCTTTATCCATTCCAAGCCAACGTTGGGAGGAGGTTTCAATGGATTTTATCACAGGTTTACCCAAGTCTGAGGGAAAGAGTGTCATCATGGTGGTAGTTGACAGACTTACCAAGTATGCACACTTTTGTGCATTATCACATCCATTTAAAGCCAGTACAGTTTCTACTGCATTTATGGAAACAGTTCAAAAGCTACATGGAAACCCAAAGATTATTGTAAGTGACAGAGATCCCATTTTCACTGGAAATTTTTGGACAGAATTATTTTCTTGTCTTGGTACTCAGTTAGCTCATAGCTCATCTTATCATCCTCAATCTGATGGGAAAACTGAGATAGTAAACAAATGTTTGGAAGGATATCTTCGTTGCTTTGTATCTGATAAACAGACACAATGGGTCAAATGGTTGCCTCTGGCTGAATGGTGGTATAACACTTCCTTCCATACAGCAACAAAAATGACCCCATTTATGGCACTTTATGGGTATCAACCACCATCCATCACATCATATTTAAGAGAAAATTCTAAGGTTCAAGCAGTGGAACATCACATCGAACATCAACAACAAGTCCTCCAACTCTTAAAGGATAACCTCGTGTTGGCACAAAATAGAATGAAACAACAGGCAGATCAACATCGCAGTGAAAGAAGTTTTGATGTAGGTGATTGGGTATTCCTACGGCTACAACCATATAAGCAAATGTCCCTAAAGCAAGCTAAGAAGGATAATAAATTATCACCAAAGTATTATGGTCCGTACAAGGTGTTGAAAAGATTGGTACTATGGCATACAAATTGGAGCTTCCTGCAGCTTCTCGATTGCACCCAGTTTTCCATGTTTCATGTTTAAAGAAGGTTATAGGTGACAAGCTCCCAGTTCAAACAATATTGCCAGAACTTGACGAGGAAGGAAAAATTATATTGGAACCGGAAGCAGTCACAGAAACAAGAACTCGACAGCTACGAAATCGATCAATTTCAGAGTATCTTATCAAGTGGAAGAACTTATCCGCTGAAGATTCCACATGGGAGGATGAGAATTTTATGCAGAAGTATCCAGAACTACTCAAGCGTTGAGGACAACACTTTTTTGAAGGAGAGGGGCATGTTGGGTCCCTATAATACTAGTGATTACCCCATTACTATTGTAGTTATACCCCTTATTTATATTGTTGTGCCCCTATTACCCCCATATTGTTATTTCTGTGCCCCATAGAATCCCTCTATTGTTATTTTTGTGGCTTTATATTATTATTGTTAGGTCGACTGGATTATATTGTGACTCCTTAGACTCCTATATATAGAAAGGAGGTTTTGTCATTTGTATCATCCAAGAATTGTTCATTTATGTAATGTAAAGGAGGTTGCCCTCTCGAAGAGGCTGAATTCTAAGGCGTGGATCTTTCTTTTCTATCTTTTCTTGAGCTGGTTTCATAACATGGGAGAAAATACACAGGGAGAAAGCCGAATGATCTATTTCACAACAGGAGCCAAAAGAACGTAATGGTGCACAAGAACCATTAGGTCAGTCAGATTAATGAATGAAAGCAAGGGAGATAGACGACTAAGATTAAATCGTGAAAATGAAGTCAAGAAGATGAATGGCGGAGATTAAGAGATAACCCTTTATTAAGCTGAGTTTCTTTAAGTTTCATATTGAGCACGTGGATTGTATTCGCAAGGGGTAAGCATTTTCTCGTGCACCCTAAAGGTGGTAAGCGGTCTTTCAAAATTTCACGCGATTACCTTTAACACCTGACACGTAGCAAACGATGGAGAGAGAAAACCACTTTCCTCGCGTTCTCTCGATCTGATAACGGTCGTGCAAGTATCTGCGTGAGATTGCGTGATAACCGTTAGATCAAGTGGGATTGATCAACGGTGGAGATCAGCCAAGCTTGTTGGTGATCCGGTGATGCAACAGCCGTTGGATCAGACAAAGCAGATCAACGGTGAAGATCATCTAGGATAGTTAATGATCGAGTGTTGCGATAACCATCGGATTGAGGAATGAGATTGACGACGTAGATTTAATGTGCTAAACAGAGCATCAATATATGTGCAAAGGTTTGAAGAATGGAGGAAAGGTAAGGTTTAAGTGTGATTTATGAAATATTTCTATTATACATGAATTATAATAGAAATGAGCGGAGTTAATGTTTTATGGTTTAAGTTTGGGTTTTAACCAAAGTTTGAAGACCATGGTATGGTTGACATGCGCGATAATAAGAATTAACCAAAAGTTATGAAGGGTTGTGTAAGGTTCCGCTCAAAGGTTTATTAAAGATTTAGACCTTAGATAGTTAAGTCAAAAGTTTCCACATAGAGTTATTGAAGGAGAATTAAACCTTTAATTAAAGATAATTTTCCCTAAGTAAGGAATTTTGGAATTCCTGGGACACACGTAGTGTGACATGCAAAATTTAATTTGCATACTGTGGGTATATGCGGCTTAGGCTGCATCATTGGGACATATGCAGCTTAGGTTGGTGTCATTGTTCCAGGTGATAATGATTCGGCTGCCCTGTGCTTTGATGTTGGCCTTCAGTCTTGAAGTTGCCATTACCATATTTGCGTTCCATACTCCGCATGTGTGGCAACTAGTAGTAGGCACCATGAGCGTGGTTTTGTCCATAATCATGTACACTTCCCCATTTTATGTTGTTGTAAGTTTCTTCTTCAACCATCTTTGGAGTTTATGTAGGTAAGCATGCACACATACATTCTCATTTTATTTTAGATGATTCATTTTACCTTTGATGGCTAGTTTCATGAGCTCATCTTCTATGGGAGATGTTAACATTGGTTAGTTTGGTTTAACTTATGGTTATTTGGATTGTAAATGGTTAACAATTAATTTTATTATAAAATTAATTTATATATCAGAACTTACAATTTCATAGGGAAAGTGTCATGCACTCAAAGTTAACAATTGATTTTATTTGGATGTAAGAATTAACAATCAACTTAAGTTCAATTTCATAGGGAAAATTTCATGCACTCAAAGTTAACAATTGATTTTATTTGGATGTAAGAATTGACAATCAACTTAAGTAATTGATCTAGCCTTAAGTAATTGAGTTTTTTTTCTCATGATAATATTTAGAAAAAAATCATGCACTAACAATTGATTTTTGTTTAGATGTCATAATTTGCAACCAATATAAGTTAGGGAAAAATTTTAAAGATATAAACTTATTTTAAAATTTAGAAACTTTGGCAAATATTGCTACTCTCTATAATATATAAATTATGAAATATTCCATGATATTTTTATAAAACTATTCAAATTTATAATTATTTTATATATATTTTTATAAATTTTTGAAGATTTTTAATGTAAAATAATTGTATTCTATAAAATTTGTCTAAATCATTTTTAGAAAAAATGAGAACCAATGAATGTTTTTTTGGAAAATTATGAGATATTGTTTTTTGACATAAGTGTTGGTCATTGAACTCATTCAATGATAATATTAACACTAAAAAAATGTCCTGCATTATGACTTTTAAGACAAAAAAATTATATATTTTTAATAAATTTTTAGAATATTATTAAGAAAAATTCCAACTTAACAATCGCCATTACAAGTCAATTTTAATTTTTTTGATAATTATTTTTGAATATTATTTAAAAAAAAATATCTAAATTTCATATTATTATTTAAATATTTTAGAAATTTAAAGAATAATAACAATTATAAAAAATAAGCAATCAATCAATTTCTTATAAAATAATAAATTAATTTATATGATTAGCACAACTATATTAACCAATATGACTTAAAAAGTAATCAATTTTTTTCTAAACAATAATACATTAATTTATATGTATCTTTCTTTCGGGCTTAGGGTTTCGGATGAGCTCCACAGCACCTAACAATCTCTAAACAACATTAGACCTGCAGACTCTAAACTCCTCTGGCAGTCATAAAACCTAGCTTTTGGGTCCACTGATATGGGTCCCCTTCCGAGGAAGGCTGCAGAGCCTTCCCCAAGTGGCAGCAGCAGGAAACAGATTCAACATGAGGTTGAACAGGATTTTAACATGACAGAGCCCACCAACAAAGTTCAGCAGACTAACACAACTGAACAAGAGACCAAAAAACATCACAGGATGCAAAGGCACTGCCTCCTACACAGTAGCAAGATAATCCAGCATTGAACAGCGAGATCCCCAAAGCTACCTCGGCCACCTGCAAGCCCATTGCAGCAGAGAGACCCAAGATAGAACTACCTGGGCATAGGATCAATGCCCAAATCCAATTTATGAAGGACCACGCTCTCATAGGGAAATTTATTGGCTTCTGGCCAATAGAGAAAGCCCTGCAAGGATGGGTTGCAGCCAAATGGAAACCCAAGGGCCATGTGACCCTGTAACTCGGACCCAAAGGCTTCTTCACGGCTGTCTTCAACTGCATAGAAGACCGCAATAGAGTCCTAGACGGTGGTCCTTATTTCTTCAACTCCGTCGGCTTGTATCTCAGAGACTGGATAGAAAGATTCAATCCGGACAAAGAAGATTTCAGTTGGGCGCCTGTCTGGATCCGCCTGTATTCCCTTCCCTTAGAATATTGGGATGAAGAATCTCTAAAAGACATTGGAAATGGTCTGGGGGACTTCATCAAGATAGCTGAAGAAACGAAGCTACGAAGATACACCTCCTATGCCCGCATTTGTGTTTACATGCATCTCGACAAGGCACTCCCGGATTCGGTAAGTCTCTATCACGATGATTTTGAATGGACTCAGCCAATAGACTATGAACATGTTCCCTTTCGCTGTAGAAAATGCCATGCACATGGTCATCTTTTCTGTGATTGTCCCCTAAATGTCACTCCCCATACCCAAACCTCCCCTGAAAAAACTGATGAGGATGGATTCACCAAAGTCAATACTAGGAAAAAACATCACAAAAAACCCACTTCTAGATCCAAAATTCCCACAGCTAACTCAACCCTACCCTCCACCAGCAATAGCTTTGATATCCTAGCTCAGTCCGCCTCAAAAGACGTTGAAACCCCTACCCATAGTGATAATATTCTCCGGTCATCAGCGATCATTCAACCCTCAGTCTCTCGGAAAAATCCAAAGCCCTCTCAGACCATGACTAACCCATTACCCAAACCCACCAAGGAATCTAAATCGACACTCAATGGTATGGAAATGGCCATCTCTTACCAAGAACCAATCCATCTAATTGATTTGCTAGCAGAAAGTGGTGAACCCAAACACATGGAAGAAGAGCCTGAAAGTATTGACATTGGGGATCTGGACATATTCGGTCTTGAGCAAGCTTGCAAATGGAAAGAGTTTGATAAAATCCTGGACAGACAGCTAGAAAGCTTGGAGGTGATCCTCTCTCGAGCACACCAGCAACGAACACTAGGGATACAACCAGGCAGTCAATGGGATGGGAAAAATCTTCCCAAGGATACCAAGAAAAGAGGAAGAAAGATAGACCTGCAAAGAACCATCATCATTGGGGAAATGTTGGTGGAGTCAGGAAGATACTCCAAATTAACAAAGTACTACAGGCCGTTACCCAATATTGAATCATGAAGCTCACATCTTGGAATTTAAGAGGGTTAAATAGCCCTGTGAAATACAGAATGATCAAAAACATGATACAGCAGGAGAAACCTCACATATTCTTCATGCAAGAAACAAAATGTAACAGTAATACCATAGGTACCATTCTAGCAAAATCCTGGCTAGGAAGCCAGTCAATGGCGGTAGATGCTTCAGGAGCTTCCGGAGGACTAGCAATAGCATGGAACACCCAAGCAGTTTCCCTCACTGACTTCCATGCGAACCATAATCTCATTCAAGCAACTTTTCACATTATTGGAACCAATATACATGGACACCTCACCAATGTATACTTCCCTCAGGATGGGGCGAACAAACTAGCTCTGTTGAGCACAATTGAAAGGATCAATTCAACCAAAACCCATCCTCTGTGGATTGCAAGAGGGGATTTTAATATGATCACTAAGATGGAAGAAAAAAGTGGGGGCCGAACTAGACTAGAAGTGGAAAGCAGCCATTTCAAGGACTTCATACAAAATAATTGGCTCATAGATCTACCATTCAACAACGGAATTTATACCTAGAACAATAAAAGATCAGGTTCGTAGCAAATTGCCTCAAGGTTGGATCGATTTTTGATATCTGACAATGCAATTCATATAGGAGGAGACTTCACTGCCTCAATTTTGCCGCTTTCAGGATCAGATCATTGGCCCATATCACTACAATGGCAAAGACCTGGCAACCAAGCCAGAAAACCTTTCCGTTTTGAAGCATTCTGGCTTACCCACCCGAACTTCAGTCAAATGGTCACCTCTGTTTGGAAAAGCTTCAAACCCCAAGAGGGATAAAAAATGTACCAATTTCAACAACGGCTCAAATAGCTCAAAGCACATATCAAACATTGGAATCAAACGACCTATGGAAATATCTTCCAAGCCCAAAAAGCTTTGGCTCAAGAAATGATGGAAGTCCAGCAAACTATAATAACAGGTGGTAGAATGGAAAATTTAACTGAAAAAGAACAGAGCCTACAGAAGCAACTGGATGAAAGAAGAAAGCAAGAAGAGATCCTCTGGAGGCAGAAATCCAGAGTAAGGTGGTTAAAAGAGGGAGAGCAGAATACAAGATTCTTTCACCGCACCACCATTCAAAGAAGAATGCACAATCATATCTCTCAACTCCAGACTCAGCAGGGAGAAAGGATGGAACAACACGAGGACATTGAAAGAGAACTACTTCAGCATTTCAAAAGCATGCATCAAGAACCACAAATTAACAGACAACCCACAATAGAAAGGATCCTCCAGCATATCCCCAAAATTATTACGGAGGATCATAATCAACTTCTCCTCCGACCTATTACTCTTTTGGAAGTTGAAACAACCATGAATCAACTCAAAGAGGGGAAAGCTCCCGGACCAGATGGATTCACCTCTAATTTCTTTCACAAATTCTGGGAACTCATAAAAATGGATGTTTGGCAAGTGGTAGAAGAATCTAGAACTCTGCATTGGATGCTTCCGTCTTTAAATGCTACCTTCATAGCACTCATACCCAAAGAAGAGCATTCTATGACTCCGGATAAATTCAGGCCAATAGCTCTCTGCAATGTTATCTACAAGGTAATATCCAAAGTTATAGCCTCTCGCCTGAAACCATTATTACCCCTGTTAATATCGCCAGAACAATCGGGATATGTAGAAGGACGGAAAATTATTGACGGCATCATTCTCACTCACGAGATAATCCATTCTTTAAAGCATAGCAAAAAAGCAGGTATGCTTCTCAAAATTGATCTTTCAAAAGCTTTCGACAAATTAAGCTGGAATTACATGGAAAGAATGCTCATAGCCTTTGGTTTCTCTCCTACATGGGTCAGATGGGTAATGAATATGATTTCTTCCTCTTTCTTCTCCATCCTAGTGAATGGCATTCCCTCTCGCCCTTTCCAGCCCTCAAGAGGCATACGACAAGGAGATCCTCTCTCTCCTTTTCTCTTTGTGTTAATGGCTGAAGGGCTAGGACGTCTAATAAAGAATGCTCTTCATACTCAGCAGATCAGAGGAATCTCTATCCATGGCTCCCCTTCATTTACTCATCAACAGTTTGTAGATGACAATATGCTATTTGGGCACTCATCTGTTCAAGAAGCCTTCAAAATTAAATCCCTGCTTGATGAATACTCGGAAGCCTCTGGAGCCAGCATCAACACAGCTAAATCCCAAATTTTCTTCTTTCATACCCCCCCTCTCACTCAATCCTCTATATCTCGTATCCTTGGGTTCTCCAAAGCCTCTCTCCCATCCCAATATTTAGGAGCACCTTTGACTGACTCTGCCATTAAACATGCCTCATGGCAGTTGCTCCTCGAAAAGCTAGAAGGGCGCCTTTCTTCTTGGACTTATAGAGCCCTCAACATTGCTAGCCGTCTAGTTTTGGTAAAAGCCGTGTTACAATCGATGCCTCTTTACCTTTTCTCTGTGTTAGCAGCCCCAAAGTGGGTGCTTAAAAGCATCACAAACCTGCAACACAACTTTCTCTGGGGATCCTCAGGCCAAAATAGAAAATGGGCATTGGTTAAATGGACGACAGTTTTCCTCCCTAAAAAATATGGAGGAATGGGCCTCCAGGACCCTCAACATAGCAATTCTGTCATGGGAGCAAGGATATGGTGGAAATGGCTATCAACGCCACAAACACCTTGACAACTCTATGGACTGCCAAATATGCAAACAACAGACCCCCAGATGAATTAATCAGACTTCTTCCCACTGAAAAGGGATCTCTTATCTGGAATGCAGCAAAACAACATAGCACCATGGTACAACAACATAGTTTCTGGAAATCAGAGATGGCAGTAATGCCCGATTCTGGATGGACTCTTGGAATCAAAGACCAAGGCTTAGCAATGAATTTCAACTTCCACAAACAGAGGACTGGGAAATGCAACAGAAGGAAATAGTCAATCAGCATTGGACCTCAGACCTTAATCAAGGATATAGGCAATGGCTCACTGCAGCTCAGATATTCAGACAAGGAACAGAGCAAATTCATAATGTGCTGGATACAGAACTCATGAATAGGAAAATCCGTTTCTCAGACAAGAAGGACATCCTACGTTGGGGATATACACCACGTGGGACCTTTACCACAAAAGAAGCGTACAATATCTTGATGAGCCAGCAGGATGGAAAAGACCCAATATGGGAGAAAATCTAGTCTCCGGGTATTTGGCCTAAGGTATCAACGTTTCTATGGCTGCTGTGTCACAAAAGGATTCTCACTTGGGACAATCTAAGGAAGAAAAGCTTCAATGGGCCTTCTCGATGCCCCAATTGTAGCCAACAGGAAGAGACAATCCAACACCTTATGACCACATGCCATCTTGCCATCAAACTATGGGAAAAAATTGAATTCAGATGCCAAAAAAAGGGAAGAATACCAGAAGACATCACAAATACCATCCGAAATTGGATAGTAGACCCTTACAAAAGCAGGCTGCTAAATTCACTTTGGAAAATTATCCCAGGCCTACTTGTTTGGACTTTATGGAAAGAAAGAAATAGAAGAATATTTAAGAATCAGTACACTCCTCTGGATGCCCTATGGAACAACTTTTGCACCAATCTACAGGAAACCTTGACTCTTCAGAACTGGAAGGAAGAGGACTTTCCCACCCTGCCTCAAGAGAAGAACATATGGGAGAACTGGAACCTATGTATCTCCCAGATCATTAAGCACCCTAGCAACAACACTCAAAGTAACATCGCTTCCAGTCATTGGCGACCTCCCTCCCATGGAATAGTACAACTAAACTTTGATGGAGCCTCTAAAGGCAACCCAGGTAAAGCAGGTTATGGAGGAATCTTCAGGGATCATGATGACATTCCTCTCCTGATCTTCTATGGATCGATAGGATGGGATACAAACAACTCAGCGGAATTGGAAGGACTATGGCAGGGCCTATGCTTGGCCCAGAAACATGGTTTTTTTCCTATAATAATTGAAGGAGACTCACAAATCCTTATAACCATAGTCAACCGCATTCTCCAGGGTACCCACACCCACAAGGTAGCAAGTAGCTGGAGATTAGCGGAGCGTTTAGAATTCATTGAAAAGTGGCTTATAAGCAATAGAGCTATCACTTTCCAACACACCAAACGGGAAAGCAATAAAGTGGCAGATCTCCTAGCAAATCTAGGGGTGAATAGTGATCGAGTTCTAATTGCTGGACCGATTGACATTCTAAATGACAACTCTCATTTACAGGAATGCATCAATCTGGTGCAGAGAGATGCAGAATCCCCGGATGCAGGTGATTAATAGCGTCGTCACAGTGCTGACCATCCGGGCGGGCAAGTGGTATGGCCACATGGCCTCCCGCACTGCCAACGAGACGCCCACCGCCATTATTAATGGTGTTTTAATGAAGCCAGATAGCAAAAAACCATTAATGGAGGGAGAGAGCCAAGGCCACCTACTTCTGGTTCTGGACCTTAAGATGGAGAATAACCCGCGACCTCCCCCTGCTCTGCCTCCTCTCGCATACAATTGCTCTCCTGCAGTGGCTCAGCCAAGCTCCAGAACAGCTACGGGGCAACGATGTCAGCTTCTCTGTTGCATCAAGTTAACTGAAGGTGCCCATTTCTCCCATAACCTGCTCTGTTGTTATAGAATTGTTGTTCCAGGCCTCAATTCTGCCACTAGCACCTGTTTTCCTCACTCTTGTGTCTTCTCAAGCCACTCTACCCCATTTCCAGCCCCTCCAAGCACCCAGAGCACTGTAATTCGCCCTGTCAATATGCCCTGCCTCCGGTACAGAATGAGAAGCCACCGAGGAAGCAGTCGAGGGAGAGCAATTTTCCCTCCCTTACGGTCCCCGTCTAACTCGGCTCAGGCGGATTCATCCTCGCCTTTGACCGCTTCTCAAAGCAGGGGTCGCTATCCCAACACTCGAAGTGGAAGAGTGCATGCCCAGAGAGCTGGCCAAAGGCATTTGGAGGAAACCCAGTACCCTCAAACTGACACCGAGCCAATGCTGAACCCATCGCACTCCACCCAATTCCATTTCAAATGTACCCTAGACCACCCCTGTATAATCGCCACCGTCTCTATTACCTTTAGGGAGGAGCCTCAACGCACCATTGCCCCGGCCAGCATCACTCGGAACAGGACGGGCGATAGCAGGTGGGAAAACTCGTAGGAGGACCAGCCTAGAACAGCTCGAAACAAAATGGACGTTGGTGGAACCGGCCAGAACAGAACAGAAGCCGCTCGCTTTAGCCCGGAAGCTTTGCACAAGAAGAGTAACACCCCTGATGGTCAAGGGAAGGTGGCAACAGGAACAAACAGTCTAGATGGCAACGAGAAGCGGGATGCCACGACCAGTTTATAAACAGATATTTGTAATCTCTGTTTATATCTTTTTAAATTAATTTACATAATAATATAATATCACAATCATATAACAAATGAAGTTAATATAAAGAAATAAAGAGAGATTACAAATAATCTATTATATAACATCATATCAGAATTATTTAATCTATTTTATAATGTAGCTTCATAATATACGAGAATATACAGATATCTTTTCTTTATAAACATTATGCCCATTAAGGAAAGATTTAGATTTAAAAATAAAAATAATCTGCCAACATACATTTATTAATAAAGGGAAAGGGATTACGCCGACACAAAAAGATAAAGATATATGACCAATACAAGAAAAGTTAATCTGAAACGTTCAATAAAACACGGGCTAAAGATATAAATATATTTGTACGTTCCCGATGAGTTTTCATTTTACCATAATTTAAAAAGGCTCATAAATGTAATACGTAACGAGGAGTTACCTTTGTTTTCTGGATGCTTTTCAGAGGCTTGTTATCACAACTAAAAGCGTGGAGTACATGCCATTCTTACTTTCATTACAACATTTTTTTAAATTTCATTAACATTTGTCATTATAAAATTCATTAATATTTATCATTTTTAACCATTCCTCTAGGCTAACGAATAAATGAATAACAAGCTGCTGAGTAAATGAATAAGATTAATTATCCCACTAACCCTTTAGCCTAAATCCACTGTGAAAATATAATAATCGCTTATCCACTGAGAATATAATAACCGTTTAACCTAAATCCAATGCAAAAATATTGCTTCTGAGATTAAGTCACACCACTCTAGTCAAAACCCTCACTTTTAGTTCAAGTAGGAATGGAAGAAGTATGTCTAATGTTTGCTAGATCATTTGGAAGAAAGAGGAGATTATTTTGTAGAATAAGGAAAATATTAAAAATATTATTACTTTAAAATTTATAGAAAAAATTATAGGGTGATAAAGAAGCTAGAGGTGAAAGGAAAAGTAAGATATTATGAGGTGATCAACACAATTCTAAAAATAAAAATAAAAAATATCTCTTTGTCTTGACTAATATTAAGAAAAAAATGAACATTGTAAAATATGAACAAATTCTCATAAGCTTTATAATGAAACTAGGCATTGGTCAACTCCAAAAACATCATTGGATGAAAAAGGATTTCACATTAGTGACATAAAATGTGTTGAATGACAAAAAATGTGTTGAAGATGAAAATAAATTTCTCTTAGATTGTCCATCTTATATTGACATTCCATCTAATTTTCAAAAAATGTCACACTACCAACATTCTAGATTAGTAAACTATGGTGATCTTGGAACACTTCTACAAATGTTTTTTAAGCATACAAACAAAATGTTAAAGAATTATTAGTAAATTATTACCTTCTTAAAGTTTGATGGACCATATTAGTCTTAGTAGACATCAATCATTATCATCATCATCATGAATAAATGTCCTAACTTCCTATAAAGCTTTTCCATATAAGATATATGGAATATAAAATTTTAATATGAAATTTTTAGTGTTAAGAATATTAAAAAAAAAAGTATTTAGTAAATAAGAAATATTTATCGGAAATAAGATTTATTTTTATTAAACAAATATATTCAAGGTTGGATGGGAATCCAACAAAATGAATTTTCAATACGAATTGAATAAATAAAAACGCGTGGCTATATATAACCATATTTAATCATAATTATTGACCAAAAACTCTAAAAAGGAAACAAAGATTTACATATCTATTTATAAGAAATTTTAGTTTAATTAAAAAACTTTGATATTGATGATGATGATGATGATGGTTGTTAACGTCCACTGAGACCAAATTGGTCTATCATACCTATAATTTTCTTTCTTAGTTTCTAATTGTCTGTCTCCTCGTCTTTCTTGGCGAGATTGGTGTTGTAGCTTTCTTTTTATTCTCTACGGTCTTTCAACTTTCTTTATCTTGCATCTCCTTCATCTCTTTTAATTCTTGGGACATTGGTCTCTTAGCTTTGCGATCTATTATGTTCGTCCTTTTGAAGATAGTCGAAGAAGAAGTTTGTTATAGGAGATCTGCTTTGCTGTTAAATGAAGATTTATTGTGTGCGGTATTCGGACCCTTATAGATGTTGATGCTTGAGGGGTTGTCGAGTTCACTTTTTTGTTGTTGGGTGGGGCTTTCCTCCTGCTTGTCTTGAGAGTTGTTTCTTTCTTGTCCGATTTCTTGTGATTCAGGGTCTTCTCAAGAGTATTCTTCTTTGACGATAGTGTAGTGTTCCTTTTGTGCTCCTTCCCACCATGTAGATCTGTGGTGATTTTTTCTAGCAAAATTTTTCTGGGAGGCTTTTGGGCAATTTTTGGTTAGGTAGCCTATCTCAAAGCAGGATCAACATCTGAAGAGGACACTTTCATCATCGAGTTTCCGGTTCCACACATAGTCTTTACTTGTTAGGTGTATTTCTGTTGGAATCCAGCGCTGAAGTCCATTTCCACACAGATGTGTGCATAGGTGGTTTTGGCATATTCCTCTGTTTCTGGGCACCTGCAGTAAAATTTCCCTATTGTATTTCCAATGGCTTTTAGCGAAGAGAAATTCCAGAGATGTAAGGGTAGGTTTGGAAATCTCACCCAAACTGGTGCTGAGGTTATGACTGTTGTTGAGGGATCGAATGATGGGTTCCATGGCCTCATGAATAGACCTGATTTTTCCCAAAACCAAGGGTTGGAATCTAGAATACATTGTTTGCTTTCAAGGTTTTCAGAATCTACTATAAAGAAACCCCTAACACAGGGGTAGATATTAATTGCATCAGGAATTAGAGGCTTCCATACCTCCGAGATCCAACTGTGGAGAGCTGTGAGCCGCGGCCAAAAAACATTGAATCGGCATATTAGGGCACTCTCAAAGAACTTCAAAGCATCATCGAGTGAGGCCTGGACCATCTGGACAGTGGGAGCTGGGGCTTCACTGACGATATGGGCAAGAGCTTTCCCCCCAGAGACAGACGGAACTGAGCCAACGACTATTTTCGTGAAGCTGGGAGCCATCTGGAAAATGCTCTCTTGCTGAGTATAAAATATAGAGCCGCAGAGGGATCAACAGATCTAAGAGCCTTAGAGGAATTGGCAAATATAATATGGTGTATCAATGAAGAGCTGCAGATCTCCACAGATCTAATATGGTGTATCGATGAAGAGCTACAGATCTTCGCAGTAAAGATTCGTAGATGAAGAGACGCAGTAATATAATAGATCTCGGAGGGATCGAATGATGAAGAGTTGTAGATGGAATCGACAAATATAAGAGCCGCAGAGGAATCGACAGATCTCTGTGATGGGATCGGCAGATCTAAGAGCCGCAGATGAAATCGACAGATCTCTAAGTTGTTTGAATCAGCAAATCTCAGAGGGATAGGATGATGAAGAGCCGCAGATGGAGGAATCAACAGATCTTCCAAGGCACCCAAAACAAGAATAATCATAAAAGTAAATGTGCAATAGCCCTTGCAGCATCCGAAGTTCGAAATGCTTCCAAGATACAGATCTAAAATGGGGAAGGTCTTGCAACATGGATCCCAGGGTTATGTTGCGGTAGTATCAGAAAATCACTTGTTGCAAGCTCGCAAACAGAGATGGGTGAAGCTTGGCCACAACACATCGATATCCCTTATGAATATCTTTATGTTGAGAATAGTTACAGTTCGTTGCTTTTAATTCTTCCAACTCAGTTGGTTAGAATGACTATCTTCTCACTGACACTCGCGGAGACACAGAATGAAAACCCACTAAGGGGCGTGGGCCATGATGTAATAGAGGAGGTGATCTGATCTGATCTATACGGGATCTCTAATAAGCACGTGAGAGACCCATGTAGATTTGACAGCGGGCGAGTATATATCTGCAACGAGATCCAGGTTCCATGATCTCGGTCAAACTAAAGAATACGTAAGTCCATTAAGCCGAGACTCGAGAGTGCTCTGCAGTTCTTAAAAAGTTGCATAAATGAAAATCACAGACAAGGATGAATTAAGTGATGTTGTCAACGAATGGATCCAGGATGAATTAAGTGAAGTTGATAGCGAGCGAATATATATCTGCAACGAGATCGCAACAGAGAAGCTGCAGATCACCATTAAAAACCATCCACATTTTCATCTTAAAGCTATCTACTTTATATATTAATGAAATTTACACATATCATATTGTCAAAAAAATCATGTAACCATATTACACAACCTAATATTTCAATTTAGTAGTTATCAACTTTTATCACATATGACTATAAACTTTATAATTAATTTTTTTGAATAACGATTAACATTTTTCTTAATAAAGTGATTTATTTTTTATCAAATTATATAACAAAATTACATAAAAAGTGTAAAATAGATGATTATATCCCTAAATTCAAATATCTACCAAACTTATCAACATATAAAAAAAATGTATCATGAATGGCTAATAAGTAAATTCATTATTAAGGATGCATAAGTTAGCATATCAAAGAATCTATCAGAAATTAGACTTTGACATTTGGTTATAATAAAGATTTGTATCATGCCATTATTGGAATAGTGTCAACCTAAATATTGATGCATAAGACTTTGACATTTGGTTATAATAAAGATTTGTATCATGCCATTATTGGAATAGTGTCAACCTAAATAATGATGCATAAGTTAGCATATCAAGGAATTTATCACAAATTAGACTTTGACATTTGGTTATAATAAAGGTTTGTATCATGCCATTATTGGAATAGTGTCAATCTTTCAAGGAAGGTATTTCTATTTAGGGCTCCTTCCTCATCCATTTTTTTCCCATTTGTTGTAACCTATAAATCAATTAGAATAGCTTTATGTTCATTGTTATCTTGTTATTGTTTCACTTGGATCTATGATTGTTGTTCCAATTTAGAAATGGTTAGAGGAATTGATATAAAATAATTATACATAAGTACTATGTGAATTTATTGATTTTATAGTTTGAGGAGATTGGGATTTGTGCAACTTAACATATGATCTTAATTTTGTTAAATTTCAAGAAATTAACTTTCAACGTGTTTTTTCCCTTTAGTGACATTGGTCATTCAATGGGAGAATTGGTAGAAGTTAAGGTTAGGGAATATGGAACTTGATTACCCATTAAAAGATAGGAACAACATTCTATTTTGTAATGTGTATGTCCTCAGGTAATCACTATTTAGAAGATTTCCCTAAAATTCTAAAAAAGGTGATCAATAAAAAAATTGTAAATATATTGCACTCGATGCCTAAACATAAGGTACATAATTAAAAGAACCTTCATATTGTCACCAGATCTTGGGTAGGTCAAGAAAATGCAACATGCATAGAACATCTATGTAGACAAGGAAGATCGAACAATCCATATTTAGATGTCAAAATACCAACAAAAATTGATGAAGGAAGAACTCGACTTCTTCAAATAGAATGATTACGACAAATATTCTAACCATCAAAAGAGAATGTCGAGTAAGGACAACAAACTCAAAAAATTAATTGAATTAATTAAATAAAAATAATCAATTAGGTGACTGATTGAACTATTAAATATATTAAGAGGAAGCATAGAAGAACAATAACCATTCTAAATCCATTTTCAACTCAAGCAAGAAAAGTTGTACAAGGACAATGATCCCTAAGTCGACTTAAAAATCAATCATTACACGGTAAACCAAGTAGTGGTTGACTTTAGATCAAATGTAAACATTCCTCCTAGAGATAATTGGATAAAGTTAGGCAGACCAACATGTTAGAAATATGATTATACTGAGAGGGGGTGAATTAGTATAATGGCCAATCTTAACCAATTAAAAAAAATTTAATAGATATATAATCACATCAACATAAAATAATACACTATATATATATATATATATATATATATATATATATATATATATATATATATATATATATATATATATATATATATATAACTTCTTCCATTATTGAATGATCTTGTAGGCACTGTTGTTACATTGATTTATTGACACCAACTAGAAGAAGACGCTAGTATCTTGAGAAATGTAGGAACCAACCTAAATTCTCTACTGACACCAACCCCACTTTATCACCTAAAAAATGATCATCTAACCATTTCTAACTAGGTGGATCGAAATACACCATGTAGGATTAGTTTCACCGTAGTAAAATCACTTTCACCATAGGAAATAATTTAGTAAACCATTTTTATTAAATTTTTTCTGTTTAAAATTTAAAAACCCCATGAGAATAATTGAATCAATCACTATTTATCTAATTTTCTAAAGAAATAATTATTAAATAATTATTTCTTAATTATTTCTTAATAGATTTGACTAAATCACCTTGGAATAATTAAATACATTACTATTGATTTATTATTCTTTATTCTTATTTTTGGAATAATTGTTAAACCATTATTTAATAATTATTTCAAATTCACATTTTTCTTAACCCTCACAAAGTGATTAATAAATCAATTTATTTGTTAATTACTTCAACCATTTTCTAAATAAATATATTTGACCATTTTGAATATATTTTCCCTCTCCAAAAAATATAAGAAAGTATTCCCAAAAGTTAGATTTTGATTTGGTCAATAATATTTTATTGTTTTTCCAATTTCTAATTTAGCTCAATACGTTGTTATAAATAGGAGGGTTTTCCATTCATTATTTACCATGATCATTATCATCGCCACCATTATTGTCTCACGACATTTGAACTCCCACTTGAGTTCCATCTTGCTTTTGGATTTTTTGCACATTTGAGAGAGAAAAACAAGATTGTTGAAGCACAAGGACATCAAAAGGACTCACCCCACAGAGGGGGATCTACAAACCCATGTTTTAAATATTCTTCATCATGTGTTTTAATAAAATATTATTCATTTGAAGTCCTTCTATTGGTTTATTGCACTTTTGTTTACCATTGCTATATGTTTTGGACTTGCATCAGATATTTTCTTGCAAGGTTTTATCACGTTTTCTTGCAGATCTAAAGAATAATAAGTGGCACATTCTATTGTTAGGGTCACTTGTCACCAGTGACTTAAGTGAACCATTTTTGGTACACATATTAAGAATTTTCATACAAACACCCATGAAATGTTTTACTAGCACCAAATAGAAGGATACACCAACCTCCTAAAATGTTTTACTAGCACTAACCAGAAGGAGCCACTAGTCCCCTGAGATATATAAGAATGAGCCTGAAATACTTTACTAAATCCTTTCTTTATATCTCTAACTATGTTTTATGTTGCTCCTCTATTATGAACGTTACTCCATATTCAATGTCTTCAACTTTGTTTTATTGTACTCCTTTATTTTTCACGTAACTCCATATTTTATATCTTCAACTCTACTTTGTTTGCAGTTCTCATATGTTTCTCCTTTTTTCTACACTTACAAATTTTGATCTCTTAGAGGCCACACTTTGTTCTTCTTCTTCAGTATTCAGATAACATCCCTACATATCACACCTACATACTTCACAGTGTTAATCATATCCAAATTGAACAACTTGACATGTTTTCCATAGACTTTATTTCTCGAACTTATTCGCACTTTGTTCAACAGAACCACCACAAGTGATTACACACCAAAGCATTTTCTTAATCAATCAACTTAATCACAAAAATTTCAATTTATTTGGCTTATTTATATTACATTAGCACAACAAAATCCTGGAAAGGTTGAGTTGCCATGGAGAATAATTAGAAAAATGAAAATATTATTTTAATGTCTTATGGTGGAAATCCAATTCGAATGACCCAAATGTGACTTAATACAATGGATCCTTGGCTCTTCATGGAATTACTTTTAGTTACATGAAAACCATATGATTGACCCTGTTAATCAAACATTCCACTAAATCTAGATCCGGGTCCACCTACTTGCAACAAGTTAATGGATACATAGATCACTTTTCTACTTGGATTTCATTTAAATTGATCTCCACAGGCTTAAATATTATTCCATACAACTGAGTGTGGGATCACAAACTTAAACAATGAGCTCCAGATATCTGGGAATCTAGGCATTTTCTTATGGCACACACTTGCATAAGGCCTGGATGAACAATAGGTTGGATATCTTTCTCGATATGAAACCTTGACTATGAAACATTGACTGAAATCCCATTGCTATTAAATATGGATCCTAGTTTCAAGCTCATGCACGTGTTTTTTGCATCTCCAAACCACAAAATGCCTGGATAATCTTTCTCCATTGCTCATTTTAGTGAAATTTCCTTATCCTTCACCATTTTGGCTGAAATGAAAATACATAGGAAACTTTCACCAAATCAACCCTTGGTGTAAGTCTCAAGGCTTTAGAATCTGACACATTGAAAATTCAATAACCAACCAGAACTTGCCATGTGATTCTCTTGCCATGCCATATTTACCATGTCACTACCACATCATCTACCAAGTCAGCATATTGCCACATGTCATTCTCTGTTATTTCCATGTGTCTAGGTACTTGCAACATGTCATCTACCACTTGTCCAATTGACAACCTAAAAGTGCAAAAAATGAGTTTCACATGTCATCACCTCTAGTTGACATGTCATCACCTTAACCACATCACTGCCACCAGTCTCCACATGTCATTCCATATGTATTACCAAGTTAGCCGAGGTCCACCTGTTGGGTAAGGAAGAGATACAGAAATCTAGTATATGGTTGTTAATCCAATGAGCTTTGTGGTTAAGGGCTCGAATGTCCGGATATGCTGAAGTGGCTTAGATACTACTTTAATATGGAAATTTGACCAACTAAAACCTTACCTTGACTTTTTCACTTCAACATCATTTTCCTCTTATTCCTATATAGTTATGAAAAGTGTCATATACCATTGGAAAGGTCTTAGAATAGGTTATTTGACCCTACAACTTTCATTCTCATTTGGACTAGGGAGTTAAACAAGAAATTTCTTCAAATATATGTTATCCGAAAAACAACTTTGACAACACATTATAACATTCAAAAATCTCCTGTGTTGCTAGAATCTGAAATCAATGGCACTACAATTGACATCAACGATAACATATGTGCAACATGACACTCTAAAAAACTACAAGTTATCTCAGGTTAGAAAATCAGTGCTTCCTGGAGCCAATTAGTACATTAAAGAACATCCAAACTCTTATAATGGGTATCCCAACGTTTTCCAATTTTGAAGTCATCAAATTAGTCGATGTGATACCTGCATATCTAACTTTAGTTGGAAAACCATAGGGTAGGAAAATGAAAGTGACCATCTCCCTCGAGAGGGATAGGATAAAATTGAAAGGAAATAATATAAAAATTGTCATCTTATTGGACCCACAAGAGGGAAAACCCTATATTGAAGTATGGGATTAAACAAAAACTAGACAACTTTACCAAGTCATCCATGAAGATAAAGACAATGTTGAGTCAAATCTGAAGGGGAAATTCTAACTAGCTTGCCATTATCCATTGGCAAAAACTCTTACACTGAATTATATGAGCGGAAACTAGAAAATCATGAGTCAAAGGAAAAAGAGTGTTGGTCCATTGAAGAAATTGCAATCAAGAGTAGTTGGTCATGTTTTCAATCAAAGAAGTACCTATAGGATATGAAAATAAAATTAAACAAATTATAAATTTTCTCCTTCATGCTTCGAAGTTGGATCAAGAATGCCTCTACAATACAATGAACAACTCACATTGATTAAGAATGACATGGATAACACAGAAAGAGAATGCCTTCATTGACTACATATACTTGAAGAAAATCGACTTCATGCATTACATCGATAAGAGGCCAAAAAAAAAAATCTACAAAAACATTTGCATGATAGGATATTAAATCTAAATATTTGAAGACAACACATTAATCTATGATAGTCAGATCAAAGGGAAATCGAGAAAAATAGAACAAGGGTTGGACCAACTTCTATGGATGAGATGCCATTAAATTCGATTAACTTGTCTACCCTTTGAAATTTGGGCCATAAAATTCTTCATTCCATTTCTAGTATTAGAGAAATGAACAAGTGCTAAATATATTATAATTGTAGTTGAGTACCTCACTAAATGAGCTAAAGTAGAACTAGTCAAATCATGTACCAAGGAAGTTGCAACGAAGTTTATTTATGAAAAAATCATCACAATCTTTGGGTTCCCCCTAACATTGATCAATGATAGGGGCACTCACTTTGTCAATGCAACAATACAAGTAATATTGCAAAAACTTATCATTTCCCACAGGAGGATGACAATCTACCATCCTTAACCCAATGGTCCAATTGAATCCTTCAATAAGGCACTTCATAAAGAACTTACAAATATTTTTGGAGTCAATTGAAATGAATGGGATGACAAAGTGCCAATAGTTCTATGGGCTTATAAAACAACATATAAAAGATCAATCAGCCATATGCCATTTAAATTAGTATATGAATAAGAATTTGTGATCCCTTTGCACTTCATATCAAATATAGATAAATTTTCAATTGTTCTTAAGTGTGATATGGATAACACAGAAAGAGAATGCCTCCATTGGCTACATATACTTGAACAAAATCGACTTCTTACATTACATCGATAGGATGCCAAAAAAAATCAACAAAATTTTTGGCATGATGGGATATCAAATCTAAATATTTGAAGACAACACATTACTCTATGATAGTCAGATCAAATGGAAGTCAAGAAAAATAGAGACAACATGGTTAGGCCCTAGTGTAGTGGAAAATATGCAACCTTCAAGTTTTGTTCAACTAAAGACATTTCAAGAGTAGTTACTTGCTTGATTTGTCAACAAAGCCTACCTAAAAAGGTATATCCATGATGTTGTTCTCATGCTAGTAGTGAAAACTCCTCGAGGTGCTAGTAAGCATGGGTTAGGCTAAAATCCACCCTATGGCAATCTAACCCATTGCCCAATGTATATCACTCTTTGATTAGTTTCATTGATTAAGACAAGTATTAGTCCTAGAAGTAGAAATAAAGCAATTGGTTACAAAGTATGTACAATAACCAACAACCTCAACAATAAGTACCTTAATTTTCCATTCAGCAACTAGAGAAATTAATGATGGAGAAAAAGAAAGACCTACGTAAACTACTAGATCAAAATATTCATAATCAAGAAAAGAAGCAAGGATACTATCAAATTGTTTCAAGTGTTTAAATGGCGTTCATGTATGCTCTTTTATTAATTCTAAAATTATCACTTTGGATGTGTGTGAATTAAATTATATAACATATAATGAATAACGAAATTGTTGTTTATATGTGATGAGCTTACAATTAATTTGATTAACAATTTAATCATATTAATTATTTAACCGATTTAAATAACTTAATTCGTGGAAATCTTTACTGTCATGAAATAGTGTTATTCTTATAGCACATATAACTTAATATATATGGGTAAAAGTAATTGGATTAGATTAGCTTTTAGTTTATATTAGTAACTGCATTAGTTTATCACTTATCAACACCATCCACTACATCCCCATATACAAATAGCTTTTCACGAGTAACTAGAGCCAAAATATCAGTGGAAACCACCAACTTCAACAAAAAAGAGTCTGATTTGGGGCTATGACCGAGTGGATTCCCAAATATTAATGCAGTCATTTTTTACCATCAACACATTGGAAAGACCTTAGAATAATATTTTCAATGCATATACTATGCTCCCATTTGAGCCATGTCTTTAGATTAAAAAGACCCTCAAATATAGAGTATCCAAACTAAACATGAAAAAAATTGGGTACCCAAGCAATATTTCGAACAATCTTCATCTAGCAATCTTTATCTTGGACATTTGTAGTCTCCCCCTGACATCATTCACAACAATATTTCCAACAAAAAACTTGGTGAATCTTACAAATGTGTAAAGTTTCAAATATAATTGTTTTACAATATTTTGTAATCATAGGGGTTTTATCTTATTTCTATAAATTTTGGTGAATTTTTCAAGTAAGATTATTTTATTCTATATAAATTTAGGAAAATAACCTTCTTGAATAGGCAAATTGCTTTTAGGGGAAAAGGGGCAAAAATAGTCAAATGGTGAAATTCACACCCTAAATTTTTCCTGAAAGACAATAGGCATTAGAGAAAATTTTAGCCTCGAAGTGGTCTCCTAAGGAAAAATAATAAAATAAGAGTTATGAGTTTTGGAGGGAAAGAATAAAGCTGCTTTTTTTTTATTGTATTTTTTACTTACCTCCTTATAGATTTACTCAAATTTCAAATGTAGACGCTTGTTGAATGCAGAATTAAATTCCACATCCAACAAGTACCCATTATGCATGCTTCTGAGAAGACCCACATTGATGAAAAAAATTGAAGATACATTTTTTAATGTATCTTCAATTTTTTATCAATGTGGGTCTTCTCAGAAGCATGCATAATGGGTACTCGTTGGATGTGGATTTTAATTATGCATACAACAAGTGTCTACACTTGAAATTTGAGTAAACTTATAAGGAGATAAGAGACAAACCAAAAATACAATTAAAAAAAT
This sequence comes from Pinus tabuliformis, assembly GCA_031772625.1. Classification (NCBI taxonomy): domain Eukaryota; kingdom Viridiplantae; phylum Streptophyta; class Pinopsida; order Pinales; family Pinaceae; genus Pinus; species Pinus tabuliformis. The sequence continues at coordinate 148,851,300 of CM062817.1, forward strand.
AGTTGTTTTCTCTCCAAAATATTTACATGTACCTATTTTTAAATTTAAAGGATTTTGATTGGTTACCTTGTTGTGTACATAAAAATTTCATGGGAACATTTAGGCTAAATTCTCTTCTAATGTCAATGGTAGAGCTCAATATTGCAGTGTATTGTCATTACAAAAATGAGCATTAATCATATATATTTGGGATAACGTTATATATGCTCTATTTGAGTGAAAGACACAACTAGATGAGTAGGCTATGCAAGTAGAAGGAAGAAAACAAAAGTCACTAACAAGTACATACCTACTCAAGAGTTTGTTAATTCAAAATATTAAAAGACTAGAATATTTATGATATATTTTATACATAGTATAAAAGTGTGTAAGTGTTGTTCATCCAATATGGTTTCAATCAATTTTCAAGGTATTGGAATGTTGATTTGGAAGTTTGGTTATTGATTGGGATGCATTGTGATGTTTGACCAATGCCTTCTTGATCACACACATTATCATTAACATGGACTCTCTTTCTTGTAAAGTGATGTTTATGTTCTCCTAAGTTACCATTGAGGTGGCATAGAGTTAAGTGGTGTTATTAATGCATAATCAATCATGATGTCATTGGCATATCATTGATCATAGTAGATTTTTGTGCATTGCAAAACTTTATATCCACAAATCAACTTCACACTCGAACAACTTCAACAAACAATTCCTCACTTGTACTAGGAAGAAATGGAGGTTCACCCACTACCAGCAATACATGCACTTAAGATAATTATTCACTAGGAAGGGAATACCAATTCTATGTGTAGCAGTGTCAAAAATTTGCGTCAACATAACTTTGCATAGTCATTATTTTCACCAAGTTGTACATGTGTTTGTTATACCAATCCCTATTTGACCATGAGAATGGATTAAAATGTGATGACATATAATCTTACATATAAGCCACCTTAAATAATAAAGTATACACAAGGAAAGGTAATAAACCATTCTTGTTGACTTAATATCATGAGATGAAGTGATCATCCTCAAAATAAAATAAAAAAATGTCGAAGGGAAATCATAACGATTGGCCTTGGATTGTAAAGTGGGGCATGGATAATCATACTCACGACGTGTTTAAATATATATTATATGGTTGGCAACTTGGAGCTCAATAGTGGAAAGCAAACTTTATTGATCAAGTTGCCTCACAAAGCTAATCCATATTGTTTTGGTATATATGTTTATTCCATGGTTTATTCATAGTACTACATGTGCAACTCAATGTTGTACCTCTCTGTAATGACATTATCATTATATAGGTTTGAGCCATATTCTCTTGTTGTAGGTTGTAAACACATTATAGATTTGTTTTAGTTCATTTGTACAAATTCGATTCATTTCTTTAATCTTAATCTATCCTTAATGTTTATATTTTATTGTTTAGTTTTACTATGTTGCTCTATATATTATCTCGTTTATCTCAAATATGCACCAAGTCCTTCTTACCCCTTTTATCTGCCACTTTCACCATGAATGCAAGTTTCCTCAAAAGTGTAGCTAATATAGTGAAATGTATCAATCCCTTTTTATGGCCAAATGAATGTTCCCTATATAGAAAATTTAATCCTCCCATGCATATTTTAGGTAAGTGTTTATAAAATTTAATCCTCCCATTCATATTTTAGGTAAGTGTAAACCCTATACTATGGAGGGAGATGATAACTTATATGTACATTTCACTCCATCACAATTTACATGGAAAGCCAACCTACTAGGTGGCAAAAGAGTTTGTATATTTGAAATTATAACGTTGAGACAACTTAGCATACTTTAATGTGGAAAATGTTTTCTATCTCTGAAGAGATGCAATAGAATCGAGATATATGGTGCCAAATTCCTATTTCCATTTCAAGAATTGACAAAGCTTATGTGATAGTAAATCTAACAATGTAGATCCAAGCTCAAGTTGAAAGAAGTTCCCTATATTTTGAGCATCTCCAATAACTTTGGGAACATTTGTGTGGGGATCCCTATATGGTGAGTTGTCTTGTGCCATCTCTTGAATAGGAAATGTTTGGCTCATTCCCCTCTATGTCCCTTTTCCACTTTTATTGTGTCCCCTACCTCCAGAAAACTAGATTAATGATTGTGGGCCCATTGTTAACAACACACTATATATAACCGGTTCGCATTCAAAGTCCAAATTAGATGACTCAAACTCCATAGGTTGATAATTTGTAGTTTTGGGCAAGATTATAGAATGCCTTTCAAGAAATAGATGTTAATTACCAATTCTAATATCACATACCACATATTTGTTTTTTGTTGCCCATAAGTAGGATAAAGAAGTGTGATGGGGATCTTTAAAAAAATCCTCACCTTGATTTTTGGGTTTTTAATCTCTCAAAGCTACTCTTTCAAGAACTCTAATCTTATTACCTTTATACCTTATCTTGTCACTACCCATTTCCAATTCTTTTATTGTAATATGCTCAAATATATATGCATATTGTTTTAATCATGGTCACCCACTATGTTATTATGGGTTTCGTAGTGCAAATCAAAAATGGAAATTGAACATTGGTTGACCATATTTAAAGAGTTAAGGATGAGAATCATGTGTTGTGTCATCTTCAGACATCATAGTGAATACTATTAGAACTATTATAAATTTAGAAATTTTTGGCAATGATCAAGTATGATAAGTATATACTCAAATAATATATTAATGAAAGATGCACATTTTTTTCAACAAGCCTACCTTTGATTTGCATATTTACATTCATAGTACATGTATATTTTTTAATTAGTCTCGTGATGACATTTTAATTTTGAAATATTATTCAATATCCATTCCATATATATATATATATATAATTTACATAGCATATGAAAAATATATTATTGAAAAAATTACTCAATATTTTATGTGAATATTTTAATTATCATATATACCATTTATATAAATAAAATAAAATAAAAAAAAACTATTGAATATCACATAAAATACCAAAAAAATTAAACCATATCATAACTATATTCAAAAGATTAAAAATAAAATTCATACCTAACATCTAAAAACACCAAAATAAATAATAGTACAAATTTTGAATAAAGTTATGTTCTCATCATCTAAGCTCCATATCCATATCATAACAACTATTTATTTTATATATTCACCACATGATATGTGGACATTAAATTTCTATCATAATAACATTTGTGTCTATCACATAATGTTATTATTCATTTCATATATATTTTGAAATAACATACATAAAGATTAGAAAAAAAATGGATAACCAAATTGAATACACTTCATTAATGAAAAGTACTGAAAAAGTAGTCATCCATTATCTTGTAATAAGACAAAAATTAATTATAATTTGTAATTACTAATAGTCACAGTGTTCACTATTAATAAACATTTTTCACTATTAATAAAACCTTGTAGCAAGATTTGACACCATTTCCTTCAATAACACCAACCATACTCAAAAGCCTTGTAAAGATGGATCTCACCACTCTACCAAATTCTATGCTTACTAAACAAGCACTAGATATAAACAAAAACATGGAATAACCAGTTGAGAGGCATTAGTTAGCTAATTGACAAGAGTTTTGTAAAGATGGATCTCAGCACTCTACCAAATTCTATGCTTACGAAACAAACCCTGGATGTAAACAAAACATGGAATAACCAGCTGACAAGCATTAATTAGCTAATTGACAAAGATATAGGTGTAAAAGCATATCACTTAACCTATGATTTTGCAAATACCTTATAATTATTGACATAGCAAACAAACCAAAAACAATGCACTTACCCAAATATACAATTTCAAATCCCTTATAATTATTCACATAGCATTTAGAAAACAAACCAAAGACAATGCGCTTACCCCAAATATACAGTTGCAAAAGACATTATTAGTGTCACAACCCCATAAAAGAAAACAAACAACGGATAACAATTTCAAATCCCTTATACTTATTCACATAGCATTTAGCAAACAAACCAAAGACAATGCGCTTACCCAAATATACAGTTGCAAAAGACATTATTAGTGTCACAACCCCATAAAAGAAAACAAACAACGGATATTTGCATCTTATAGAACAGAAATGTGTTCAAACAAAGAATATGGAAATAGGGTTTACAACCCGTTATCAGGTACCCGTCATCTAATCAAAAAACAAACAATGGATATTTTCTATATTTTTTAGTGGGGAAAGAATCTTCGCTGAAGAATCATAATACATCATATATTGTTGAAGTGAGCAAATTTTATCATACAATATTTATCGCCGAAGCTAGCAGAATACTTCAACATCGAAAATACACGTCATCATCGAAACAAATGCTGCTGCAGGTTGCAACTCCCGCAGAAATAGAACGTGGCTGGGGTGCGAAAGCCAACGACCCCAACCAACACATCATACACTCAAGTGCAAGATATTTACAACAGATATTTCCTATATTTACAACGGATATTTCCTATATTTGCTTCCTATAGAACAGAAATGTGTGAAGGATCTACCTAGCCTGGCTTATCATAATATACGAAACAGGAGGTTCTGTTTTGTCAAATATCTATGAAAGGCGATAACCTACAATTTGGCAAAATGCCTTATATAAACTTTCATAGAAACGACTATTTAATCTCTTAGGTCTGTTGAAGAATGTCGCATAATTCACACAAAATTGCTCAGGTACTCATCGACGGTGGTGTATTTCACATCAGGGTACAACTGACTAGCCTCGGCACCAGCAGGTCCAATTTCAAAATTTGTTTGATCTCCATTCACGAAGATAGAATGACTAATTGCTATGATAATATTAGCTGGGAATGGTGTATCTGCATCACCCACCAAGGCCATCATACACCATAAAATTCATAAACGAAAAGGCAATATTTAGCCACAATGACAAATTTCTTCCGACCCCAAACGCAGATTTACCCTGATTATGGTTGATGTCAAGAAAAGTAAACTATTTAGGCCTTGCATTTCATCTTTGAACCAGTTTCTTGGACAAATCATGTCAGCTATTGACTACTTATAAACTCAACTTAGTAATTAAATTAGCAAACGATATAAATTTCACTAAAACTATGTTTAAAAATTGGAGGAATGTTTAGGTTTGGCAAGAAATAATGTGTTCAAACAAAGAGTATAGAATTAGGGTTTACAACTTCTGACCTGCGATTAATTGAAGAACCTCCTCCTCGGGGACGTAGGCCTTCTCCAGAGCCTTATCAATCTTCTTTTCCCAGAGAGCCACAAGCTCATTTAAGGACAGAGTATTTGCAGGAAGCCTAAAGTATAAGGTCTTGTTCAACGTTCTGGGATCGTCCACTGCCTTGATTGTAAATGTTCCAATGTCTTCCTCTTTTACATGCACAACTGCATTGGTTTTAAGAAAAATTTAGGGAAATTTGAATAATAAAAATCCTGAATCAAAGTGAAAAGTTAGGCTTAATATTATGGTAAACCAAAATAATGAATTAACCATTATGATAACAAAGATCATTATTGAATATGAGAAAACTTTAAGTGAAAATCACATTATAAGAAATACGTTGAAGTCTTTCGAACTATCCAGTGTAGTTAGTCCTCAGGATGGTTCATAGACATGATGTCGATGGTGCATAGACATGATCTGGACGGTTCAAAACGGGTAGACATGATCTAGATAGTGCCTATGATGTCGATGGTGCATAGACATGATCTGGACGGTTCAAAACGGGTAGACATGATCTAGATAGTGCCATCGAGATGGTTCGAAACTCATAGACATATTTTTATAATGTGATTTTCACCCTAAGTTTTCTCATATTCGTTTTATGACTCACAGAAGCCTTAATCCTTAATTCAGAAAGATGTTTTCTCATTTTCGATTTATGACTCACAGAAGCATTAATCCTTAATTCAGAAAGATTATTATGACTGAAAAATTTTAAATGATAATTTTTAACAGAGTGCATACTGTCAAAGGTAACAGTTAACAAACCTCTCGCATTTCCATCTCCAAGAATGACAACTTTATCCCTTGGAGGAGCTGTAAGGTCAGCCTGTCCCAGGCCGGGAAGGAAATACCCTGCAAAACAGTTGCTACAGACGTATGTATAAGGAATACCCTCTGCCTCGATTGCCCTACGGACTTTGGCTTTCACCTCAAACACACTCTTTGCAGGCTCCACTGCATGGACGTTATCAACATCATTTCCGAACTCAGATGGGAAAAACCTCTGCAAACATCAATTAGCCCATTGGGTTACTCATAAAATTGGAAAAACCTCTGCAAACATCAATTAGCCCATTGGGTTACTCATAAAATTGAAGCAGAGATTAAAACCCTCGCTTGAAAGGGTTTGCACTGATCAAGATTTGATGAGGTTCTACAATTGTTTATATAGCATGTACCTTGACGGTTCCGACTTCTTTAATAGCCTTGATAATATTGACCTGGCTCTCTATCTGAGGTAAACCAACTGTGGAGATTACTACATCCACATTCTTCACTGCCTCCACAAGGCTTGCATGATCCTCTATGGATCCCTGTTAAAACCACATAAAAAACCCAAATTGTTGCTCGTAGAAACATTACATGAAACTGCTACATGGCGGTAAAAACTACTGAGATTTGAACTTACATGGACTATATTAGCACCAGAGGCCTTGAAGGATTCCAGGAGCTGGGCTTTCTCAGAATTAGACGAAGCAGTGGACTCTCTAACCAGCAGGAAGGTGGGATGGCCGAGATCAAGGCTAGCCTTGACAATATGGCGACCAATGTAGCCTGTTGCGCCAATTACGAGTATCCTGCTCGTGCTTCCCATCTGGGCCCTGAAACTCAATCGAATTGTCTGTAATCAGCTGAGTAACACTAATCCAGTGAAGATAAATTATAACGATGTTCACAGAAGTTTGGACGATGAGCAATCCTTGGATAATGTCGTACTTATAGCGAAGGGAGCAAGGAAATGAAACAAGTTGTATGTGTGGACTGAATATTGGAAGATGCCTGCATCTTGTTACGTTTATGAGACGGAGTCTCTTTGACCTGACAATCAAGCACGACTGCAGTAGGTAAGGGCGATGTCTTGTGGGGTGACAATTTTGTGGATGGCCATATTTTATACTAATTTGGTAACGGCGATGTCAAGTGGGGTGACAATTTTGTCTGGAAGCCCATATTTTATACTAATTTGGTAAGGGCGATCTCAACTGGGGTGGTGACAATTTGGTCTGGATGGTCATATTAATTCAATTGCAAATTTTATCATCAATTTTGATTTTTGGAGTTTGTGTTTGGAACATCTATATTTTATATTAATTTGATTGTGAATGGTTATATTTTATATTAATGTTATTGCAAATTTTATCATTAATTTTAGTTTTTGGAGTTATAGTATTTGGAACATCTGTATTTTATATTAATTTGATTGTGAATGGTCATATTTTATATTAATTTGATTACAAATTTTATCATTAATTTTGGTTTTTGGAATTTTAGTGTTTGGAACATCTATATTTTATATTAATTTATCATTAATTCTAGTTTTTGGAATTTTAGTATTTGAAATTAATTTACAAATAATCTTATCTGTATTATTTATGGTGAAAATAAATTAACACAGAAACACCTAAAATCTTAAACCTGAATCAAATTTTCAAAAATTCTCATAAATTCAAACCAGAATTTCTTCCCTCCTTACACTACAACTAACAACCTTGAAAGGTTTTTGGGCAAAAGTGTATCACACGAGAGTTAGTCCACCATTATATGATGGCAATGGCTAACGAGCCTGCCATAAGGCATTAAATGCCTGCTTAGCTGCATACTCCTTAAACCGATAACACACCGCCATTATTTTTTATTTATCTAGTCACCGCGCGCGCGTGTGTTATCGGCTTAAAAAGTATGCAGTTAACCGAGCATTTAATGCCGTATGACAGGCTCGTTAACCATTGTCATTATATGATGGTTTCCCAACTATAAATGCACTAAACAAAATTGTAATTAGGACACACTTTCTATCAAAATTTATGAGCCGAAAAGTACCCGTGATTACATTTTGACGGTGGGTTACTTTTATTATCCTTAAAAAATATGTTGGAAAAGAAAGCACTTAGTCTTAATGGCTTTTTACGTAAGTTTTACACGGTTGCATGGGAAGTCGTATCTAGATCTTCTAGAAATATACAAATAATAAACTTACACGGTTGCATGGGAAGTCTTATCTAGATCTTCTAGAAATATACAAATAACTGTATTAAAATAAAATTTAGTTTAAAATAGATTTTCAAGAAAAAATTAAAATAATACAAATATATATTATATTACAATGACATTACAAAAGTTAAAATGTTATCGCATGAAAGTTAATTTATATTATATTAATAATAAAATTTGGCAAATTGAATTAGTATAAATTTAAAAAATGAAAAATAAAAAAATTTAAATTTTTTATATTATATTATTAATAAGAATGGTTAAATTAAATTATTATAAATTTTAAAAATAGTTTTGATTTTTTTTATACATATTAAATAATATAATTTCAAAAGATGTTGATTTATATTATTTTTTATTTAAATTAATTTGTAATTAAATAAATATATAGATTTAATTTTTTTTTCTAAAAAGAAAATTAATAATAAGAATTTTTAAAAGGTATAATTTAACTAATAAATAAAATGGTTTTTTTTAATCAAAATTATGGTAATATAATTTATTGTAATTTGTTATTTAAAATGTATTTTTGAATATGTAAATGGATCTAACACCCTATAAAATTCATGAGACACTAGAACTTTGCATATTAAACAACTCAAACTTATGATCCTCCTTAAAAATCTCTACATGTGTTTGGATAAAAGTGACTAGAAAAAATGAGCCTAAAAAGTTCATCTACTAGTTTTTTAAATAATAATAATTACATTGAAGATGTTTTATTATGAGGTTTCACCTTGCGACTTTGTTCCTAGATTCGTCAACCGCCACATAAGCAGGTCCATTCAGCTTGAGAATCTCCTGCTCAATACGATGATTTCTCTATGGCTTCCATGGTCCAGCTCATTGTTGTTGAACTGGGTTTCTCCCCTTTTATCTATATGTAACCTATAGATCACACAACTCACTAACATTTGAGGGATGTTTGAGTTTTGGAGAGGGAGAAGTGGCTCTTCTGATGTTTGTAGGCTTCTTTATCGTGGCGTCCTCCGTAGGGGCAGCTGATATAAATTACGCAACTAGGAAATCATATTCCGAGGAAGATGAACTGTATGGTGACCGTCTTTATGGGTACGTGGGTGGATTCAGTTCTCACTGGATCGATTCTTTCTCTAATGAACTTTTTTTGAATGGGTGCACTATGTTGGAGGATGGCCACCAATTCCGTTCATCCATCAACTACCACGAAAAAAAGGACTTGGAGGCTCTTATGTCCTTTAAAATGCACATCAAACCGTATCCATCTAGAAAGATTTCCAATTAGACAACTAAGAATTCAAAGAAGGTATGCTCTTAATATGACATTATGTGTAGGTCACACACTAGAAGGGTCGTTGCCGTAGCACTTCCTGGACCTAATAATTTTATATACAAGCTGGATCCTAAATTTCAATTGGGGGGTATGGTTTCACCATATCTGGGCAGCCTCTCCTTATTGTACACGTTGAATCCAATTAATAATAATTTAACAGGAGGAATTCCACCAAAATTCGTGCAACTTAAAGCACTGGCAATACTCGATCTCAATTTTAATTGGCTTGGGAGATCTATCCCAAGATAATTGTTTAACTACACATGTCTTAAATGGATAGACATTGCATGTAACAGTCTAATAAGGCCCATACCATCATAAATTGGTCATCTAGTCGAGTTGGAACATCTCTTTTTGGACAAGATTTATGGTATTAGTGGAAGTATTCCAAATTCAATTGGAAATTGCACATCTCTCCATGACCTAACGATTGGTCCCTCTAATCTGAGTGGTCCCATCCCTTCCACTTTTGGTTCGATGAGAAGTCTAATCTTTGTTTATCTTGAAGATAACTCATTAAGTGGTTACATCTCTCCAGCTCTGGGAAATTGTTGTTATAAAATTATATATTACATAGCAATGGAACACATAAAATATTGCAGAAATATAAACACAGAAAACGCATAAAACAAGAGAGACACAGATATACGTGGTTCACCCAGTTTGCGCTACGTCCACGGAGAAACATCCAGTCCTTCTTTTTATATTATCCAGCAAACTGAAGAGATACAACCTATAGCAGATCCGTTGTAATTCCGTTTTATCTCTCAATCTCCTCTTTCTTCCTCACTCAGAATACCGATATACATAGACGCAATACAATTCCCTCATATATAGTGAGGGGTTGCCTTCTAGGGCAAAAAACCCTAAATTAAACATAACTTCTATCGTCAGATCTTTGCCTAAGGCCCAGATTGACTACGAAATTACAACATTTGACAAGGAAATTTTACATCTATTCTTAGTTTCGGGGCACTGCCCCCGAAACCCCTCGCCAAGAGGGGGGGGGTCCCAAAAGGTCACAGCTGCCCCCCTGAACCCCCCCTGTAGCGAATATTTTAGGGTTTCGAACTGGGGTCCATTGCGGCAATACCTTTGAATACGGAAGATAATCAGGTTCCACACCCAACAATCTCCCACTTGGAGAATGATTATAGCAACTCCACCGCTGCTTCATTTGCTAGACAATGACTCCACTTTGGACCTGGTTGTTTCTCATCTTCTTCATCATACTTGAAGACCAATTGAAACTGAGCAGATTCTCAGTTTCTCCCTGGTTACAACTTTTGTTAACATATCTGCAGGATTCTGGCTAGTGTGTATCTTTTCCAGCTTCAACTGTCCATCTTCCAACGCTGACCGTATGAAATGGTACTTGAGCTGTATATGCTTAGTCTTAGAATGAAATGTAGAGTTCTTTGCAATATGTATGGCACTCTAGCTGTCATTGTATAACCTGCCCAACACCTACTTCTTACCCAATTCATCCAAAAACCTTTGTAACCAAATCATTTCTTTACTAGCCTCTGTAGTAGCAACATACCCTACTTCTGTTGTTGAGAGTGCAACAACACTTTGTAGTTTTGAGACCCAACTGGCAGTTGTTCCACCTACAGTAAACACATAGCCTATTGTGCTCCTCCTATTATCTCTATCACCTGCCATATCTACATCAATATATCCCTGTGGAGCAATGTTTGAACCACCAAAGCATAATGCTTGATTTGTGGTACCTCTCAAATACCTGAGAATCCACTTCACCGCCATCCAATGTTCTTTTCTTGGATTGTTCATGTACCTGCTTACAACTCCCATTGCATGTGCAATATCAAGCCTTGTGCAAACCATTGCATACATTAAGCTTCCAACTACTGATGCATATGGAACTTTAGACATATAATCCATGTCTTCTTGGGTCTTTGGGCACATCTCCTTACTAAGTTTGAAATGGCTAGCAAAAGGTGTACTAACTGGTTTTGCATTGTGCATATTAAATCTTTTTAACACCTTTTGTATGTACTCATTCTGAGACAATGTTAGTTTGTGTTTCTTCCTATCTCTAGTTATTCTCATACTAAGGATTTGTTTTGCAGCACCCAAATCCTTCATTGCAAATGAGTTTGCAAATTTTCTTTTGAGCACATTTATCTCATGCATGTTAGAACCTACAACAAGCATGTCATATACATACAATAACAAAATAATATAGCTACCATCATTTTTCCTTTTAAGATAAACACAATGATCAGAGTGACATCTAGTATAACCTTGTTCAGACATAAACATGTCAAATTTTAGATACCATTGCCTTGGAGCCTGTTTTAAGCCATACAAGCTCTTCTTCAACCTGCACACTAGTTTCTCCTTCCCTTTTACCTCATATCCTTGTGGTTGTTGCATATATATCTCTTCCTCCAAATCCCCATGGAGAAAGGTTGTCTTTACATCTAACTGCTTAAGATGCAAATCTCCAGCTGCTACTAGACTTAAAATACTTCTGATTGAAGTCATTTTAACAATAGGAGAAAATATCTCATCAAAGTATATACCCTTTTTTTGTGCAAACCCTTTCACTACAAGTCTAGCTTTATACCTTTTTCTATCTCCATCTTCTTCCTTCATCTTGTAAACCCATTTATTATGCAATGTTGTTTTACCTGCAGGCAACTTAACTAAGTCCCAAGTTTGGTTATGTGCTAAGGAGTCCATCTCTTATTTCATGGCTTGCTCCCACTTCTTCCTGGTTTCTACTTGCACTGCTTTTTTAAAACGTCCTGGTTCACTAGAATCAGTCAACAATACATAAATAAAGAAGGAGATTATCGTTCAGGGGGTCTACTTATCCTGGTAGATCTTCTAACACCACTTTTAGGTGTTTGAAGTGCTTGTTGTTGTTGTGTTTGTTGTTCTAGTTGTTGTGCTTGTTGTTGTTGTGTGTATTCTCTATTTTCTTTTTCCTATTTCTTTTCCTGTAGTTGATCCTTATACAAAACCTTTGCATTGAATATGACATCTCTTCTCCTAATGATTTTGTGTTTTTCATATTCATAAAAGAAATAACCAAAATCATTAACACCATATCCAATAAAGGTACATTTCTTTCATTTTGCCTCAAGATTTGTTCTATTTTCTTTGTTAATGTGGACAAAGGTTTCACAATCAAAAGTATTTAAAAAAGGGTAGACCTTTTTACCTTTCCATGCCTCCTATGGAATACCACCATCCAAGGAACTTGAAGGCCCTATGTTTATTAGATAAACAACAGTATCTACAACATCTACCCAAAATTGTAAAGGCAATCCTGCATGCAATCGCATGCACCTTGCACGCTCCATGATTGTCCTGTTCATCCTTTCTGACGCACCATTTTCTTGTGGTGTTCTTGGAACTGTCTTCTCTCTACGAATTCCATTATCTGAACAATGCCTATCATATCTTTACTGCAATATTCACCTCCATTGTCTGATTTGAGACACTTCAACCTTTTTCCTGTCTCATTTTCAACCAAAGATTTCCATTTCTTGAAAGTATCAAATACATCAGATTTATTTCGAATACAATAAATCCAGGCTTTTCTGGTTGCATCATCAATAAATGTAACATAATAACGAGAGCCACCAAGAGATGATACCTAAGTGGGTATCCATACATCTGTATGCACAAGCTCTAATTTTTCGCTCTTCTTTTCTTTCCCAACTCTAAGGAATTTGACTCTCTTCTGTTTTCCATAAACACAATTCTCACAGAATTTTAAATCAACATGCTTCAAACCTGGCAACAAATTTCTTGAGTGAAGAATCTACATCCCCTTCTCACTCATGTGCTCGAGCCTATGATTCCACAATGTCGTATCTTCTCCTCTAGAGGTTAAAGCATTAACAGAATTAGAAATACCATTGCATAAATACAATGTACCAACCTTTCCTCCTTTTGTTGTTACCAGGGATCCTTTAGTGACCTTTCAAGTTTTATCTATGAAAGTAGTTACGCAACCTTCACCTCCCAACTGCCCTGTTGAAATCAGATTTTTCTTCAGATTTGGAACATGCCTTACCTCCTTCAATAGCCACTGATTTCCATTTTGTTGTTTTATGAAAACTGTACCCATTTCAACGATTTTACATGGTTTATCATCACCCAATCGAACCTATCCAAATCTCCTTGAACATAATCATGAAAATGTTTCCTATCAGGTGTGGCATGGAATGAGGCCCCTGAATCTACCACCCAGGCATCAATAATGTTTTCTAATCAAAGAATCAAAGCATCTTGCAACACATCACCTGTTACATTCGCTTCATGATTAGTTTCTTGCTACACGTCTCCTTCTTTTCCCTTTTGAGACTTGCAGTCTTTCTTCAGGTGTCCTTTCTTCCTGCATTTCCAGCACACTATCCCCGATATGGACTTGGATCTGCATTTTCTTGACTTACTGTGATATCTTGGGCTCTTTCCATTTTTCTTTCCCTAGCATCTGCAGTCAAAGCATTACTTGATGTCTCACTGGAGCTTTTTCGTCGCATTTCCTCGCTAAGAATTACACCAACAACATCATCAAACTTTAAAGTACTAGATCTAGAGATAGAGTTACTAATGGCCATAATTAAACCATTCCAACTTTCTGGAAATGAGCACAGAAATAACAAAGCCCTAAATTCATCATCAAAATTTACTCCTACAGAACTTAATTGACCTGTAACTGTATTAAAATCATTTAAATGATCTGCAATAGATCCACCTTCTAACATCTTCATATTAAATAAACGCTTCATAATAAATACCTTATTTGAGGTCGAGGGTTTTTCATATAGTTCGGCCAATGTCGACATTAAACCCTCTTTTGTCGTTTCCTTTGAAATATTAAATGCTACCGACGCTGCTAGGCATAGTCGTGTTGTTCCAAGTGCCTTTTTGTCGAGAATATTCCATTATGTGTCTGTCGTACTTGTCAGTTTATTTGTCTTTCCGCTCAATGGTAGGTACATATCTCTCTGATACAAATAATCTTCCATCTACATCTTCCACGACTGGTAGTTTTGGCCGTTGAATTTTTCGACCCTAAACCTACCATCTTCCACAATTGCTCCCACTCGAACCAGGAACCCTTCTCTCCTGTGAGTTTATCAGCCAAATAGAGCTTTGGCTCTGATACCAGTTGTTAGAAAATTATATATTACAGATCAATGGAACACATAAAATATTGCAGAAATATAAACATAGAAAACACATAAAACAAGAGAGACAAAGATATACGTGGTTCACCCAGTTTGGGCTACATCAATGGAGAAACAGCCAGTCCTTCTTTTATATTATCCAACAATCTTAAGAGATACAACCTACAACAGATCCGTTGTAACTCCCTCTTCGCTCCCAATCTCCTCTCTCTTCCTCACTCAGAATACAAATATACATAGATGCAATACAATTCCCTCATATATAGCGAGGGGTTGACTTCTAGGGCAAAAAACCCTAAATTAAACATAACTTCTACCGTCATATCTCCGCCTAATTAACAGCCCAGATTGACTACGAAATTACAACATTTTACAAGGAAATTTTACATCTATTCTTAGCTTCGGGGGTGTTGCCCCCGAAACCCCCCACCAGGGGAGGGCTCCCAAAAGGTCGCAGTCGCCCCCACGTGGACCCCCCCTGCAGCGAATATTTTATGGGTTGTGTTGCCGCCCAATTTCGAACTGGGGTCCAATGCAGCGATACCTTCGAATACAGAAGATAATCAAGCTCCACACCCAACAATTGTAGTGAGCTATCATATCTCGACATTTTTTCGAATGATTTGATTGGGAGGATCCCAGTTGAATTGGGTTTGTTGCAGAAATTAGAGTCACTCCAACTCACCTTCAGCAATCTGGAGGGCGCTATCCCTCCATCTATGGAAAACTTCTCTTCGCTCAAATATTTAAGTTTGGGGAAGAATTGGTTGTCCGACAGCTTCCCACCCCAATTGGGCAATTTGAGAAAACTCAGAAATCTGGATATTAATAGTGAGATTCTCTATTTCAGTAAATTTGATGAAGCCAATGATATTCGAAGGGGTAATATTTCCGTATCTATCCCTTCTGAAATAGGTATTTCAGGCAAGCTTGTGTGACGTGATTTAAGTGGGAACATAATTCAAATCCCATTACCCATGAGCATATTCCAATGTCCTCTCGTATGGCTACTATCTCTCAATTCAAATAGTCTCACAGGACACATACCTGAAGCCATTGGAAATTTGAGTCAGTTGAGTTACCTAAATCTTGGTACAAATAAGTTTAGTGGTGGTATATCAGAAGCCATTAAAAATTTGAGCAACCTTTAATCATGTTCATTAGGGAAAAACAATCTTAGAGGTACAATTCCAAAAGGGATAGGAAATCTTATAAATCTTACATTTATAGATTTGAATTCAAACATTTTAAGTGGATGTATTCCCCATGGCATAGGTTAATTAAAAGTTCTCAGTGATATAGACATACATAATAATAATATTTTTGGAAGTATTCTAGATAATATTAGTGGTTTGGTTTCACTTACTCCAACATCTTATTTAGGAATTTTCCCACATCTCTAGCAGCTTGTACCAATATCAAGCTACTGATTTAAGTAAAAATGAATTGATAGGGGAACTTCCTGTTTATTTGGCATCTTTTCATAACTTGAATGCTTTAAGCATTGGGAATAATAACTTTCATGGTGACATTCCAAAATGGATCACAAATTTTACCAAGTTGCATTGGTTGGACTTATCCAATAACAAATTTAGTGGGAAAATCCCATGTTCTCTTGAGAGACTTCAAGGATTTTCAATCAATGTATCTTTGCAAAAGAATAAAGTGATTTCTAGAAATCACAATGCACCAGAAAATACAATATTTGAAGAAATCACAATTCAAATGATCGGTAGTGAATATAATTTACCGTATGGGCTAGTGACGCTCACTATCTTTGATTTATCTGGAAATAATCTTATAGGGTAAATACCCACAAGCATAGGAAGTCTTAGTAGCTTGTTTTTTCTCAATTTACCTTGGAACCAATTGGAAGGGCCAATACCCACCTCTCTTAGTAACATATCAACTTTGGAAGTGTTGGATTTGGCCAAAAATAATTTGATTGGACCAATTCCAGAAGAACTCTCTAAGTTACATTGGTTGAAGTTTTTAAATGTTTCATCTAACAGACTTTGGAATTTAATCACATCAAGGTCACAATTTTCAATTTTCAATTCATCTTTATTTCAAGGGAATCTGGGTTTATGGGGTGCCCTTTATATCTATGCAATCGAAAATAAAAATCAATAAATGAAGGTATTACTACTATAAATAGTGATCACATTAAAGTACAAAGATGGTGGCATCATACGAATGAAAATATATCATTGATAGCATTAGTAATAGGACTGGGGATTGGATTTGGAAATGTAATTGCTATCTTCCTAATGTGGAAGAGAGCTAGAAATTGGGTATTGGGGAAGTCTCCTAAGAAAACCCAAACCTTTTATGGCATGTATAGACCTCCTATGTAAATATGAATAAAGAAGTCCATTACTATTTTGAGAAGGGAACGAATGATTTGAGAAGCATGCACTTTCTTTGTTGTTTACAAAATCCCTTTGATCTAGTCTTAGTGTGTTGAGAGGATGTGGCTTTTGTAGATCACTCTGTTGCTTGATTCCATCCTTCCATTATGGGAAAGGATGGGCATGACAAGCATGGTCAGTGAACACGTATGTAGTATACCTAGGGGGGATAATATGGGGTACAAAGGGAGGTACCCAAGGGAATAATGTAATAATGAGATGGGCCATAATAATAAATAAGGTGGTTAACCCGTATCATGTAAGGGACCATAAGTAGTTAGTAATAATGTAATGGGCCCATGGTATTAGATATATGGTATTGAGGGAACCATGGTAATGACCCATGGTATTGTATGTATGAGGCCTATATAGAGGCTAGAGACTCCCCATTGAGAGATGTCAAGGATTATTGTATGAACATGCATATGGCTTGTGGAGTGTTCTCCTGACTTAAGGAGTGAATCTATGGTGTTGTCCTACCTTAAGGGTTTGATATCAATAAAAAAGCATTTCTATTTCTATCTTATTATTCTTGGGTTTATTTCTATTATCTTATATTTTCAGATCAGATCTATAACAAGTGGTATCAGAGCACTTTCTTGGGCAAAAGTGGAGATTTCTATCTATTCAAATCTTGTTATTTTTGGTGATTATTTGCAGTTATTGGGTATATTGGTATCATTTCATATATTTTCATATCAGATCTATAACAAGTGGTATCAGAGCACTTTCTTGGGAAAAGTGGATTTTTTTTTTTTTTTGCAGGAACTTTCTGGGGCGGCGAGTTTGTAGATTAGATCTGTACGTTTTGGGGAAAAATATGTAAAATCTAATTGCAAATATGGATTCTTTGTGAAAAAATACCCAAGTTCAAAAAAAATCGGCCAAATCGAAGTCCAGATGAAGGAGATATCGCTGATCTAAAAATCAGTGGTGTTGTAGACATTTTTCGGGGCGGTGAATTTGCAGATTAGATCTGTATGATTTGGGGCAAAATCTACAAAATATAATTGCATATCTAGATTTTTTGTGAAAAAATACCCAAGTTCAAAAAAAAAAATTCGACCAAATCGGAGTCACGATGAAGGAGATATCGCTGATCTAAAAATCAGTGGTGTTGCAGACATTTTTCAGAGTGACGAACTTGCAGATCAGATCTGTATGATTTGGGGAAAACCCTACAAAATATAATATCAGATCTGGGTTTTTGTTGAAAAAATACTCCATTTGAAAAAAAAAATCAGTCCAATCGGAGTCTGGATGAAGGAGATCTCTTTGATTTAAAAATCAGTGCTGTTGCAGACATTTTTTGGGGAAACGAGTTTACGGCGCAGATCTGCACATTCTGGTGCAAAATCTACAGAATCTAATTGCAGATCTGGATTTTTTGTGAAAAAGTACCCAAGTTCAAAAAAAACCAGTCAAATCGGAGTCCGGATGAGGGAGAGATATCGCTGATTTAAAATCAGCTATTTTTTCAGCGAATTTTTGTGACTGCGGGACAGTGGTAGCGCGAATAGGAAATTCCAGTGCCTAGATCAGGATTTCTACCACATGAGAAGATGCAGAATGGTTGTTCTATTTCCGAAAACATGTCATAATAGGGATTCTGAGCAATATTGACAGAATTGTGGCCATTTCAAATTTTCGCCAAGTAAGTGAATTTTTTTCAAAACCCTTTTCATGGTGGTTCTATGTTTTATAGGAAAAGATAATGGTCCTACTATTGAAGAATACATAAAAGCAAAAAAGTCATTATGGGCACATCATTGGAGATTTTTTGTAGTGGGTAATTTTCAAGATGAGGCGGCCACATGGTGGGAATTACTTAACCAAAAGAAGTGTTCCAACTTGCCCGGTGAAGAATTTGAAAAATTACTTTTAGATAGATGGTCTCATGCCAGAAAACAAGATAATGAGAAACATGTGGGGTTATTTCCTACTGGTATCTCTTTATTGCAGGTTCATGGATTGATTCAGAAGGAGAAGATCATTGTGTCTATAAATCCTAGCTGCAAGCATAATTTTATCAATGTTAATTTGGCAATAAAATTTCAAGTTCTAGCCAAACACATTGAAAACACACGGGTTGATGATGAGGATGTTCAAGTTTATAAGAATTTGAAGCTTTCTATGGATAAGTATGTGTTGCATGGTGATTTTTATACTTCAGATATGGATAGCATGGATGTTGTTTTGGGATATCTTTGGATGGAATCCGTGGGTACTATCAATATTAATGTGCAGAAGAAATTCCTGAAGCTCTGGTATAAAAAGAAGAAAATTAAATTACATGATATTTCCATCAATAAACAGGTAGAGTCCACATAGGTTGAAGCAGAAGATGTTCCAGGAACTGACATATCAGATGATGAGCCATTGATGGTCGACAACCACACACAAACATCAAACCAAGTACCAGAAAAACAGGTAGAGGCGGAAGTAGAAAATGTTACATCAGAGGGGGCCTCAGTGGTTGAAGTAATATTGAAAAATAAGAAACAACAACATGTACTAGATACCCATCAGGCCCCACCTAAATTAAAGAAAGATACATCATTGGTTAACACTTCACCATATTGCCACCCACATCACCCCGCAAGAAAACAACCAACAAGATGGCAACGAGTTAGCCACAAGGACAACAACCCCCGCATGACAGATAGAGAGGAGCGAAGATCCACCTACTACACATCAACACAGAAGAGATGCCATGGTCAACTTCCATCTCAAGCGAGCAAGGCACCAGTGAGATCGAGGGTTCACCTTTCTCTTGGATGGCTAGATGCACGTGCATGGTACCAGTGGATTACTCTTTTGAGTAGATCTTATTATTTGTGTTCTTCCCATGTTTCGGGGACGAAACATGTTAAGGGGGGTGGAATGTAGTATGCCTAGGGGGGATAATATGGGGTACAAAGGGAGGCACCCAAGGGAATAATGTAATAATGGGATGGGACATAGTAATAAATAAGGTAGTTAACCTGTATCATGTAAGGGACCACAAGTAGTTAGTAATAATGTAATGGGCCCATGGTATTAGATAGATGGTATTGAGGGAACCATGGTAATGACCCATGGTATTGTATGTGTGAGGCCTATATAGAGGCTAGAGACTCCCCATTGAGAGATGTCAAGGATTATTGTATGTACATGCATATGGCTTGTGGAGTGTTCTCCTTCCTTAAGGAGTGAATGTATGGTGTTGCCCTACCTTAAGGGTTTGATATCAGTAAAGAATCATTTCTATTTCTATCTTATTATTCTTGGGTTTATTTCTATTATCTTATATTTTCAGATCATATCTATAAGAACGTATATGCCTCAAACATGCCATGCCATTTATGTAATATGTTAGAGTAGGAGGGGGAAAGCATTATTCAATTGTGGATGAATAAGCCTTTTGGCTTTGGGGCTGAGGATTGTTCAGTTGTGGATGGCTAAAATGTTTCATCATTTCACGTGGGTGCCTTCTCCTAACCACCCGGTGGACTTTACAAAGATCCTTATGATCATTAACTCACAGGTAAGCATTCCAACACTGAAAGAAACTGAACAGGGATGTGTTCAAATAACCATAGCAGGGGCATGTGAATTTTGAGTTTTATTTGACAAAGCATGGAATCTCTCAAGACTTCATACATTGCTTCCTCTAAAGAAGAAGGACACAATGACATAGAAATAGTTCCAAACAAGAAAGCAAAACTAGAAGAAAATGGCATACAAGATACAATTGTTTTGTCTCCTCCACCTCCTGATCTACTACCGCTTGCCCAAGGGTCTTCTCTTCACACAGAATTCAACTCCTGCACAATGGGGAAGATGAATAAATAGATGAGAAATTTAAGTCAAAATTGTGGTAGAGGAGTTAAAAGGCCAAGTAGTGAGCGAGTATTTTTTAAATGCACTTGGTGGGTTTGTTTATTAAAATGGATTACACAGCCCATGTCACAACAACCTTTGCTTCTAAATTAACTAAGTTGCCTTTTTTTCTTAAATTGAGATGATTATTCTGTAAATATTCTTCACACAACAATTGTTAAACTAAGGAAATATTTAATATTCAACCTTGTTGTTCTGTATCCGATCAGGAATTTTCCTGTCATTTTCATAATCTGGATTGTCACCAATTTCAAGGATAAACCTTTAATTTTTTCAACAACCCCCATTAACTCTTATTTATAGCTACATGCATTATGATAGTTTGCTTCGTTGTTTAAGGATTAACTATTTTTTATGAGGTTGCTAGACTAGGGGACTATTTTTTCTTAGGGTTAGGCCTATGATTGACCGTGAAACTGAATGTTCATTTCTATTTATTACTTTTTAATGCAAGTGAGTGATGCAAGAAACAAATCCCAAAAATAACATATGTCCATGTCCTTAGGTTTCTATGCTAGGTATGGAAGGTAGCTTTCCCACCATATTTTCCTGGGACTTGGACATAGCCTCACCTCTTCGAAACTTATGCTTTGCAGATGGGTCATACCGCATTGAGACTAGAACCCTATCAGGTGGGGCAGACCATTTTGAGAATGGAACCCTGGTGCATAGTGTAACACTCTGTTGACCTCACTAATGACTCAATACCCAATTGTTAGTAAATGTTATTTTTTTAAGTGCTACCGTTAAAGCCAAAGACAAGTGTTACAACTGGTCTGAAGAGATTGAGCACTACAAGTGGTGTGTTTACATAGGAAAAATAACCCTTAAAGGGTAAATAACTACAGCTAAGTACTTTTGTTTCACTAGGCTATTGCTTTTTACATTTTCAGAGGTGAAGCCTTGTTTTGCAATTACATAGTTAACCGCATAATAGTTTGACTCACAAAGTAGTTTTTTTTAGGGTTGTTGTTATGATCTTGTTGCCCCATATAATTGCATGGTTCATTCTACATTTTGTTTTAGTCTTTCCTCTCTCACTAAACACAAAAATAGACCAATGGATTTCAAGGACAGCCAAAGGTTGATGAAATCATATTACGTGAGGAGATTTCATGGTGGCACAATTGGCATAGTTGAGGAAGGAAGCCCTAGAACAGGAACACCTTATTCTTATTATTCAAAAGATTGTGATCATTCAACTTATAAATTTTCGTGTAACCCCAAAATATTACACAAAATAATGTACAAACTATTACCTCCCCAGTCTTCCTATCGATGTTCCTTTGCACCTCTTGGTGCAAATTCTAGTAGATATTATATATAATATATTCACAAATTGTGATAAAATGGAGGTTGGAAATAGCACAAACATAAAATTATTCCCTTTTACCTTTGTATCAAAAGGCATGTCCATTGAAATATTCATTCACTACACAAATAAAAAATTATTTTCCTTTACCTTTGAATCAAAAAATATATGTTGAATTCTTCATTCACTGAGATCCAAGTTTACAGACATGAAGCAATCGTCCTCTCAAAAGTTGGACTAGATATAGAGCAAGGCACATGTAAAATCACAAAAAAAGAGAGGAGGACAATGACAAGAATAATTTTGGACAGTTTAAATTTGTTATTGGTATTTCTTTGTTGATTGTTAAGGATACTTCTCATAGCGGAATCTATGGACTTCAATAATAGGATTTTTAAATGAAAGTTTTGAATGGCACCATTTTGTAAGCAAGATGAAACGTTGAAAGTCTAAAAAGAGAATTTTTCCCTTTTTTGGGTTTTGTTGATGGTCTTGGACCCGCCAACATGTCAGGGGTTATCCCCGGTAAGAAGTCCCAATTAGACCTCAAATGGTTTGGTATAGGAGTCCCAACAGTGGTTTGTACGGTAATGCCTTGACCGTGATTTCACACAAAGGCAAGTAAGATGTCCTTGTTGGTAGCAAGGGTGTAACAACTGCAGCGAGACTGTAGGTTTTAACCTTGTACAGAAATTACTTGCATATGAATTCTAAAACACAGAAAATAAACAATGCGAGAGCATAACACATAAAATACATATACACAGATATTTTCCCTTGGATCCTAAAACGAAGACTAGCAGCTTGATTTTTCATTATGTTCCTTTCGATGTTACAATACATATTTATACATGCCAAAGCATCCAATACCATGGACCGAAAACCATCGCGTCCAAACCCATGGATCGAAAACCATCGCGTCCAAAACCATGTGTGAAAATCATGCACAAAACCATAGGTAGGTCCACCCAACCTAACATTGGGTCCAAAACCAAAATTTTTTGGGGCGATGCCCCGGACCCCATAGAGTGGGGTTATCTGCAACCCTCAAACCCCCTGTGACTCTGCCCACTACGAAATCGGTGCAACGAAGGGGGGGCTCTGCCCCCCAATTAACTACGTTGGCTAGTCGTGGAAAGAATATAACACAACCCAACATTCTCCCACTTGTTGTTTTCTTTCCACAAGGGACCACAAGAGAGCTTAGTCATTTATCCATCCCTGCAATGCCCATTGTTTCTCTACACCAAGAGAACTTCTCAGAGCTCACATATTTTGTTAATGCATCTTCAGTATTCTTCAAAGTGTCCACCTTTACCAGCAACACCTTTTTGTCTTCTATCATATCCCTCACAAAGTGATACTGAACATCAATGTGCTTTGTCTTTGAATGGTAAGAAGGGTTCTTTGCTAAGAAAATTGCACTTTTGTTGTCACAATCTATCCTTATAGATCCCTGTACTAACCCCATACTTGAACACAATCTCTGCAACCAAATTGCTTCCTTGCTTGCATGAGTGGCTCCCATGTATTATGCCTCTGTAGTTGATAGTGCCACTACAAATTGTTTCTTACTCATCCAACCGACTGTGCCTCCAAATAGGTTAAACACATACCCACTTGTAGATCTTCTCTGATCCAGATCTCTAGCCCAGTCCGCATCAACAAAGCCACAGATATCCAAAACTTTGTCCAATCCTGGTCTTCCCTGGTAGCACAAACCATAATCACTAGTGCCATGCAAATACCTGAAAACCCGCTTCACTGCTGCCCAATGCTCCTTCCCTGGTTTTGACATAAACCTACTCAATACTCCCATTTCATGTGCAATGTCTGGTCTAGTATAGGCCATCGCATACATCAGGCTACCGACTGCACTTTCATATGGAACATGGGACATATCCTCTTTCTCCTCTTGTGTCTTGGACACTGTTTAGCAGATAACTTTACACCTACAAGAATAAGAACCTTCACCGATTTACTATCCTGCATATTAAACCTCTACAATATTGTCTCGACATACTTCCTCTGGTTTAACTAGAGCTTCCTCTTTGCCCGGTCTCTTCTAATTTCCATGCCCATAATATAGTTTGCAGCACCAAGATCCTTCATGTCGAATTTGGAAGACAATTGGGTCTTCAAATCCTAGATAATTTCTTTGTCATTTCCAACTAGCAAGATATCATCCACATACAAGACCAGATAAATAACACGGTCACCAATTAATTTAAAATACACACAGTGATTTGCTTTGCTTCTGGTGAAGCCAATTCCACGTATAAATGTATCAAATTTTTGATACCACATCCTTGCTGATTGTTTTAACCCATACAGAGACTTCTTTAACTTGCATACCAGTTCTTTCTTACCCTTCACCACAAAGCCTCCAGGTTGCTTCATGTAGATTTCCTATTCCAGAGCCCCATGAAGAAATTTTGTCTTCACATCCATCTTTTCTACCTCAAAATCAAAAGTAACAACAATAGATAAAAGTAATCTAATAGAAGTTACCTTGGCAACAAGAGAAAAAATATCACCAAAATCAATTCCCGGCACCTGGGAATAGCCTTTTGCTACCAACCGAGCTTTGTATTTCTCCATCTTTCCTTCTGCATTTGTCTTCTTCTTGAACACCCATTTGCTGCCAATGGGTTTCCTTCCATCCGGAAACTCCACCAGATCCCAAGCCTCATTTTTGTGCAAAGATGTCATTTCATCAACCATGGCCTCTTTCCAGAGTTTTCCATCCTCTGAATCTACTACTTCCTTCACAGTTCCAGGATCATCATCAGTAATAGATAAAGCAAAATTTGAATAGAAAGCAGATGGACTATACCTTTCTGGTTGCCTTCTTTCTCGAACTGATCTTCTCACACCCAGAGTTTTTTGTTCTTCATCTTCTGATTCCTCTTCTGTTGTAGAGTATGATTCTTCCTCCTTAAGCTCAAACTCTATCTTCTCAAGTTCCTTTGGTTGGACTTCATGTTTAATAAGATATTTCACCTCTCTGAACACCACATCTTGGTTGTACACAACCTTCCTTGTTACTGGGTTCCAAAGCTCATAACCCTTTAAACCATCCTTATACCCAATAAAGATGCACTTTTCAGATTTACTATCCAACTTGGTTCGTTTCTCCTTTGGAACATGTACATATGCATCACATCCAAATACCGTCAGATGTGAAAGAGAGGGTTTCTTACCAGTCCATACCTCTTGTGGAGTCTTATCCTCCAACGCTAATGAAGGTGATCTGTTGACCAGGTAACATGCTGTCTCCACTGCCTCTACTTAAAATTATTGTCCTAACATGGCACCACTGAGCATGCTTCTTGTCCTTTCCATCAACGACTTGTTCATTCTTTTTGCAACTCCATTTTTCTTAGGTGTGTATGGAGTAGTCTTCTGTCGTGCTATACCACATTTCTTACATAATTCTTCAAATTCCTTACTGCAAAAATCTCCACCTTCATCTGGTCTCAGCACCTTTATCTTCTTCTCTGTTTAGTTTTCCACCAGAGCCTTAAATTCTTTAAACCTGGTAAAGACTTCAGATTTCTTATTAAGGAAATATATCCATGTATTCCTTGAGAAGTCATCTATAAATGATACATAGTACACAGACTTAGCCAGTGATGGAACCTTCACAGGTCCAAACACATCACTGTGCACAAGCTCTAATATCTATTTCACCCTCTTACCACTAGAGAAGAAACTCACCCAATTCTACTACCCATATACACAATTTTCACAGAAATCAAAATCCAGAGAGCTATTACTCCTACCTTCTACCAGACCTTTACCATGAAGTATTCGAAGGCCCTTCTCTCCAATATGTCCAAGCCTTTGATGCCTCAACATGGTCTTCTCTCCAGAGACCACTAGATTTTCTGCTCCACTTTCAGGAACCATAGAACTGTTGCACCCATCAACAACAATGCTACCTTGTAGCTTGTACAGAGTTCCAATCCGAACTCCCCGCATCAATACCAGTGCTCCGCGAAGCATCTTGCAAGTATCCTTCTCAAACACTGTTTTTACACCTACATTATCCAGCTTGCTTACAGAAATCAGATTTCTGGCCAATGCAAGAATATGTAGAACACCTAGAAGTGTTCTAACTCTTCCACCTTGCAAATTCAACTTTACTTTTCTACGAACAACAATTCTAGCCTTCCTGTAATCCCCTAAGAAGACATCACCACCATCGTATTTCTCATACTCGCAGAACCGCTCTCTATGGCGAGTGAAGTGAAAGGATGCACCTAAGTCAATCAACCATGCCTCATGATCTACATGTGTACTTGAAGAAGCCAAGTACACATCCCCACCTTTATCTGAGGTGGTTTTCGCCTCTGCAGAAGGAGAATCATCAGATCTCTTTCATTTTTCAGGAGCTTTAGATTTACAGTCCCTTTTGTAGTGCCCTTCCTTTCAGCATTTCCAGCACACCACCTTTACACATTTTCCTGGAGGAGGACCGTCCTCGTACAAACAAGGCATCACCATTCTGGCTGTCCATATTTTTTCGTCTTATCTCCTCTGTCAGCAAGGATGAGACTATTTCATCAAACTGCAAGGGAGTTGCATTGCTACCTATTGCAATAACTAGACTATCCCATGAATTTGGTAGAGAACACAACAAACTAATGCACTTATCTTCATCTGAAATTTTGATATCAACAGACGATAACTGACTTACCACTGTATTAAACGAATTCAGATGCTATGTCACCGAGTCTCTATCTTTCTTCCTCAGGTTATACAAATTTTTCAGTAGGAACAGTTTAGTCACCAGAGACTTAAATTGGTACAAAGTCCCTAACTTGTCCCACAAAGCATTAGCCGTAGCTTCCCCTAATACATTCAGCAATACTAAATCTGAGACACACAATTGTATTGTGCTCTTTGCCTTCCGATCTAAATTCTTCCATTTTTCATCGTACACTCATGTTGGTTTAATACCTGGATCTACCGCGATCCACTAATCTTTATCCACCAACAGATCCTCCATCTTGAGTTTCCACAACTCAAAAATCTAACCATTAAATTTCTCGATCTTTGTCTTTCCACTGCCTGCCATCTTCTTTCACCACCAGAATCGATCTTGTAGATCTCCCACTAAACAGTATTTACCATAGACCCGAGTGAAACCCCTCAGCAACAAAGGCGTCCCCTTGAAGCCAAAACAACTCTGATACCACATGTATGTTTTTACCTTGTACATAAATTACTTGCATATGAATTCTAAAACACAGAAAATAAACAATGCGAGAGCATAACACATAAAACACATATACACAGAGATTTTCCCCTGGATCCCAAAACAGGGACTACCAGCTTGATTTATCATTATGTTCCTTTCTATGTTACAATACATATTTATACATGCCGAAGCATCCAATACCATGGACCGAAAACCATCGCGTCCAAAACCATGGACCGAAAACCATTGCATCCAAAACCATGTGTGAAAATCATGCACAAAGCCATAGGTAGGTCTGCCCAACCTAACATAGGGTCCAAAACAAAAATTTTCCGGGATGATGCCCCAGACCCCATAGAGTGGAGTTACCTGCACCCCTCAAACCACCTGTGACTCCCCCCGCTACGCAATCAGCGCAACGAAGGGGGGGCTTCGCTCCCCAGTTAACTACGTGGGCTAGTCGTGGAAAGAATATAACACAACCCAATAGAGACAAGGAAGATGCATGAATGGTTCTAACACACGGAGAGTGGGGTGAGCACGCCCCTTGGAAACCTATGATAGCACACGCTTGGAAGGGAACACATGAGAGAAGATGCATCACAAACTGGAAAAAAAGTTAGGTAACAATCCAAAGTGATGGTTAAACCAATCAACACATTTCAGTAAGATTCATACATACTTATATAGAATAGTCTGTACATTCATGTGTAAGCAAACATATACATATACCATTTAGAGTAAACAAGATAGCTGGAGTACAATATGACATATGCATGAAACGTGTTGGCTATGTTGTATTAAGAAGTGTAATTGCCAGTCATACAATACATCCATGTCCAACCACTAGTTCTGATAGCAGAACATTACAGTCACAACCACCTGCTCCTCCAAAGAGAGATAATAGCTTTGTGCAGTGGAGAATCCAAGGCTCGTTACAATATTGTCCAAGCTTTCTCTAAGATACTCCTATCGAAAGCTTGGCTGACCAAAATCCTATACAATGAGTTATGAGGTACTATTTATAGAAAAGGGTGGGGTGACCCTTAAAATTCCCCTTTGATACCATTCATCTATCCTCATGACTCTTCAACTACTATATGACTGTTACATTCAACTATCAACACTTGAAATTCCACTTAAAAGACATTACATTACAATGCACATGTGCCCATGTGAGACAAAATGGCTTCAACAATCCATGCAAAACATCACTGACACTCGGACCATTGTGGTGAGACCAACTCTTTGACATGCTTGTGATGGTCGAAGGTGGTGAGCTAGTGCCAAGCTTAGTTGTCTATGATGGTGTTCGTGTGCTCAATGGTGACATCTTGCTAAAGCAAACTCTTGCCTTCATTGCATCCTGGTGCACTGATATGGCTCCTCTGTCCAACTCATCTGATAGCTTGTGCATGTCCATCCTGGTGTGACCAGAATGGAAACATGTTGATGAATAGTGTCCATGTTTCTCGCCAAGCATGTGGTGGTGTTTGTGCACATCAACTTGTTGAAGTACATGTTTAGCTCCAGTCGGACTTTCTTCTTGTCTGTGCCTCAATGAGTGTGCCAAATGGGTGGGATCGCTTGCATGCGCATAATGACATGCATGTTATAGCATTCCCTTTCATGTGATCAATAATACTACTCACCTTGTCTGCTCTGTGCCAGCTGCTAGGATGGATCTATAACTTGTACGATGTAGTTTCATCTGTGAGTGCATGTTGCGCCTCCAGTTGTACCTGTTCATGATGCAACTCATTCTCTCGTCTATGCAACTTATTATGAAACCAACTCACAAAAAGATAGAAAAGATAGTTGAACGCCTTAGAATTCAGCCTTTTCGAGGGGGTAACCTCCTTTACATTACACAAATGAACAATTCTTGGATGGTACAAATGAAAAGACCTCCTTTCTATATATAGGAGTCTAAGGTGTCATAATATAATTAGAGCCGACATAACAATAATCATGTAAGGGCACAATAATAACAATAGTGGGTTTCTATGGGGCACAATAATAACAATATGGGGACTACATGGGTACAACCATGTAATAAGCGGGTTGTACTAATAACAATAAGGGGTTACACTAGTAGTATAGGGGCCTAACATGCCCCTCTCCTTCAAAAAGTGTTGTCCTCAATTCTTGAGTAGTTCTTGATGCTTCTGTATAAAATTCTTGTCCTCCCATGTGGAATCTTCAGCGGGTAAGTTCTTCCACTTGATGAGATACTTTGAAATTGATTGATTTTGTAGCTGTTGGGTTCTTGTTTCTGTGACTGCTCCAGGTTCCAATATGATTTTTCCTTCCTCCTCAAGTTCCGGAAATATATTTTGAATTGGGATCTTCTGCAAATTTTGAATGAGTGGCCATACTTCTTTGTCCTTCTTCCATTCATCCCTTGCTTCGTTTATCCAATCTGGTTGGATAATAGAAATAGCACAAAACAATGCTTCCACATCCTCATCCTTTCTTGAGAGTGCATCTGCAACAAAAATTTTCTTCCCTTTTCTATAGATGATGTCAAAGTCATAACCCAACATATTTGTGACCCATTTTTTTTGTTCTTCTAAAGATAATAGTTGTTCTAAAAAGTATTTAAGACTATCATGATCCATTTTTACCTTGAAGTGTCTTCCCATTCGGTAAGGTCGCCATTTCTTAAGTGCATGTAGTATGCCAACATTTCCTTCTCATAAACAGCTTGTTTGAGATGTAGCAGTAAAATACCCAATCACCTACATCAAAACATTTTTCACTACAATGTTGATCTACCTGTTGTTTCATTCGATTTTGCACCAAAGTGGCATTATCCTTTAAAAGTTGGAGAACTTGTTGTTGATGCTCAATGTGATCTTTCACTGCTTGAACCTTTTTCTTCTTGATATGTCCTTCTATCTTGAGAGTTTGAGTGGTAATTTCTTCCAATGCTTTACAAGATATGGTCGGATTCATTTCTTGATGCTCGATGTGATCTTTCTCTTCTTGAACATTTTTTTTCTTGATATGTCCTCCAATCTGGATAGTTTGAGGAGTGGTAATTCTGACCAATGCATTACAAGATATGGTTGGATTCATTTCTTCTTTCTTGATGTGATCTTTCACTTCTTGAGCCTTTTTCTTCTTGATATGTCCTTCTATCTTGAGAGTTTGAGGAGTGGTAATTCTTGCCAATGCTTTACAAGATATGGTCTGATTCATTTCTTCTTTCTTTGGGGTTGGGTCCTAGCGTATATCTTCTCCTTTTGATGTTTCTTGATCCTTTTCTTCCTCTTCTTCATACTCTATGTAAAATAATTTCTTCTCAGCACACTTATGACCTTTAGTGCATTTGCTATCACAATTGTAACAAAGCCCTTTTTCTCTTTTTTCTTCCAATTCTTGTGGTGTAACCCTTGTAGGTTGTGGAAGGCTAGGAGAAACAACACTTCCATCTTTATAGTTGTGAGGGATAGACTTCCTTGTTGCCATAATTTTACTTTCCACTATGTAACAAAGCCCTTTTACTCTTTCCAATTGTTGTGGTGTCGCTCTAAAGAAGGTGTTGCTCTTTGTATTCTCATAATGTGCTATCATTTCCTCCGTGAAAATTGACCACGTAACAAGTTGTTTACGAGAAAAAAGCCCTTTATACCATAAAAATTGATCTGGTTTTAAATATAAAGATGCAATGCATACTTTTTGTAACAGCGGTACACCATGTAGATCAAAATATTGCTCCATCTGAAGTATTTAATTTACCGGATCCTTGCCATCAAACTTCCTCATGTCGCCTTTTCTTGATTTTAGGAGCTCGATCTTGAAATGACTATAACTCTGTAATTTCGGTTCTTCCAGTTCTAAAATTGCAACCTGTAGTAGCCCTCTGTGTCCTCTTTCCAATGCCACTAGTCTGATCGAATTTAGATTCTCCAAGGCAGAGTTATGCACAATCTCCCAAGATGACCTGATTATAGACCTTTCCAGAAGAGTGAACTTGTATGAAGTTCCACGTGTCACTGTTTTGACCTTAGTATCTGAAAAATATACACAAGAAACTACATTTCGTCCTATTTCTGTAACTTCTTACGAAATTTCAATTTGATGCTTGAAACAAAAGTTATGACGATTTTCCCAAGGTCACCTATTTGGAATGTAATTCAAGAGTCTGCAAAAGGGCCAACTTCCTCAGACAATATCTAGCAAATATAGTGCGAAAAGATCTGAAATTCGGACCTGAGGTTCAACATGATTTTGTCTCAAATGGTTTTTTTTTTGTGCTTCTGAAACGTCGTAGAAAAAAGTTATAGCGAAAATGCCACGATGGCCTATTTGGAGTAGCGAAACCCTAGAATCCAAAGCTCTTATACCAAATGTTATGAAACCAACTCACAAAAAGATAGAAAAGATAGTTGAACACTGTAGAATTTAGCCTCTTTGAGGGGGAAACCTCCTTTACATTACACAAATGAACAATGCTTGGATGATACAAATGACAAGACCTCCTTTCTATATATAGGAGTCTAAGGGGTCATAATATAATTAGAGCCTACATAACAATAATAATGTAAGGGCACAATAATAACAATAGTGGGCTTCTATGGGGCACAATAATAACAATATGGGGACTACATGGGTACAACCATATAATAAGGGGGTTGTACTAATACCAATAAGGGGTTACACTAGTAGTATAGGGGCTTAACACAACTTCTGTTCTTCCTTGAGTTTCTACTTCAGCACATGCAACTCCATCTATGGTCCTTTCTCTGCCTTCGCGTGATATTCATGTCGCGTCATCACCTCATAGCCTGAGTCTCCAAAGTTGCTTTCATCACAAGTGGATTTTCTTGAGATTGCAACTTTGTTCTGCCTCTATGTTTTCAACAACCTTCCTCTTGCATTCGTTGCATCTGATATGCTGCCTTCAACTGTTGTTGATGGTGTTGCTTGTTGTGATGTTGTTGCCGTCATATCTTGATGTCCTTGTCTAAGAACAACTTAATGTTTACGTGGGTAGGCAAGTTCATAGACACTTGATCGACTGCATCCCCAAGTGTGCTTTGAACAGTGTCTTAGACTCTGCTCTCCTGGAAACCATTGTACCTATACTGTTGAGAGGCAGATGAACACTTGCGATACTTGGAGACATGGAAACACTCATGGCAAGCAATATGTCAGTTAAAAACCAAAACGAACTTGAGAAC
Organism: Pinus tabuliformis; assembly: GCA_031772625.1. NCBI lineage: Eukaryota > Viridiplantae > Streptophyta > Pinopsida > Pinales > Pinaceae > Pinus > Pinus tabuliformis. The sequence continues at coordinate 148,884,001 of CM062817.1, forward strand.
TAACTTGCAACATCCCTGTGTGACTGATCATGAAAGTTGCACAATTTCCATCGGGAGGTCGGGAGACTAACTGCTAAAATTACGCAAGGCATAGTATGGGCTGTCAGGAGGGTGACTAACTGCTGGAACTACGCAATGGACAGTCCATCCTGGCCTGGTGAGGACTGAAACTACGCAATGTGCAATTTCAGTAAGCAGTGACATGCAACCAGCAAACTGCATTGCACATTTTCTAGGGCCAACAAGACACTGCCTCCAAGAATTGCGCAATGCAAACCTAGAGGTCAGTGTTGGGCCAGATTTGAGCAATTTTTGGATGGAAGGCAGAGCCTTCGTTCTAGAAATGCGCAGTGCTACCCGAGCAAGGCACGGTCTAGGCCAAGGCAACCCAGGCTGGCCGTCAGGCGACTGAAAACATGAGAAGTTTGAATGCATGATGGAGTATAAACAAGAGTGAGTTTTCATACATGCAAACAATAAGTGCAAGATTCAGAAAATGAGAAAGCATGGATGTGTGTGAAGCGAGTCGCCGCAACGGTGACTGTTTGTGAAAAACAGTGTCATGCTTGCGACAACATTGTGATGCGAATGGAAACTGAAACTATGCTTATACAAGCTAACATACATCAAAATGATAGCAAGTGCTCATTGAGATCAAGCAGACAACACTCACAAGAAGCGAAACACAAAAAGTGACAGAAACGCAACGCAAGACATGAAAAGCGGGCTTACCCCAAAACAATTGAGTTGAATGTGTCAACGACTCCTAGATACAATATGGGATGTCAGAGCTGCAAGGTTGACGTGAGGAATGAGCTCTGTAGCGTTTGGTTGATGAGTTTTAATAAAATCGATGTTATGACGCATTCCACAAATCTAAGAAAATCAACACTTGGCGGGAGGTTTCTGAAATGATCCTTGCATGTAACCTCCAGCTACTAAAAGTAGATCCCTGAATCAAGGGATTTATTTGCATGATGCCTTGGGAGAAGCAGTCCATGCATGCAAATCAGTTTTTCTTGATCCCGAATGGAACCAATCCACCTAACTGCACATGCAACAATTTGCTCAGTTGAGGGGAAAAAATGTGCATTTCTGGGAGGGAGCTGGGTTGGATTCCAAGAGGGATTGCACAATTTCTGGGCAAAGCAGCTAAATGCTAGCCAGAATTCTGTAATTTCTATGCTGAGTAGTCCTGTTGGAGGAATTGCACAATTTTTCTAGTGAACAGTGACAGGAAGATTTGCACAATTCTAGAGCCCAACAGGCTGCTAGACAAAATTGCGCAATTTATGGAGGAAAGGTTGGTTCCCCTCCATAATTGTGCAATTCCTTAAGGAAGACACTCAGCCTGCAGCTCGACAAAGTCTGGAGAAAAATCTTGTGAGGGGGATGCAACAAGCTCTGATACACAGGCTGGGAATATGCTAGAAAATCACTGAAGCTTGTGTACTTAACAAGGCAAGACATGCTACTATGAAAGGTTGGTAGGGAGGCTCCAAAACGAAGCTAAGGCAAAATTTTGGAGGGTGGTTGTAGCCGCAACAATACTTGGCGACACACTGGTAGAACTCCAGCTTTCTGAATGGACCTTGTTCGTGACAAGCAAGTCTATCAACTCCATAAGTATTGTTCAATTCTCAGTTCGTCTTGGTTCCCACACTTGTTTGATTGTAAGATGTAGCATCTGCCAAGCTCTTGGTCAATTGACACACATTCCAAGCCAAGTCAACATAGTTATTTTGATTAGGGTTGAGGCGTATATTGGTGCACAAGTATTATAGTCGTCAGAGTCTTGGTTTCATCTCTGGTGTTGCTCTGCTACCATCAGCCCTAGACAGTACCCCGGTGGAGTCACACAGAAACAAAAGCATCACTCTGCTACCAACGAGTCTGGTTAGTACCCTGATAGAGTTACTTGCATCACCTCTCTGCATAGGAAGCCTTTCTCTTCTTTCGCCTTATTCGTTTTTCATTTTTTGAAAATTTTTACTTTTCATTTTTTCATTTTCGTTCTCATAACTGTGCATAACACTTATTGATTTCAGAGGAGGAAGAGGGATCCTGACTTATTGAAGGCATAAGAGGTTGTTCCTTCAAAGAAGTAGTTTATGTATACCTCTCATGTTCTTGTTAAGGTTTTCCCCCTCACCTTAGTCTACTTGATTGAGTTGCCAAGGGTTAACCCCAAAACAACCAACTAGAGTAGGTGACACTAGTTAGCGCGCAAGTATTGTGTATTCACCAAGGTTCACTTCGAATAGTACGTATTTTCCATTGACGTATCATGGACTAAAAGTAACAACTTCTTCATACAGAGGCAGGATGACAAATAACCACGCAGTGATAGCTGTAGAAGGCCTATTGTGCTTTACCCAGCTTGTTTCAAGAGTCATGCATGGTTTCATGTGAAACTAACCTATGACAAAAATCAAGAAAACAAACAACAAAGCCAAGTAGAAGCAGAAATAAATGCGAAAGAAAAGTGATTAAGAAAACAAGCAAGCAAACAAATAAGAAAAGCAAAAAAAAACCAAACAAGCATGCAAGCAAGCAACTTGAAAGCAAGCACTACTCCTAATCCTAAGCTAATAGTGCATGGGCCTGATCACGTGAAGTGATATTTCTAATGCAACCACCGGCACATTGGTTGACCCATGTTGGTGAAGGCTTGGTCCACAAGCAACCCAGTTGTGCGAACCAGCAAATGTGAAAGATACAACAACGAAAGCAGACACTCTCCGAGCTTACAAGCCTCCAAAAAAGAAAAAAAATGAGTGAAAGTGCATGACATGCACTCTATGGACTTGCCATGGTGCTCTGCCACACTGCGTGCAGATGTTGAGTGTATGAATTCCCTTGACTGTGATATGCAAGAAAACGTGGGAAAGGTAGACCACTTACGTTGTGCAAGTGTGCTTGCGATGTAAGATTCCTCCAATGCATTAGCAATGGGATCGTGTAGTTCGAGTGGGGGAAGTGAAATCTAAGTGTTGGATTGTTCTCCATTGCATACAAATGAGTGATGAGGAGCCTCAGGTGTTTGAACAATTTCCTTATCGGAAGTGAGACCAACCTCAAGACAGCGAGGGCCTGACACAAAGGGGTAGATGAGAAGAAAGGATGTTCACCCTCTGCATTTCTGGAAAAAGAAGATGAAAGATCAAGTGAATTTTCAATGAATGATTGGTCCTCTTCGTTGTCAGGTGATGGACTGATATTCGGTGTCTCCTATGAATGATCAACAATGGGTGCATCCGTGGATGGATATGCGCATGAAAAATTAGGGATGGAAGGATCATCAAGGATGTCAAGAAAAAAAGGAAGAGGTATGGACAGACAGGGATGGTCCCCTGCTACCGGTGGATGTTCAAGCTCCTGTCATTCTCTTCATTAATGCCAACGCATGTTGGTTTTGCAACACCAACTCCTTCGGTAAATAGATCCTCGTTCAAAACAAGTGTAGATTATGGAATGGAAGAACACAAGACAATATCATTTGGAGGACGATCAAAATATGAAGACAGAGGTTGAGGTACAAAATACATGTGACGAGGTATGGGACTCACAACCAAGTATGCGTGAAAATCATAAGGAGTGATGTTGGGAGGTCATGACGGTTCAAAAAATGTGTGTTCATGCTCTCCCACATCACTCTGCGATAGTGGAGCTATTTGACAAGGGGACGGCAGGCAGTCACTTGTGACAGCGACTGTATCCATTTGTGATTGTGTAGCTCCATCACTGAAGTATGCTGAGAGGTATTTGAGCTTGAACTTCTTCTTGGGATGGATTGAATTGTTAATACAGTACTTGAATCTATCCCAAAGATAAGGAAATTTCATTTGGCTCTTTGGAGCTTGAAACTACAAATCATGGAAGCGCTGCAAAAAAATCCATAGGAGATTCATGCAGAGCCTTCTGTTGTTGTAATAGTTTTTGGTCAAGGTATCCTGGATCAAAATGATAGAAAGTATCTTCAATGAGATCATAGAAGTGTTGAAGTGAGTGCATGTTGTCAACCGGTAGGCTGCACAGCCACCAATGTGGAGATTTACGAAGTGTGTATGCAAGCAGTAGACTGGCCTATTCGTTAGAACATCCATCATCCTCGTGAAAAAATTCAAGGAAGTCATATAAGAACTCAGGTCAGGGCGCTTTGCCTCACCATCATACATGTATGTGGACAAGAGATCAAAAAATTCCCTCATGATGGTGACAGATTCGGCATGCGAAAAACATCGTGGAGGGAGGAGAGTGCAAGACTCCATGATAGATATGAAAAGGTTCAAAACAGGATGAGAGGACACAGCCTGTCATCTGGCCCTCCTTCTAGCACAAAAATGTTGACGGTGCTGGACCCACCAACATGTCAGGGGATCTCCCTGGTAAGAAGTCCCAATTAGACCTCAAATTGTTTGGTGTAGGAATCCCAACAGTGGGTCATATGATAATGCCTTCACCGCAATTTCACACAGAGGCAAGTAATATGTCCTCGTTGGTAGCAAGGGTGTGACAGTTGCAGCGAGACAAGGAAGATGCATGAACGGTTCTAACACACGGAGAGTGGGGTGAGTGCGCCCCTTGGAAACTTATGATAGCACGCGGCTTGGAAGGGAACACACGAGAGAGGATGCATCACAAGCTGAAAAAGTTTTAGCTAACAATCCAAAGTGATGGTTAAACCAATCAACACATTTCACTAAGATTCATACATACTTATATAGAATAGTCCATACATGCATGCGTAAGCAAACATATACATATACCATTTAGAGTAAAAAAGATTGCTGGAATACAATATGACATATGCATGAAACATGTTGGATCTGTTATATTAAGAAGTGTAAGTTCCATTCATACAATACATCCATGTCCAACCACTAGTTCCGATAGCGGAATATTATAGCCACAACCACCTGCTCCTCCAATGACATATATTAGCTCTGCGTAGTGAAGAAGCCAAGGCTCATTACAGTACTATCCAAGCTTTCTCTAAGATACTTCTATCGGAAGCTTGGCTAACCAAAAGCCTATACAATGAGTTATGAGGTACTATTTATAGCAAAGGGTGGGGTGACCCTTGACATTCCCCTTTGAGACCGTTCATCTATCCTCATGACTCTTCAAATACTCTATGACTACTACATTCAACTATCGACACTTGAACTTCCACTTGACAAGATGTTACATTATAATGCATATGTGCCCATGTGAGACAAAATGGCTTGAACAAGCCATGCAAGACATCACTGAAACTCGGATCATTGTGATGAGACCAACTCTTTGACATGCTTGTGATGGTCGAAGGTGGTGAGCTGGTGCCAAGCTTAGTTGTCCATGATGGTGTCCATACGCTCAATGGTGACATCTTGCTGAAGAGAACTCTTGCCTTCGTTGCATCCAGGTGCACTGATATGGCTCCTCTATTCAACTCGTCTGATAACATGTGCATGGTCGTCCTGGTGTGACCAGATTGGCAACATGTTGATGCATAGTGTCCACGCCACTCTCCAAGCATGTGCTGGTGGTCGTGCGCATCAACTTGTCGAAGTACATGTTTAGCTCCATTTGGACTTGTTTCTTGTCTTTGCCTCGGTGAGTGTGCCAAATGGGTGGGATCGCATGCATGTTGCTGCATTCCCTTGCATGTCATCAACAATATTGCTCACCTTGTCTGCTCCATGCATGTGAGGTCCCTATACTACGAGTGTAACCCCTTATTGTTATTAGTACAACCCCCTTATTATATTGTTGTGCCCATGTAGCCCCCATATTGTTATTATTGTGCCCCATAGAAGCCCACTATTGTTATTATTATGCCTTTACATTATTATTGTTATGTCAACTCTAATTATATTATGACCCCTTAGACTCCTATATATAAAAAGGAGGTCTTGTCATTTGTATCATCCAAGAATTGTTCATTTGTGTAATGTAAAGGAGGTTTCCCCCTCGAAGAGGTTTATTTCTAAGACGTTGATCTATCTTTTCTATCTTTTTGTGAGATGGTTTCATAACATTTGGTATCAAAACTTTGGATTCTAGGTTTCACTACTCCAAACAGGTCATCATGTAATTTTCCCTATAACGTTTTCACTACGAAGTTTTAGAAGAGAAAAAAACACCCCATTTGAGAAGAGATCGGTCGGAACCTTGGGTCCAAATTTCAGATCTTGTCTCGCTATATTTTTGGAGATATGATCCGAGGAAGTTAGGGTTTTTGCAAGCTCCATAATTTCATCTCAAACAGGTCATCGTGGAAGTTTCACTATAATATTTTTTCTACAAAGATTCAGACTCTGAAATTAAAACCCATTTGAGATGAAATCTTGGTGAAGCTTGGGTCTGAATCTAAGATATCTTCTCGCTATATTTTCGAAGATATAATCTGGGGTAGTTAGGGCTTTTGCAGACTCCCGAATTACATTCTAAATAGGTGATCTTGGGAAAATCGTCATAACTTTCTCTCTGAGCAACAAATTTAAATTTCGTAAGAAGTTATAGAAAGAGGACAGACTGTAGTTTTGTGTGTATATGTTTCAGATCCGAAGGTTGAAACAGTGATACATGGCACGTCATACAAGTTTGATCTACTGAAACATTATATAATCAAGTCATCTTATGAGATTGGGCATAACTCTTTCTTGAAGAATCAAATTCTGATTGTACTTATTGGGTTAGGAAGAGGAATCAGAGGGCTACTGTAGGACACAATTTCAAAACTTGGAGATATGAAATTACCGAGTTACAGTCATTTCAAGGTCAAGTTCCTAAAATCAAGAAAAGACGATATGAGGAAGTTTTATGGATAGGATTCGGAAATTGGATACTACAGATGGAGCAATATTTTGATCAACATGAGGTTCAAATGTTATAAAAGGTACATATTGCATCTTTATATTTAGAACCAAATCAATTTTTATGGTATAAAGGGATTTGTTCTTGTAAAGAACTTGTCACTTGGTCAATTTTCACGGAAGAAATGATAACACATTATGAGGATACAAAGAGTAACACCTTCTTTAGCCAATTGATAAAACTCGAACAAAAGGGTTTAATGGAAAAGCACATTGAGGACTTTAAAAAATTAAATATAAGGGTATATGATATTCCAGAGATGCAAAGGATTGATGTCTTCATAGGGACTTTAAAGGATAACATTCAACATGAGGTTCGTCTTTGGGAACCTGATTCATTGGAGAAGGCATTCAGGTTGACAAGAAAAATTGAAAGTGAAATTATGGAAACAAGGAATCCCACCACTCACAACTATAATTATGGAAGTGTTTTTTCTCCTAGACTTCCACAACCTACAAGGTTTACATGACAAAAATTGTAAGAGAAAAGAGAAAAAGGGCTTTGTTACAATTGTGATAGAAAATACACTAAAGATCATAAGTGTGTTCAGAACAAATTATTTTACATAGATTATGAATAGGAAGAAGAAAAGGATCAAGAAACATCAAAAGAAGAGGATATACACCAGAAACCAACCCCAGAGAAAGAAGAAATGAATCTGACCATATATTGTAAAGAATTGGCAAGAATTAACATTCCTCAAACTTGTAATATAGAAGGACATATCAAGAAAAAAAAGGTTCAACAAGTGAAAGATCACATCGAGAAAGATGAAATGAATCCGACCATATCTTGTAATGCATTGGCCGGAATTACCAATCCTCAAACTATCAAGATAGAAGGACATATCAAGAAAAAAAATGTTCAAGAAGTGAAAGATCACATCGAGCATCAAGAAATTAATCCAACTATATCTTGTAATGCATTGGAAGAAATTACAACTCCTCAGACTCTCAAGATAGAAGGACATAACAAGAAGAAAAAGATTCAAGTAGTGAAAGATCACATCGAGCATCAACAACAAGTTCTCCAACTTTTAAAGGATAATGCCACTTTGGTGCAAAATTGAATGAAACAATGGGAAGACCAACATCACAGTGAAAGAAGTTTTGATATAGGCGATTGGGTACTTTTACAACTACATCTAAAGAAAGCTATTTATGGGAAGGAAATGTTGGTAATACTACATGCACTTAAGAAATGGCGACCTTACCTAATGGGAAGACACTTCAAGGTAAAAATGGATCATGATAGTGTTAAATACTTTTGAGGACAAAGATTATCTTTAGAAGAACAAAAAAAATGGGTCACAAATATGTTGGGTTATGACTTTGAAATCATCTACAAAAAAGGAAGAAAAATTTTGTTGCAGGTGCACTCTCAAGAAAGGATCAGGATGTGGAAGCATTGTTTTGCTATTTCTATTATCCAACCAGATTGAATAAATGAAGCAAGGGATGAATGGAAGAAGGACAAAGAAGTGTGGCCACTCATTCAAAAGTTGCAGAAGATCTTAGTTCAAACAATATTGCCAGAACTTGACGAGGAAGGAAAAATCATATTGGAGCCGGGAGCAGTCATAGAATAAAGAACCCGACAGCTACGAAATCGATCAATTTCAGAGTATCTCATCAAGTGGAAGAGCTTACCCACTGAATATTCCACCTGGGAGGACAAGAATATTATATATAAGCATCAATAACTACTCAAGCGTTGAGGACAACACTTTTTGAAGGAGAGGGGCATGTTAGGTCCCTATACTATGAGTGTAACCCCTTATTGTTATTAGTACAACCCCCTTATTATATTTTTGTGCCCATGTAGTCCCCATATTGTTATTATTGTGCCCCATAGAAGCCCACTATTGTTATTATTGTGCCCTTACATTGTTATTACTATGTCAGCTATGATTATATTATGACCCCTTAGACTCTTGTATATAGAAAGGAGGTCTTGTCATTTGTATCATCCAAGGAATGTTCATTTGTGTAATGAAAAGGAGGTTGCCCCCTCGAGGAGGCTTATTTCTAAGTAATTGACCTATCTTTTCTATCTTTTTGTGAGCTGGTTTTATAATAGTGCCAGCTATTGGGATGGATATATAACTTGTACGAGCGCAGTTTCATTCATGAGTGCATGTTGCACCCCCTACTATACCTGTTCCTGCTGCAACTCATTCTCTCGTCTATGTAGCTCCTATTCTTCCTTGAGTTGTTGCTTCAGCACATCCAAATCCTTCTCTGTTTCGTTCTCTGCATTCATGCAATCTTCATGTCATGCCGCCATCTCATAGCCTGAGTCTCCAAAGTTGCTTTCGTCACAAGTGGATCTGCTTGAGCTTGCAACTTTGTTCTGCGTCTGTGTCATCAACAACCTCCTTCTTACATTCGTTGCATCTGGTATGTTGCCTTCAGCTGCTATTGATGGTGCTACTTGCTATGATGTTGCGACCATCATATCTTGATATCCTTGTCTACGAACAAATTGATGTCTTCCTTGGTAGGCAAGTTCATAGACACTCGATCGACTGCATCCCCAAGTGTGCTCTGAATGGTGTCTTCGACTCTGCTCCCCTGGAAACCATTGTACCTGTGCTGCTAAGAGGCAGATGAACAAGGAGAGTGACTAATTGTCAGGAGGGTGACTAATTGTTGGAAATATGCAATGCACAGTCCAGCCTGCCCTGCTGAGGACTGAAACTGCGCAATGCACAATTTCAGTCAGCAGTGACATGCAACCAGTAAATTGTATTACGCAGCTTCTGGGGCCAGCGGGACACTGCCTTCAAGAATTGTAAAATTAAAGCTTGGAGGTTAGTGTTGGGCCATACTTGCACAATTTCTAGAGGGAAGGCAGAGCCTTCGCTTCCAGAAATGTGCAGTGCTAGCCAGGCAAGGCACAATCTAGGCCAAGGCAGCCCTGGCCAACCGTCGGGCAATTGAAAACATGAGAAGTCTGAATGCATGATGAGATGAGTGCAAACAAGAGTGAATGTTCATACATGCAAACAACAAGTGCAGGATTTAGAAAACGGGAAAGCATGCATGCGTGTGAAGCAAGTCGCCACAACGATGAACGTTTGTGAAAAACAGTGTCATGCATGCGACAACAGTGAGATGCAAACAAAAACTAAAATGATGCTTCTACAAGCTAACATACATCAAAACAACAACAAGCTCTCACTCAGATCAAGCAAACACTCACACAAAGTGAAACACAAAAAGTGACACAAACACAACGCAAGACATGAAAAGCGGGCTTACCCCAAAACAACTGAGCTGAATGTTTCGACGACTCTTAGATGTAATGTGGGATGTTAGAGCTGCAAGGTCAATGTGAGGAATGAGCTTTGCAGTGTTCGATTGATGAGTTTTGATAAAATCGAGATTGTGACGCGCATGCCACAAATATAGGAAAAGCGACACTTGGCGAGTGGTTTCTGAAATGATCCTTGCATATAACCTCCAACTGCTAAAAGTAGATCCCTAAATCAAGGGATGTCTTTGCATGCTACCTTGGGAGAAGCAATCCATGTATGCAAATCAGTTTTTCTCAGTCCTGGATGGAACCGGTCAACTTAACTGCACATGCAATAGTCTGCTTAGTTGAGGGGAAAAAATGCGCATTTCTGGGAGGGCGTTGGGCTAGATGCCTAGAGGGATTGCACAATTTCTGTGTAGAGCAGCTAACTGCTGCCCAGAATTGTGAAATTTTTGGGCTAAGCAGTCTTGTTGGAAGGAATTATGCAAATTTTCTAGTGAACAATGACAGGAAGATTTGCGCAATTTTGGAGCCTAGCAGGCTATTAGATAGAATTGCGCAATTTCTAGAGGGAAGGTTGGTTCCCCTCCAGAATTTCTTAATTTCATGAGGGAGTTGCTCAACTTGCAATTGAAGCAAGTTCGGAGAAACAATCTGTGAGGGGGATGCAACAAGCTCTGATGCACAGGCTGGCAATTTGCTAGAAAATCACTAAAGCTTGTGTACTTGGCAAGGCAAGACATGTTTCTTTGAAAGGTTGGTCGGGAGGCTCCAAAACGAAGCCAAGACAAAATTTGGAGGGTGGTTGTAGCTGTTACAACAAGTTTCTTCAGGGATGAGATCAAATTCACTCAGGATACAAGCTAAAAGAATGTTGAACACATCTTAAACCCCACACTATAAGGGTGACCTTATGGACCTAGATGGACCTAATAGAGAACGGTATGGGAGCCTTAGAATGGGTAGTACGTGTAGTAGTACAAGTAGTATTGGAACATCCAACTCTTCACCTCAAGAATCTGAATATCGATCACAAAGGTCAGAATTTGGATCACGAACATTAGAATCTTGACCATGAAAACCATAATCTGGATCTGGGACATTTGGCTCTTGGGTTGGATCATGATCACGAAGGTCAGAATCTCGATCTTGTCCTGGATCTCTATCTCAAACATTAGGCTTATAATCACGAGCATCTAGTTAGGGCATTCATGCTTCTATTTAAATTTTTTTATATCTATAAATATAATTAAAGAAATTTTTTTTTCTCGAAAAACAAAAATGGTATATAATACATAATTCATTATTATATATAATATAATTGATTAATTATTCCGTCTAGATGTACCCGGTATGGAGGAGATGGTGTAGTGTTGTAAAATGAAACATTAAATAAATAAAATAATAATAAATTGAATGGTCATTTCCAGGCATTGTTTTGGTCAATATTACATAAAATCTGGTAGTGACTTTTAAGAATCATAAGTTTAAGTTGTTTAACCTACAAAATTCGAGTGCCTCAAGGGATTTTAGGGTGTTGGAATTTATTTATGCATTCAAAAGTGCATTGTATTTCCGGACCAAAAAAGTCATTTCATTAATTAGTTAGACTCGCCATTATACCAGCTCAATTAGAAATTAATAAAATATTAGATCATTTCAATTCAATTTGTTATATTGTAATTTTATTTTTTTAATAAAATTAAAAAATGCATAATATGCATATCACAATAAAATAAATTTAGATAATAACCATAAAGTGTAGACCTTAGGTTTCATGGGAGGGGTTGAGAATAGAAACCATTATTGCAAGAAATAAACTATCTCAAGGGGCGTCCAAGCGCAACCGAGCTTTGGACAATCCTTTCAAAAAAATCCATCTTAACCTTAAAGTTATCAAGCCCCTAGATGGATATCCAAATCACCTGAGGTGCAAACCTTATTTAGAGCACAAAACTTAAAAAAAGGTTTGTGCCTCTAGAGATATGGTAGCTCCAATCCCTTGATAAATAAGCATAGATCCATCTTAACCCTAAAGCTATCAGGCCCCAAGAGGGATCAAATCACTTGAGGTGAAAACCTCATTTAAAGTGCAAAACTTTAAAAAAGGTTTACGCCTCTAGAGATATGGTAGCTTCAGCCCCTTGATAAATGTGGAGTAAGATATATCTTTTTTAATTAGTATATATATCTTTTTTTTGTAATTCTAAAAATTCTATTGATCAAATAAGAAAAATTACATCATTTTCCATCATGGCTCTTTTTATGGCACAATTTTCCCTATACTAGCAGTATCAAAGTAAATATTAATGATACAAAGAATAGAAAAGTAAATGTAAAGGGAAAAAGTCACAATTAGGGAGAACAATCACTCTGATTGGGGTTGATCCTCAAGGAGACCTTTTGTAACAGCCCTGGTGAAAATTCCATGTAATAAAAGTTAATAAAGGCATAAATAATAACCACAGTTGATGGGACACTTATTCCAAACTAAAGGTTGGGCAAGACATTCTAAGTGGGTGTTCATTTGGTTGTTTATGGCTAAGGAAATTGGCAAAGGCAATGGCTAAGGCTTTGGAAAGGCAAAATGGAATTAATTGGCATTTTATTTATGAAAATAGTGGAAATTAGGAGAAACGGAAGGTGAAAGGTCATAGGTTGGATGTGAGAAGGAAATTGAAATAAAACGATGGAAAATGAGGAAAATAGAGGCCTCATTGATAAAATTCTAATGAGGATCAGTGTAACCTTTTATCAGTTGAGTTTTGGATCTCTCTCATTATTCTCTCTCTCTTTGTCACTCTTACACACTTAGAGTTTTCTTGGAGCAATTTTGGCCTTGGTTCAAGAAAGGCAAAGAAGGCAAGAGGAAGTGAAGATTAAACAGGGAAAGGCAAGATCAAGCAGCTATGCAGGTATCGATTTGCATGTGTGTTTTCCTTGCTAGATTTGGAATACATGGTACTGCATGTAGTTCTTTCTATCATGGCATGGGTTTTTCTAGGTGTAACAGTGTTTTTAGCGTAGCCTTGTGTTGTGGTGAAACACAACACCCCATTTTTCACTTTTAAATGAAAAATGAGGACCCTTTTAAATGATCATCTTGATAGTAATACTATAGAAATTGAAAATGAGGAAAGATCTAAATGGGTTCAATTTGTTCTTATTGATTTATATTAATTCGTTTTGCCCTCATTGGGATTAGTCATTGTGAAATGTACTTATTTGAAGGCTTTTTATTTTTTTGTATTTGTTTAATTTTAGGGATCCTTCATTTTCCAACTCCCTTCCTTATTGGCGTTTTGAAAGAAGTCTTGACTTCTTGAAACTTTATCACTTGCCTCATGGTTTTGATCGTATGTTTTGGCACCCCCCTTGCTTTCTTTCGCATTCATGGAAAGATTTTCATATTGATCAATTAAACACAAAGAGGAACCTTTGATTGTCACATCACCTCGCATTTGGCATTTGATCACACTAGTTGGCATTTCTTCCACATGACTTAGGACATCATTTCACATTCCACATTGATTGTTTATCTCCTTCACTTAATTTGAGATATCCATAAATAAAGGAGTAAATAATTAATCTATGATTTTTTCCATTTTTTGTACATAACTAAATATAATTTTATAATTTTAATGATTTGTAAAAACATTAGATTAATTATATTTTTCTTTATTTAAAACATCAAAATCCAAAAACTGAAAAAAAAAAAAAAACATTTTATTTTTTATATATTGTAAATATAATATAAAATAAATTAAAGCTTTTTATAAATAATACAAGTTGAATTTAATATGAAAAGAAAATAACAAAGTTATTGTTAAAATATATACATATTCAAACACATATTAAATTCACCTTGTAAATTATTTATACTTTTTTTACTTTAACATATTTTCTTTATGTAAATTACCTTCTCATACATTTTGTTTTCACCAAAAGGAGGCAATACGCAACGCATTCATGATAAACATGGTTATTTTGAAATTTGGTTTGCCTTTTCCGTACGCACCAGAATTGGTAATGTCAAAAGCGAATGTATTCACAAAAACACTGTTTCCATTGCCGCATGTTGGTAAATTCCATCTCAATTTAAACCAAACTGTTAAAACAAATCCTGAGGCATTGTTGTGGAACGTATTACAAGCATGCAACAGAACAAAAATAGAAACAGTTTCGGCAAAACAATATCATGGCAGCATTGTTGCCAAACAATTTTTGGCAAATTGGATTAGACGTGAAAATTAGAAAATGAATATTTATTCGCATTATTATGGATTTTCATTCATGTGTACTTTTACCTGAATGCCGAATTTTTGTTTGTATTTGTATCCAAGTTTTGTAATTGGTTTCAATTTTTATTCTAAAATATATTTCTTATTGATTCTTAACGTTTGTTGGTTCAATTTTGATATGATTTGAAGTTTTGCAGGGGCTATCTCCAAGAGGCAGAACGAGATCGGATCTATAATGAATTCATTGAAGTATATATGGGATAAATGATAACTATTTATCATTTAATCGCAAATGTATTTCGTTTTTTATTCCATTAATTAATATGAACTATTTCTTTTGATTAATGGAAATCACATGTGATTCGATCATAAACCAGTGTTTCCCCTTATTTTTATTTCATTTGCTCTCGAAGCTATCCCATCTTAGTGCGAGATAGGATTTTCATTTTAGGATTAATTTTATATTTGTAAATGTAATCTACAAAAAGTCCTCTTTATTTAGAGGCAAATATCCTAATTCTTAGTGGCATGATTGAGCCCTTATATCAATCAAACTTCTTGACTGATTTTAATCTTTATCCAAAACGTTAAGAAATCAATCATGAGGATTAATGTAATATATTGTATATTAATTTATTCATTTTTAATTAATAACAATTAACATTAGAATTCACTTTTCTTTTTCTTTTTAGAGTTAGCCTTAACATGCTAATTACTCATTAATTTGTAACATTTACTTTCAATAAATAATATTAACTTAAGATAATTAAAATAGTTTTAACTCTAGTATGGTAGTATAAGTTAACTAAGACTTTATTAATTGTTTACTTAGAATAATAAAAATATTATTTAGTTAAAACTTTCATCTTATAGGTTACCATAGATTTCTTAGAATTAACTTTTAGCATACTAATTATTAATTAATGTTTAATATTTAATAATAGCCTAATGTAATTAGAATAATTATGGTAATGTATTTAACTAGATCTTAACAAAAAAATTTCTCAAAATAATAATAACATTATTAACATTCATATTATAGTTTATCATAGATATATTATAATCTCATAATAAACTAGATTAAATATTTAGAATTATTATTAGAACTATATTAGTGATATTTAGGAATATATTATAGTATAAGGTATAGTTATTTACATAGTATAGTTAGTTAATTAGCATAATAACATAGGATATATTAGTTTAGATTTGACATATGAGATAAATAGGAATACTTTAGCACTTAACAAAGGCTTTAACGACAAATTTAGCATTAACAGTGTGTTACTTTAGGATTAATAAATAGTATTAAATTAACAAGTTTCATAGGGATAACATTATCATAGTGTCATTTAGAATTAACAATTAATATTAACTTAAGACTATAAAGTCAGTTAGGTTAGAATAAGTTAGGCTAATTGTAATTCATAATTTAGTCGTGGCTTGGCTGAGCCCCAGATCAGCTTAAGGATCACTTTCTTGCCTAATCAACAAGAGGGTTGATCTAATGTCTCTTCTCCATTGATGAATGAAAGCCATATTTTAAGTCATCGAAGATTGAGAGAAGGTAATTGGACCTAATTTAACCAGTTGGAGCCACTACTCCAAATGGAAAAGGAGCTGCTTTAAGCTGCGGACCTGGTGGTGGTTATCCCCCAATGTTGTTGCAGCGATTTTCGAGGCATCAACACCTTGCCATTTCTGAATAGCCATGTTGTGATGGGGTTCTCATGCTTTGGTTGAGCTAAATTCCCATATGGATTCGGAATTGATTGGGGTGGATCTTCGAATGATAGAGAACATGGGCTAGTGGTCCCTGAACCGCACCGTGGATAATGGTAAAGCTAGTGGCCTAGTGATCCTTAAGCCAAACTATGGGTTGTGGTAAAGCTAGGATTGTGTTGCCTGAATGGGCCTAGGAATCCTTTCCGATGAATGGTAGGATATACGATAAAGCCAAGAGGTGGTTTTCTCTTCGTTGGGCCTAGTAATCCTGGGTTTGGGATATGTGGTAAAGCCTGGAGAGTGGATCTTGGTTTAGGGCCTAGTGATCCAGGTTTGGATTGCAGTAAAGCCTAAGAGACTAGGAGACAAAAAAATTCCTCATGGTGTAGGTGGAGAAATCCAGTGGCATTCATGCTTGTTTTTCCTAATGATCAGGTGGAGATCATGGTAAAGCCTGTTATGATGTGTTCATTGTGTTGGCCTAGTGATCCGGGATGGATTACGGTAAAGCCTGGTTTTTATTAATGAGGGGGTGAGGTGGTTTAGCCTCGGTATGACCTGATTGAGTTCTTTTGGTTTGAGTACCACATTCATGCTTGGAATATGGCACAGGGGTGAATGGCTAAAGAGAGATTTGGCTCAACCATTCTATGGTCGGTTGGAACGTGGAAGTCTCATCCCGGGTTTGGATTTTGCATCATTAATGAAATGTGATTTATCCTTGTATTTCTATGAGCATTTTGATGGATTATATGTGAATCTTATGGCTGATATGTTTATGGTAATTTTTTCCTATTATGCCAGTTACATGTACATTTTACGACAGTAGCTATGTATGGCTCTTAACATGTTTTTACTTGTAAATGAATGGAAAGTGTATCTATGGCTTAGTAGATGAAAATGAAGCAAATGACATGAGGAATTAATGGTTCATAGAGATTCTCATATAAGTATGAGATCCCTACACTTAATTATGTTGTTGACACCTGTAGGTTACATTTGGATGATATGTTTGAGGAAATCCCTGGCATGGCTAGTAGGGGTTTGGTTATGGTCTTGTTCAGATTATTTCTTTTGCATCATTTTTTCCCTGTATTTTTAATTATTTCAAGCTATCACTCCATTTTGGGCAGTGGCCTAGGCTCTAGGCCTAAAAAATTGGCTTAAATATCGGGGTCACTGGAACAAAACTGGAAATTTCGGTCTCTAGTCGCTGGCAGGCAAGCTTGTGAGAGCGACTTTAGGTTGTTGGTCGCTCCCTCGCCCATAGCATGAGATTGACTATGGCCTAAGAGATTTAGAACAATAGTAGGACAGATTGTCTGAGTGGCTGACATGTCTCCTGAGGGTTTTGTTGCTGATGTTGGATGACTATGTGTGATGTTTTCATCGATTCCACTTCCTTAAGGTCACATAGGAGGTCGAATCTGATCATAGTAGCCTCTCGTCGCATGTTTACCCTAGTTGGCATGGTTACTTGGGTGGATGTGGGAGGAGGGTGTTATACCTTTCTTTCCTTTCTTTCTCGAAACCTTGACCCAACCTTCCAAAGGTGGTTTGATCAAAGCGATCTACAAATTATCTTTGCACGTTGAAAGAGATTCCAGTCAAAGTCTAAAGAAGTCGAATAATGAGGTTGTTTCAATATACTCAGAGAAGCATTATTATTCAATATGTTTCTGCTTGCCAAATGAGTATGGTCCACACAAAGAATCATAGGAGATGTTAGAGGCCTTGAGTCTTGGACCTTTTCCCCGCATAGATTTCGTCATCAACTTCTTCGTCGTCCTTATTCGACATAGAGGCATTTCTTTCCATAGGAGGAGGGTTATAGGGCTTCCAACTTTTAAATCTAGAATTTTCGATGTTTTTCTTCCATTGAGAATTAAACATTAGGAAAGAGTTTTGTAAGTGGCATGTTTGATGAAAAAAATGGAAATGAAAAGCAATATTCTCATAGTCCAAAATCTCTGTCTAGTGAAAATCACCAATTTTTAAATTGATTTCATTGGGAAACCCTTTACTGATATCAATTTCAACACAAATTTTGTCATAGGTGTATGCACAAGGTTTCCCATGAGAGACATCAGTAGTAAGATAGTATCCCAAAGAGTCTCCAATGCCATGAAATATTTTGTAGTGCCACAGGTGAGTTGGTAGAATAGGAAGCCTAGCCTGTATTGGCATATTGGTAATGACAGTGATGGAAGGGTCAAAATATGAGAACCAAGGTGTTAAAGACAAATCCATCATTACCCCAAAACTAGGGCCCTTTAGAATTTTTTTTTTATAATAATCAAATTCCTCAAATAACACAATGAAGAAGTTTATTGAGTAGAAAATAACCTTGCAAGTCGTAGTCCATACGAAATGGATCCATTGGCAGAGATCAGTTTTGTAGGGCCAAAAGTCATTAAAATGACAGATTACGGCTACCTCTAAATACATCTGGGGAATATCCTCCAGATCTGAGTGAGAGTTTTATAGGGAGGGAAATTCCTCATATTTTTCCACCAACAATAGCCCTGGAATTGTTTGAGCCTAATTTTCCTTAGGGGACGAGGCGAGCATATTTTTAAATACATTTCTCTATCATATTGGAAAGTAGTGTGTGTGTGTGTGTGTGTGTTATCATCGAAATAATTTCTATTTACAATTTTCTCTCTATCAACATTAATTTTTATTTTTCTTAATTTTCTCTCTCTTTTCTTTGTTTATTTATTTATTCAAATATTTTATTTAAAGGTGATATTCAAATATTTTCTGCTTTCAATTACTTTATCTCTCTAAATAAAGTTTATATAAAATTATGTTATTTAATATAACATTGAAATATTTTATTTATGGCTAACACTCACATATTTTTTTTTAATATTTTTTAAATAACATATTTTAACATGAATTACACATCTCCTTCACACTCAAATAGCATTATTTTAGATGGCATGTGTGAATATTGAGCAATTATCTCCAAGACATCCTGGTCGACTAAAAAGTGAATATATAATAAATTAAATAAGAATAATTTTACTTTCAATTATCTTATCTTTCTATATAAAGTTGATGTCAAATTGAAGTGGATTTTTTACTTTCAATTATCTTATTTCTATATAAGTTGATGTGAAATTGAGTTGGACATTGAAGGGTTTTACTATAGTAGACTTGAAAAAAATTTAGTTATTAATATTTTTTAAGTTTTTATTGCCCCTAGAGGCACTCTCTAGTCAAATTTGGAAGAGATGGTTTAATGTCTCGTCCTATCTTGACTTTTCTTGTCATGTCATGTAAACATTTTGACTTAGTCAAATTGCATAAAATTAAATTTAAATTGATTAAATTAAATTTTACCCCAACATAAAGTGGGTAGACAAGTTATAAACAACTTGTTTATTTCTGAATCTGGGAGAGAGACTCTAGGAGGGTTCTAAACCAAGGGTTTTAGGATTGTTTTTGCATTTTGGGGAGAATGTGAGTAGTCATGGCTTGGTTTTCATCGGTCCTTAAGCTGAAGTGTTCATTTCTCTCATACGACCAGTAAATATTCTTACTTGTATTTTTCTTTTTCAACTTAGTTTCTTAGTATTTCTTTCTCTGTTTCGTATTTTTACATTCATTTATATGTGGGAATGAATGAAGTTATATTAACAAGATGGAATACAGGTTCCGAGGATTTTGCTACATATGAACTATTCGATGAAGATTCAAAAGACAATTTTTAGTTCTTTGGTGTCAAAGACAAGAAGGAATCAAAGCAGAAGCATCCCAACCTAGTGTTTGGAACAAACAATGACTCCAAACACAGAGAAAATAAAAATTTAGAACAAATATGATTTGGGCATTTATAAGTGAGTAGACAAGCTATAAACAACCTTTTTCTGAGCTCGAGAGAGAATCTACGAGGGTTCTAAACCAAGGGTTTTAGAAGGGATTTTTCATTTTAGGGAGAATGAGAAACCATGGCTTAGTTTTCGTTGATCCTTAAGTTATAGTGTTCATTTTCTCATATGAATAGTAAATCCTCTTACTTATATTTCCCTTTTCAACTTAGCTACTTGGTGTTTCTTTCTCTATAGTTTTTTTTGGGGCATTCATTTATATGTTAGAGTTTGACATAGTGTTTGGAACAAACAATGACTCTAAATGCAAAAAAAAACAAACAAAAAAAACAAAAATTTAGAACAACTCTGATTTTGGCATTTATAACATATGCTTCCTGTATTCTATCGAATACCCACATAGGCAATTTTTTAACGCATTGATGATATATGGATGATTTAGATGACAAGGGTCTTGGGAGGGTTAGAAAGGTTGTTGATTGCATTCATAAAGTTATTAATTCTATTATCATAGAGTTATGAATGTGAGATTGGGGCTTCACGCTAGCTAATTGGATATTTGTTTGGTGAACTAGTCCTTTATGATTTAATAGTGAATAAAATTTGGGTTTTACTATTACACTCCTCGAAAATATTAGGGAGCCATATTTTTCTTACAAGGTAGAAACCTTGGAGAATGTTGGGCCTCAAAAAGGACATTTTTTTCACTACCATTTTACCTTTGAAATTCGATCTTTATCTCGCCCTTATGCATTCCCATCAACCTTTAGTCATGTTATTCGATGTATAAATGTCACCCTAGGCCAAAATAATTATGTTTTTCATTTAATGCCTAATTCCATTGTTTTTGGATGAAATAGAGATGTTAAAAATTGATTTATTACTAGCAATGTTTTTTGCCTAGTCAGTTCTTGTAACCTATACGTAGATCTGGTAACCAGCCTCCAAGTTTGGCATATCCATGCGACCCTATGGAAGATTCTAGGATATGGGTTTTTTTTCCTAACATTAGAGACATGGTTCCATGTTGCTTACTTCATACCCAGGTCAGCTCTAGAGACCCCCAGTCAGTGGTCAAAAATATTGACAGCTCATTCCAGGAAAAATTGAGCCATCAACTTTGGGCACGATTTCTGAGAAAACGAAGCAGAATCAAAAGAATTGAAAACATAGGTTTTCTTAGAACATCCCTAATTAGGTTACTTGCTAGAATTTTACCCAAAAAGTGTGGGGATTGAGAGATATCCGAGGTTATTTGAAGGGAAAATTCCAGATTGCGGCTAGTGTCTAATTGTGTCCAAACTTAACAATCAATTAGAAAATCAAACTAGATCCAACAATTTTGAGAGGGTTTTATGCTAAATTGATCTCATCTGATTAGATATCTAGCTGAAGACACCAAAAAACCAATCCTTTGTAAGATCAATCATGATTTTCTTGGAATTTTTTAGAGAAAATTGTTTCAATTCGCCTTGTATAAATATTTGGGAAGAAGATTTCATTGGGGGGTTGAAAAGGGTTCAAAGAGGAGTTCAAGAAGGGATTTTTTCATCTGTGGGATGCATTGAGAAATCAATATGCTTGTAGATTATAGTAGATTTCTCTTCCTTGATAATTACTTATGAACATTGTTGGCCTTTAATTACTTATATTTTCTTCTCTTTATCAAGTAATTACCAAAAATTACAAAACATGAAGATCACAAGAGACAAAAGACAAAGATGTAGGCTCCAAGCCAAGACAAAATCCTGCAAGGGGGAAGCCTGAACAAATCCTCTGCTTATAGAATTAGATCAAAGCGAGATATCAAAGACCCAAAACTAAAGACCAAGACTACCACAAAAGCCCCAAGTCATCCCTCCTTCAAGCCTTCTTGAACCAAGTCAAAGTTAACAAATTCAATGTTGGTCAACGCTCTCCAAAACTAGTCAAACTATGAAATTTTTGGACCTGCAGTATCTCTAAAGTTTCAAACCTGTAGCAGCTCTAAAACTTCGCTCTTCTCTCTTTTGACCATTTCTCTCTCTCTCTTTTGACTTTCGCTCTTTCTTCCTTGACTTTCCCTGATTTTTCTTCTCTTCTTGACAGAGAAATCAAAGTGATGAGTTGGTTGTGAATAGGGTCAAATTGCACTATATTTATACAACTCTGGGTGACGAGTTGGTTGTGAATGAGGTCAAATTTCATTACATTTATACTAGTTTGGAAGGTCGAATAAATGTCTCTCTAGGCTACCTTGTCCATGAGGGCCAACTTGGTCTTGTGGATGACAAAAGAGACTTTTTAACTCAAATTAAATGTTTTTTCTTTTTCTTACAACTAGTCCAAATGGAACTTTGACTCAATAATGTTTCTTTGACTCATGACAAATTTTATTTTGACTCAAATAACCCTACACACATGACGAACATGCTTTGACTAGAAAATAATAATAGTAATAATTTTTTTTTTTTTTTTTTTTTACAAGAAATACATATTGATACAAGTACGATGATAATTATGAAGATCGAACCTAGTTACATTCAAACAATCCCTCTTAACTAAGGAGGTATTCGTAATGAGACAACAAGATACTGTCAAATTGAAATATTATCATAAGAAGGGATTCAAATTGATAAGCATCATTCATCGTAACCAACATTGTCAAACATAGCAAGACCTTGACTAACAAGATCTATCTCTCCATTATAACAAAGCACAATGCTGGGAGGCATACATTTGGACACCATCACCACCTCTCAAGGCACATACCCCATCTTGATGTTCACCAGGTATGTCTTTACAGGACTATTCATATCTTGGATATCATGCATCCTCAGAGACTAACGACCATAAGGACTACTCTTATCTTGGATACCTTATCCTCAAAGAGTATCGATCCTCAGGACTACTCCTATCTTGGATACATGTCCTTAAGAAGTATTGGTCCTAGATGCTTATCCAATCCACCATTATCCCTACCAGTGCATTCACTAGGCGTACAATTGCTATTGATGACCATAGTGCATGACACATGGAGAATATGGTGTCCACTCTCATTGCTTGTCAACCAGGGAGAAAATCCTCACTTCCTCTCAAACGGGGAGGAACAACCACAAGCCTAAGATTTTCTCATAAAATACTCATCAATGTATTGGCTACATGTTCTTTTGTTGATATATGTTGTAGTTGCTTTGCATCACACTCTTGAATCATAAAACTCTTTGACCTTCCTGGTTTTCTAATAATATTTATGTAGCTTTGAATCTATCATGTCATCAAGTAGTTTTTCAAATAAATTTTATGGAGCCAAACTTCTTCACAATTGATCACACAAGCCTTCTCAACTTCTTTCTTTGTGTTGCAACATGATTTTTCTTTCCAAGTAATCATATTAACTTCCAATCATCTGTAGTATCTCTCTCAACAATAGTACTTATCAAATCAATCAATTATAGTTCCCTCTTTCTGGCTTGAGATAAGCGAACTTGTTCTTGATCAATATCGAATTCAACATATCATCAAATTGTATCATGACTTCTTGCTGCATTTTCTACTTCTATAGTGTACACATTTATTTTATATATTCTTTGTGGAAGCCATACCATATCCAAACATTATTGATGGCATTCCTTACTGTAAGGGCAACTATCAAGAGTAATCGATATGTATCCTTTGGATTGTAGAATTTCTTATGTCAATCCTTGTTGTGATTAGCCCCCTCCGAAGTCTCCCTCTACATTACAATGAATAAAAACTAATCTTGATCCTATCAATAATCAATTCTGCTACCAAATGTCAAATAACCATCTAGAAGAGTCTTGACTTCCCTTTTTAGCTATTACACCTTTTCCATTAACTTTATGTCTAAGTATATTACTAATGTATCATATTTTTTCTTCAACTCTGTCTGAAGATATGAGTCCTTTGATAAAATCTTCATCCAAGGTAAGTATACTTCTTTCTTCTAAGATGTCATCAAATTTCTTCTTTAATATTTCTTGAAGATGATTCCCATGTAATGTATAACAATGAGATTCCTTCCTCATTTATGCTTCCATGCTTCTTCTAGATTTTCCTTTAATGCATATTGACAAACTGTCTTATTTTCTTGTAGAATAAACTTCTACTATGTTTCTTTGATTCCTCCATTCAAATGTTGAACTCTGGTAGTGTTGATGAATTTATGCTTGAAACAAAATATCATGTTGGAGAGGCTTATGAATAGTTATACTTCAATTGAAAATCTTGTAGTTCATACCTGCTGAATGAATTCTTCAAAATTGTTATGATGAGACTAAGTTCTTCTGTGACTGTATTATATTTATCACTAAACAACCTTTAAATGATCCAGACTTCTTGCTTGCTAGATGATAAGATGGCAGCTTCCAATTTTTTGTGATAAGATGAAACTGACTATGTAGACTCCATTTCTTCCAATGATATATGCTTCTTCAATGAATCTATATGTTATGAAACCAGCTCACAAAAAGATAGAAAAGAGAGATCCACGCCTTAGAATTCAGCCTCTTCGAGGGGGCAACCTCCTTTACATTACATAAATGAGCAATTCTTGGATGATTCAAATGAGAAAACCTCCTTTCTATATATAGGGGTCTAAGGAGTCACAATATAACCCAGCCGACCTAACAATAATAATATAAAGCCACAAAAATAACAATAGAGGGATTCTATGGGGCACAGTAATAAAAATATGGGGGCAATAGGGGCACAACAATATTAATAAGGGATACAACTACAATAGTAATGGGGTAATCACTAGTATTATAGGGACCCAACATGCCCCTCTCCTTCAAAAAAGTGTTGTCCTCAACGCTTCAGTAGTTTTGGATGCTTCTGTATAAAATTCTCATCCTCCCATGTGGAATATTCAGCGGATAAGTTCTTCCACTTGATAAGATACTCTGAAATTGATCGATTTCGTAACTGTCGAGTTCGTGTTTCTGTGACTACTTCTGGTTCCAATATAATTTTTCCTTCCTTGTCAAGTTCTGGCAATATTGTTTGAACTGGGAGCTTGTCGCCTATAACCTTCTTTAAACATGAAACATGGAAAATTGGGTGCAATCGAGAAGCTGCAGGAAGCTCCAATTTGTATGCCATAGTACCAATCTTTTGCAACACCTTGTACGGACCATAATACTTTGGTGATAATTTATTATCCTTCTTAGCTTGCTTGAGGGACATTTGCTTATATGGTTGTAGCCTTAGGAATACCCAATCACCTACATCAAAACTTCTTTCACTGCGATGTTGATCCGCCTGTTGTTTCATTCTATTCTGTGCCAACACGAGGTTATCCTTTAAGAGTTGTAGAACATGTTGTTGATGTTCAATGTGATGTTCCACTGCTCGAACCTTAGAATTTTCTCTTAAATATGATGTGATGGATGGTGGCTGATATCCATAAAGTGCCATAAATGGGGTCATTTTTGTTGTTGTATGGAAGGAAGTGTTATACCACCATTCAGCCAGAGGCAACCATTTGACCCATTGTGTCTGTTTATTAGATACAAAGCAATGAAGATATCCTTCCAAACATTTGTTTACTATCTCAGTTTTCCCATCAGATTGAGGATGATAAGATGAGCTATGAGCTAACTGAGTACCAAGAAAAGAAAATAATTCTATCCAAAAATTTCTAGTGAAAATGGGATCTCTGTCACTTACAATAATCTTTGGGTTTCCATGTAGCTTTTGAATTGTTTCCATAAATGCAGTAGAAATTGTACTGGCTTTAAATGGATGTGATAATGCACAAAAGTGTGCATACTTGGTAAGTCTGTCAACTACCACCATGATGACACTCTTTCCCTCAGACTTGGGTAAACCTGTGATAAAATCCATTGAAACCTCCTCCCAACGTTGGCTTGGAATGGATAAAGGTTGTAATAGACCCAGTGTCTTAATTGTTTCAACTTTATTTTGTTGGAAAACCAAACATTCCACCACAAACTTTTGAATATCTGATTTAAGGCCCTCCCAAAAAATTCCTTCTTAACCCTGTGGTAAGTTTTTAAAAATCCTGAGTGCCCTCCTAAGGGAGAAGTGTGCAATTCCATAAGAATCTTTTGTTTTAGCTGGGAATTCTTACAGAGGTATAAGTGATCTGTGTACCATAACGAATCATTTTACCAGGTAAATGTATCAGACGTACTGGAATCTTATTGTAACTTCTGAATAAGTACCCACACTTCTTCGTCATTCTTCCATTCCTCCCTTGCTTCGTTTATCCAATCTGGTTGGATAATAGAAATGGTGCACAACAATGCTTCCACATCCTCATCCTTTCTTGAGAGTGCATCTGCCACCACATTTTGCTTCCCTTTTTTGTAGATGATTTCAAAGTCATAACCCAACATCTTTGTGACCCACTTTTGTTGCTCTTCAGAGGATAATCTTTGTTCTAAAAGGTATTTAAGGCTATCATGATCCGTTTTTACCTTGAAGTGTCTTCCCATTAGGTAGGGTCGCCATTTCTTAAGTGCATGGAGTATTGCCAACATTTCCTTCTCATAAATATCTTTTTGTAAAAACTTTCCCTTGATTGGACGACTTTCGAAAGCAATGGGTCTTTCATCTTGCAT
The DNA here is from genome assembly GCA_031772625.1 of Pinus tabuliformis. NCBI lineage: Eukaryota > Viridiplantae > Streptophyta > Pinopsida > Pinales > Pinaceae > Pinus > Pinus tabuliformis. The sequence continues at coordinate 148,910,512 of CM062817.1, forward strand.
TAAAACAACACCAATTCCATTTCCTGAAGCATCACATTCCACAATAAAGGTTTTTGTGAAGTCTGGTGTAGCTAAGACCGGTGCTTGGCACATTGCCTCTTTAAGATGCTCGAAGGCCTTTGTTGCTTCTGGAGTCCATGAAAATGCATCTTTCTTCAATAATGTTGTTAGAGGTGCTGCTATTCTCCCATAATTCTTAACAAACTTGTGATAATACCCTGTCAACCCGAGAAATCCTCGCAGATGCTTTATGGATGTGGGGATTTTCCATTCCTTAATGGCTTTAATTTTGCTAGGGTCTACCTTAACTCCTTCATGAGATACAATATGACCCAGATATTCCACCTCTTGTACTCCAAAGAAACATTTGGATCTTTTTGCATATAATTGTTTCTCCTCCAATAATTGTAGCACCCTGTCAACATGTTCAACATGATCCTTCCAAGACTTGCTATAGATTAGTATATCATCAAAAAATACTAACACAAATTTTCTAAGGAATGGTTTGAAAATGGAATTCATCAAACCTTGAAATGTTGAAGGTGCATTGGTAAGGCCAAAAGGCATGACCAAAAATTCATAATGACCCTCATGAGTTCTAAATGTTGTTTTCGAATGTCTTCAGTCTTCATTCTGATTTGATGATATCCTGAACGAAGATCCAACTTGGTGAAGTAAATTGATCCATGCAATTCATCCAGTAATTCATCAATGACAAAATGGGAAACTTATCTTTAATAGTGAGCTTGTTGAGCTCCCTATAATCCGGACACATGCGCCATGATCCATCCTTCTTGTGCACCAATACTACTGGAGCAGAGAAAGAACTTTGACTCGGTTGAATTATACCAGCCTCTAGCATTTCTGCAACCATACGTTCAATTTCACTCTTTTGGGCATAGGGATATCTGTACAACCTGATGTTTGGAGGAACACTTCTTGGAATCAGATGAATAGCATGATCATGATCACGAATAGGTGGGAGACCTTTGGGAGTCTCAAATACCTTGGAATGATTGTCCAAGACTTTTTGGAGATCTGGAGAAATAGATGATTCCAATGTGGAAACATCTAGCGAACATAATTGTGCAATTACACCTCTTTGTTCCTTTTTTAGAAGCTTTGTCATACCGTTAGATCTGATATCTTTCCCGGTTTCCCTGCAATACCCCTTAATTCAACTTCCTTTCCTTCCATAGAAAATTTCATGAAAATTTCTTGAAAATTAAAAGCTATTGTACCCAAGGATTGTAGCCATTGGACTCCTAGTACAACATCAGCACCTCCCATTGGAATGGAAAGCATTGGGCTAGTCAATACATATTCTCCCATGGATAGCTTGATATTATGGCACTTTCCAAAGAAATTTATTGTTCCTCCATTTGCAACCATCACTTGACACTCTGGTGCTAGATATAAGAAGCAATTCAATTCTTTTGCTACCTTACAATGAATAAAATTGTGGGTACTTCTTGAATCAATCAACACTATTACCTTTTTCTTCTTGATTTGTCCTTCTATCTTGATGGTTTGAGGAGTGGTAATTCCTACCAATGCATTACAAGATATGGTCAGATTCATTTCTTCTTTATCTAGGCTTTGTTCCTGGAGTATATCCTCTTCTTTTGACCTTTCTTGCTCCTTTTCTTCTTCCTCTTCACAATCTATGTAGAATAATTTCTTCTCAGCACACTTATGACCTTTAGTGTATTTGTTATCACAACTGTAACAAAGCCCTTTTGCTCTTTTTTCTTCCAATTGTTGTGGTGTCAACCTTATAGGTTGTGGAAGACTAGGGGCAAAAACACTTCCATCTTTATAGTTGTGAGTGGTATGCTTCCTAGTTGCCATAATTTTGCTTTCCATTTTTCTTGCTAACCTGAATGCCTTCTCTAATGAATCAGGTTCCCAAAGGCGAACATCATGTTGGAAATTATCCTTTAAAGTCCCTATGAACACATCAATCCTATGCTCCTCTAGAATATTTTTTACCCTTATGTTCAATTTTTGGAACTCCTCAATGTGCTCCATTATTGAACCCTTTTGTTTGAGACTTATCAATTGGCTAAAAAAGTGTTGCTTTTTGTATCCTCATAATGTGCTGTCAATTTTTCCGTAAAAATTGCCCAAGTGATAATTTGTTTACGAGAGCAAAGCCATTGATACCATACAAATTGATTTGGTTCCAAATATAAAGTTGCAATACGCACTTTTTGTGTGTTTTGCACATTATTGAGATCAAAAAATTGCTCCATCTGTAATATCCATGTTGCGGGATCTTTGCCATCAAACTTCCTCATATCGATTTTTGGAATATGGTGGGTCTTCGATCCAACATTAGAGTCTATCGAATCATGATTAACATTTCTTTTTTTCTCATCATGAGTTTCCTTTACTACCCTTTCACCATTAGTGACCATTTCTTGTAGCAACTTATTCATATTTATCTTCAATTCTTCCATCTTATCATCCATGCCATCAATTTTAGTGTCCATGCCATTCATCTTAGCTTCCATGCCATCCATCTTAGCTTCTACGCCTTTCTTTAAACAGTCCATCTTAGCTTCTACACCTTTCTTTAAACCATCCATCTTAGCTTCTACATCTTTCCTTAAACCATCCATCTTAGATTTTGTTGCTTTTTGTGCAAGTGACACTTGTTGCACTTGGTCTCGTAATTTTGATATATCATGTTGCATTTCTTCCTCTTCTTCATAAGTCATGCTAGAGCTTTCAGGTTTCTTATTAGGTGTTTGCATTTTCTTTCCTCGGGGCATCAATTACCGATTCAAACTAATTTTCCAAACCAATCTTATGCAAAAATTTAAAAAAAACTACACACCTTTTTTTACTTTGTAGAAGCTTGATATTGAATCTAATGTATCTCTGCAATTTCGGATCATCCAGTTCTGAAATTGCGACCTGTAGTATCCCTCTGTGTCCTCTTTCCAATGCCACCAGTCTGATCCAAGTTGGATTCTCCAAGGAAGAGTTATGCACAATCTCCCAAGATGACCTGATTATAGACTAGTTCAATAGAGTGAACTTGTACGACGTTCCACGAGTCACTGTTTCGACCTTTGGATCTGAAAAAGATATACAAGAAACTACAGTCCATCTGCTTTCTATACCTTCTTATGAAATTTCAATCCGATGCCCAAAGAGAAAGTTATGACGATTTTCCCCAGGTCACCTGTTTGGAATGTAATTCAGGAGTCTGCAAAAAGACCAACTTCCTCAGATCATATCTCCGCAAATATAGCGCAAAAAGCTCTAAAATTCAAACCCGAGATTCAACGCGATTTCTTCTCAAATGGGTTTTGTTTAGCTTCTAAAACGTCGCAGAAAAAAAGTTATAGTGAAAATGCCACGATGACCTGTTTGGAGCAGCGAAACCCTAGAATCCAAAGCTCTGATACCAAATGTTATGAAACCAACTCACAAAAAGATAGAAAAGAGAGATCCACGCCTTAGAATTCAGCCTCTTCGAGGGGGAAGCCTCCTTTACATTACATAAATGAGCAATTCTTGGATGATTCAAATGACAAAACCCCCTTTCTATATATAGGAGTCTAAGGAGTCACAATATAACCCAGCCGACCTAACAATAATAATATAAAGCCACAAAAATAACAATAGAGGGATTCTATGGGGAACAGTAATAACAATATGGGGGCAATAGGGGCACAACAATATTAATAAGGGATACAACTACAATAGTAATGGGGTAATCACTAGTATTATAGGGACCCAACACTATAAATTTTGAACCTTAAGAGTATTATATTCATCAAGTGTAACAATAATTTCTAGTCTAACTTCTATCTTATAATAATAAATGAAATAAAACTTCTTGCAAAACCTAGTATTTTTATTCAATAGTAGAAGTCCTTATGGTCTTCAATATTTGGTTTCTTCTCATCTTCTCCATCTTCTGCAATGTGAGATTCACTTCTATCTTTCCTCTTGTTGTTCTTCTTATTCTTAGGATCTTTGGGACAATCCATTTCATAATGTCCATATTCATTGCAACCAATGCATTTCACTTTAGACATATCTCGATTTCCATGTGACTGGTTTTCGTTGTTGTTGTTGTATCTATGACAAGGATCAAATCTTCCAAATATTCCAGACTTCTTCCTTGATCTGGTAGAAAATTATTTAGCATTTTCAATATTGGGTATGGTGTCGTCCTTTTCTTTCAACCTTGCTTATTCTAGAACACATTATGCCCAAAGTTATTCAAATGTTGGAGTTTCTTTTCTTGCATAGATGTTATTTACAAAGTCACTCCAATATGGAGGTAGAGCATTGAGTACAAAAGTAATTAATTCTGAATAAAATGTGACTTCTCTAAGCCCTTGAAGTTGATCCTTCAATTTTTCAAATTTCATAAGATATGAAGCCATGTCTTCATCTTTTGATAACCTTTTTCTATAATTTTGATTCCTTAGTGTTGGGATGGGGTCCCCTGGGTTAGTTTTGGGGTTAAAATAACCCAAGTCTTGATGTATTTTTTGTAAGTAATGTAAACTCCACGATTTGTGGACGCGGAGCACATAGATGATTAGGAGTCAAAGGTGTTTTAGCCACTATTTATGTAAAGTTTGAGTCGGTTTTGAGATCCACCCATGGTCCATGGACCATGGGATTGTATGAAAACGACTATAAATAGGTGTGTCTTAGAGAGTCTAAGGCAACCCATGGATGTAATGGGTCAGTAAGAAGAAAGTGATAGCGCACAGAAGTGGGTTAGATAGGATAGAAAGGATCTGCAACTGAGTGCGCAGAGGCCTAGGTAGAGTTCGTAGCTGAGTGCGCGGACCCCTGCAGCTGAGTGCGCAGGGTAATTTTGAGTCTATAAAGCTGAACTAAAGATCAATAAAGAAAGTTACTCAAGAAATCCTGTGTATATTTGTTTATCTCTATTTACTTTTGTTTATGATATATGTTGTTGATGAATAATGTGTTTATGAAATATTGATATAATGATGCAAGATTCTCTTGAATAAGTCTTAATAGATGTATGCAATGCATGTTAAATAATTTCGTGAAGACTGTGATGAATTCTGTTATGTTCACTAAGTAACTCAAGTATATCTGTGTGAACACTAATTTAGGGTTGTTCTATGATGCGCGTAAGGGGATAAATCTAATGTTAAGGATCTGCAAAGGTTGATCGTAGACCTTCGTGAAGGTCTGGAGGTTAATTTAACAAAGTTACAGTATCGAGCCCTAAAGGCTTATCGATCTATGCGAAGGAAGATCTGAGGTGCTAAAAGACATCACACTCATCTTTAGATGTAGAAACTTGGTTCTTGCATACCCCCATACTTCTCCGTGTGAGACTGCAGCCTACGCTATGTGGGTTGTTTCCAAAAGGGACAATAGTGTAGGGATTTGTTGGTTGGCACAACTAACTCTAAAACTGGGTCAGGACCCCCTAAGCCAACACTTAGAGAGATTTTCTGACTTGTAGTATTGACAGAATATAACCTTACCAATTTTTCATAGACTCCTTTGGATGTGGTCAAATATGAAACAAAGAGGGTGAGGTGATCCTTGATAGAGTCGAAGAGGATTCTTTGAGCCCTAATTTCTCCCTTGTTGTATTTGGCCACTTCTTGAGTCTTACTTTGAACTGGAGCTGGAATTTCACCCAAAATGAAATCCATAACTTCATTTTCTATGAGAACCAAATCAATTCTTTTCTTCCAAGCCTTGAAATTAGAGGCTCCATCGAGCTTGTTTCCTTCCTTATAGGTAGATCCCATTAGACTAGTAATTTTAGACATATAATGTAGTAAAGTACTTGTCAAAGGAGAGTAGGTTGATATAGGACTCCTTCCAAGAATGTTGATGATGCTTCATAGATTCTCCAAAGATGCTCTTAAGTAATGGCTTCTATAGAGATGTCTTCAAGCTGCTATAATGACTTCTTCAATGATGAATGATGAATGAGAAAGAGCATGTTGATTTTTTTCAAGAGTCTCCAATGATGCCTTAAGAAAGAGAGAGAGATGATGATCCTTGTGTATGAAAGTGTTGTCCTCCAAAGAGTGAGCTGATTGTTGAAGAAGTATCTTCAAATGTTCCAGCAAAACGTAATCTTCAAGTTGTACTTCCTTCACCTTAGCTCTAATACCATGTTGAGAAATCAATATGCTTATAGAATAGATCAGTAGATTTCTCCTACTTGATAATTACTTGTGAATGTTGTTACCCTTTTATTACTTATATTATCTTCTCTTTATCAAGCAATTACCAAAAATTACAAAACATGAAGATCACAAAACACAAAGAACACAAAAATGCAGGCTCCAAGCCAGGAAAAAACCCTAGAAGGGGAAAACCTAAACAAATCATCTTATAATAGAATTAGATTAAAGTGAGATATCCAAGACCCAAAAACCAAGACCAAGTATTCCATAAAAGACCAAAGTCAAAGTCAACACTGTTCAATGCTCTCAAAAAATGGCTAAACTCTAAAATTTTCTGGCCTACAGTATCTCTGAAGTTTCAGCTCGGTATCAACTATGAAATTATGCACGTGTGAACATAATTAGGGAAGAAAATTATTGATTTTCTGTCTCTTTTAACCTTCTTTCTCCTTTGACTTTCACTCTTTCTTCCTTGACTTTTGTTGATTTTTCTTCTCTTCTTAGCACACAAATCAAAGGGATGAGTTAGTTGTGAATGAGGTCGAATTGCACTATATTTATACAAGTCTAGTAGGTCAAATAGTTGTCTCTTTAGGCCAACTCATCTAGGAGGTCTAACTTGGTCTTGTGGATGAAAAAATTGACTTTTTGACTCAAATAAAATGATTTTTCTTTTTCTTACAAAAAGACCAAATGGGACTTTGACTCGATAATATTTCTTTGACTCGTGAAATTTTTTATTTTGACTCAAATAACCCTACAAGCATGAAGAACATGCTTTGAATATAAAATAATAATAATAATAATTTCTTTTTCTTCTTTCATTTTTACATGAAATACATATTGATACAAGTAGAATGATAATTATGAAGACCGAACCTAGTTACATTTCCAATAGGATGATCCCAGGTGATGACCATTGGCGATTAGTTTCATTTGTGCCATCATTGATGTAAACTATGGTTTCTCAATTTAAGAATGTTGATGCTCATTTTGTTTTTGTTTTTGTTTGTGATCTTGTTAGCTCTATGATTTAGTTTTCTAGAGGCAACGAGTTGGTTGGCTTTCACCCATCAAACTAGATCATTGCTCTCTTGTTCGTTTTATTTTAGATGTAGAAATTTGGATGTCAATGTGGTAGATCTGGCGATGTGCCTTAGGTCTTGGAATGAAATTGTTTTTCAACTCTCATATCTGAAGTTTGGCATATTATAATGGTGCATATTCCACCCTATTGAGATGATTTGGTGATGCGGGAATGATTGAACGTACTTTTGATTTGATTTGGCTTATGAAACCTAAAGTTGTGGTTTGTGTTAAGGGCTGAGAACCATTCTTACTTTTTAAAAATTTCTTTTCGTATGAATGGTATTATGTTCGTTGTTTACACATGATTGTGATCTCTTGTATGTTGGGTATTTTGTGGTAAATATTGCAAGGGTATCTTAATGTCTTGGAACTATTAATCTTGGTCAAGTGAATGTGTTTCTTTTAAATAAATCTAACATACAAACCTTTGATATGGTAATGGAGAGATGTTCTCTCTAATCTAAGCTTGGCTACCCAAAATATATTACCATTTTCTCACATATTATAAGAGGTTATTCGCAGTCATGTTCCCTCCCCACACACACACACACATATACTTGTTGCATCGAACAATTGTGCAAACATAACATATACCTCACGTAATTAGTTATCATAGTCATAGGATATGTTTTTTGGTCAAGGTGTATGTTTATATAAATTTCTTGTGATAAAGCAGACTTTGGATTTGAGTGCTCTATTCCTACAACTTACTTATATGCTTTGTTATGTATAACTAGATATTCTTGTGATATTTTGTATTGAGCTAATGTGTGACTATTTATTGAAACAGATAAAAAGTAGAGGTTGCAACCTTTGATTTACATCCAAACCTGTAAAATTAATTAACATTAACAACCCCTGGGGAGATTTAGGATTGTCTTTTTGGTTGATTTTCATTACTACCAGCTAGTTAGTGAAACACTGCTTAGTGGGTGAATTAAACTAAGCCCAAGTCCTTTTCTTTTGATGATTGTAAGGGGATCCTAAGTCCCTTTGTCCACTGGACATGTGAGCAAGGCATTGGGTCTGTCGACTTGAAAGGAGCTAGGACTAGGAGCTATATTCCTTTCTTGCCTTATGTGTGAGCAAACCATAGAGGGTTTTTACTTCCTTTGCCCTTTGGACACCTTATCAAGGAATTAGGTCTACCGCCCTGGAAGGAGCCTGAATTAAAGAGCTCAGTGGTCGTTTCTTAGGATTTTTTTAGTGTCTTATTCGAATAATGCCACAAGGGTTATTTTTCCAATTTAAGCCCAAGAAACTGAGTTCTAACAGAGATTCAAGTTGATGATTTGATTTGAAGTTGATGCTGTGATTTGCCTTAGATAGACAAAATTTGAGTTGCAGATTCTTGTAGCTTTTGTCTCGGCATAGATTATGTTGTGCCTAAATCTCATATTAACATATTAAGTGTTGAGAAAATTGTTTGTCAAATACCACACGAATATTAATAATTCTCAAAATTATCAGATATAAATACTTCACATTTTTTTTTAATTCTGATATTAAGATTTTCTATATCTTTATAGCCAGGTTTGGTGAGTTTTGTGAAATAATTTCATTCCATTGAAATTGTGAATGTGTCATGTAAAAGAATTTGATCTTACTGAAAGCTAGGAAAATGTTAAATATGAATTATACAATCTTTTTGGGAAAATTAGGGAAAATTATTTAAGTAAACAAATATTATCCCATGGGATATTTTCCAATTAGTTATTTTCCCCATTTATTGTTCTTGAACATTTATTTTAAATTCTATTCTTTTTGGTTTTTTCAAAATGCAATCTTTAACATTCATTTACAATTGGGGTTTTTGGTTTTGCTTAATATAGGCTATCTTGTTGGGGGAAGTAGGGAAATTACCAATCCATAATAGATTGAGAAGTGTGTGAGTTATCACTATGTTTTCTGTGGGAATTGGTGGTACAAGAGACCTCTCAAAGATGAATCACCAAGAGAATATGCAGATTGGAACATGGTCCAATGGCACCATGTGTCCATCTATGTTGACAATTTAGGTAGGATTTCAATGTAGCATCAAAAGCAAGGATGAGTGCACGTTATGTCCATAAGCTATCCATTTTTTCAACTCAAGGTTAGGTGTAATATTTTTTATTCATATTTTATATTGGTAGAAACGATAATTGAGAGCCAACGATATGTTTATTTTAAAGTTTTTGTTTGGGTTTTCCTTGTGCCCGATTAGGATAGTTTGTAGTGTTTTATTTGTTGAACTTCTCAGTCAGTTTGTTGTGTGGATGCATATCATGTGTATTTTACTTGTGGGATCTATTACTAACACTAGTGGGTTTTGGGGTTAATTGCATTTTGAGACTAAAATTAAATTTAAAAAAATAGTAATTATAATTATAGGAAATAATTATAATTTAAAAATTTAAATTTAAATTTAAAATAAAATAATAAAATTTACCATTGGCATTTTTTTAGAATCAATGGTTTTTCCCATGGTATTCTAATGTAATCATTATTCTATTTAAATGTGTGAATTATATATATAGTATAAGTGCCGAGAGGGATAAAATCTCTCGAGGTGCAAATCTTTCCTCAAGTTTTTCACTCAAAAGAGAGGTTTGCACCTTAAGAGATTTGATCCTTCTCAGTACTTGATAGATCCAGGTTATGATGGATCTGCACTAGTTGTAAGTATTATTTTATTATTTTTAAATGTAATTTTATGGGACAACATCTTCTCCATACTTGGTTGTAGAGCACCTCTCGACCCAATAATAATAACTCATATTCGTAACTATGGTATTTCAAAACATATAATTAATGAATATATAAAAACTTAATAAATTTAATTAATAAACATATAATTAGAAATATTTATATTATACCAACCTAGATCCATCTTAAATATGAACCTACCAAGTGTCGAGAGGGATCAAATCCAGAGTTAAGAGGGACCTAAACTTGTACTCTTGCATTCCATAATGGATTTCCTCGAGCCTTTAAATAGACTTCATCATTAAAAATACCATGGGAAATGCAATATAATGGGCTTGTAAACCACATTAATTTTATAGTTTAATTTAACATTATAATTGTTAATTTAATTTTTTACCATTTCAAAATGTTTTTGTTGACATTACAACATCACTACCATACTGGGCTAGAGAGCGCATCTCAAAACAATAAAATGTAAATAATAGCTATAAATTAAGATCCATTTTACTATATAATTTAAAATAATAGTTCATATTGATAACAAATATATTTCAGCTTTCATATTTAAATTTAATTAATGGTATTTTTTGTTAAATAAAGTTTCTATGCCTCAAAATAAATTTTATACAAAATCAGATATCACTATTTAACCTAAGCATTGTTGTAGTCAGCCATAAGGAAAACCAAACCTGTTGATAGTGATCTACTCTTTTATCAGTCAAAACCATCCTAAAATAAAACTGGCTTACAACTCAAGTTTCTGAGATGCCCTAGGTTGGATATACGAAAAAATCAAGTGTCATTTATCACTAGCTACATATATGCTTAAAAAAACTACTAAACTAAAAGTAAATTAGATTAGCTAAGAGGCTAGAAGAAACATCAATTCTCTGAGGAAGTGACTGGGGTCGAATCATAAATGCTTGTACCTACTTGACCTAGAGGCTTGAGGCCACATTGTATATGACCCTCTATGTGGGCCAAGCGAGCAACAAGGTTGATTAGACATGAGTATTGATGGCATTGTACTTGTTAAATTTCATTAAGGCAAATTATAATTTTGTTGCACTCCTTTTGTTTTTCTTTAAGGACCCTGCCCAAGAACATTTTCATTTTCCAATTGAGGGTAATAGAATTTAGATATTGGCTCCATTGTCACTTGGGATGGCCAGGGTCGAGAACACAACTAGCTACTTTAGTTTGGATTTTAGAATCAAAGTAGGGTTGGCGATCATTTATAGTTAAGGCTTCTAACTAACGAATTTCCCCTTGGATTTCTAGAGGGGTTGATGACTACAATATAGTCATTGCAATCTATGCTTAGGTTTGAGCTTGAGTTCAGCCTTAAGGGCCTTGACCTCAAACCCCCGATGAGAGCGCATTTTCTAGCAGGGAATGTTACTTGGTGAGAAGATAGGCCTGGTTAAAGACAACCCCGAATACAAGGGAAATCCAGTGAGATAAGTCGATAAAGTCTAGGATAATATGAAAAAAACTTAGGACTCAGTTGTCAGATGGGCTTGGGAATATAATTAATTGGTAGTGACAAAGGATGAACATATAGAGAGTATCTCCAGGAAGGGTTCAACAACCATAAAACCCTAGGAACACCAAGGAAATTCCACATAACTGAGATGCACTGTAGACCATAAACCATATTCCACCATGCAAATAAAAACAAACTAAGAATGTTTTGAAGATTGGACATAGAAAAATTTACCCCATAATTTTCTGCCCCCCAAGCATGTAGATGCTACAAACAAATCTTGATTCCTCTCTAGTGATTTGAAATCACTCATGAATGATCTTAGAGAATTAATGAAGGTATTACAAACTCATGCGTTGGGGTGTGCCTATGTTATTTTATGCAACGAATCGATAAGATTGCGAACTATATAGATGCTAAAGCAGTAAGAGAAACACAATAAGCAAACACATAAACACAACAAGTTTAATAAGGAATTCACCCAATCCTCCTGGGCTACGTCTCCTGGTCCAGCCGTCAGGGGTGGCCTTTCTATTGTGTCTTAAAAAGCAAAGCTTTTACAACAGTGAGCTCAATTTGAGTCTCACTCAAAAGATGATGATCAGTAGGATTGTACTTGGATTCCCCAAGAATCTAGAGTACACAAACTCCTCTTACTGAATCTCGACCTCAACTGGTCACAGTGGTATGAGTCCAATCTGAGACTCAATACCTGACAGGTTTACTCAGAGGAGTTAGCTTGAACCTCTCAAGCCTTCTCTGGAGTTCACAGACTCTTGAACTCTCTCTGTCTCTGTCTGGCTCGATACTGCCTTTGCTCTACAGGTCAGCTCAGCTTCTTCTCTGTTCTTTGCAATTCACTTCTCTCTGGCCTCTTGACTTTCTACTTCCTCTCTGCCTATCTTACTCTCTGTCAGTTTGTGGCTTAAATCCAATCCGCTTCCTGACTATTCGTTTCCGCTTCCCGGCTATCTAGATCTCCTACCTCTTTCCGTTTGAATTCCCTTGCTCTGCGTCATCATCACTGTGTAACGCTTCACAGAGAGGTTACCACCCATTTCCTCACGAACTGAGTGTCAGTTCTCTTTGAATGGTCATTATTTCTGTTGCTCCAAGATTTCCTGCGAAACTGATTCCTCTGCCAACTCATTGGTCATCCCGGATCTCAAATCTTATCTGCTTTAGCCTATTTCCCCGTCAAATCTAGTCATCCATCAGATCATTCCTCCTCTGTAGGTCTGGAGCCTCCAAATCCTACGGTCTCCATCCATATTGGGCAGGTAAGTAGCATGACATTGACCCATTCAATGTGAGTAGTTTTCTCTCTCATCCGTCGGACGCATGTCACCCAGTGTATGGCATCAAGCGGAACTCAATTGAACCCACTTACCGCTTGAAGCCCTTCCGATATCCTACTGGATTTAGTGTGGGACCCGCCTTCTGACGGAATCGGCGATTTCTGTACAGTTTTATGCTTTTATCAGGACCAAGCGCTTAGGGGCTTTCCTTCACTGAGGGGGACGCCCTACGATACATGATTAAAGTGTTAATCGCATATCAAAAACTGCCCCCATTTCTGGATTTGACCTCCCAATTGCCAATTTGTGCCAGCACGCGGTTACCATGGGCCAACGGTTTGTGCGCTTTGACCGAGGGTCCTCGTTGCTCCATGCTGATCACAAATTGCCATTGTTTAGAGGTTATTTCTGATAAGCTCGACATCCATAAGACTTTGAAACTTTGGCATGAGTTTTACAGAGTTCAGGAAACTTTAAGAGTGTTTAAGGATCTGATTCAGATCACGGCCTTCCCACTGAAAAAGCTTTTGGACCACCAAAAGTTGGTTTTCAAGCATCGACTAAGTGAGGGTATAGCTATCTCACTTTTCCAATCTCTATCCATTTTGCACTGCTTGGCTTTGAACCCTTGAGTCCAATCCTGAGGTACTCAACATCTCCCCTACGTGTTGTCCTCACCTTCCTGTCCAAAATTGTGTCTTCCTGCAATTCATTGAGATATTCAGGTAACAGATCATCAATAGAAGGCAATTGACTCTGCTCTTCGGGATCTTCAATTAATGAAGGTTCAAATAGTCTCAAGCTGTCTGCATTAATGACTGAGTAGATGTGCATGTAAGCTGGTAAATCAAGGCGAAAAGCATTCTCACCAATTTTCTCAAGTATCTTGAAAGGTCCATACCTTATTGGCTTCAGCTTCTTACCTTCACCTTGCATTCTGTCTTTGCTGATATACAGCTAGACTTGATCACCAACTTGAAAATTGTGCTCCATCTGATGCTTGTCATGCCTTGCCTTGTACTTGGCTTGGCTCTTTTCCAGTTGTTCCTGTATTGCTTGGTGAATCTCTTGTATTTGTTCAATGAGCCTGGTTGCTTTGTCCACATCACTGTGTCCATCAACCGCTATGTCTTTACCAAAGACAGAATCCAAGGGAGACCTTGGCGTGAAACCAAATTAGGTCTCAAAAGGAGAGCTTTGTGTAGAAGAATGTTTAGCACGATTGTAAGCATGCTGCACATAACATAAATGTTCATCCCAAAGTTTGGGGTGCTTGCTGCAATAGCCTCTGAGAAATTGGATCACAGTCCTGTTGACCACTTCTGTTTGGCCATCTGTTTGTGGATGAAAGGCTATGCTCTTCTTCAGTTTGGTGTCCATCAGTTCCCACAGGCTCAACGAAAACTTCCCAACAAATCGGGAATCTCGATCAGATATAATGGAAGTGGGTAATCCAAAATGAACCCATACATGTTGGAAGAACAACTTTTCTATTTGTTTAGCTGTAATCTGTTTGTTACATGGTATTAGAATACACATTTTACTAAACCTATCCACAACAACATATAGATAGTCATGACCTTTTCTAGATTTCGGCAGTCCCCCAACAAAGTCCATGGAAGCACTTTTCTAAGGATGAGAAGGTATTGTTAGTGGAGTGTACAAGCCTATTTTTCTATTGTTGGACTTGCTTTTTGCACACATAGACCCCCCCTTACATATCTAGAAACTGTGTCATTCATTATAGGCTAATAACAAAATATTTGCAGCTATGCAATTGTTTTACTTACACGAAAGTGACCTGATATTAGAGAAGTGTGTGCTTCTTGAATTATCTTTACTCTTTTAGTTTGTGGAATGCATAACTTTCCCAAATGATACAAGAGTCGGTCCTTAATATGATAATCCAATTCTTCTATTTGTTTTCCATGATTTAAAGTTTCATATACATCTTTAAAATCTATATCTTGAGCACACTTTTCAATGTAGCTTTAATGCAATACTGAATTACACTTAAGTATAGTAGATGCATTGATGATTGGTCTGGACAACATATCTGCAACTTTACTGTGTATGCCCTTTTTATATCTGATGACTAAATGAAACTGTTGTAGGAAACCCATCCATCTATAGTGTCTTGATTGTTGCAACTTAGTTTGGGAGTGTAAATATTGAAGTGGTTGATGATCAGTATGTATAACTGTCTCTTTTCCCATTAAATAATGATTCCACTTTTTCATAATGCAAACAATTCTTTAGCATATGTGGGATAATTAACTACTGCAGAATTAAATGTCTCAGAATGATAACATATGGGTTTACCGTGTTGTATCAACACTACTCCCATGGCATAGTCACTGGCATTTGTTTCAATCTCAAATGGTATTTGAAGATCAGGCAGTGCTAGTACTGGTGATGTACTAATCTTTTCTTTCAAGGTGTCGAAGGCCTTCTGTTGTTTGCCTCCCCACTGAAACACCTTGTTCAATCCTGTCAAAGCATGTAAAGGTGTTGCAATTAAGGAAAAGTTAGCAATAAACTTTCTCCAATGTTGTGCTACCCCTAGGAAGCTTCTAACTTCAGTAGAAGATTTGGGTTTAGGCCAGCTTACAATGACTGCAACCTTAGAGGGATCTATCTTCAATTCACCACCCCCTGCTATATGACCCAAATAATTCAAAGATGTTTTACCAAATTCACATTTTGAGAGTTTAACATAATGTTTTACTGTTTTTAAAACATCTAGAGTCTGCTTGACATGCTTTAAATGTTCTTCCCATGTTTTACTAAATATAAGAATGTCATCCAAATATAAAATTACAAAATCATCAATAAACGATCTGAGTACATCATTCATTACTCTCATGAAAGTAGCAGGAGCATTAATTAAGCCAAAAGGCATAACCAGCCACTCATACAATCCCTGCTTTGTTTTGAAAGCAATCTTCCATGCATCTTGCTCTGCAACTCTGACCTGATGATAGCCACTATGCAAGTCCAACTTGGAAAAATAAACATCTTCTTTCAACTAATCCAGTAGATCATTTATGCGATGAAGGGGATAATGATTTTTGATCATTATCTTATTTAGTGCTCGGTAATCAATGCACATTCTCCATGAGCCATATTTCTTTCTCACCAAGACAATTGGAGACCCACATGGTGATGTGCTAGGTCTTATAAACCCTTTCTTGAGCAACTCCTGTACCTGCTCTTGATTTCTGCATTCTCTAAAGTGGACCACCTGTACATTCCAATGTTACGCAATGGAGCATCTTGCTGCAAATTAATATCATGTACTATTTCCTTTTGGGGTGGCAGAATTTTAGGTTCTTGGAATAATATATCATATTCTGAAACAACTTTTTCTAAATCAGCTTGTTGTTTAGCATTACAACCCTCAAATATTTTGGTTTTATCAGGTTTCTTTTCCTTTACAACCATCAGTAAAAATTGCTTGCATGAATTTACAATTCTTTTCATCTGCCCCAAGTTTATGAGAGTATAATTATTTTTTAGTTTGTGAGCTCTTACAATATATTTGATTCCATCTTTAACGAGTTGATACTTGTTTTCTGCTCTATAGAAAATTGCCTTTCTATCATACAAGTAAGGACTTCCTCAACAATTCCACATATATCCAAAGGAACTATATATAACTCAACCTCATCTACAAATGTTGACCCAAAAGAAAACCTAAGTTTGCATTGTCTAGTCACTTGTAGTTGTGCTTTATCACATAACCAACCTAATGGATATGGCTTCTTGTGAGGTGTAGCCAGTAATCCCAACTTCTTTACAATTGCTTCAGAAATTAAATTTACTTGTGAGCCACTATCAAACAAAGTATCAATCTTTTGATGCTTGGAAATAACTCGAATATGAAAAAGCTCATGTCTTTTCCTCTCATTTTCTTCATTATCAGTAGATTATGCAGAATTACTAGTAGATGCTTCAGAATTTTTACCTTTTATACTAGTGGCTGAAATGGTCATCTCCTGAGTCTAACCCCAAATCTCTTTGAATAGTTGCAGTAGTCTTCTTCTTTTTTCCATCAAACTTCTTAGGTCTCAGCTCGAGATGCAAAATCCAGCAGTGTTCATCATCATGCCCATCCTTTTTACAGTGAGTGCATGAAGACTTTGTCTTTTGTACAGCATTGGCCTTCCTCTCTTTCCATTTCTATTTTCTCTTCTCCTTGTTCTTTCTTGCAGTGGGTTTGGATGATCCCCCAACTTCTGGGACCACATTCTTGCCTCTAGCCTCTAAATGGGTAGCTTGAACAGAGACCTCATCTATGCTAGTAGGGTTAAACATGAGAATGGTATGTCTTAAATAACTGTGTAGACCACCTATATACTTCAGCAGAGTTTCAGGTGAGTCTAAAGAAATGCCTAGAATCAATGTTCTTTTTCTAAATTCTTGAGTATAACCTTGTACACTTTGCCCTTTCAATTGTCGAAGAGTTTGCCAACTCATCATGGCTTGTTGCATATAAGCTAGTGGATAGAATTGCTTTTTAATTGCAAAAACAAATTCACTCCAGACAGATAGAATTTTACCATGCTTCTTCATGTCAGCTTGTGTTCGACCTTCCCACCATACCAAGGCAGTTCCTCCAAGGCGTAGGCTGGCCAGCTGAATCTTACTTCTATCTGAGTCAATATTCTGCACCCTGCAATACATATCAATCTGTCTAATCCAATTATCCAGCTTCTCTGCATTCAACTCTCCATCATAGATAGGAAAATCAAATTTAACATCTAATTTAATCAAAGATGTCCTCTTCTTATTTTCAGGGCTATTAGGAGGTGTGAGGAAGTTTTCTTCTTTGCCTTTAGAGTGGTCATGGAGGAGAGATTCTTCTTCTCCTTTATCTTTGGAGTGTGAGGAATCTACATCTCTACCTTTATTAAACTCCATACACATTTCCTCTACCATGGACCTCATGGAGAGGAAACTATCTATGAACTGGGGGTTTGATCCCAAGGGACTTTCTTCTGACATTTTCTTCTTAGGATAGACTCTTCCAATTTCTGGGTTAGCTTCAACCAACTCTTCTTCCCCTAATTTAAGCTTTGACCTAGTTAGCATTCAACAACAAAATCTAGCACAAGCTTGTCTAACCTTAACAACCTAGAGCTCTGATACCACTTGATCTGAAATCACTCGTGAATGATCTCAGAGAATTAATGAAGGTATTACAGACTCATGTGCTGGGGTGTGCCTATGTTATTTTATGCAACAGATTGATAAGATTTCGACTGAAGCAGTACGAGAAACACAATAAGCAAACACATAAACACAAGAAGTTTAATAAGGAGTTCACCCAATCCTCCTAGGCTACGTCTCCTGGTCCAGCCTTCAGTGGTGGCCTTTCTATTGTGTCTTAAAAAGCGGAGTTTTTACAATAGTGAGATCTACTTGAGTCTCACTCAACAGATGATGATTAGTAGGATTGTACTTGGATTCCCCAAGACTCTAGAGTACACAGACTCCTCTTACTGAATCTCCAACTCAACTGGTCACAGTGGTATGTGTCCAATCTGATACTCAATACCTGACAGGTTTACTTAAAAGAGTTAGATTGAACCTCTCAAGCCTTCTCTGGAGTTAACAGACTCTTGGACTCTCTCTATCTCTATCTGGCTCGATACTGCCTTTGCTCTGCAGGTCAGCTCGGCTTCTTCTCTATTCTCTACAATTCACTTCTCTCCGGCCTCTCGACTTTCTGCTTCCTCTTTGCCTATCTTACTCTCTGTCAATTCATGGCTTAAAGCCAATCCGCTTCCTAACTGTTCGTTTCCACTTCCTGGCTGTCTGGATCTCCTACCTCTATCCATTTGAATTCCCCTACTCTACGTCATCATCACTGTGTAACGCTTCACAGAGAGGTGGCCACCCGTTTCCTCATGAACTTAGTGTCAATTCTCTTTGAACGGTCGTTATTTCCATTGCTCCAAGATTGCCTGCAAAACTGATTCCTCTGCCAACTCATTGGTCATGCTAGATCTCAAATCTTATCTGCCTCAGCCTATTTCCTCATCGAATCCAGTCATCCATTGGGTCATTCCTCCGTCATTGATCTGGAGCCTCCAGATCCTATGGTCTTCGTCCATATCAGGCAAGTAAGTAGCATGCCATTTACCCGTCCGATGTGAGTGGTTTTCTCTCTCATCCATTGGACGTGTGTCACCCAGCGTATGGCATCGGGCGGGACTCGGTCAAACCCGCTTACCGCTTCAAGCCCTTCCGATATCTTGTCGGTTATAGTGTGGGACTTGCCTTCTAATGGAATCGACGATTTCCGTATAGTTTTATGCTTTTCTCAAGACTGAGCACTTAGGGGCTTTCCTTCACTGACGGGGATGCCCTGCGATACACGATTAGGGCTGATCGCATATCAAAAGCTACCCTCGTTTCTGGATTTGACCTTCTGTTTGTCAATTTGTGCCAGTGTGCGGTTACCATGGGCCAACAGTCTACGCGCTTTGACCGAGGGTCCTCGTTGCTCCGTGTTGATCACAAATTGCCATTGTTTAGAGGTTATTTCTGATAAGCTCGACATCCATAAGACTTTCAAACTTTGGCATGATTTTTACAGAGTTCAGGAAACTTTAAGTGTGTTTAAGGATCCGATTCAGATCATCTAGCCACTTCCCGTTCTGGCTCTGACCCTGCTGTGATCAATTCCAATGTCCTAGGATTCGCTTCCTTAGCAACTATCTCCCCACTCCATGCTTAAAAGACCAACACTGGAGGGATTTCATCAAGGTCGAGCTCTAGGGGACTAGGACCTTCATACAATAGAGTTTCCACAAATCCAGCGTCATGGGGAGAATATCCCACATGTGGGAAGGGATTTCCATTGAGACTATAGAATAACATAAAGTCGAGACAGATGGGCTGAGAGCTCGCAAAAGGAATGAGATTTTCCATCTTAATGCTAGGGAATGTAAAATGGTTAACATGTGTGGTTGCATGGGGTCAGATAGCCATGACATCCCACCCTCGGGCTATCCCACCCTCTTAAATTTGATGGGAGGCAGAGGAGTGACGAGCTTCTCCCCCTCCCCTCTCCTTTGACATAGATTATGACAACTCAATTAGGGAAATTTTAATTAATAAATATATAAAAACTAAACAATTACAATAAAATCTCTCTCTCTCTCTCTCTCTCTCTCTCTCTCTCTCTCTCTCTCTCTCTCTCTCTCTCTCTCTATATATATATATATATATATATATATATATATATAAGTTTGATATACAATAGAATAACATAAAGTCGATACAGATGGGCCGAGAGCTTGCAAAAGGAATGAGAGTTTCCATCTTAATGCTAAGGAATGTAATACGGTTAACATGTGTGGTTACATGGGGTGGGATAGTCATGACATCCCACCCTCGGGCTATCCCATCCTCTTAAATTTGATGGGAGGTAGAGGGGTGATGAGCTTCTCCCCCTCCCCTCTCCTTTGACATAGATTTTGACACCACAATCAAGGAAATTTTAATTAATAAATATATAAAAACTAAACAATTACAATAAAATCTCTCTCTCTCTCTCTCTCTCTCTCTCTCTCTCTCTCTCTCTCTCTCTCTCTCTCTCTCTATATATATATATATATATATATATATATATATATATATATATATATATATAAGTTTGATATAGATAATAATTATTCATCTTTGAGTTGTTTCAATAATATACACATTCATTTTTTCCTTGAAGACATCTCTTTTATATTCTATACATGTGATTCATTTTACCATATAAATTAAAGTAATTGTGTAACACTCTCCTCCCACATCTACCCAAGCAACCAACCAGCCCGGGTAAACATGCGACGAGAGGCCAATATGATATGATTTGACCTCTTAAGTCAAGTTAAGGGAGTGGAATCGACAGAAACACATCATAGAGGCATTCAACATCAACATTAGGACCCTCAGGAACCAATCCAACTTTTCTGCCAACCAACCCCTGGGTCCCACTGAGCTTTTGAACCACTTGACCTCTGGACACTCTCATGCTATGGGCATGTCAGTGTCCAGGGACCTCTGGATGCTCTCACAGGCCTGACAGCTAGCGTCCAAGGACTTTTTTGCATAGTGTTGTGCCAGAATCCTCGGGATTTGAACCACTTTTTCAGACCCAGAGCCTAGGTCACTACCCAAAATAGAATGACAACTATAGAACAGGGAGATAACAAGGAAATTATAGTGCAAAAGTAATTACTTGATTAAGACCTTGACTAGACACCTACTAGCCATGATAGGAATTTCGTCAAACATATCACGAATATGTAATCTACATGTGTAAATAATATATCTGAGCATAAGGGTCTCATACTTAGTTGAGAATCACTAAGAAACATTGATGCCTCAACATATCAACTACCATTTCATCCATTACGTCATAAATACATTGTTCATTCATTTATTAGTAGAAACATGATGAGAGCCATACATAGTTACTATCATAAAACATATATATAACGATCATAATAGCAACATAAATACCAATAAATCTCAACCATATAAACCACATATAAACTAGTGCAATACTCATAAAACTACAAGGAGAAATAACCTCATATTGATGATGCAAAATCCAAACCTAGGATGGGACTTCCACGTTCCACCTGACAGTAGAATGGTTGAGCCAAATCTCTCTTCAGCCATTCACCCCCATTCCATATTCCAAGAATGAATGTGGTATCTCATAGAACACATCAATTCAAAACCATGTAGGGCTTCCATAGGCCATCCACCTCAACCCATCAAGCAATGATTCCACCTCACAGTCAGACATCACAAAACCATCATCATTTTGGTCTCTATCCAAGCCTTCCAGGGCTTCCGGAGCATTTGTTCCAACCAAGGCTTTAAGACTAGTAACTCAACCCATAGCTATAGTCGGGCTCCAGAGTGTTTGTCCAACCAAGGCTCTGGTGTTGAAAATAGCAACAAGAAATGCTAAAAATAGCATTGCTATAAATAGCAGTTCAGGTACTAGTGTTGGACATAGCAATAAGGAATGAAAAATGGAAGTGCTAAAAATATCACTTCTATAAATAGCATTTCAGGATACCTTCCTATTCTAGTTAGTCCCTGAACTAAAATTGAGAAGTAAAAATTCGAATTTGATTTTAGCAGCGATTTTTAAAATAATTAATTAACTCATCTTGAGTTAATTAGTTGTAGAAAATCAAACATGAAGTCTATGCGGGGACATGCAACAGTTTCTCCATTGATTGAGGAATTTACCCATCAGTTAAAGAGATAAAGATGAGTTGTAATATTGAGTTGTAATTAGTTGGCTCAATTAACTAAGTCAAGTCTAGTTAGATTAGTTCAAATAGTTTTTTGAACTAATTGTGAGTTCAGTTAGTTAATGCATGCATGCATGTAACTGTTACACTTCAGATAACTGAATATTCTCTCATAAATAACTCATGCATGTCAGTTTAGTCAGAGACCCAGTTGAGATTAGAGGAAGGGACAATGTACTATCAATTGGAGGAATTTTCCAATATAGAGAACTCATCCATGCAGAAGGAATTATCTCCTTCAGGATTGTGCAGTAACTACTGAGCCAAGTGAGCAGTTTGAGGTGGAAATTCACACAAGTGGAAGCACTGGACCCCAGGAAAACCTACGCAAGGAAATAGGAGGCTTCGAGGGCAGAGGAGAAGGTTTGTGAGAAGCCTTTCACTGGCTATGAGGAGCAGAGGGATTGTACTAAGAGCTGGATAGCTTGTGAGCTAAAGTTTGTGTAATCCGGATATATTTCCACTTGTATGATAATACAGAGATCAGGGTTTTTAGCTAAGGCTTTCCCAAGAGTATTCTTCTGTGTTCATGTGTGATTGATTTCTCATTCTCAGTTATATGTGTTCTATTTGATCTGGCTCAAAATCGATTAAGCTTCCGCAAGTTTGTTGTAGAAGTAGATCTTGTATTTTGCTTTAGTATATTGCATAATCTGTTGATATACAGTGGGAAATTCTACATGGTATCAGAGCAAAGGTGATCAAAGCGAAGAACAGTATACAAGAAGGGAGAAGTTCAAAGTTTGAGGTTCCTGAATATAGAAATTGAGTTCTTATCACATCTCAATTTCACCAATGGCGTTCAACCGTTTAAGAATTGAGTATGCCCTTGATGGCAACTCAAATTATATAGCCTGGAAGGATCACATGGAAGCATTATTAGAGGATAACGGTCTAAAGGACTTCATTGATCAAGAAGTCCCCAAGCCTATAGCGGCTGATGCTACAGAATTGGCGGAATGGAAGAATTGTGTGGCTAGAGCAAGGAGAATCCTCCTGGAGGGAGTTTGAGACCACATTGTCCTGAACCTCCATGGGAAGGAGACATCGTTTTCGATGTGGAAAACTTTGAAAGATCTATATCAAAAAAACAATGATCAGAGGAAGCTAGCACTGAAAGACAAGCTTCAGAAAATCAAGAGTGAAAAGGGCGACACGATCTCTACATATCTGAACAAGCTCACCACCTGCAGGGATGAGCTTGGAAGTGTAGGGATCACAACTGCCGATGACGACATGGTGAGTCTAGCTCTCCTCGGTCTTCCTAAGAGTTGGCATAGCTACCAAGACTCGGTAAATGAAAGAGAGAAACTACCAGATTGGGAATGACTTTGGTCAGATCTGATGCAGGAGGAGATACAGAGAAGCACCAGAGATGGATCTTCTTCATCCAAGGAGGATGAAGAAAATTGTGCCTTAGTGAGTAAGGCAAAGAAAGGGAAGGAGAAGAATTCTCATCCCAAATCTAGTTCTTCCCATGGTGGGAACAAGTTTGACAAATCAAAAGTGCGATGCTTTCATTGTCATGAGGTGGGCCATTTTGCAACAAATTGTCCATTGAAGAAATCCAAGATGGGATCCAAGGAAGGATCTGAAGGTGAGTCATTGGCCTCACAGTTCGAGTTGGATTTCACCCTCTTCGCATGCATGGTCTTATCCATGGTGGGATGTGATTGGTTTCTTGACATTAGAGCTTCATTCCACGTCATTGGCGATAAGAGTTTGTTCAGTACCTTGGAGGAGAAAGATCTCCAGATACTCATAGCGATGGGTAATGATGAAAAGTATAGTGTCTCAGAAGTAGGCACAGTTATTTTTCACAGGGAGCATGGACCTCGCATTACCTTGACTGATGTGAAGTATGTGTCAGGACTGAAGAAAAAATTGGTATTGATCGCAATGCTAGAAGACAAAGGCTATGATGTAGTCTTCAGTAAGGGAAAGGTTTTCCTTAGACATGTCACCATGAGACAGGTGAACCAGATTGGTTCACGAGTCAAGAACATGTATGCCCTTGAGTTTCAAGATGCATGCAAAGCCTTAAGGAGCAAGGCAACTGATGGAGACTTGGTGGTTGAGAGGGAGAGTACATTACCTCTCAACATGCAACGCCAGAAGAAGTCTCAAACAATTATGGAGGAGCCACAATTGGTGAAGCAACTTTAGGAGGTTGTGGAGCAGCCACAGCTAGAGAATCCAAGAGGAGATCGAGTGGAGCCATCTACTCATGCAGAGACCTCCGGTAGGGGGAAATTTCAAGCCAAGTGGGCAGAGGTATCACATGCATCCATACCTCCAGGTAGGAGGTGGGGCGATGTGGAGTGATACTCCCAAGAAGGTTGGAATAGGGGTAGGATCATTGAGGTGCCCAACCTCTTTGATTAGACCTTGCTACGGGAGCCCCAACGAGGAGTATCAAGACTGGCTAAGTGGGTAGAGGCAGATGCATATGGAGCGGCAGAGAGAGCTACAGTGTAGGAATCCCAAGACAATGCAGAGCTAGTAGGCTGCAACAATGTGAAAGGCACAAGAGTGTTGCACCAGTAGAGGATGGCACAGAGAGATGTGCAATAGTGCGAGATGCATGGAGTGTTGTATTAGCTCAGAGGTCACAGAGATAGCACTTGTCAGCGGCTGAGGGAGCTTCAGCATCAGAGGGTGTTTCTAGCCCAACAGGGAGGTCAATTGGGAGATTTTTTTGTTTCTAGAGTTTCTGGAGCAATAACACTTGGGAGAAGTGTTGCATGCAGAACATTCCAAAGTTTCAGGATCGGGTTCGAGTTGAATGCCTTTCTTGTTGAGAGGGAGTGTTGAAAATGGCAACAAGAAATGCTAAAAATAGCATTGCTATAAATATCAGATCAGGTACCAGTGTTGGACATAGCAACAAGGAATGAAAAATGGAAGCGCTAAAAATAACATTGCTATAAATAGCATTTCGGGATGGATTCCAATTTTAGTTAGTCCCTTAACTAAAATTGAGAAGTAAAATTCGAATTTGATCTTAGTAGCTGTTTGTAAAATAATTAATTAATTCATCTTGAGTTAATTAGTTGTAGGAAATCAAACATGAAGTCTATGTGAAGACATGCAACAGTTTCTCCATTGATTGAGGAAGTTATCCCTTGATTAAAGGAGATCAGGATGAGTTGTACTTTGAGTTGTAATTAGTTATCTCATTTAACTGAGTTAATTCCAATTAGATTAGTTCAAATAGTTTGTTGAACTAATTATGAGTTCAGTTAGTTAATGCATTCATGCATGTAATTGCTGCACTTCAGATAACTAAATATTCTCTCATAAATAACTCATGCATGTCAGTTCAATCAGAGACCCAGTTGAGATTAGAGGAAGGGACAGTGTACTATCAGTTGGAGGATTTTTCCTATATACGAAACTCATCCATGCAGAAGGAATTATCTCCTTCAGGATTGCGCAGTTACTATTGAACCAAGTGAGCAGTGTGAGGTGGGAATTCACACAAGTGGAAGCACTGGACCCCAGGAAAAACTATGCAAGGAAATACGAGGCTTGGAGGGCAGAGGAGAAGGTTTGTGAGAATCCTTTGAATTTCTATGAGTAGCAGAGGGATTGTACTGAGATCTGGATAGCTTGTGAGCTAAAGCTTTGTGTAATCCGGAGATATTTCCACTTGTATGATAATATAGAGATTGGGGTTTTTAGCTGAGGCTTTCCCCAGAGTGTTCTTCTGTGTTCATGTGTGATTGATTTCTCATCCTCAGTTATATGTGTTCTATTTGATCTTGCTCAAAATCGATTAAGCTTCCACAAGTTTGTTGTAGAAGTAGATATTGTATTTTGCTTTAGTATATTGCATAATCTGTTTATCTACAGTGGGAAATTCTACATCTAGGACTAGTAACTCAACTCACCAAGGGCTCCAGAGTGTTTGTCCAACCAAGGCTCCTAGAATTAGTAACTCAATCCAAGCTAAGGAAACATGAGAACCAACCAAAACAAAACAAGGAAGTAAACCCACAATCACATGGCTATCTAGTAAATGGCTAGGCTATGAATCCATTATCAATCCAGCCAATCCTCCATGTCAGTGACAGATCATGACCAAAAATCCACATGCATATGTCATGCATGTCAAAATTAGTGAGGAAAACATAAATGCAACTCAGTACCTACAAGAAAATCATGATGTACTTGTTGATCCCAATGTCCTTTTGCGCTTTCCTGCTCTTCCTTTGCCTTCTTGCTCCAAAATCCATGTATGCCACACCCTCCAAGAGTGCTCCAAGAAAAGTATAAGTCTCCAATAATATGATAGAGAGAGATAATAATAAGAGAGCTCCAAAACTGAACTGACAAAAGGTTACCAACTGATCCTCGGAAGCCTTTTTATGAGTGAGGCCTCTATTTTTTTCATTTTCCATTATATTCCTTCATTTTCCTCCTCACATGAAACATGTGACCTTTTACCTCCCTTTTCTCCTAATTTCCATTATTTTCATAAATAAATGTGCTAAAAATGTCATTTTTCCTTTCCAAGTCCTTATCCATTGCCTTTTCCAATTTCCTTAGCCATTAATAACCAAATGAACATCGACACTAGGGTGTCTTGCCCAAAATTCATCTTGGAATAAGTGTCCCATCAGTCGTGGTTATTATTTTGCCTTTATTAACTTTTTTTACATGGAATTTTTACTAGGGTTGTTACAAAACCCTCCCCCTTGGGGGAACACTGTCCTTGGTTATCAACAACACCTATAACCATAAAAATTTTGTACGCAAAATATATTGTCGATGGAGCTTCATAACTTAGCTCGATGCAATATTTACAATGATCAGCCAGTTGAGAAGCAAACCAACATGAAAGCATAACAATATAACACCATAATGACATGACACACATACCACTTGTTGGAGCTTTATAACATATCTCATGGTGGTATTTACATCCATATACATATGTACATATAGCAACATCACTGAAACATATACGAAAACATATACTAAGACATATACCAAAAGACCATAGCAAAACTGGCTTGCCTCAACCCATAAACAAGGATACATAACCCACATCTGATCCGCCATCTCCCATTAACTTCATTAGGCCCAAAGTGCTTCCATTGCACCTTAACTTGCTTGATTGCTTGGTTCCGGAGCATGAGCACCTTTTTTTGCAATAAACACTGAGGCTCCCACTGTAATTTTCCATCTCGTTCCACCTGCAATACAAACTAGCCAATGACATGATCAACATCTCTAACATACTTCTTAAGAAATGAAACATGGAAATCATCATGGAATTCACTTTCGGAGGCAATGCAAGTCGATACACTATTGGCCCATCCTCTCAATAACGTTAAAGGGTCCAAAAAACCATGGTTCCAACTTGGCACATGATCCAATCCGTAAGGAGATCTTCTTCGGTTTAATGCACTTATTCCCCAACATGGAACTCCTTGAACAACCTATTCCAATCTGCTTATATATTTTTCCCATCCTGTGATGCCTTTAGATTTTTCTTGATCACCTGCATTTCATGTTCCATGTCTGCCAACATGTCTGGTCCAATCAGCACCCTGTCAACTGGATCACTCCAACTAACAGGAGTATTGCAACTATGCCCATGCAATGCCTCAAATAGACTCATCTTCATAGATTCCTCATACCCATTGTTGTAAGTGAACTCTACCAATGGAAGATACTCTTCCCACTTTTGTTGCTGATGCATCACGTACATCCTTAACATGTGCTCCATTATCACGTTGACCCTCTCCGTCTGTCCATCTGTCTGTGGATGATAAGTTGTACCGAAGGCCAAATTTGTGCCCAAACCTGCAAACACATCCTTCCAAAAATTGGAAGTGAATTTTACATCCCTGTCTGACATGATCTTCTTTTGAACACCATGCAATCTAACCTCATCTCTGATGAATACATGTGCTACATCGCTAGCTAAGAATCTAGACTTCACTAGAACGAGATGTGCAACCTTTGTCAACCTGTCCACAACAACCATGATGGAATCATGTTGTCTTACTATCCTCGGAAAAAAGGTGATGAAGTCCATGGAAATGACCTCCCATTTCCACTCTGGAATCACCACCTAGATGTTTACACTATACCTTCACACGCTGACAATCAAAACACCTAGCCACAAACTCTGATACATCCCTCTTCAGGTTTTACCAATAATAAAACTTCTTTACTGCAGTCAATGCCTTCTGATAACCTAGGTGACCCAAATATGGTTTCACATGAAACTCCCCCGAGATCACCTTCTTGAGCTCACTGCTATCTGGCACATATATCTTGTCTCTGAATCTGACCAATCCACCTGTCATAAGGAAATAATCCACATCTTGTGCACCTATGCCTGTACCACTACATGTACTTGTACTTGTACTATCTCATGTACCTGTACTTGTACTACCACATGTACCTATACCTGTATTTTGTTGCACCCTATGCATAATCTCCATATATCTAACATCTTGCCAGCCTGTCTGCAAGATCCTATCATGTAAGCCTGTCCCATATGAGGTCATAGCTGCTAAGTGATTTACCTGTATGCGCCTGCTAAGAGAATCTACCACTCTATTCTCTTTACCTTTGATATATATGATCTTGAAATGAAACTCACTGATCGTAGCCAACCACTGAGCTTGCCTGCCATTCAAGTTCAATTGGTCAAATAGATACCACAAACCATTGTGATCACTCATCAATGTAAACCTCCTACCCAGAAGATAATGTCTCCACATCTTTAGCACATGTATAATCACTACCAACTCAAGATCATATGTGGGGTAGTTTTGCTCGTGCTCATTCAATTTTTATGAATCATAGCATACCACCTGTCCATCCTGCCTAAGGACTCCACGAAGTCCTTTCTTGCAAGCATTTGTGCATACTACAAACTCTTTGTCTAGATCTGCAATCTTTAACACTAGTGCATGTGTCAACAACTGCTTAATATGCTCAAAACTGGCCTCACACTCCTCTATCCATTTGAACTTATTACCTTTCCTTTGTAATGATGTGATAGGATAAGAAATATGTGAGAATTTCTTGATAAATCTCCTATAGTATCCTGCCAACCCCATGAAATGTCTCACCTCATCCACATTCTTTGGAGCTACCCACTCCATGATGGCCCTTATCTTTTCTGGATCTACTGCAATTCCCTCCTTGGATAGAACATACCCCAAGCAGTGTACCTCAGTCTAAAAGAAATTACAGTTGTTGAGCCATGGTGGAGGGCTCGAAACATCGATACAAAAAAATCATGGATGCGGAAACTCCGGAAGAAAACAACACACAAACCTCAACATTGTTACTAAATGCTCGGCATGATCTTCCTCATTTTTAGAATATACCAATATGTCATCAATGAACACAATAACAAACTTATCCAAATACGGACACAACAAACTATTCATCAAGCACATAAATGTAGCTGGAGCATTAATTAAGCCAAATGGAACTACAACAAACTCATAATGCCCATACGTGGTCCGGAAAGTTGTCTTGTAAATGTCCTCCTCTTTGATGCGTACTTGATGATATTCGGATCTTAGATCATTCTTCTAGAACACCGGTGCTCCCTTCAACTGATCCAACAACTCATTAATCCTCGGTAATGGATACATGTTCTTGATGGTCATTTTGTTCAACTGCATGTAGTCAATGCATAATCTGAGAGTACCATCCTTCTTCTTCACAAAAAGATACCAATGTGCCCCAAGGTGATATGCTTGGCCTAATGTATCCCTTTCCCAATATTTCCTTCAACTATAGCTTCAACACTACCAAATCAAGGGTGCTCATCCGGTAAGGTGCTTTTTATGTAGGGGCTACCCCTGGCACCAACTCAATAGAAAAGTCTACTTCCCTGTGAGGTGGAAACTTTGTAAAGTCCTTAGGAAATACATCCTTGAACTGTTGTATAATTGGGTACTTTCTCAACACATACGCATCATCAACTTCCTTCCCCTTGTGACTACAAATGTGCACTGCAAATAACACACACCCTTTCCTGCAACTACACTTTTCTTGCATAGATGTCACCATCGTAACTGATGTGGCTTTCTTTTTTCCCTATAAGACTCTTGGTTCCCCATTGTCATATACACACTCAATTTATTTGTCATAATAATCTACCGTGTTTCTATGAAGATACAACCAATCCATTCCCAACAGCATGTTGTATGATCCCAACAGTAATACATTCAAATGTGTTGTGGTATGCATACCATTCAAATCAAATTCACAAGCTCTTACTCAATGATGAACTTGCTTCTTTGTACTTGTAGCCAAATGCACTAACCAAGATTTTGCATGCAATTCCTTACTCAAACCACACTTATCCACCAAGTCAAGACTAAGATAGCTATAATTACATCAAGGGTCAATCAAAATAGAAATAGCTTGATCACAAATCTTATCATCCATCTCCATGACAGATACTTGATGGTCTACCTGTTTTTTATCCAGTGTTTCATAAATACGAGGAATGCTCTGACCAACATCCCCAACAATCTGTGCGTCCTGTGAACTATATATCTAAGGCCTACCACCCTGATACTGTGGACAATCTCTCCTGTGATGACCCCCTCCAAAAGTCCAATACCGTATGGGCTCCTTATTTTGTTCCTCATATTGATGCCCTTGTCCTCTATCTGATGCTTTGAAATTCTTAGATGGTGCAACATTCTCTTTATTATCTATCCCTTGAGGTCTTTCTCATTTCTTATCCCAATTTCCTCTGTTTGTTGCATTACCTTTCCAATCTGTCTTAGTCTAATATTTTTGGTTCAATTGTTCATAGCAATGCCTTATCTTTTGAATGCTCTCCTCCAATGATTTAGGCTCATCGAACAAAATCCTGTCTTTTAATGTAACCGATAATCCACTAATGAACCTCTGAATCTTGGCCTTCTCCTTCATGAGATAAGGCACATACCTCAATAACTCCAAGAAACTGCTAGTTCACTCCTCATCTATCATCAATCCCATCTTTATCTCATAGAATTCTTTTTCCCTGTCATCAAAGTATCTCTCCGACAAATACTTCTTCTTGAATAGCTGCTCAAACTCACTCCAATTCAAGTCTTCCTCATGAATACATCTGGCATTCTTCATGTCTTCCCACCAAATGTCTACCTTTGAGACTGAATGTAGCTACTCTAGCTTTCATGTTCTCTGAATAGTCATGCAACCTAAATAACTTCCTCATGCCAAGAAACCATGCCTCTACATCCTGTGGTTTCTTCATCTCTCCATCAAAATTAGGTGGATTTTCTTTCTTAAACTCATCTGGAAAATACCCCATATCACTCCTCCTGTAAGGATGATAACGATGATGATCATAGTGCCTATCTAAATCAGAACTAGAATAATACCTATGTCTATCCCTCCTCCTATCCAGAGTGTCCAAAAATATGCCATCTCTAACCATGTCATCTCTATCTAACATGTGACCACAATGCGACCTACTACCATATGCCCCATTAGTTATGTCCTCCTGCTCATTGCTGATCCGACGTGGTCACTGTCACTGCAAATCTAACAAACTTTGAAGTATCACTACATGTACCTCTACTTGTTTCTCATGTTCCTGCATGATTATGTCATTATCTTCCTTAAAACTCCTTATTTCTTCCTTTAAGCTTCTAAGTGTATCTGCCAAATCAGAATAGTTCCCAACACCATACTACTCTTCTGATTCATAAGGAGAGTCTTTGTAGTCTACCATCTTTTTAGCCATTTGATATTTCATCCTAAGAGGTATATCATGTCAGCTAACCCAATCACAATAAACCAACGTAACTTAGTATAGCTTGGGGAAGATACCTTGTCTGCAAGATCAACAAATTAGCATGATACATGTATAGCATAATCAGTCATGCTAGGGTCTAGGTATCAATGCATGGCCTTATCAATGATGCATGCCATAATATCATGCATGACGACAACCATTACATCATGGTACACTTGACCACATGCAAACATTAACATGCATAAGGAATGTGTAACCAACCACACACATGCATAAACACATGTAATCAAGCATAAACGAACAATACTTGTAATACAATCTATAAGAATGATACATGTAACCAAGCGTACAAGAATGAAACCAAACATACAAGAATGTAACCAAGCGACATATAACAACACGTAACCATTAATACACTCACAACGATGCATTCGACAATAACAAAATCAAATTCCACACATAGACATCACTACAACCATGATCAACATTATGAAAATGCAACAAGCACATGGAATGCAAATGTAAGAGACACACATGAAACTGACATGCATGCATGACCAACACACAGCCCATCCAGTCTGAGGAGTGAACCATGCTCTGATACCTCTCTGTAACACCCTCCTCCCACATCTACCCAAGCAACCGATCAATCGGGGTAAACATGTGATGAGAGGCCACTATGATATGATTTGACATCCTAAGTCACGTTAAGGAAGTGGAAACCTCATAAACACACCATACAAACATTTAACATCAGAATTTGGACCCTTAGGAACCAATCAACCCCTTCTGCCAGCCAACCCTGGGTCCCATTAATATTTTGGACCACTTGACCTCTAGATGCTCTCGTGTTATAGGTATGCCAGCATCTAAGGACCTCTAGATGCTCTCACATGCCTGCAATCCAACATCCAGGGACTTCTTTGCACAGTGTTGTGCCAGTGTCCCCAGATTTGAACCACTTTTTCAGGCCTAGAGCCCAGGTCACTACCCAGAATAGATGACATATTCAGAACGGGAAGACAACAGGGAAATGACAGTGCAAAAGCAATTACTTGAATAAGACCTTGAATGGACCCCTACTAGCCATGACAGGAATTTCGTCAAACATATCACAAATATGTAATCTACAGGTGTAAATAACATATATGAGCATAGGGGTCTCATACTTAGCTGAGAATCGCTAAGAAACATTGATGCCTCAACACATCAACTACCATTTCATCCATTAGGTCATAGATATATTGTTCATTCATTTATCAGTGGAAACATGATGAGATCCATACATAGCTATTGTCATAAAACATATATATATAACCAACATAATAGCAACATAAATACCAATGAAATCACAGCCATATAAATCACATACAAACCAGTATAATACTCATATAAATACAAGGAGAAATAGCATCATATTGATGATGCAAAATCCAACCCCGAGATGGGACCTCCACGTTCCACCTGACCGTATTATGGCTTAGCCAAATATCTCTTCAGTCATTCACCCTCGTGCCATATTCCAAGCATGAATGTAGGATCTCTTGAAACACATCAATCCAAAACCATCCAGGGCTTCTAGAGGCCATCCACCTCAACCCATAAATCAATGATTCCACCTCATGGTTGGACATCACAAAACCATCATCAGATTGGTCTCTATCAAAGCCTTCTAGGGCTTCCAAAGCGTTTGTTCCAACCAAGGATCCAGGACTAGTAACTCAACCCACAACTATCGCTGAGCTCTAGAGCATCTGTCCAACCAAGGCTCCAGGACTAGTAACTCAACCCACCAAGGGCTCCAAAGAATTTGTCCAACCAAGGCTACGAGACTAGTAACTCAATCCAAGTTGTTACAGGGCTCTAGAGTGTTTTTCCAACCAAGGCTCCAGGGACTAGTAACTCAACCCAAGCTAAGGAAACGTAACAAAACAAGGAAATAACCCCACAATCTCCATGGTTATCTAGAAAATGGAAAGGATAGGCAATCCACTATCAGTCCATGCAATCCTCCATGTCAGTGACAGATCATGACCAAAAATCCATATGCATATGCTATGCATACCAAAACTAGTGAGGAAAACATACATGCAACTCGGTACCTACAAGAAAAATGTAGTTGTTGATCCCAATGTCCTCTTGCACTTTCATGTTCTTCCTTTGTCATCTTGCTCCAAAATCCAATTATGCCACACCCTCCAAGAGTGCTCCAAGAAAACTATAGGTCTTCAAGAATATGAGAGAGCTCCAAAAGTGAACGCAAAAAAGGTTACCAACTGATCCTCAGAAGCCATTTTATGAATGAGGCCTCTATTTTCTTCATTTTCCATTATTTTCCTTCATTTTCCTCCTCACATGCAACTTGTGACCTTTCACCTCCTTTTTCTCCTAATTTCTATTATTTTCATAAATAAATGTGCCAAAATGCCATTTTTCCTTTCAAAGTCTTAGCCATTGCCTTTGCCAATTTCCTTGGCCATTAATAACCAAATGAACACCCACACTAGGATGTCTTACCCAACATTCGGCTTGGAATAAGTGTCCCATCAACCATGGTTATTATTTTACCTTTATTAAC
Source organism: Pinus tabuliformis (assembly GCA_031772625.1). Lineage (NCBI taxonomy): Eukaryota > Viridiplantae > Streptophyta > Pinopsida > Pinales > Pinaceae > Pinus > Pinus tabuliformis. Next base: position 148,944,910 of record CM062817.1, read on the forward strand.
TTTTTTACATGGAATTTTCACCAAGGTTGTTACAAATAGTTCATATTCATAACCATTATATTTCAAACTTCATATTTAAATTTAATTAATAAATATATAAAAGCTCAATACTCACAATAATATATATATATATATATATATATATATATATATATATATATATATATATATATATATATATATATATATATATATATATATATTATGAACTTAACATGTCATGTCCAAAAATTGAGCTAAAGTAGGGAGGATAACAACATTTCTCTCAACCACCCGAGCTACTTCCAATATATATATATATATATATAAACTCGATGTTATTCACATCACATTAAAAAATAATTAAATTATAAAAATTGCAAAACATGTTAAAGAAAAATGCCAAGCCCATATATATGTAACTATATGTATTATCATGGTTTTAGTAAAAATAAAATAATTCTAGATATAGAGATGTGAAATTTATATAAATATAAATAAAATTGTTAAGAACAAGCATAAATCCATCTTAAATTCGGTTCTACCAAGTACTTAGAGGAATCATCTCAAGGTGCAAACCTTTCCTCAAGTTTTACACTCAAAAATGGTTTGCACATTGAGATATTTGATCCCTATCTACCCTTCGTAAATCCAGAGTTAGATAGATCTATGCTTGCTATGTCGATAGGAATTTTCTTTGTTGACTTGGGGTGGGAAAACACTGTTCACCCCAGCCAATGGGAGAGCTTGAATTTCTCCCTTCCAACCAATTAATTTTTTCCATGTGTTTGTCTCTCCAACCAATGAAAATTTTACGTCTGTCCAGCTTGCTTTCATACTAGTTTTCCCTACCTTACTGTTTCTGCAGCTCTCTATTGACATGACATCCTCCGTTGTACATGTTTGCAAACATTTTCCTCCCTTTCACATCTTTTCCTCCTCTCTGGCACCATCTCCCTCACATGGCCTTACCAGTGGTTGTGACTTTCTCCTCTGGTCCCTATACCCTTCTCCTTCCCCCTGGTCAGTCGAGCCCATCCACCATACCTCCTGCATTGAATTGCATTGAACCCTTCATTTCCCCCAAAGAGTGAGTTCTTGCTCAAGAGCCTTATAGATCATTAAATGAACATTAGAAGAACCTAAACTTCATTTTGGAGTCTTTACTATTCCTCTGTTACGCTACAGAGGGTTTCATCTTAACATCAAGGGCTTTCAAATAATCATGTGTTCATTAATAAAATCCACAAAGAAGTGTGGTAGTTCATCCAAATTGGGATCAAAAACTGAGTTGAGGCATAGTCGGAGTCTAAGTTGCATGACGGTTATTGGTTGATCGTGGCATCTTGATAGTAGCTACTGCAACCCAAAAATATAAAGCAATGTTTTTCTTCTTGTTACAAATGGAGTACGGGGACATCTTCAAGGTTACTTTAGAGCACGAGAATGATGGGGTGAGTAGGGAAAGGTCAATAGTTTAATTATTTGTTTTGTAAAAGAACTCTTGCAGCTATTGAAGCGACATGTTCATTAGGAGAATTTCGGCAAGTCGGGATGCAAGTAGGGAAAATACATTTGTACTACAGAGTGATAGAAATAAGTTATGTTTAATAAACATGACCTTATCGCCCAAATGCACGCCATTGATGGATTGATTACTAGAATCAAACAAATTACAACGTTGATTTTTCAAATTTAAAATGAAAAGGTTTCATGCCATATTGATCCAAACACTTAACAATGAACTTAAACTCTTTGATCCAGACACTAAACGCTTGACTTAAACTCTTTGCTCACTTGTAGTCTCTCAACTGAGAGACCTGGGTTCAAGTTCCAGCAATGGAATTTATTTTCCCAAACGTTTTTCCAATGACCCAAAGAGTTTCACGACAACACAATCATTTATTATTGTGTTTGTATTCATGCAGTGAACTACTGTATACTCATGATGTGTTTTCACACGCTGAGTTTGTGCTCCTTAATAATTGTACATTTACCAGAAATTTGAATACACATTGCAATGTGCATGAGCTTTTAGAAAAAGTAAGTTGTATGTCAATATCAAAACCTCAAAAAAAAATGAAGGGGGCCAATAATGTTTTTGTTCTTCCAGTTACTATAGACATCAAAAATATTTGCCACATAGGCTCTGCTAACAAAAACTTGGATCCAACTCTTGTGTGTGGAAACACAACCCAAAAAAAAATTGAAACTTATCAATGTTTGTCCTGTAACTTTTAGCCATATGTTATGAGTTGTTATGGAAAGTATCCTCATTGTGTGTTCATCATATAAGCATCTGATAGTGCCTAAGAGCTGGGACTCTGCTTCTTCCTCCTGTGTAATAAAAATATTCATCTAGTCAATGGATATCTTGGTTGGAATCTCCTAAAATTTCAATATGCTATGTTGCCATACCACATAGAATTCATCATTTCCAGTGATTTGTACTCTCCCGCCAATCTCCAAAAAATTGAATATGTCATGTTTCCATCCTTATCAATAACTACCGATAATTCAACTCTGCCCAGTTATTTGTGCAATCTCCCATCCCCAGTGCTTCTTTGAAACAATTTCCTTTTAGCCTCCCCCAAATATAAAACTCCTCTACCCCAACCTCTCGTAGCCCTCCTACCCTAAATACTCCCATGCATAGGATTTTGTCTATATGTGGGCTTACAATTATCCTTAGAGGCTTTTCCTTTCTGGGTTTCCACACCCACTATGTGAAAATCGAATTTAGTGGATGACTTGACTTTATCTTTTCTTATTAATGGTATTGGGCCTTGAAATTGTCATTCATTTCCATTACATTTTCACTTATATTTCCATATCGTCACCTTCACTCCACCTCTATTTCATTACATTTACCTCCATTTCATTACATTTACCCTACCATTAGCATTATTGGGTCACATTTATGTTTTTCCAAACTTTATTAATTCTTAAACATTTTTAAATGAATTTATGGTTAAAAATTAGAAAATAATGTGCATATACTTATAGCTAACAAGTGGGATGAGATTGTTGACATGTGTAGGTCAAAAGGAAGCTTCTTAAAGACCTTTATGTGGCCTCCCAAAACCAAATTCCAATTTGAGTGTAGAAGATCATGGGATCATAAGGATATGTGTCTCATTTCCTATTTGTATTGAAACTATAAGAAGACATGTGTCTTATCATTTTCTATTCTGAATGTAACTCTAGAGATATAGGGAGAGATTCATGGACTCTCATTAATGAGATAGTTTCTCATATTTTTGTATAAATAGGGGAAGTTTTCTCCTATCAAGGGGGGGGGGGGGAAGAAAGGAAAGAATTATAGAATGTTTTGTAACAAGGCTTGAGATGGAATGGGATGTAAAGTGAAGAGCTATTGATGTAATGAGATTAGGAGTGTAGATTTCCATTGTGTAAAGTTGTGAGTTTATCAATAAAGAAGGTTCTTTTCTATTATTGAATTTTAGAATGTGAGTTTTGCGAGTTGGAATGCTATTGGACAATGGAAGGGCCCCCATCAACCATGTGCATCCCTTTGTAAATTTGTAAGATTAATTAGTTTGTTTTACTTTGATTCATGCAAATAGTTTAGCTTTCCATTGCAAATGTTATTTTATTTTTCAAATGTAGATTTACCTCACTGTGTAATTTTATGTTTCCTAAGAGCATCTCAAGAAAGTAGTGTTTTATCTATTTTCTAAAATTGGATTGCTTGAAGCATTAAAGCATATAGTGACTTAGTTTTCTTTCACATGTCTTTACAATGCTTTCTTAGATTCAGCTTTACATTCATTATTTAACCCTATGTTTTCCAAAGAGCTTCTCAAGAAGGTAGCATTCAACTATTTTCCAATATTGGTTGCTTGAGGCATTAAGAATAAATAGTGATTTAGTTTCTTTCCTTATGCTTTTGTCATGCTTTTTAGATTAATCTTTTATCTATTGTGTAATCTCATGATCAGCAAGTCCAAGAAGGTAGTTCTTCCAATTTGGGTTGCCTAAGAGGCATTAGATCACATAGTAGCTGCAAGTTTTCCTTTCCATGCTTTTATGATGCTTTCTTATATCACATCTAATGTATACTCAATTGCTTAAGTCATTTCAAGAAGATGATTTCGACATCTTCCTATATTGAATGTTCACAATAGTATTTGAGCATGCAGTAGATCATAGTTGTTTTTATATTGCTTGCTTTCATTTCATAGAATAGGATTAGTTTTATTTTTGATCAAGAGTTTTCAAGGATAGAATAGGAAGTGATTTCATTTTCATATTATCAATGAATACAATTGTATCTAGAATAATGCTCTGTTTTTCATAGACACAATGTCGACCTAGATTAGACTAACCATTCCAGTTTTTTATTTGAATTTATGAAAATTAAGTTAGTTGAAGTACATTTCCTTTTCTTCCTTCTTAGAAATTAGTTTTTATATTAAACATACATTAGACTTAGTTGATCATTGACACTTAACATCCATTAAATAATTAGGCATAAAAGAAAAAACCCTCAAAACAATACAAAACCATACTCAAGGAAGTAATAAACAAGGTTAACTAAGCACATATTGTGCACCACACTTCATCAGTTTACTAACCCTGGTCGATAATTTATGTTAGCAATTTAAGACATTAAATTGACTGAACAAGGGGTTCCACGATTTGAAATTCAACAAAATTTAGTGGATGACCTCGACTTTATCTTCTCTTATTCGGGGTTCCATGATTTCAACAATTTCTTCGTTGTTCAAATAAAGTGGTATTTTCCTTTCCAGTCATTCACTAGAGGATTTTTAATCCTACCTAGTGTCATCAACAAATTAAGGTGGTCATTTCACATTTTTATAATTCATTTAATTAGAGCTTTTAAATTCAGCCCACTTTCATCACATTAGTATGGGCGAGGGAGTTCTGAATTTAACCCTCATTGGACCTTAAAGAGTATGCATGCCCATACTCTTGTTGGGGATTTCCACCCTTGTTGGAGCTTGAAGAACTGATAGGATGACGAAATTATGATAACAAAAAATTGAAAGAACATCAAGAAGTACTAGACAATTTTGGAAAGGGAAGGCTTAGAATTTCCAAGGCAAAGTGTTGGAGCAATGCTCGGTATCTTTGAAATGGAAGGAAGTCGAGATCATCAATATGAAATTGGAAAGAGAAAAATGATTTTTTGAAAGGGGATGATACAGAATTGGTTGGAAGGAAGGATTCCTAACAATCTTGTCAATTGAGAATCTCAAGAAGAAGGCATAACTCCCAAAAATCTGGCTGGAAGTAGTATCGTCCTCTCTATTTATATTGAATGATAAAATTCTATCTCGAGTAGAAATTAGGGAAGGGATGCTTCCAAGGGCCAAAAAGGTGTAGCGGATGCTTGGAGGAAGAAAAAGGCTCACTCATTTACAAATACACTAAAGAAACTTGGATTTAGATAGGATCCTCCATGATGGAAATCACAAAACACTCGCTCAAACAGAGACAAAGATAGACAACATTACAAGACAAAGGAAACATGCCAGTAGAGTTGCATATACTGAAAACACAAGTTTAGGAGTTTGTGTGCATATCATTGGAGATAGGCAGGCGTACATCTTGATGATGTCCTTGTCATCAGCTTTACACATTAGACCATTCACTCTACTTGGATTTAGGTTTTGTTCTCCGATGATGATTAATTTGATCAAGGGGTTCTCATGCCTCTCAAATGCTTTTAAGTGTCGTGGTGGATGGATCCTTCCTGATTATTCGTTTTGTGGCGAGGTGGATTGTTGGCTTGAATTTCCATCACTAAATATCCTTGATCCGCCACATTATCGTGTATGATGCCCTGAGCATCATTCCCGATGTGAAGTTGTTGATTTTGTGTTTTCATGTCCTATTCTAAATCTGAATATCTTGTTGCACCTATGCTTCATGCCCCTTACATGTTTAAGTTCCAAAGTGGGGATGAGGGAAGCAACAATGGAATCAAACCTCCAATGATGCATGGTATATCCTTGATTCTTTAATTGTTCTAGGTTGATTTTTGAGTCCCCTTGCAAGTTTATGCTTCTAGATTCAAATTTATGGCCACTTTAGTTCCTTATTGGCCGCCACACCATGGACATAAATTCTTGGTAGGTTAGCCTACATTTCCTATAACAACATAGGATGGTTCTTCCATGTTATTTGTAATTAAAAACCCAAAATCTGCATTGCTAGGGTAGGGCACAAGGGATTCACTGGGGGAGCAATACCATACCACGTGGGTTCATATTGGGGGATATATATTGAGGAAGAAATGACATAATATATTGGGGATATATAGGGGGTAAAGGGTTTTTATATTGACAGGTATTAAAAATGTAGCTCAAAGTTAATGAAAAAATATAAAGAGGTGTAAAAAATGTTAATGAAAAATGGATACCTACAATATCTAGTGAAAGTAGGGGTTTTTTAAATTAGGAAGGTGTTTTGGGTTTGTATTGGTAGGGGGTTCAATAATGTGATTTTAAGAGCTATTTTCCAATATGCAGTGAAATTAGGGGCATTGTTTAGTATGCCATGAACACACGTGATATGTCAAGGGTTCATTGAGTGGTTCATTGAGTGAAATCCCCATGGGGCATGGAAACCCTCTTGAAGGGCCTATTTTCCCATTTAGCTCATTAAGTGAAAGCCCTGTGGGGCAGGGAAACCCTCTTGAAGGGCCTATTTTCCCATTGAGCTTGAAGTGTCATCTGCTTTTGCCGATAATGAGTTTGGAAATCCTATATTTTGGAGAAAGTGAAAAACAGGGTAACCACCATAATAATTTCTAGTTGTAGGGTACACATATTTCATGTTCAATCTACAATGCAATCCACATATAAGCTCAGTAAAAAAGAGTCACTCAAGTTGTTTTGATTCTTGTGGTGGTTTTAAGTTTTCAATTCTTGTGACAACAACACTCTGCATTTAATTTTTGGAGGTTTTAAAGTTTTAATTGTTGTGACAACAACAATCTTGCATTTAATTGTTGTGACAACAACAATCCTGCATATAATCGTTGTGGTGGTTTTTAAGTTTTAATTATTGTGGCAGCAAGAGTCTTGGAGGTTGCAAGCATTGTAGATCCCATTACCATGATAACTAATAAAAAGGAAAACTTGTTGGGTTTATTATCGAGTACATGCTTGAAATTGTGCCTGAACTTCCCAGTGAATTGTGCATGATGTTGTAGGCAGCGGTGATCATTTTACAATCTCCCTTGCAACAATAAGAGTCATCATAAGCATTGACAATGTTTCCTAGAGTGTTTATATTGTTGTTAATGAATTACTTTGGGATCATATTATATGACATCTTTATTTTTTGTCTCACTTCTTCCAGCACACCTGCATACGTTTTGTAAAGTCAAGCCATACTACCCTCCAAAAGCCACAAATACTTCATAATTACTTAGAGGGAAAATTAGTAGGATGAGTCATCACAACTTCCTCATCCTCAATTCACAAATTGGTTGAAATCGCTGATAGAAATCAAATTCACATTGAAACCCGTTGGCAATTTCACAGCGCGAATCGAAATTCGTTTCATACACATCCTTGGTCACAAAAATATATATATATATATATATATATGGATTAACAGAAAAACAAAAGATCTGTAATAAAAAAATGATGACTGAATTAACGCCACTGTGAAAATCAAACCACCTGATAGAGCCCCACAATGTCCCCTATAAAAAAGAGTTCGCATAACACCTATTGATGATAAATGGAAGCAAGAAAATTAAGAAAGAGACAACCAAAACAAAGTAGAGTCGGAAAGAATTAAAACCAGAGGGGCCTGGAGCGGCTCTGGCAAGGCGAACAACACACTTTGGAATGAAAAATTAAATGCAAGAGGTCTAAATGCACACCACACATGAGTCGTTTCATCGTTTCCGTTGGCCAAGACGAGTTCACTTCAGTGCACCAACGTCCACCAACGAGTTCACTTCAGTCTAACCGTTTCATATTTTATTTTAATCTCTACAATTTAACTATATAATTAAATGGATGATAATCTTTATTATCTTTGGCCATCCATTATTAGTAACTATGTGGAATGCAAATGCATTAGTTTTTAGTATGTTAAAGTATTGATATTTTAACCTTAATTTTATACATGTTTTTATTTGATAGATTAATAATACTTAGGAATTTATGTCACTATTTAGATTTTATATGTTATACAAGATTCCTACCCACCCAAATTAATCATATAGATATAGTGATTATGTTAAAGGAAGTTTTATGTAGTTTTAAAAAATTTTGATTTAGGGAATGCAAAATAAACTGGTGTTCTTTTATATGTTGTTGGAATTATAAATCTTTGATGAATATGATTAGATTATATAAGTTTCCTAGGATGTATAAGTTTTTGGTGGTGCATTTTAGCCTTTTGTTGTAGTTAGTTATTTTTCAAGAAGACCTACTTATGTTGTCTTTGTCATTGTGATGCATTGATTGATACCAAATTACCAACTTAGAGTTGAATCATTGAATTAGGATATTGGTCACCAAAAACATTTACTTGGAAAATCCATGTTTTCCTTTATATGGCTTCTTGTTTTAATGTTGTACATAAGATATTGTCTCAATTCATACAAGCCCTTTTACATAAAGGTTGTGGTAGGTCACAAGGCCAAATTTAAGGGATGTGATGATGGGATGTTTGAAACAATAAATCAAGGTTTTAAATTAGTTTTGACATGAAAAGGATTTTGGGGACAATTGCAGTTGGATTTTGTTTACCTCGTTTTGGATTTACTACAATTGAGTAATTAAGAGTTGAGATGAGTTTTTAAGAAAGTTAAATTGATTTTGGTTTGTAGGTATATTTCTATTTGTATTGTTAACCTCCTTCTAGCTCTACTGTAATTGTTGAGCCAAGGGGGAATGGGATTTCAAAGTTTAATACCTTATTTGAGGACAGTGGGCATTCTTTGAAAGTGTAATTTTTCTTTGAACCATCAAAGAAGTGTTTTGATATAGTTTTCATGACTTATGGGAGTATATTATGGCGATCACTTGAATACCCTAACAATGATATCCCTAATAATTTCATCAATTGTTATTATTTCTTGGAGTAAAATAAACGCATCATAAAATACTTGGGGTCATTAGATGCAATGAAAGGGATTTCCTTAGTATATTTCAATGATATCCTCTCTCTCCTCGTTCCCTTGTCACATTCAATCTTATACTGCACATCTCACATATTTTTATGATATCTTTCTACATAGTATTAAGAAAGCCCATATATATGGCCCATGTATGCTCGAGCCTTGATCTTTTCCAAGTCAAAAAACTATCTCATGCAAAATATTCTTAATAAATGAATAGACCTTATAATAAATAATATATAAAAAAAATTAATGCTAAATTGATAATTTTGGACATTGTCAACAAAGTTTATTCTATTTTCGACATTAATTTGGACACTGTCAACATAGTTTATTACATTTTCGACATTCTTCGTTTTTGTTATGTTGCTTACTCTGAAGGTGGATGTGTTTCTAATGAAAATAAATTTTTTGCTCGTTACCTGATATCTATGTTCTCACACTTTGGTTGCCCAAATTCTAGAGATGTTATTTTTGTATTCTAGAGATGTGAAATTTCGGTTCTATTTGTATTATGTTTTACTTTGCATCGATAAAGAATCAAATACATGGGTTCAACATATAGTCAATGTGTGTAAATATTTTGATACATTTGGTATGTTTGAGTCTTTGACAACATGACTCATTTCTCAAGCACAAAATGTGTAAACCAGAGAACTATAAATGTCAATGATGTTCTCATCTAAAGGGTGCCAATATGTAGCCTTGGTAGTTTTACCGGTGAAAACTTGACAATTGAAAAATGTGTAATGCCTTTAACTACCATTTAACACAATTAAATTGGAAGAAATGAATGGTCTCATTTACTGAAAAATTGAAATAGAAAACCAGAGTGTCGCCACGTCATTCAGAATATAAGTTTGATCATAAAGATATCACAATTAATTTTTTTTTAAAAGATGATGATTTTGATGAAATTGAAATTCTAAAAAAACTAAATTAGGTATTTTTCAACACCATTCTGACTTTGTAACTGAACTAATAATATAAATAAAATCAAGGGTGGAAAATATGCAAATTGGGGAAACCATATGTCGTAAAGAAAAACACCTGATAAGGAAGATGTGATGTCTTCTATTAATGCTTGAAGTCATCTAGTTTCTCAAAATACATTTCCATAATGTCCATAAACCTGTCATTAACCTCTGTTGGGCCCCTCGGGTCTCTGACCACCAATGCCCCTGTTTATTTCAGAGACTCCATCACTTCCTCGCAATAAACTCTTCAAATCCATACTATACTCAAGTTTTCCATTTGGGTTACACACAGGCTCAATTGGGTCATGTTTGGAGTCAAACCCACATCCAAATCTGCCCGTGGATTTCAAGTATGGCTCCAAATCAATCATAGGGACCTCCATTTCTCACTTTCTCAAACACCCAAAAATATTTAGTGGCTTTTGACATTTCCTTACAACAACCCTAGTCCTTGGTTGGATTGTTGTATGCAAACAAAGTTTACAAAACCTCTTATTCTTATTCCTTCTGGTCATTGTGGAGGCATTTGTTCTAGCGACACTATGGTTTTATTGAGACCTATTTATTAGAACCATTGGAGCTAGCATGTTTTAGTAATATCTGGGTTTATAAGGAGGGAAGTGGTGGGGATAATTCCAATAGTCCTTCTATTGAACTCTACGTCATGATCCCCTTTCATTGCAGGGACTATAGTCGCTCCTGATGTGCAAAGATCAGAAAGCTCGTTCCCTTCAGTATGGTATTGCGCCCCCCATAAGGTGACATCGATGATGAAACTTGACATGTCAGAGAGTTTCCTTCTGCATGCCCCCACTCCTTCTTATCGATGTTCCTTTGCACCTTTTGGTGCAATTGCTAGTTAAATATTATATATCACATATAATATAGTTGGTAACTAATTAATTGATTGGTTAGTAATAGTTATTGTATATTATATAATATAGTGAGATATTATATAAAATATAATGAGTAATGTTATATAATATACTATATTATTTAAAGTTTTAGAATGGTGTATGATGGGTTTGTGGCTAGAATTCTCTCAGTAACCTACTCATTTTGGAGTGAGGCAAGAATCAGAGATGGGTCCTATATCTATCAATAGGGTCCATATGCCATCATAACCTAATTTAAAAATAGATATGGTGATGGAGGAAGAGAGGGTAGACTATTCTAACAACTCCCTCAGAGGTTGAAAATTCTAGGCATCACCAAAACTTCTTGGGGACTTCCCCATCTTCTCCCCTATTTGTAGAAGGTCATTAAAGAAACGACCTTTAGAGGGGGATACTCTGGCCATAATTGGCACAATTATTTTGGAATGTAGAGAAGTAAGTCCACAAGGGGATGAGGGACTAGACAACATATATTCTAGATTTGATTTGATTCATAGTAAATGACTTATGAACCTTTGTTCCAAATCAAGATCAAGTCATTTCATGTGCTCCCTCTACCACCTCCTTGGTAATGAACTTGTAATCAATTATGTTGATTCCCTTTGGGAGTTGAATTCCACCACATCCCATTATGGCGAGTATCCTTATCTAGAAAACTTCCTGCACATATCATTTTTAGAAAATATACAATTGGAAGGATTCCTTAGGCAACACCTTTTCAAATAACTAATGAGTAGCTAAGCTCCTATTCATATCACAACCTTGATAGTCACACCCTCAAAGCTAGAATTTATGTACTCAATTCGAAAACATCATAAATGTATGACGTGTAGGGTTAAGGAACCAAATTTGGTGTTGGGAAAGGGCATAAAATTTCACGAAATATAGTCGATGAGGAAGCAACAATAGTTGGAAGATTTACAAAGAAGAGAATGTCCATGGACACTCTAAAGAAGTGGACCATGAACGATTGTTCTATTCGTTTAGGGTACACTCCAAAATGTATGATATTGGTAGATAGTTGGATGGTTTGGATTAGTAACTCTAGTGAGAATGTGAATAAGGTTCTTCAATCCCATTGTAATTGGGGATTTTAGGCCTTTTTCTTAAAGTAGTGGAAGGTGGATTTTGACATAAATAATTAAAGATAGAAGTCATTCTCATTACACTTATGTTGTCATTGATGTAAACTACATTCATTTTTTTCAAGTGATGTCAAGTTAAATGGGAGCTTATTGAGTTTTCATGCATGATTCTTATGATGACCTCATTGTTTGTTGAATTAGCCTATATTTGAAGACATTTTTGTCAGGAAATTGTTCAAAAGCACAGGAAAAGTAGCCCTTTGAAGGACCTTTCCAATGGTATATGGAACTTAGCCTAACCCCTAAGGGATGAGGAAAAATCAAAGTTTGAAGTGTTAAAGTTCAATCATGGTTCCAAAAGCTCAAGATTTCGTGAAGGCTCCACCTTTTCAAATCGGTGCCAATCGGGAGTAGAAGGTGAAAGCTTAGGAGGAATATGTCGATGGTTGATGGGTGATGACCTGGCATGCCACTTTTGATAGTGCTTGGTCACCAAGGAGCCTGGTGATAAGCGCCCAAGCATCTATCAAACTTCCAAACTAGAGATGGTGTTGCAAATGACGAACACAATAGATGAGCTATGAGAAGTAAGGTTATTGGTCATAGCACCTAGTCTTGGGGAGCTTGGCATGAAGCACTAAGGAATTTTTTGTACTGTTTGAAGAATAGAAGCCCATCTATCATATTGAGAGCAATGAGTAGGAAGCGGTAGAGCAACAAGGCCACCGGTCACAGTCCCTGGTCACAAGGAGCTACGTAATCAAGGTTTAAGTACTTACCAGACCACCTAGTTTAATAACATGCTCACAACAAAATGAGTGATGAGCAATAGGCCAGAATAGGTGGCACATAGATGACATGGAAAGGTGACATGGAAGAGAAAGGTAGCAGGATGATGGTGTCGTACCCTGAGGTAAGGACACGTGGAAGGTGGATTTGGGATTTTTCAGTGACCAAGTGACCCTTTTTTGAGTGACACGTGGCAATGATGTGGCATGAATGGTGGTAGAGAGATGATGTGGCAAGTCTCAATTGGTTGGCACAAATGACATAAAAACTAATTTGGTACGATCACGTTGCACAACAATAAACAACAAAAGAATTTAAATCCCCCCCCTCATTAAAGTCTCGAAAGGAATGCCAACCCCAAGTGAGGTCTATGTTGTTAGATTTAACCGAAGTATGAGATCATAGGGCACATCATAAAATAGTTGATGGGTGTTTAACTTCATATATGATAAATTGTGGATCCTTGCCCCTCATTAAAGCTCAAACATGTGGGTGGGGAGAGGGGTCGGGTGAAGTAACATCTCTACCATCGATCAAAATTGGATTAATTAGCACACATTAAAGTTTGTGGACAACCCTGACGGATAGCTTAGTTAGTTGAAGCCCCCCTGCCAAGTATTTGGCCCTTTTTCATGAGGCGCAAGCTCAATTCTCCTTGATTCCATCAGGGTTAGGCCTCATAGTTTGGGTTGGTTTGTGCGACTCCTTCAGGTGGGCCAGCTAGGGGATATTCCATGGATTAAATAGTACTTCCAAAAAAAAATAAAGTTTTTGGATAATTAACCTAGGCAATCTTTGGTGTGGCGTTAAGGCCTTAGTCTTGTCTCTTGTTCATATGAAGAAAAGATCCAAAAGGAAGGAGCTTGGTCAAGGTTTCAAAATCATGGTTCTGTTATATTCAAGCATATACCCCTCTAGGGTTGAAGTAAGCATGCATAACTAGCATAAGCCTACATCTAGATGTGCATGAAGTTAAAAGGATGGTCAAAGTTCCAGATTGATTCAGGTTTCATGGTGAAGTTTAAAAGGTATCAAGGCATCCAATGGTTTGGTTATGCACAAAATATTTAAATACCGATATATCCAGATCACAAGCCATATCTATCCATTTAAGGATGTGGTCCCAACACTCGGTCATATGGGGTGTCATTGAAGCCCCTGGAGGTGGAGTTAAAAGAAATTTGAGTGAATGGAAATCTGGGGACCCGAATCTAGATATATATTAAAACATTTTAATAGCACATTTATATTGAAAGGTCATGTGGATTCAAAGAAATCCCCCCGAGGAGCCAAAGGAATATGAAAAACCGAATTTCCAAAAGCAAAATAATATGCTATTTGGATTACATGTCGACCCTACCATTATCGATATAGTTCAGTATAAATAAGCTAGAGAAGTTTGGAAGTAATGTGTGGATTCAGTGGATTGAGATAAAAGTGGTTTTTCATGTGTGTAATTGTTTGTTGAGGTTATGTGGTGCGGAAAGTGTGAAATAAGTTTGAGGCATGAATTCCGTGGAGGACGTGTGGTCGCGGAAGAGGTCATAAGATAAATTCAATGAGTACATAAGTCATTCCATTCAAGTGCAAAGGAATATTGTGTAATCTAGGAGCAACATACAATTACTATGGATGAAACTGAGTTAAAGATACAAAATAGGGAGTGATGTGTAGAATAGAGAAGCACGAAAAAGAGCTAAAGTCATAAACAAAGGGTTCAGTTAAGCACTTCTCGATGGTGCCGATAAAACATTTCAAGGGGTTGGTGCCTCCTTTTGGTTGGTGCTAGACAATCAATGCAACAATAGGTTGGTGCTTACAAGATCATTCATAATATATATATATATATATATATATATATATATATATATCAAGTGTGTTTTCATGTTGTTGATGTGATTAATATTATACATGGATTGAATTGTTTTGATTGGTTAAATTTTCCCATTATACCAATTCACCCCCCTCTTAGTATAATCATATTTCCAAAAATTGGTATTAGAGCCAAGTTCCTTCAACAATAGTCTAACAATTGGAAAGTAGATCTAGATTTGTAACATGGCCAACCATAATGGAAATTTCTCTAATAAAGCTCCTCTTTTCACTAGAATGAATTATGTATTTTGGCGGGTAAGAATAAGGACTTACCTAATGTCCCTTGGTGCAAATGTCTTGGCTACAGTATTGAATGGATATGAAAATCCATATGTATTTGTTGATAGATAAGACAAGCTCGAGTTTTCTTACAATGCTAAAGCAATGAATTTAATCCTAAATGGATTGTTTGAACCTGAATTTGTTAAATTCATGCACTGCAACACAACCAAAGAAATGTGATACAAGTTGAAGAACAACTATGAAGGCGGCAACGAGGTAAATAAAGAAAAAATCCAAGCCTCTATAATTCAATTTGAATCATTAAAAATGAATGAGGATGAGGATATAGCATTTTTTTTCCTTTGTGTGGATGAAATAGTGAATACCATGAGAGAGGCTTAATGAAAATTTGAAGGAATCCAATTTAATTCAAAAGGTGTTGAGATATCTTCCTTCCAGATTCAATGCTAAAGTATCATCCATTGAGGAGATGCAAGACCTCAACGCACTAAAGATGGATTAAATACATGGAACATTAACTGGCTATGAATGAGAACCACAAAAGGCAAATCTACATCAAGGAAAGCAACCTTCAAAGATGATAAGATGACCAAAGAAGAAAAACAAGACTCGAGCTATGAATCTGATGAAGAAGAAGACAAATTTGTCAAAGGATTGAAGAGACGGTCCATAAAATGAAAAGGTAAGTTGTCTTTCACATGTTTTAATTGTGGAAAAGTAGGTCACTATGCATCTAAATTCCCATACAAAAAGGAAGGTAATGAACATGATAATCAGGAAAATATAAGTATAGGAGAGTCAAGAAGGAGAAGAGCCTCAAGAAGAAAACCTTCTATACCTAAGAGGAAAAAACCTTCTCAAAGGAAGATGGTGAACAAGGGATTAAGGAATTCATGATCATGGCTATAGAATCCAATGAGCATGAACAAGATGGATATGAGATAGGTAAAGAAGAGGAAATAGTAGATTTGGAAGGTGAATTAATTAGTGCCTTGGAATAAATCAATAGACTTAGGAAAAAGAATAACAAACAAAAAGAGATATTGATTAAGTAGGGAGAAGAAGAGCACAAATATAAAGATTCATCGTTCCTTTTGAAGGTGGAGTTGGCGGAAACAAAGAAGGTTAAAGATACTACATTACAACAACTAAAAGAGAATGACAAGGAATGTGAAAAACTAGAGGAAGAGATCATCTCCCTTAGAAAGGAATTAGAGAAACTAAAGTACAATTGAACTAGAACTTGAAGTACATCAAGGGATCTAAAAAAATTAGATGAAATTCTTAGTTTTCAGATATATCCCCTCATCAAGAATGGTTTGGGATATGAAGGAGAGATAAGCGCAAACAAACTTGAAGACAAAGAATCAATCAACTTCATTGAAGCACTCAAAGGTTATGACAACAGTAATGATAACAATAGGCAACAAGTGAATGACATCAAGGCTATAAAAAGACATCGATGGTAAAATTTGATAGTATCAAGAAGAAAAAAATGACAACAATGAAATAAGGGATAGTCATAAAACTCAATAACGACACAGTAATGAAAATTACAAATCGAAGAGCCAAAGAGATCAAGCGAGAAATAAATAAAAGTCTTATATCCCTCAAAGAGAAAGCCATAAAAAAATCAAAATGCCATATCTTGAAAGGAAAATTGCACCCAAGTACCAAAATATCTTATAAGGTTACTATTATTCATGTACAAATTTGCGTCATAAGGCTATAAATTGTAGATTTTGCCTAAAAAGTAATTAGATCAGCTAATAAAAAAAATGAATCCTTTCAATCTACAAGAAACAAATATAGTACATTTATAAATCCACACATGAATGATCTCGTAAACAACAATCATTTTGCTCCTTTATTTGATTATATTGAATGTTATAATTGTCATAACTATGGGCATAAAGTAGCAAATTGTAGAATAAAAAAATCCATACTAGCTCCTCAGATCAAGCAAAACAAGAAGAACCTAATACATGGATGAAGAAAAAGACAAAAAGAAAAGAAGAATGTGGTATTGTCTTATGTGCTCAAAATCAAGGCAGTGATTGGTACATGAACAATGAATGTTCCAAACATATGGATAGTGAGAAGAGTAAATCCTTATCACTAAGGGAAGATAAGATAGACAATATTATCTTTGGTAATGATGCTCTAGGAAAAATCAAGGGCAAAGGCACAATTAGCTTGGAAAATGGAAGAGACAAGGTTAAAAATGTTCTTTTGTAGATGGACTCAAACACAATCTATTAAGTGTGAATCAGATGTACGACCAAGGGTATGATGTAACTTTTCGCTCCCAATGTTGTGAGATAAAGTCAACAAACACAGGCAAGGTAGTAGCAAAGGCAGTGAGAACTTTAAATAATGTGTGCATACTCAAAGAAGAAAATGAGAAGTGTTATATGGGGAAGCTTGATGAGAGTTGGTTGTGGCACAAAATGTCGAGACATATTATCTTTAATCATATAGTGGAACTCAACAAAAAGCAATATCTAAGCAGCTTGCCAAAGATTTCAAAGCCAAGAAACAAAATTTGCAAATCGTGTCATATTGGTAAACAAATTCAAATATCATTTAAGACCAAAGAAAACTCATCAACCAGACCTCTACAACTGGTTCATATAGATTTATGTGGACCTTCAAGAACTAAAACCCCGAGTGGAGAATGATACTTTATGTTGATTATTGATGATTATACCAGGTTGACTTACATTGCGTTTTTAAATGATAAATATGAAGCATTTGATAAGTTCAAAGTCTTCAAAGCCTTTGTTGAAAACCAAACTAATTGTAAATTGAAATTCCCAAGGTCTGACAGAGGCGAGGAGTTTAACTGTAGAGAGTATGATGATTTTTTGTGAAGAACGTGAATTAAGTAGGCAATTCTCAAATATAAACACTCCATGGAAAAATGGTGTGGTGGAGAGGAAAAAAAAATCAATGTATCAATAGGCTGGAGCAATGTTGGAAAAGAGAAACATTACAAATACCTTTTGGGTTGAATTTGTTCATACAAAAGTTCATGTTTTGAATAAAGAACACTTCAATCATAATAGTGGCAAGACTAAATATGAGTTGTGGTGTGGAAAACCAGCCTCATTCAAGCACTTTAAAGTTTTTGGCAACAAGCGCTAAACCAAGTTCAATGATAACAATTTGGGTAAATTTGATACTAGAGCTTATGAGGGCATATTTCTAGGATATTCAACTAAGATAAAAGGCTATAGATGTTATAACAAAAGATTGTGCAAGATTGTTGACAACATTGATGTAAAGGTGGATGAAACTTTACCTCTCAAAGAGAAGCAACCAAAATATATCATTCTAACTAACCAAATCATCAGTGTGTATCAAGATGAACATCATGAGGAAACAAAAGAGGAGGAAGAAGAAGATCCTACATGTTCTCATTCAAAAACTCCTTCAAGGTATGTATAAAAGAATCGCCCTAAAAAACAAATTGTTGGTGATAGGGAAGTAGGAGTTCAAACTAGAAGAAGGTTGATAGGTACTTCTAGTCAAGCACATACTGCCATGCTATCTATGATTGAACCCAAATGTTTTTCTCATGTAATTCAAGATAAGCATTGCGTAATTGCCATGAATGAGGAATTAGATCGGATTGAGAAAACTCAGACTTGGGAATTAGTTCCAAGACTAGTAAATAAAAATGTCATTAGCACAAAATGGGTCTTTAGGAACAAATTAAAGGAGAGTGGACAAATTATAAGGAACAAGGTCAAATTAGTGTGCAAAGGGTATGCACAAATTGAAGAAGTAGACTTTGAAGAAACATTTTCTCCAGTAGCCAAACTTGAAGCAATAAGGATGTTCTTGGCACTTGCAAAATTTCAAGGGTTTAAAGTTTATCAAATGGATGTAAAATCATCATTTTTTAATGGAGAATTGTAAGAAGTTTATGTTCAACAAACAAAAGAATTTTAGTTATTAGAATACAAGGATTATGTGTGCAAATTGAAGAAATCGCTATATGGTTTAAAACAAGCACCCAAGGCCTGTTATTCTAGATTGGATAAATATCTTTGACAACAACACTTCAAGAGAGGGGCAACGAATAGTAACCTTCACATCAAGATTGAAAAAAAACAGTTTGTTAATCATTGTTGCCTATGCCAATAACATATTTTTTGGAAGTGATGTTGACTCTATGAGAAAAAGTTTTGTAGCTAACATGAAAAAGGAAATGTCTACGCTGGGGGGACTCTCTTTCTTTCTTGGTTTGCAAGTCCATCAATCAAAAACATATTAAAGAGTTGGTATGGAAAATTGTGCACCCATGACCACTCCCATGACAACAATATGCAAGCTCGGTAAGGATGATCAGTCTCTAGAAGTAAATAGGACCATACACAGATCCATCATCAACAACCTTCTTTACTTGACAGCATCAAAACCGGATATCATGCAAGCAATAGGTTTGGTAGGCATATTTTAATCAAGCCCAAAAGAAACTCACGTGAATGCAGTCAAAAGGATATTTAGATATCTACAAGGCATCATAGATTATGGCTTGAGGTATGCAAGGGGAAAATATCTTACTCACAGAGCTTATACAGATGCATATTGGGTTGAAAGTGTTAATGATAAGAAGAACACCAGAGGGGTGGAGGGCCTTCTTTTTAGGTAGTTTTCTAGTCTCTTGGCTCAAGAAGAAACACACCTCCACTTCTCTATCCACAGCTAAGGCAAAATATATTGCATCAACATCATATTGTACTCAAGTCTTATAGATGAAGCAGAATCCAAGGATCTTCAAGAAAATGATGATTAGCGTGTTCCCATCATGTATGGGCACTTACCAACCATTTAATTTATATGTCCACACTAGTTTGATTTTTTATTTAAATTCCTCACCTCGATTTTGGGGTTTTTAGTCTTATAGCACTACTAATTTTAATGCATTCTAACTCTTTCTTTTAAGACCTTTTCTTTAATCATAATACACACATATCACCCTATTTTGTTTCCATAGTGATAAAAAATGAAAGTTAAACCATTTCATAACCATATTCAAAAAATAAAAAATGAAATTCATACCTTACATTCATGAAACCATAATAAATAATATTGTAAATTCTTGTTAATTATCAAATATTTTCAAACTATGAATCAAACAAGCACATCTTATATTATATCTTCAAGATTAGACAAACCTTGAATTTTACATATTTTATATGATATCATTTTAGTTATTAAATACATTTTCAATATTCATTTCATATGGACTACATGCATAAATACCATTTAAATAATTTTTATAATAACATTTAATTATTATATGCATTGTTATTATTTTTTATGAAAAAAACAATTATTATTCTTACTAACACACTTGTGTGATTACTATTTATATATATACATAAGTGGATAATATTAATTATCAAATATTTTCAAACTATGAATCAAACAAGCACATCATATTACAGCTTCAAGATTTGACAAACCTTGAATTTTACATATTTTATATGATATCATTTTAGTTATCAAATTCATTTTTCAATATTCACTTCATACCAACTGCATGCATAAATACCATTTAAATAATTTTTATAATAACATTTAATTATTATATGTATTGTTATTATTTTTTTATTAAAAAACAATTATTATTCTTACTAACACACTTGTGTGATTATTATTTATATATATGCACAAGTGGATAATATTAACAATTAAAAAAATATATGATTCTTTTTTTCTTTGGTAGGTAAGCACCCATGGGGGATTGGAACCAGTGACCATTCACTGCCAATCCAAAGCCCCATGGACTTATGATTCTCACTAACACACTTGTGTGATTATTATTTATATATACACAAGTTGATAATATTAACAATTATATAGACTATTTTTCTTCTTCATAATAAATAATATTCAAAAATACAAACAACCATACAAAATTATAATAACATTTAAATTATTATTAACATTTAATATTTTTTATATATTTAATACCTATTAAAAAAATAAAAATATTTGTCTTTTTATTTATGGTTTTAATTGGGGATGTCGTGAAAATAAAATCTTGTGTGAAAATTTAAATCTCTTAATTTCCTTGTGCCCGTGTAAGAAGCATATATAGCTATCTAAAAATTATAATAATAATATTTGGAGTCAATCCCTAATCACATAAATACAAGACTAGCCTAATTATTATTTCCTCTAAATAACAAAAAAAAAAATACCTTCTTTATCATATTATACTTCTACTTTTTAGGTTTCATTTTGTAATATTATACTTTTACTTTTTAGATTTCATTTAATATTTTATTACATCGGTGCAAAAATATTATATTTGATTATGTAATATTATACTTGGGACTTTTTAGATTTCATTTACTATTTTATTATTTATTTTATAGTAAAATAAATAAATATTTGGAAATATAATTTATAAAATTACTAATTCCCAATGAATAGAAAATAAACAGATTATTGAAAAACTAAGCATCCCATTAGAATTCGATATCAGATATCATGTCAAATATTATAATAAAACATGGAAACTTTTAGATTAAAAGGAATTATAATTTATAAGTGTAATTATTCTCACCAAACAAGAGCCAAACACACTTTACCATTGAAAAAGACAAACAACCCATCAAGATTTGACATCACAAGAGAGTCAGTCAGCCTATCAAGATTTGACATCGTTCCGTTCACTAACACCAACCTTACTCAATAGCCTTGTAAAGATGGATCTAAACACTCTAACAAAATTATTCACTGAACAACTGTTGGTTGTAAACACCCTCTGGAACAACCAGTTCACTTCAGCCATGATTTTGGAACTCCCTTAGAACTCTGGACACTAGTATTTAGCATTCCACAGTAAGCGGTTTCCAAAGACATTATTGCCATACCAAAGTTCCAGAAAGAAAGAAAACAAACCACGGGTGAGCAGTTGTTTCTTATGGAAGAGAAAAGTGTGAAGGATCTGCAGTGCCTAGCTCGTCATACTATACTAAACAGGAGGTTCTGTTCTGCCAAACACCTAGGAAGGATTATAACCCACAATTTGGCAAATACCTAGGACAAACATTGATTGAAACTGTTATGTATCTCTGAAGCATGTGGAAGAGAATCTCGCATAGTTCACACAAATTTGCTGAGGTACTCATCGACAGTGGTATATTTCACATCAGGGTATAGCTGACTAGCCTCCACACCATTAGGTCCAATTTCAAAATTTGTTTGATCTCCTTTGACAAAGATAGAATGACCAATTGCTATGCCAATATTAGCTGGAAATGGTGTCTCTGCATCACCCACCAATCAGTTTTGAACGCTGTAAGCCCATTATCCACAATAAAATTCACAAAAGAAAGTGGCAAATTTCTGATCCCCAAAGGCAGATTTACCCCTTATCATGGCTAATCTTACACAAAGTTAAGATTTTAGACCTAGCATTTCAGCTTGGAGAAGCAGTCTCTTGGACAAATCATATCAGCTATTCACTATTTATAAATATTATAACTGAATTAGCGGATGATCAAATTTTTTAAAATAATGGTTAAAATTTAATCAAATGGTAAGGTTTAACAAGAAATAACATGTGTTCAAACCAAAAAGTATAAAATTAGGGGTTTAAAACTTCTGACCTGCGATTAAGTTGAGAACTCCCTCCTCGGGGACATAGACCTTCTCGAGAGTCTTATCAATCTTCTTCTCCCAGAGAGCCACAAGTTCATTGAAGGACAGAGTGTTGGCAGGAAGCCTCAAGTATAAGGTCTTGTTCAAAGTTCTGGGATCGTCCACTGCCTTGATTGTATAAGTTCCAATGTCTTCCTCCTTCGCATACACCACTGCATTGCATTGAAGCATAATTAAGAAAAAAATCAATAATCCTGGATGGAAGAACTGAACTTAGGATCATAATATCAAAAACACTTGAATTAACAAATCTAAGAACAAAGATTATCACTGTTTTCCGTAGGGCACAGTGATTTGAACTAATGATCTATTGCTAGGAGATTTGGAAAGGTGATTTATCAAAAAAAAGGGTTAAAAGTGCACCCATTCATCATCAATCCCAAACCCATGAGCAACAAAGATTATTGCAATTAAAATCCAATGGAAAATAATTTTGTTTATTGCATTCAGAGATATAGAACAGACATTTTAACTGTAATTTCTAGGAAGGAACGAACAAATGGATGATAAACAACCTGCATCCCACAGCAAAGTAATTAATGTCACACTCTACAGAGTGCAATATACACAATTTGATTTACAATACTTTTGGGACAAGTGATTTTAATCCTATCCAAGCCTGATTCAAGCCTCTACAACATTAATTACTCCAATTCAAGCCTCTACAACATTAATTACTCCACTGCAAAGTGAATACTGATAACCTCAAATAGAGTTAAAATAGTACAAGGGAAAGGAAGGAACCTTTAGCATTTCCATCTCCAAGAATGACAACTTTATCCCTTGGAGGAGCTGTAAGGCCAGCCTGTCCCAGGCCGGGAAGGAAATACCCTGCAAAACAATTGCTAGAGACGTATGTATAAGGAATGCCCGCTGCCTCGATTTCCCTACGGATTTTGGCTTTCACCTGAAACACACTCTTTGCAGGCTCCACTGCATTGACGTTATCAACATCATTCCCGAACTCAGATGGGAGAAACCTCTGCAAACATCAATTAGTCCATTGGGTCAATCATAACATTGAAGCAGAGATTAAAACCCTTGCCTGAAAGGGTTTACACTGATAAGATTATTGTTAATATAGTGTGTACCTTGACCGTTCCGACTTCTTTAATAGCCTTGATAATATTGACCTGCGTCTCTATCTGTAGTGATCCAACTGTGGAGATCACAACGTCTACCTTCTTCACTGCCTCCACAAGGCTTGCATGATCCTCTAATGATCCCTGTTAAAGGAACAGAAAAACCCCCAAATTGTTCCTCATAGAGACATTACGTGATCCCTCTTAAAAGCACAGCAAAAACCCAAATTGTGCCTACTAGAAACATTACATGGCGGTAGAAAGCACTGAGATTTGAACTTACATGGACTATATTTGCACCTGAGGCCTTGAAGGATTCCAGAAGCTGGGCTTTCTCAGAATTAGAAGAAGCCGTGGACTCCCTGGCGAGAAGGAAGGTGGGATGGCCGAGATCAAGGCTAGCCTTGGCAACATGTCGACCAATGTAGCCTGTTGCGCCAATTATAAGTACCCTGCTGCTTCCCATCTCGGCTCTGAAATTCAATTGTACTGCTCTGTAATCGACTGATAATGCTAACCCAACTGAGATAAAGCTACAACGATGCTCACAAGCAAGTTTCTGACTATGATCGATCTTGGGAGAGCGTGGTACTTTATAGTGGAGGAAAGGTAGAAAATGGCGAGTGTCCAACAGTAGCGTGCAAGAATAGCATGCTGTGGACCTGGTCGTTGGTGTGGGGACTAGATGTTGGAAGATGATGCACATTGTTAGGTGCGTGAGGTAAGGTGTCATATCGTAAACCTCTTTTGCGAAGATGAAAACATGGATAGCGAAGCTAAATGTGAATGGAGTTATCTTCCATCCTTTTCTAAATTTACAAATAAAAATAAAATAATGGTACCATTGAAAATGGTTGTTACATTGAGGGAGGGTTAGGTTTTCAATGTGGTGTGAGGTTAAGAGAGGGTTAGGTTTTCAATGTGGTGTGAGGTTAAGAGAGGGTTAGGTTTTGAATATGGTGTGAAGTTAAGAGTTGGTATTAATAATAATATTGAAAATCGTCTTTATTAAAAGATTGAGGTAGTTTTAGGTTTTTGAGGTGCTTTCTAAGTTAATATGGAAGAGATGTTGTAATGTAAATATAGACATTTGACTTGGTCAAATTACATAAAAATAAAAGTAAATTGAATAAAATTGGAGTCATAGACTGAATTATAGTTAATTGGCATATTTTTGGTTTCAGATTTTGTAATCCATGATTTTACCAATAGTATTCTTACTTAAATATTATATGGTTTTTTATATATGTTAATTTTATTTAAAATCTGGCAGATTTTTAGAAACTTAGAGTTTAAGTTCTTTAATCGTGCTCCACTGGAATTCTAGGGTGGTGAATCCATTTATGCATTCAAAAACTTATTTTAAACAACAAAACGTGCTTGAAATTTTATCGCTGGTGAAAAAGGTTATTTCCTCTATATATATATATATGGATCAAATCTCTCCAAGTGCAAACCTTTCCTCATGTTTGGCACTCAAAAAAGAGGTTTACACTTGGAAAGATTTGATCCCTCTCAATGCACTTAAGAAAGATTTGATCTCTCTAAAATTGATAAATCTGGAGTTAAATAAATCTGGGCTGGTCAATATGGTATAATGTTAAGAGTTGTCATTTATTTCTTACATTAATTTTTGTGTTTTCAAATTTAATGTGGTTATCATGGGTCTTAAAATGTTCTACCCCTTACCATATTATGTATAGAAGTCTTTAATGGTTAGCATGTTTGTAAAAAAAATGTGATCATTATGGAAAATATTAAAGATAATAAAAATAACAGTATAAAAAATTTACAATGAAATCATTTCAAAAATCAACAATTTATATTATTTAAATTAATGAAGTAATTTCAAAATATTTTTTTATTATTATATTAAAATTAATGTAATTTCAAAAATCAACTTTTTTTTATCTTTTTTATTTTTTTTAGATTGATGAGGTAATTTCCAAATCAATATTTTTATTTAGATTGATATTACATGGAAGGTTTATTAAAAAAAGAAAAATGTAAGGTTGTATTTATAGAGTGGGTTTTATTTGAGGTGGTTATTTGTTATTGTTGGTAGCATGGTGGCATGCTCTTCTTGAAAGGTGTAATGGGATTGAAGAGCTTACTATAATTAATATAATAATGTAAGTATGGTGATCATTTTATGGAATGACTATTAGGTCCATTATATTTATGATTATTAATGAAATGCAAATTAGGTTTACTATGTGTGTGATTATTAAATAAGGTCTATTAAGTAGTTAGTTTTGAATATTGTAAAGTAACCTTATTGAAGAATGTTAACTAGATAATTAACATTTGATTATGATTAAATTTTCCTAACTCATTGTTTGTAAATGTGGAGTTCTTCCTATAAATCATGTATTATAGTATATTATATTGGAGCTTAGCTCATTACGGGGTGACTTCAAGTAAACAAAGGTTAATCTTTCAATAAAATATTATTGTACCATGTTTCCCTACCTTAAAGGGTTTTGATATTCAATAAAACATTGAGTATTTTAATATATTGTTTGTAATTCATTTTTAAAGGTCAAAGACCATACCAAATGAGATTAGAGCTCTTTCTTGGCCCAAAAGGAAGAAATTATTTTATATTTTTGCAAATTTTTATGCTTAAAAATAGGGTCACAACACTCATGTCCATTTTTAAAGCTCTTTATGCAGAATATTGTATATATGAGCTCCTCTTCACATATAAAATTCATTCAAATTAAATATAAAGAAGTGAAGATATTCGTGATTTAAAATATGTTATTATTTGGTGATGGTTAAGAATATAACAAATCAATTAATTAGACTAACACTAGTTGAAGTAGAGTAGTTGTGGGATTTCAAAATTAGAGTTACGCACTATGAGTAGTGTTATAGAAGTTATATTTGTTTCAAGTTGGGGTCTCACAACCCTCGAAGGGAATTCTTGTGGCATAATTATATTTATATTTATGAAGCTAATTACAATAGGTGAATAGAAACAAAGTAATAATGTCATTTCATGACTAGGGTCATGATAGTGATTCTGATGAATATTTATGATGTTAATTCCATTTAAAATTTGCATTGAAACACTAATGAAACAAAAATTGTCAATTTTGATGTGTATGGAGTGGGAAGATCACATGAAAATAAAAATAATTGATCTAGATTGAATCAGTATATTGTTTTCATCCATCTCGATGCATTTAGAGTGGAAAAAATGGAGGAATCAGCTCATGGGACCGTTTTTACGGGCGGGACCAGTTTAGCGAAAAGGGGTCTAAAACATTCCAAGAGCATTTTGAGGCATCAAACGATGTTTTTTGGGGGTAAAATTTTTCTGCTTAAGTGCTTTAATGTTGCACATTTTCACAATGTTCTACACACAAATATCTTTCCAACGACGCAAGAAGTGCATCGATTGGAGTTCATATGCAAAAGTTATGCCACTAAGCTTGGTAATGCATATTTTGTTTTTTGTTATGTTATATTTACTCAGCTTGGTAATGCATATTTTGTTTTTTGTATCTACTTTTCACTTTACAAGAGAAGATCCAGGGGATAATTATAAAACACTCAACTTTAAAACTTTTTGTGATTCTTTAATTAGAGAGCAAGATAATCTCTTGATCTTTGAGTGCTTAAATTCTTAATGGTCCAATATAAAAATAAACTCAAGCATCTAAAGAAGAAACATCCTAAAACCAATTAGTGAAACAACGATCCCAAGTCCTCTCAATGAATTCCCACTCCCATTAGTGGCAAAGAGACTGAATCAAAAGGTAAGAAGACTAAGAGACACTATAACTTTTGTAGGTGAGATGATCATTTGGATTTTAAATTATTCAAGAAAATGGAAGCCTTAGAACCATCAATGAAGAGATATGACATCAATCTTGGTTCTTCTTCTAACTCTTATTTTCATGGACGTGCACTTTTTACTTTTCATTTTTCCTTCAATGCAACATCCACTTCTTATTCTAGTGAGTGGCTTATTGATTCTGGATCATCTTATCATTGGGCTAAGATATAACCATTTTTTAGCACTTAGTGAATATAACACCAAATAATATATGTTGGTGATGATAAATCTCTTAATGTTGTAGGGTCTTCAATAATTCATCTAGATAATGGTCATTTTAATGGTATATTATATGTTCCAATTCTTTCCTACATTCTTCTATTAATATATCAAATCACTCATTTAGGTGACGCTAAAAGAATAGTCTTCACCTCACTAATTTGTAATCAATGATTAAAAAGATCTTAAGCATACCTAGCAATAGGAATTGTTGATGATATTAGTAGGTTGTTCAAATTTGACAACCTTATGTCATCATCTTTTCCATTAGTTTTTATTGCTTATAGTGGTGCCTTGAGCAAACTTTGACATGAGTGATTTGGTCATCTAAACTATCACTCAATGTAGAAGCTATGTAATCCAAATATGGTAATTGGTTTTGATTTCATTTGTTGTAGAGATAGTGTTTGTGTCAATTGTGTTTTCCACAAACATCATCGAGATATTTTGACAATCATCCTTCTTGGCATGTTAGGCCCTTTACAACTCGTTCTTGGTGATTTATATGGTTTTATTCCTTCTTCTTTCTTTGGGTTCAAGTATTTCTTAACTTTCATTGGTGACTTCTCCAAATGCACTTGGGTTTATATCTCAAAACTCATATGTGAATATTTTGATATTTTTTTTTTTCCTAAAAGACCCTTGTAGAAATACAATTTGGGCATCAACTGTAGAATTTAAGGATAAATAATGGGGGTGAACAGGTTAACAATAAGTTTATAACTAAGCTCCAAGGGTTAGCTCAACTGGTCGAGTCCCGTTGTTAAGTACCTCGCCAATTGGGAGGTCACATGGTCAATTCTCCAAGACGCCCTTGGGGTTAGGCCCTGCTAGTCTATCGAACGGGTTTTAAAAGATTCCCTTCGGGTTTGATCAGCCCAAATTTTCTATGTATGTAGCGGCCACCCGTGAACCACCTCTAAAAAAAAATAAGCTTAGAACTTGTTCAATTGCACATGGTATTCAAATGCAACATATTATTCCATATTCATGACAACAAAATGGTGTTGTTGAGCGATAATCACACATTGAAGAAATTGACAAATTGTACCATCCAATCTAAGGGATTAGGTCCTACAAAGGATTTGAAAGTAATAACACCAAAAGAATCATGGGGTAATTTTATATTAATGTAAGTCACTTTGGTTTCCTTGGCAATAAGCATAGACTCACGTTCTTCATGAGACAATAAAAGCATTAAAGCTTAAATGAAAAAATTGATTTACATCTAAAACACCTTCAATTAATGTTAAAACCCATGACTAACATCTATAAAAATAAACACCTTTGAAGATGAAGTACGATCTCAAATCTATTAATCAAACATGTCAACCTTACATTATATCAGGAAAGTCAATAAAACTAAAACTAGTTGTGAAAGTATGAATTCAAATCTTGAACATGTACAATTTGCACTACATTTCAGAATTTACAAGCCTAACTTTCATTTACACAATTATACATAGATATAATGTCAATAGCTATGCACACTATATTTCACGAAAACATTTTGGTAAATTATGCACACTATATTTGACAAAAACATTTTGGTTATCTAGGCTCTCATCAAATTTTGGTGAGTAAAGCAACTTAACAAAATTTGAAATCATTTCGTTTCCTAGGCACCAACCATGTTCACAATTATCTTCACTTTTGAACTAAGAAAACATCTTAACAAGATTTTAAACATTTCCTCTCATGGGCACTGACTATAACACCCTTGATTTTGTAAGCATATAGGCTGGTAAGTTGGATCATATGGCCAAGGGCCAAAACTATGTATTCTAAATTATGTAAACTATTATTCATAAAATATACTATTGGATGCTTCACAAGGAGAAGGGGGCTATGACTCCATTATAGGAAGGGCTAAGGGGGCCAAGCCATGAATTCTGATTATTTTATCTAATGTAAAACACATGTACATTAGTTAATGTAAAGAGTAAATTATCTTTGGGATTTGTGCCAAAGTAGTTGGGAAAGAGTTTAGTGTCAAGTTGGGAACATGCACAATTAGTCTGTGCCTTTGTGAGTTGAGGGTCATTTTGGCATGTTAATTCACAAGAGTCAAATCATTGTCCAAGAGTAATATGAGTGACATTAGAAAGACCCTAAAGTTCGTATGGGAAGCTAAAATACATGGGAAATATAATATGTAACTTCCCTAGACATTCCTGTGAGCCAACATGATATTTTCCTGGTCAGCCTATGTTGGAACCCTGGAAGAGGTGAGATAGCTCAAGGCACTGCTTTGCAGAGAAGGGTATCACCTCTTGCGTGGTGTAGGATGAAAGGGTAAGAGAGTTGGTGATTAGGGTGATGCTATGTATGAGTGTTTGGTTGAGTGACCAAGGCGACTTTAAAGCTCAAGTTAGAAAGGTCTTGTTTTCCCTTGTGGAGTCATAGCCCCAATTCAAGGGTGGCATACAGTTGAGAGACCTAAAACAATAGTGCCCAAGGCTAGGAGGGACATCGTTCATTATCAATTAGTTAATAATATAATTAAAATAAATGTTCCTTTGATTATATATAACTAATATATTGTGGATTATTGTGTGTATTTGTATTAGTTAATTGTTGCTATTAAGATTAACAAACATTCTACATGTTTAGGCCGATAGGCCTTCCTATAAATGAATATAGTCGTCTACACTTTCATTCTCTGATTGACATCTAGATCTTCTGCTGACATCTGGCATAAAATTTTCCTCTTTCCGCTTGACATCTGTTTCCCGCATGCATCATTATTCCGGGTTTCTCATCAGCTTGGGTTAGTTATGGCCGTAACCACCTTACCCCTAACTACATTCTCGCCTCATTTGCCTTCTGCGTGCCCGGAGGAGCTCTGCTCACGACCGACGACATTGATGATTTGTGGCAGCCTGTAAGTACTTGAATCATTCTAACATTAACTTGTTGCTCTGTTTTAGTTTTTTGTTGCTTGAAATAGAAAAACTCGTTGCTCTGTTTTCTTTATTTGCTGTTTGACAGTTTGTTCATAAAGAATCTGCAGGTAATAACCAAGGTGCGGGGAATTAGGATGGTTCGTGTCCTCAGTTATTTCTATCACGTTTGGGAACCAGATTCAGACAAAGAAGCCACATGGTTCAAAAATTGGTGTGATGAGGTTTTGGGACACTGTCTGAGGAAGTTGATCGACCCTAAACCATATTGTTTCAGGAAGTTACAACTTGTTGCAACGGAAGATTGTCATTTAGAAAACATACTGAGGAGGGTAGAGTCACCAAACCTGATATGGCTATGTTGGAACAACTGTCCCTTCTCTTGCCTGCCTCCCTGGATTCCGATGAAGAATATAAGGGTTTTAGAAGTGGTATGAACTAAATTGAAAGAACTGTGGCAAGCAGAATCTTAGGTTAGGGCTAAAGACAATTTTGTATTTATTCTCTTTTTTTACTTTGTCGCCCTAATTTATGGTAGATTGTTGCTGCAATTGCTATACTAGCACAGGCTCTCGAATGCATTTGAAGGATTTTGTAGATAAAAGCTATCATCTCTGTATTTTTCTTACTGTTGAAAGATGAATATTGCGTGGCAGGCACCTCTGGAGTTGCGGGAGCTACATGTTTATGCTCCTCTTTCAATGTTCCCAAAGTCCATTGGACGGATGAAGCACATCGAAAAGATTGTGGTGTACCAAAGTCACACCAGCCTCTCAAGTGAAACAAGCAACCACGGATAAATTTGGGAATTTGGAATAAATCTCATGGTACATCAGTGATCACCAATTTTATAAACTTTACAAATACAAAGAATAATTTTTAGGTTTTCAAAACTCAAAAGCATGGCTGGCCTGCAAAAGAGAATTAATATGACATTTCTGTATGGTACTAATCTCCAGACTTTGTATTTTGTTATGGTATATTGACTTCTTAGAAATTCAACAGAATGGTGTGGAGCCAGAATTCTTTATTTATATTATCTATCAGAACGATTTTCAATGGATTCACATACTGTTCACATTCGAACTGGATATCCGCATTGTGCGCCCACAGACATATCGTAAAGGGGGAGAGAATGGAGCCTAGATTTTCGCATTATTTGGCTGTGTGATGAGACCATATTCTTTTTCTGAAAAGGTGTTTTCCCATTTTAATGCCCGCCATGTGATATCCTCTCTGCTATCTTTCTCTTTTCAGTTCTTCACGGGATCTACATGCAATTTGTAATGAATTGATTCTGAGTTTTATTTTCCAGATTCATCACATTGAGATTTTTTTGCTAAGTTTTAAACCTGTAATTCATTTTCGGAAAAAATAAAATAAAATCTCCTAATGAATTATTTGAAATGATCCTTTGAACAGATTTTCCAAGTCCGCAGATAACTCGGGATTGCTGGGAGCAAATTAGTACACCAAATGAATAACTTCTTGAAACCAGATTGAATCTTGATATTAATTAACGCCACACCATCAATCCTTCCTCTGGTTGTGAAGATATCTGAGCGGGCTTCGCCTAGATGGGTGGTTTGTCTGCCCCCACCACCCACTAGCCATCATCTGCCCAATACCAACCCATCCACTGCTAAATTTCTATGATTAGCTCTTTCAAATCAGCTACAATTCTTCTGGTTGACAATCCCATCTCTTTCCATCAACCACTTTTGACACGACTGGTCTTGCATCTGCCACTTCTTCATTGCTTTAAACTTTTTGGCTCATAGTTTATGAAGAGTAAAGTAACAGCACCCACCACCTTTGACCCAACATATACGTGTTAAAAAGTAGGATAATAGGTTTAACCCAACCTCTATACGATGTTGGGTCTGTCTGTATCTGCATGCTATATCAGCTTTTTGAAAAAAAAATTGCAGAACTAGATAGAATAGTATACTCCATAATTGCCATGATAAGCAATGTCAATGAGATGAGATTTAGTTCCATCATTGCCCAATTACAGCAACTTCCATCTCAATAAAGCAATTATTGTGGATCTTTGGGTGAAAATTGTATGAATGGTGCTTGACATTGGAATCAAAAGCTGATGGCTGCTCAGTGTCCTATGAGATGGGAGACCACTGCACAACACTGGTGGTTTGCAACACCTTTGGATTGGGCAACAGCCAATGGATACTTTGATGTTGTGAGAGAATTGCTTAGTTTAGATGGAAATCTTCTTATCATGCTCACATCACTAAGAAGAATCAGAAGGCTTGAAGCTGCGTGGGAGGATAAGGCCACCTCCATTGATGCAGCGAAAGGCCGAGGCCTTGTGGCCAGGGAACTTATGGGTGAGTGTGAAACAAGTGATGGGAACAGCCTCATTGATGCAGGGTATGGTGGGTGGTTGCTCTACACTGCTGCTGCTGCAGGGGATGTTGAGTTGGCAAGGTGTCTGTTGAAGAGGAAGCCATTGTTGGTGTTGGGAGAAGGAGAGTATGGAGTTTCTGACATGTTGTATGCGGCTGCCAGAAGTAAAAATGCTGAAATATTCAGGGAAATCCTTGGGCTTGCCCATGATATCAAGTGTCTTGGATGCGATCAGGAGGACGATGCAGCAGTATATGAGTCTTCCCCTTCATTTGAAATGATGAGCAGGGCTGTTCATGCTGCTGCTAGGGGAGGGAGTGTGGAGATTTTGAGAGAGCTTTTCAAAAATTGTCACGATGTTGCCTGGTACAGGGATAGTCAAGGCTCAACTGCATTGCATTCTGCTGCAAGCAAAGGTCAACTTGAGGTGAGGTCTCAAGATATTAAGTTTAACATTTCGTCTAGCCTGAGACAGTATTTTATTATATCAATGAAATGGATTGCTCAATCTGTGAACTTGCCTACGAGCAGTCCAACCTGTGCCTTATATGAAAGGTCAGGACTATTGTCAAGAGTAGCCACAGTTTGGAAACTATAGGAAATTTTAAGGGAGTTTTGGGCATAGAGCATGAAATATTAATATGACTGAAGGACAGTTGTATCTTCTATGACCTGCCACATCTTTTTGCCATTGTTATTTTGCTGCATATTTTCTTGATTCCACGTGGTTGATTTTGACTTGGTTTGCTTCAGCTGTGTGTCTCAACAGGTTTCAAACTGTAGAGATACTACACTATCAAGGAGAGATGGCAATGAAGTTAAGGGAATGCTATACTCCTGACACACCATAGGGAATGAATAGTATAAAAGATGATCACCTCATTAGGTTTTACAGGTTCGTAGGGTTAATTTAGTCATATAAGCTGTACCAGGTTAGATCCATTTTAAACATGGATTTATCAAGTGTCAAGATGGATGAAATCTTTAGAGGTGTAACCTTTTTAAATTTAATGAAAAGTTTTGTACCTCAAGGGATTTGATCCTTCTGAACAGTGGAACACTTGACAAACTCAGCACTAAGATGGATATAGGCTAATGTGTGTATGCATACAGACATGTATGTTGCTTTTAATTTATTGATGAGGAATTTTAAATTCCGTTATAATTTTTTTAATATTATATTTGGCTAAACTCAACTCAAGTCGGTATTAGACATGAAAGTTGAGCATCTTCTTCACCTGGACTGGACTCCTTATGGCTTTGTAATAATATTTTATAAGTGGTTCATATTAGTAGGCCTTGGTCTGGATTAAGGTTTGTCAATTTATTTTCATAACCACAGAGTTTTCTTGTAATATAGAGCATTATTGGACAATTATATCTTTTATATTCATTGTGTTTTAGCTCGGAGGCATTGTACCTTATATTTAGGCGACTTAGTGCAGGCAGCCACATAAAGTGCCCACATTTAGGGCAGGCAGTGTGAGACCCATCACTTGGAAGCAGTGTGCTTCTTTTGTGAATCTTGTGCATAATTCATGATATTTTAACTATTTTCTGAACAATCCACAAATTTCTTTTTATTAGGCTATATTTGGTTGTACTCACTGTGCTTGTGCAGTTTTGCACATTATAGGGAATCACTTTCAGTAATCTTCTCTAAAACTATTAGAAAATTTGTTGGAGAATATTCAATGCTGTCCTCAGTAGAGGGAAAATACTCAAATCTATTGAGCTAATATGCATAGTTGGCTTACAGAAATTAAATATATAAGTAAGAATATAGGCCATCAAACATATGTCGAATAGTGGCCATTGCATATGACAAACACGCTATTCAAACATTACGTATAGCTTTCAATAAATTTGTGAGTCTGATGCATGAACCAGGCATTTGCCATGTATTTCGCTCACTTAATTTACCCTTTGCAGACCTCTTTTAAAGGCTGAATCTGCCTTCTTCACCGTAGCCAAAGTGGATACACATAGGGCGTTGTTTAATTCTGTGTTGGATGTGATCTAGAGTCTCCACTTTAGAGTCACAATGTCAGTCAGGCTATTCCTACTATACTTCATTATTTTTTTCTCAAATGTCCCAAGTGTTATGAGAATCAGATAAAGCCCTTCCATCTATTCCTACTACATTATTTTTTTCTCAAATGTCCCAAGTGTTATGAGAATCAGATAAAGCCCTTCCACAGTTCCACTTGACTAAATAGAGTTTGTATGTGTACACTGCTATCAGATTCAGAGAGTACACTGTCAGACAGGCTATTCCTACTACATTATTTTTTTCTCAAATGTCCCGAGTGTTATCAGAATAAGATAAATCTCTTCCACTTGACTTCTCAAATGTCCCAACTCCCAAGTGTTATCAGAATCAGATAAAGCCCTTGAGGCCCTTCTACTTGAAGAACCAGAGCACCGATGTCAGTCAGGCTATTCCTACTATATTTCATCAATTTTTCCACTTGACTAAACAGAGTTTCTATGTGTGGTCTTCCATCATATTCAGATAGAGTGACAGTGTCAGTCAGGCTATTCCTATTTTCTCAAATGTCCCGAGTGTTATTAGGCCGATAGGCCTTCCCTTTGGAACAAACTTTCGTCATCCCTTTTTCTCCCGTGCTGACACGTGGACAGTTATGCCATCGATGGGTTTCTCCCTTCCCTTTGTCTCCCGTGCTTCTTTTCTTTGAGAGATTGACACCTGGCATTCTTCAGACGAGAATGTACATCTGACATCTGTGCACAGTTTTTTTAGGGCCGCTCTCTACTGACATCTGTGCACATTTCGTGATATTCGTCACGCTTTTCCTCCTTCAGTTACTCGTCATGGCCTTCATCCTTCAGTTACGGGCGGAACATGGCCTTCATCCTTCAGTTATGGGCGGAGGGTTGTTATCGGCGGAGAGCTCGAGAACCATCATCCTCATTGTTACAAGTAAACGAGTCTATGTTGTTACAGGTAAACGCTTTGCTGATATCTCCTTCACTGTCACAAGATCAATCAGGCTTATGAGGTAAATTCGCTGCCTAAGAGTAATCTTTATCTATATGCATTTTCATTCTGT
This sequence comes from Pinus tabuliformis, assembly GCA_031772625.1. Taxonomy (NCBI): domain Eukaryota; kingdom Viridiplantae; phylum Streptophyta; class Pinopsida; order Pinales; family Pinaceae; genus Pinus; species Pinus tabuliformis. Next base: position 148,981,068 of record CM062817.1, read on the forward strand.
AATATGGGACTCTTATGCAGGCCCACGGTTTTCTGATTGTTGTTACTTTTGTGATAATGAGCCGACGTTAATGTCCAGTGTAAAGATAACTCTGTGACCGGCAACAGTTCCCAACTAGGTTATCCCTTCCCCTCGGATTTCTCTTATTTTGTTATAATTAATTGTTCTGTTAATTAATTAGTGAGGTTCAAGATTGGGGCATACGCGTGAGTATATTAGCGTCCTGTATTTTTATCAGCTGCGCGAGGGTTTAAAGAAATGAAAGTGATCGCATCGCAGGACAGGTGACGGGATCGAAACTTCAATCCGCGTAGCCATTCAGTATCATCAAATCAAATCAGTCGGCGTTCTACCATATTTGTAAGTGCTGACACATCTTTCCATTCACAATGGTTGTTCAGCCATTAACATTTGCGCATTGTTTCAGGTATTTGGCTTAAAAAAATGATTTAGGGCAAACTTTGAAATATGAGGTTATCGATGCCTACAGACACATATCTCCCAAGTTTATCATGAAAGATCTGATGACAAAAGAATAATATATTAACTTCCACTAAAACCATTATGAGGTTAAGGATGCCTACAGACATATATCTTCCAAGTTTACCATGAAAAATCGGATGACAAAAGAATAATGTATGAACTTCCACTATAACCATTTCTACAGTTTTATTCTTCACCTAAAAATTTAATTAAATATTAGCGGCAAACCCTACGGTTTCTCTGTTTATTGATTCTGTAAATCTCTGTAAGGATGGCTGCATATTATAGTTATACCATTCTGAAAGTAAATTTATAATAATGCGTGTTTAGAGTTCAATTTGGTTGTTGGCTGCCTAAGAGTAATCTTTATCTATATGCATTTTCATTCTGTAATATGGGACTCTTATGCAGGCCCATGGTTTTCTGATTGTTGTTACTTTTGTGATAATGAGCAGACGTTAATGTCCAGTGTAAAGATAATGGTTTCTTTGACTGGAATTGTTGTGCAAAATTCTTCTCTGTTGTGGAATCAGGGATGGGTGCTACTTTGAACGCAGGCAAACCCAAGAAGGGTTCGATAGTAGCAGTATTTGGCTTGGGGGCTGTTGGGCTTGCTGTAAGTACTAATAACAAGTGCCCTCTTTATGTTCCACTGTATGCATATTAGTATATGTTGCAGTTTTAAAGTCTTCAAACCTTTTTCTATGGACTAATCTGTTCACTTCCCCTACCTGCATTTTCATTGGGACCAATATGATGAGGGTAGAGTTTAATTATATGTTAGCCTTCTGACTCGAGTTTAACTACACAGGCTTGTGAAGGTGCAAGAATTGCAGGAGCTGCTCGAATAATTGGAATCGATTTCAATAATGAGAGATATGAACGAGGTAATTGTATATTTCCCACTTCCATTATTGGAAAATCTGTGTACATATGTTGATATGTTGACTTGTAGAATTGCCTTTTTAACCCTTTCTTGTAATCTTTCCTTTCTCAGCAAAACAATTTGGAGTAACGGAATTTATAAACCCTAAAGAGTACGAAAAACCTATTCAGCAAGTACGTTGAGCTGCCCAAAATGATCATCAAACTCTCTCCCAGATCAGAGTATTGGTTGCTTTTGACTAGTGCGGTACTTTAGTACTTAGGTGGGGGAGATTTTAAGTTTTCGCATGGAGTGCACTCATTCACCATCCATTCAAAGCAGTGTAGACTCTTAATTTCCAAACACTTATAAAAAATGTTTACAGGTAATTGCGGAAAAAACTGATGGAGGGGTGGACTGCAGCGTCGAATGCACAGGGAGTATTGAGGCCATGGTTCAAGCTTTGGAATGCTGCCATGATGTACTAGCTCTTGGTTTCCTTTGGTTTAAGATACATCAATCATTTCAATTCTAAGCTGTAGCTTTAAAGTTTAAACTGATTGCTTCGATTTAATTAAGAAAATGCAGGCAATGCATATGTTTGATATCAGAGTTCTGTTTTTGCAGGGTTGGGGTGTAGCCGTTTTAACAGGGGTCCCTCGTTCAGACGCAGTCTTTAAAACGAATCCTGTAAACTTTCTGAGCGAGAAAACGTTGAAAGGAACCTTCTTTGGAAATTATAAGCCTCGTACTGATTTGCCAGGCCTTGTAGAGATGTATTTGAATGGGGTAAGACTTCATAACATAGTTGTAACAGCTTATTCAAACCATAATTGTAGATAATACTGTGTGGTCATATTTCCCAGATGTTTTTTTTTTGTCCGTACCATGATGGGAGCAATCTATGCTTATCATATCTAATTAGAGTTATAATTACGGTTTTAATCTTTCCTTCCTTGATTGTTAAATTTGCAGGAGCTTGAACTGGATAAATTTGTTACAGACAAGGTTTCTTTTGCTGACATCAACAAGGCATTTGATCACATGCTTAAAGGAGAGGGTCTGAGAACTGTAATTAAAGTCATCCAGGATTAGTGACAAATATGAACACAGTTGGAATATCTCCAATGTTATGAAGGCATGCTGAACTATTTCAAACTGTTATGTGATTAATGTCGTGGCTTTTATGTGTAACTATGGTATGCAATTAAAGTCCTGGAAAGCATGTAAACAGTTATAATAATTTTAGGGTAAGTATGATGTTTAAGTTTTGACACTGCTTCCAAAACAGCCATCCAAAAGGTCATTACTATAATAGCTTGATTAGAAATAGATTGAATGAGAAGGTCCAGATGGGGTATTCAATCATCTCCATCCATCTGTTCTGCATCCTCAGTGCTTACTTGAACAATATATCAGCCTTCATATTTATCCCTTGCATACATGCTGAAAAGATAATGACATGGAATTTTTCCTTGCTTCTCTGATTCCGTCCAATGATGGGCCAGCTGCAAATTTTCCTGATTGAAATTTCCATTTGACCTCTCTGCAATGTGTTTGGAATCTCTTATCACCTGTAGACAATTTAAACCTTTCTCTATTGCTATTTTCAGAATCTACCAAAAAGCATAAAGTTCTGCTCTGTTGTTTGATCCATCTCCTACAGCTCTGCTTTGAAACTGATCTCGTAATTGTCTCTTAAAGTAATGCCTCATGATCCACAATAGCTGGGATTACCTTGACAAGCCTCGTTGAAATAACTCCACACTATTGTTATATATATATATTCAATCAATTAGTTTTGAGTATTTGCTTTCTAGATTGTTACCGTGACAAATCTAGGGTAATCCCTGACAAATTATGCTTGGGGCTATAATTGTGGAGCCATTGAGTGCAGAATTGATGCGTAGATCCTGTAGCAAGAGAGATCTGAACTGTGCAGGGCGATTGAAGTAGGCAAAGTGTCCAGGTTACAGATGTAGCGGCGAAGAGTGGCCAACAATGGGGTGGCACTAAAACTACTTATGTGATAGATACGGAAGAAGAAACTCATCACAATTTCGAAAGTATTCATATTTGCCATTTAAAATGTAAATTCTTCTGATTCCTTTTTCAAGAAAACAGTGGGAATTTATAGATTGTGTTTCTTTGTTTACATTAATGATAAAAGATCCAGACGAAATTCCCTGAAGGCTTGTTCTTTTTCAGGGTTTGAGTGAAAAATGTCGTTGTGTATGTATCCTACTTATGGAAAAGGGTATAAACAGTTTTGGGGCAGCAAAGATTGCTCCAGAGAAAATTCCAAGAAACTGAAATCATTTTAATTGAATTTGAAATTGTAGAAACCTTGAACCCCTTTCTTGGTTTGAAATCAAAGTTGAAGATGATTGGTCTGAGTAGAAGGAAAACGAGTGTATGGGAGTGTAGAAGGAAAAATATCTGGAGACACAGATTATGTGAGGAAGCAAAACACAAAGATGGTCTAAAACTATTGTTAGAATTGGATATCAAAGAAACCTGTTAACCTATTGCGAATGAGTGATGCATAAGCAGTGTTAAGTGGGGGCAATTGGTGTGTGACCAATGTTCTGTGTGAACTGGCAATCATTGGGAGTTGTTATCTGGAGACACAGATTAAAGTATAACTGAAAATTTTGGTTGAGACTATTTCCATTTTTGGAAAGCCAAATTGTAAAATGCCCTTTAAAGGAAGGATGTGTAGGGATTGCAGAAATTTCCAGAATCAAATTCTTGATGTAAATTTTTAAAAATTCACCTTATATTAAAGGTTTCTAATTTTTTTGAGAGCGCTCTTTCTTCTTTTTAAACCCCTTAAAGGTGGGGTGGGGATGTAAGATATATATTTTATTTGTAGAAATTCAGACAAGTAAATAGAACATTTAAAATATTTGCACTGTTTTGCCTCTTAAAATGCTTGAAAATGAAAGTTTGAATTGTATCTTGGACAGAGCATAGATTAATAAGTGCTAAAAGCTTGCTTTGAGGGCCAGAGAAATACATATTGTTTTGAATGGTGGGTTTGCCAAAATGGAATCTAAAACCACTATATTTGAGGACTTAAGTATGTAAAACAAAATACTTTGAAAAATACAATACATGAATTTAAAATCGGTTTCAAAATTTTAATAATGTTAATGTTTTAGTTCTACTGTCAACCAGTAATGTAAGTGATTTGTTTTAACATTTGCAAATCACAAATTTCTCCACTTTTCATTTACCATGTACAACGTTGTAATTTACTTTTCATTTAGAAAAAAACCGTGCTGCCAATAATCTATTGAACCTATTGAGCTTTAAGTATGAACGCGTTCTACACTTACTATATTAATATGAATGGTTTGGTTTTGGTTTTGTTCTTCTAATATCAAATGTACTGGTACAGGATGGTCAACGTGGTTATTGCCTTCGTCACTACTTACCTTTATATATGCTTGACTATCTATAGAACTTTCTTCCTTTCACTAATCCTATCGGCCTCTCTTTGTACCTTTTGGGACAATTGCTAGTTCCTACTATATTTCATTAAGTTTTTCTCAAATGTCCCGAGTGTTATCAGAATCAGATAAAGCCCTTCCACTTGACTTCTCAAATGTCCCAAGTGTTATCAGAGTCAGATGAAGCCCTTGATAGGCCCTTCTACTTGAAGAACCAGAGCACCAACTTAGTGTTGAAACTTGTCAAATTTCTTCCCTGCAATGTTATTACTAGAAGGATGGAGCACGCTATCACATCAATCCATGAACTTGAACACAAAAGCCAGCTTCTGGATTACCAAAGTTTTTTGTTTGGATAATGGCTTGTGAGCCACCTCTATCTCACAATTGCTATCCATGTGGGATTATTCAGAACCCAACACCAAGAGTCACCAAACCTGATATGGCTATGCTGGAACAACTGTCCCTTCTCTTGCCTGCCTCCCTGGATTCCGATGAAGAATATAAGGGTTTTAGAAGTGGTATGAACCAAATTGAAAAAACTGTGGCAAGCAGAATCTCAGGTTAGGGCTAAAGACAATTTTGTATTTATTCTCTTTTTTTACTTTGCCACCCTAATTTATGGTAGATTGTTGCTGCAATTGCTATACTAGCACAGGCCCTCGAATGCATTTGAAGGGTTTTGTAAATAAAGGCTATCATCTCTGTATTTTTCTTACTGTTGAAAGATGAATATTGCGTGGCAGGCACCTCTGGAGTTGTGGGAGCTACATGTTTGTGCTCCTCTTTCAATATTCCCAAGGTCCATTGGACGGATGAAGCACATCGAAAAGATTGTGCTGACTTGTATGTCAGATTTGATTTATCTCAAAACTTTACCAGAGGAATTTTGTCATTTGTCCTCACTGCAATACTTGCACCTATGATGCCCAGATATGAAGTCGCTGCTTGATTCTTTTGGGTTCTTAACAAATCTCCAGCACCTCAATCTCTCTCGCTGCTGGAGTTTGCACGGGCTTCCAAATTCCTTCGGGAATTTAATTCGACTTAAATATCTAAATTTGGAATATTGCTCCGATTTGACATTGTTGGAGGAAACATTTGCAAATATCAGGACGCTTGAATATCTAAACCTTTCGGACTGCAAGAGCGTGGAAGTGTTGCCTCGCCAAGTTGCACATCAACTGTCCCTAGAAATATTAATCCTGTCAGAGACAAATTTAAAAGAATTGCCTGGGGATATTGGAAACCTAAGCAGTTTGGAAGAATTTTCTTTGGGAAATGCTTTGTTGGAAATGCTGCCCTGTTCTCTAGGTCACCTGAGCAGCTTGAAGAAGTTGTGGGTTTGTGATTGCCCAGAATTGAAATCTTTGCCCCATTCGTTGGGACTGTTGACTCAGCTGTCAACGTTGTGGGTTGGAGGCTGTGGAATACAGTTCTTACGATCAACAAATTCGGCCTCAGTCTTGATGGATCCGAGGCATCCGATAATATCATGGTTTCTAATGGAATTAACTTTTTAATAGCAATATATCAACATGTTTTCTAATATTATGTTTTGACTTTCTAAATGCAATATACAATTATGGTTTTCAATGAAATATATTGGTAGGGAATAGTCATGGTGGATATTGCCTTGGTCACTAGCAAGCTTTGTATATGCTTGGCCATCTATAGAGGTTTCTTGATTTTGGGTAATTAACTTAACCTCTTGATTTTGGGTAATTAACTTACTCTAAAATAAAATAAGACATTCAATGTGTTCCTTGTAATATAGATATAAACAAAACATCTAAAGAAATATAATTGCACAATGATCTAGTCCAAGAAAACAAGGTTTTCCACAAACCAATTAAGCCTTTCAATCTTTTTGGCTTATTTGCTTATATCAAACATTTGTGCAGGGTTTCAACCAATTAACATTTCATTGAGTATGTATTTACAAATCAATGATTTTGGGATCAAATCCCACAAAGCAATTCTATAGCTGCTCTTCAAATTCCTTCAAGTTTTTGAAAATAAAACCAATGAATTATCAATATAATTTTATCATAATAAAAAACAATTAGAAAACTTTTAGCCAACTCAAATTGCTCATTAGTTAGGCTTGAACCAACATCTCTTCTAGAAAAATTCAACAATTCCAATTTAATAATCCTATCGGCCTCTCTTTGTACCTTTTGGGACAATTGCTAGTATTATTTATTGTGTGTATTTGTATTAGTTAATTGCTGCTATTAAGATTAACAAACATTCTACATGTTATTATGTCTCTCTGTTTGGTATTATATGTTATTAGGTATGTATATTTGTTCAGATGTATGACACAGTTATTTTATGGTAACAGAGTTGTTTAATGTGGAACTTCATGCCATGTATCAAAGGGTATTTCTAACTAAGGTGTCCGGAGTCAGAATTCAGGTGATGGCTTGATCCTGGGTGGCTCGGGACGTGACACCATGTTCCAAACCATCATAAATATAAATCTATCAACATTCTGCTAAATTATTCATTAAAAAACCAGTTAGCTAATAATAACTGTATAAAGATAAAAGTATCTGACTTCATCCATGGATTTGCCACTTTCTTATAACTATTTGACGAAGTATTTAGTAATCCAAAATGTGCAGCTTCAAAAGACAATATATCACACCAAAGGTCCAAAAAGAAAACAAACAAAACGCCATTTGATCGCTTATTATGGAGCACAAATATGTTAAGGATCTGCCTGTGCCTACTTCTGACCTTACACAACCATACAAGAAGCTTTCTGATCTTACTAAACCATATAAGAAGCTCTGTTTTCATAGCCCATAACTGGGCAAAAGCAGGACAAACTTTTATTGAAACTGCTATATTATCTCGATCTGTTGAAAACCGCTATCTAATCTCAGTCTGTTGAAGCCAACCTCGCATACTCACACAAATTGGTTAAGGTACTCATCGACAGTGGTGTATTTCACATCAGGGTACAGCTGACTGCCCTCCACTCCATTAGGTCCAATTTCAAAATTTGTTTGATCCCCTTTCACAAAAACAGAGTGACTGATTGCTATGACAATATTAGCTGGGAATGGTGACTCTGCATCACCCACGGTAATTTTGGAAGCTGTAAGCCCATTATCCACAATAAAATTCTCAAAGGTAAAAAAAATATTTATCAATCTTTCCAGCAAATTTCTGACCCCAAAACGAGGCCTTACCCCTAATCCTGATTAATCTTTCAAAAAGTAAAACAAATTGGGCTATCATTTCAGCTTGAAGCAGTACACTGGCGAAATCAATATAGACTACAAACCATTTTATAGACAAAGTTCTTAAATGATCAACTTTTTCCTAAAATTATGCTCCAAATTCGTTGGATTTGTTAAGTTTTGCAAAAAAAATATGGGTTAAAAAAATCGTGAGAACTGAGATTTGCAACTTCTGACCTTCAATTATTTTGAGAACCTGCTCCTCAGGGACATAGATCTTCTCTAGAGTCTTTCCAATCTTCTTTTCCCATAAAGCCACGAGTTCATTGAAAGACAGAGTGTTTGCAGGAAGTCTTAAGTATAAGGTCTTGTTCAGAGTTCTGGGATCGTCCACTGCCCTGATTGTGTATGTTCCAATGTCTTCCTCCTTCACATACACAGCTGCATTGTATCCAAGGAAAAATCAAAAAGAGAAATCCTTAATCAAGAGAAACACTAAACTTAACACCATGATATAAATCTGATAACGAAGGTCATCACTGCTAGAACTCATAACACAGAATGTTGCTTCATAAAGAGATATAGAACCGGATTTTCAACTGCGACTTTTTGGAATAGATAGAGGGCACACTATCAAAAGAAACAGTTATCAAACCTTTAACATTTCCATCTCCAAAAATGACTACTTTATCCCTTGGAGGAGCTGTAAGGCCAGCCTGTGACAGTGTCGGAAGGAAATAACCAGCAAAAAAGTTGCTGGAGACATATGTATAAGGGATGCCCGCCGCCTCGATTGCCCTACGGATTTTGACTTTCAGCTCAAATGCACTCTTGGCAGGCTCCACTGCATGGACGTTATCAACATCATTCCCAAACTCAGATGGCAAAAACCTCTGCAAAAAATCAATCTATTGGGTTAAATATAAAATTTAAGCAGAGGTATTAATAAACATACTAGTTACAACATGTCTCCAGAAATTTGAATTCATTTAGCTAAAGAAATAAATTACATAGTCTAAGGGGCAACATTTTCTTCTAGAAAACGATAAAATATTTTTGGAAATCCAGGTTACAACTTACAACAGTCAAACTTCAAGATTTTGGGCACTCAAGAGGTTTTTGATAGTGCTGAGTCCATTTTCATCATCAAAAAAATGATTGAAACACTCCCAAGCTTGGATAACAAAACCAGGTTCCAATGAGAAATAGCCTCCCAGGGCAATTATGGCTTCAGTAGACAAAGGCTAAATGATTGGTTCATCAAACCACCACTCTAACTAGGAGTTAACTTTATCAATCCTTTTCATCATAAAAAAATGATTGAAACACTTCCAAGCTTGGATAACAAAACCAGGTTCCAATGAGAAATAGCCTCCCAGGGCAATTATGGCTTCAGTAGACAAATGATTGGTTCATCAAACCACCACTCTAACTAGGAGTTAACTTTATCAATCCTTTATTGCAAAAGAAAGATATCAACATTCACTTTTACAATATTGAAAATTATTGAAAATTAGTTTTTGGTTATTATCTCAGTATAGATCCAGAAAGTTCTTCAACTTTGATGACAGACCCATGCACATCATTACACATCATACCGATCGAGCTGTAGAATGAGACTCTTGATTCAATAAGAATACCACCTACGTAAATTTTGCAAATTAACTCTAATTCTTCAGAGCAAAAGAGATACCTTGATGGTTCCAACTTCTTTAATTGCTCGGATAATATTCAACTGATTGGCGATCTGTTCTCCTCCTACTGTGGAGATTACCACATCCACCTTCTTCAATGCCTCCACAAGGCTGGCATGATCGTCTAATGATCCCTGTTAAAACAGCATAAAAACCCTAATGGCTGTGAAAGAAACATTACATGAAACTATTGCATAGCAGTAGAAAGCAGTGAGATTTTAACTTACATTGAGTATGTTAGCTCCTGAAGACTTGAAAGAGTCCAGAAGCTGGGCTCTCTCAGGCTTAGCAGAAGCCGATGAGTCTCGAACGAGAAGGAAGGTGGGGTGGCCAAGAGCAACGCTGGCATTGGCGACATGACGACCAATGTAGCCTGTTGCTCCAATTATCAAAATTCGGCTGATAGTTCCCATTTCTAACCGTTCTGCAACAAATAACGACAAGTGCAGTGGGGAATATGATCGATACAGAGAGAAATTTCATATATTTATAGCGATTGAAGATAGGTATGAGGGGAGAGGGTAAGGAGATAAGGGTGGAAATTGTCGAAAATTCAGGCGAATATCGCAATGGTTATTACACATCACATCCTTCTTTCACCATCAGCCAGTTGTTTGTTGCCGAATATTGTACGATCCGATGTATCACCAATTTGTTTGAAATTAAGCATGAGAAAAGTTACCAAACGTTGAAATGTCACAGTTTGTTTGTTGAGTCCATATCTGGTTGGTTAGTGGAGGGCTTCTCCAAGGCGAGGATGACCGCCACGCGTGGCACAGGGGGCGGAAGTAGTCAGGAAAGAAGAGAACTCTGTAACCCTTGTAATTCTTCCAAGAAGTGGGACAAAAGTATTTAAGGGCGGGCAGGACCAGACCCTCTAAACATCTTCATTTTCCTAAGAGGTGGAGATGATTTTGATGGTGGTGGATGTTAAATTTGTAAATCATTAGTCATGTTTAATTTATAGGACGATTTTTTGAATAATATAAATCAGGTGTAAAAGTTTATATAAAAATTAATAGTAAAAAGATGTGAAAACTAAGGAATAAAATTGAACTAAAAATTAATAGTAAAAAGATGTGAAAACTAAGGAATAAAATTGAGTTCAATTTTATTTTAATATAGTTATTTGTATATTTCTAGAAGATCTAGATACAACTTCCCATGAAACCATGTAAAACTTACGTAAAAAGCCATTAAGATTAAGTGCTTTCTTTTCCAACATTGTTTTAGGATGATGAAAGTAACCCACGGTCAAGATGTAATCACGGGTCCTTCTCTACTCAAAAACTTTGATAGAAATTGTGTCCTAATTACAATTTTGTTCGGTGCATTTATAGTTGGGAAACCATCATTCATATAATGGGAGACTAACTCATGTGTGATACACTTTTCCCCATCTTTGAGGGTTGTTAGCTTTTCCCGATCTTTGAGGGTTGTTAGCTAGAGCATAGCGTAAGGAGGGGAGGTTTATGGTGGGAAATAATGGAAATTTTGGTTTTAATCTGACAAAAATGATGAAAATTTTTGGAAATAATGGAAATTTTGGTTTTAATTGGATAAAAATGATAGAAATTTTTAGAAATTTAATAGAAGTTCAAGATTTTTAAATGTTTTTGTACTAATCTATTTCCACCATAAACAATAGAAGTGTCACAAAAATGTGACTATTTGTACACTAAAACTCACACAAACGCCAGAAATTGAAATTAGTGATGAGACTTGCCATCAGATCACTAGAAGATTGGACCCGATAGACATCAGTAAAGGGAGTCTAACTCATGCACCTAACAAGGTGCATGCATCTTCCAATATTCAGTCCACATACAACTTGTTTATGGTACAGGTACTTGCACTTTACATTTGGACCCCACTCTCCCTCAGGTGCATGCATCTTCTAATATTCAGTCCATATACAACTTGTTTATGGTACAGGTACTTGCACTTCACATTTGGACCCCACTCTCCCTCATTTCGCTGCTCCCTTCGCTACAAGTACGACATTTTCCAGGGATTGCTCATCGTCCAAACTTCTGTGAACATCGTTGTAATTTATCTTCACTGGATTAGTGTTATTCAGCTGATTACAGACAATTCGATTAAGTTTCAGAGCCAAGATGGGAAGCAGGAGCAGGATACTCCTAATTGGCGCAACAGGCTACATTGGTCGCCATGTTGCCAAGGCTAGCTTTGATCTCGGCCATCCCACCTTCCTTCTGGTTAGAGAGTCCACTGCTGCTTCTAATTCTGAGAAAGCCCAGCTCCTGGAATCCTTCAAGGCCTTTGGTGCTAATATAGTCAATGTAAGTTCAAATCTCAGTGCTTTTTACCGCCAGGCAGTAGTTGTATTAGTATGTAATGTTTCGAAGAGCAACAATTTGGGTTTTTTCTGTGGTTTTAACAGGGATCCATAGATGATCATGCAAGCCTTGTGGAGGCAGTGAAGAATGTGGATGTAGTAATCTCCACAGTTGGATCACTACAGATAGAGAGCCAGGTCAATATTATCAAGGCTATTAAAGAAGTTGGAACCGTCAAGGTACATATTATATAAACAATTGTAGAAGCTCATCAAATCTTAATCAGTGCAAACCCTTTCAAGCGAGGGTTTTAATCTCTGCTTCAATTTTATGAGTAACCCAATGGACTAATTGATGTTTGCAGAGGTTTTTCCCATCTGAGTTCGGGAATGATGTTGATAACGTCCATGCAGTGGAGCCTGCAAAGAGTGTGTTTGAGGTGAAAGCCAAAGTCCGTAGGGCAATCGAGGCAGAGAGTATTCCTTATACATACGTCTCTAGCAACTGTTTTGCAGGGTATTTCCTTCGAAGCCTCGCACAGGCTGGCCTTACAGCTCCTCCAAGGGATAAAGTTGTCATTCTTGGAGATGGAAATGCCAGAGGTTTGTTAACTGTTCCCTTTGACAGTATGCACTCTGTTAAAAATTATCATTTAAAGTTTTTCAGTCATAATGATCTTTCTGAATTAACGATTAAGACTTCTGTGATTCATAAATCCAATATGAGAAAATATTAGGGGAAAATCATATCATAAAGAAAATGTTTATGGGTTTAGAATCATCTAGATCACATCATAAAAAATATGTTTATATGTTTATGAGTATGAGTTTTGAATTATTCTGAGGATGAACTATACTGGATCGTTGGAAAGCTTTCGTTGGAAAGCTTTCAACATATTTCTTATGATGTGATTTTCACTTAAAATTTTCTATTCCATATTCCTAATGAACCACATTGGATGGTTAGACAGACTTCAATATATTTTTTATGATATGATTTTCAATTAAAGTTTTCTCATATTCCATAATGATCTTTGTTATTAAAATGGTTAATTCATTTTTTTCCTCTTTGATTCAGGAAATTTTATTATTGAAATTTCCCTAATTTTTTCTTAAACTCAATGCAGTTGTCTATGTAAAAGAGGAAGACATTGGAACATTTACAATCAAGGCAGTGGACGACCCCAGAACGTTGAACAAGACCTTATACTTGAGGCTTCCTGCCAACACACTGTCTTTAAATGAGCTTGTGGCTCTCTGGGAGAAGAAGATTGATAAGACTCTGGAGAAGGCCTACGTCCCCGAGGAGGAGGTTCTTAAATTAATCGCAGGTTAGAAGTTGTAAACCCTGATTCCGTACTCTTTGTTTGAACACATTAGCCAAACCTAAACATTCCTCCAATTTTTAAACATAATTTTAGTGAAATTTATATCGTTTGCTAATTTAATTACTAAGTTGAGTTTATAAATAGTCAATATGATTTGTGCAAGGAACTGGTTCAAAGATGAAATGCAAGGCCTAAATTGTTTACTTTTCATGACATCAACCATGATCAGGGTAAATCTGCGTTTGGGGTTGGAAGAAATTTGTTATTGTTGCTAAATATTGCTTTTTCGTTTATGAATTTTATGGTGTATGATGGCCTTATTGCTTCCATAACTGTGGTGGGTGATGCAGATACACCATTCCCAGCTAATATTAGCATAGCAATTAGTCATTCTATCTTCGTGAAAGGAGATCAAACAAATTTTGAAATTGGACCTAATGGTGTAGAGGCTAGTCAGCTGTACCCTGATGTGAAATACACCACCGTCGATGAGTACCTGAGCAATTTTGTGTGAACTATGCGACATTCTTCAACGGACCTAAGAGATTAAATAGTGGTTTCTATGAAAGTTTATATAAGGCATTTTTGCCAGATTGTAGGTTATCGCCTTTCATAGATATTCGACAAAGTAGAACCTCCTGTTTAGTATATTATGATAAGCCAGGCTAGGTAGATCCTTCACACATTTCTGTTCTGTAAGAAGCAAATATAGAAAATATCCGTTTTTTGTTTTTTGATTAGATAACTGTGCCTGATAACTGGTTGTAAACCCTAATTCCATACTCTTTGTTTGAACACATTTCTGTTCTATAAGATGCAAATATCCGTTGTTTGTTTTCTTTCAGCGGGGTGTGACGCTAATAATGCCTTTGGAAACTCTATATTTGGCTAAGTGTATTGTGTTGGGTCTATTTGCTAAATGTTATGTTAATAATTATAATTTATAAGGGATAATAATTATAATCTATAAGGGATTTGCAAAATTATAGGTGAAGTGATATGCTTTTACATCTATATCCTTGTTAATTAGCTAACTAATGCTTGGAAACTGGTTATTCCATGTTCTGTTTACATATGGAGATTGTTTAGTAAGCAAAGAATTTGGTAGAGTGCTGAGATCCATTTTTAGGCTCTTGAGTATGGTTGGTGTTATGGAAGGAAATGGTGTCAAATAAATGGTAATGCCCTAATTTTATTAATAGTGAAAATAAGTTGCTAAAGGAGTATTAATAATTACAAATTATAATTAAGTTTTGTCTTATTACAAGATAATGGATGACCTTTTCAGTACTTTTATTAATGAAGAGTGCAATTTGGTTCATCCATTTTTCTTTTTCAATCTATTTCAAATATATATAAAATGAATAATAATATGTGATGAAAAAAATGTCGTTATGATAGAAATGTAATGTCCACATATCTTTTGCATGTGGTGAATATATAAAACAAATATCTTTTATGATATGGATATAAAGCTTAGATGATGAGAACATAACATTATTTTTAAAAATAATGTAAATAGTTATTCATAATTTGTAGTATTATTTATTTTGGTGTTTGTAAATGAGAACATAACATTATTTCTAAAAATAATGTAAATGGTTATTTAGAATGTGTAGAATCATTTATTTTGATGTTTGTATATATAAAATGAATAATAACATGTGATGAAAAAAATGTCGTTATGATAGAAATGTAATGTCCACATATCTTTTGCATGTGGTGAATATATAAAACAAATATCTTTTATGATATGGATATAAAGCTTAGATGATGAGAACATAACATTATTTTTAAAAATAATGTAAATAGTTATTCATAATTTGTAGTATTATTTATTTTGGTGTTTGTAAATGAGAACATAACATTATTTCTAAAAATAATGTAAATGGTTATTTAGAATGTGTAGAATCATTTATTT
Organism: Pinus tabuliformis; assembly: GCA_031772625.1. NCBI lineage: Eukaryota > Viridiplantae > Streptophyta > Pinopsida > Pinales > Pinaceae > Pinus > Pinus tabuliformis. Next base: position 148,996,307 of record CM062817.1, read on the forward strand.
TGATGTTTGTAGATATTCAGTATGTATTTTATGTTTGTAGATATTAGTTATGTATTTTATTTTTAATTATTTTAGTAGTTTATTTTATATAAATGATGTATAGGATAATTGAAATATTCACATAAAAATAATGTGTAATTTTTCAATAATATCTTTTTCATATATATATATATGGAATTGAAATTAAATAATATATCTGAATTAAAATTTCATCATGAGAATAATTAGAAAATATACCGTATATGTACTATGAATGTAAATTAAAGGTAAACTTGTTGAAAAATATGTGCACCTTTCATTAATAAATTTGATTCCATTTTGTAATAGTTATAATAGTATTCACTATGATGCTTGAAGATGACACAACACATGATTCTCATCCTTTACTCTTTAAATATGGTTAACTAGTGTTCAATTTCCATTTTTGATTAGCATTATGAAACTCATAATAACAAAGTGGGTGACCATGATTAAAACAATATGCATATATATTTGAGCATATTACAATAAAAGAATTGGAAAAATGTAGTGACATGATAAGGTATAAAGCTAATAAGATTAGAGTTTTTGAAAGAGGCTTTAAAATTAGAGCTCTTGAGAGATTAAAAACCTAAAATTCAAGGTGAGGATTATTTTAAAGATTCTCATCAAACTTCTTTAACATCCTACTTGGGCATCAAAAAACAAATATGTTATATGATATTAAAATTGGTAATTAAATATCGACTTCTTGAAAGACATTCTAGAATCTTGCCCAAAATTATAAATTATCAACAATATGGAGTTTGAGTCATCTAATTTGGGCTTTGAGTGGGAACTAATTATGTATAGCAGGTTGTTAAAAATGGGGCCACAATCATTAATCTAGTTATTTGGAGGCATGGGACAAAATAAAAGTGGCAAAGGGACATCTATTGTTGTGTAGAGGAATGAGTTGAACCATGCCTATTCAAGAATGGCTAGACAACTCACCATATCGGTAGCCCCACACAAATGTTCCAAAAGTTGTTGGAGATGCTCAAATTATAGTGAGGATGCTCAAAATATAGGGAACACCTTTCAACTTGAGCTTCGATCTTTGGCTACAACTCTGAATTTGGTATTAGAGGTTGTGGCTCAGGCTCGCTTGATGTGGCTTTGAAGCTTGTAGATAACCATCACTTCCCCCCTGTTAGATACAAGGTGAGATGATGGATAAAAATCAAATGCAAGATTGTTCAATACTCTAGAACAAGTTCTAACATATGACTTAAATATATTCTTGTTTGTTGAAGCCCATTGCCAAGAAGCGATCCACCCAAGATGAATATTTGTTCTTGCACGAGACTTGTTTTTGAAGCATCTGTTTGAAGAATAATTGGTTTTATGACAATGCTTACATGGATGAAGATCAAAACAATGATCTTTCATATGGCCAACTCGGTGACGGTGTTAGCATTTCGCAATCTGTTCTTGTCGCTGTGGAAGAGGAGCAGAATCTAGAACAGCTGAAGGTTAACCACCATGAAGAACCCCAACACTCTGAAATTTGAAGGGTTTTGAGTAATATGGAATATGAAAGGACATATCCTTGTTGTATCCAAGTCCAGTTATGTGCTTGTTATGGACAAGCTCTTCCCAAGATCTGATGATGGTCTTGGGAATTGTATGTCGAATTTCTGCATTTGCATGTACAACTGCTCATGGGAGGGGCTCAATGTTCTGATCAATCTCTAGTTGTTGATGGGAGTGTGTCTCAAACAAAGAATTTCCCTGAATAAAGACAAGTTCAGAATCATGACTATACTTCTATAACTCCTCTTGCTGTAGTTGTGATTCAAGCTGCAAAAAATCAATTTTGTCTTGTGCATTTTGTAGACATATTTGAATATCACTAAGAGTGTTCTTTTTTTATTTTCACAGTATCATGATCAATGGAATGTATCAAAGTTTTTAGGAACTCTAATACTTCATCAAATTTGACCATTTTAGAAAAGAAGTATTAGTTGACAATCACAATGATTACAAAGATTTTCCAATCTTTGCTGCAATCAGAACTTTACTCTCTCTGTAGCATAAAATATATCTTTATGATACTTGTATAATAGGCAACAAACTAATCCAATTAAATCTCAAGACACATACCAATTTGACATTGTGTATGCTAGTGTTTGCAACTTCACAATGCAGAGAAGGGATATTTAACCAATGGGTTGTAGGAGATTTAAGATTGTTCAACGCTCCAACTAACTGCACCAATGTTGCTTCAATGCTCAATGCACTGAGGACCAACACAATAAACAGGGCTGTAATGTGTTCTCTCAGTGACAATACTTCTATGTCGCTTCTTATTGCATATCCATATACATATTCAGACACACAAAATAAATGCTTCTTGTAGAAAGTAAGTAGCAATGTTCTCAAGTACGCAAGAGTCTTAACTCTTCTAGGCTTTGTTTTCAGGCTCTGTTATTTGGAAGTATTTCATGGGGCTGTATATAGATATTCCTGCACATAGCAGTGGTGCTGCAACATCAAATGACAAACTCTCTAGGATTTTCACTACAAACCTTTGGTCACAAACTATCAAAGAAGAGTAACCTCCAAATGTGGGAGACCCATCTACATAGATGTTGTTATACGACCAAACAACCTTGTCACAGTACTGTACAAGAATCACAATTTTGGAAACTCCAAACCATGAAACCTACACCCACGTTATCTCTAACAACAAAATTCTTCACTTCTAAGCTGACTTCAAGCACAATGCCTTCAATTTCATTGCTTGGAATCATTGGGTATTGGGATTTTTTCCATTCATTCTGAATTTGATGTAGATCTGAGTGATAGATTCCACAGTAAGGAAATTGGAAATTCACGTTGTTTAAACCTTGGAATATAGAGCTACGCTGATTAATTAGCTCAAATTGAGCAAAAAGCTGGATGTAGCGTGCACTTTGATTTTAGTAGCTTGGACCAATAAAACATCCGAGCAAAAGATGCCCAACGAGAGAATGTAAGTTGTAGCACATGAGTGAATACTAATACCACATGCCATACACAACAATCAATGAAATTCGAGGATTGTAGTGTTAGGTGAATAGAACACAGAGTTCAACACTAGCTTGTATACAACGATTTATCAATTGAGCGAATGGGTTGTGGAAAACCTCCAGTGATACCAATGGTCGGAAATTAATACTCTAGGTGGTCAATTGCATTAATAAATGCAGATGTTATCTTGTAGCATGACATTTGATTAACTTAACAACTAATATACATAGGCAACTGCTCAACAATACAACAAATTGGGCATATTGCTGCAAAATGTGAATTTCACACCAGCAAACTGAGGCACTCACATTTATGTTCTATGAGAATTACACGGTGGAATGTTTACCAGTAATTGATTAACATAACCAGAACCAACCAAGCACATAACAATTAATCACACTGTACCTCAATACTTAAGGATGAGCCATGCACTGTCAGAGATTATGGTGTAATTTTACTCATTGGCAATGTCTGGCAGGTTACTTTGACTAAGGAGGAATCTTCAATCTTCGTGAAGGTATCTTCATAGAAGCCCCTCATGCCTCTTCAACTACCCTTATTCTTCCTTTCTCTCCAATTCTCTTTCTGTCCTTTCATTGCAACACCAAACTCTCTTCTTCTCCTCAAATTTCTACACTCGGAATTAACCAACATGGCTTAACTATCTCATAATTATTTATGACACAATATATGCTAGGCCAAACAAAGGAATACAACCCTTTAAGTTTTAGTCTTCAAAAATTTAATGCACAGGAAACATGTACTGTATACGGAATCCACTCTCAACACAATACACCACTCAATGATTTTTATATACCATAAAAACTTCAAAACATTTACCAGTTCAATGACTTCCAACGAACTTGCAGAGATGGGCCATAAAAAACTCACCATGACATTTAATCAAACACAGTCATGTTCTCAACATTCACACCACGGTTCTTGGCAAAGTTTCAAGAATTCACCGTCCATCGTAGCCATACGGACCATTCAATGCATAGATATCACTTAGAGAGCTTGAGGTTTGGTTCACAATGGTGGAGGATACTCTCTCTAACTTAATTTCCTCGACTCTCTGCGATATGGATTAAATCCTCAGATATTCTTATGCGCCCATTGCTTTCCACGTTTTAAAACTGCTTTGCGTGGGACTGGAGAGTAAATTCTTGGGGATGTAATCTATTCATTTGAATATGGAATGGAGAAAGAGTGCACAACTTCTATTGGTTTGCAGGAGCAGAGAAAATGGCAGTTACATGGCAGAGATCATAGCTGGAATTTAGTTGAGAAAACATTTATGAAATGCAGAACTGATGGTAGCACTGACATGCACAAAGAGGCCACAAAACAAGTGGTTCAAATATGAGCATGGCAAGATATCACCTGCTTTGATACCATGTCAAACTCACATGGAATTCAAACAACTAATGTAGAAGATAAGCATTAGGTTACATATATTATTCACAAGACGGTCATTCTTAATACATTGTACATGACTGTTGGATTCCTCTTCCAATGTCTCTTGGACTCCGGTGGCTATTCACATTCCACACCAACCCATAGAGGATTAAGTGTCCAAAATCCACATTAAAGCATGCTAAGTTGTCTGAATGTTAAAGTTTCAACCATACAAACTCTTTTGACACTTAGTAGGTTGGATTTCTATGTAAATTGAGATGGAGTGAAATGTCCATATAAGTTATCATCTCCCTCCATAGTATAATGTTTCCACTTACCTTAAAATATGCATGGGAGGATTAACTTTTCTATAAAAGGAACATTCATTTGGCCACAAAAAGGGATTGAGACATTTCACTATATTAGCTACACTTTTGAGGAAACTTGCATTCATGGTGAAAGTGGTAGATAAAAAAGGTAAGAAGGACTTGGTGCATGTTTGAGATAAACTAGATAATATATAGAGAAACATAGTAAAACTAAATAATAAAATATCAATATTAAGGATAGATTAAGATTAAGCAAATGAATCAAGGAGCTTGTACAAATAAACTAAAACAAATTTATAATGTGTTTACAACCTACAACAAGATAATATGGCTCAAATCTATATAATGCTAATGTCATTACAAAGAGGTACAACATTGAGTTGCATATGTAGTACCATGAATAAACATATATACCAAAACAATATGGATTAGCTTTGTGACGCAACTTGGCTAATAAAACTTGCTTTCCACTAGAGAGCTCCAAGTTACCAATGATATAATACATATATAAACACATTGTGTGTATGATGATCCATGCCCCACTCTACAATCGAAGGCCAATAATTATGATTTCCCTTCAACATTTTTATTTTTATTTTGAGTATGATCACTTCATCCCATGAGATTAAGTAAAAAAAAAATGGTTTATTACTTTTACTTGTGTATACATTATTACTTGAGGTGGCTTATATGTAATATTATAGGTCATAGCATTTTAATCCATTTTCATGGTCAAATAGGGATTGGTACAACAAACACATGTAAAACTTGGTGAAAATAATGACTATGCAAAGTTATGTTGACACAATTTTCTGACACTGCTACACATAGATTAGGTATTCCCTTCTTAGTGAATAATTATCTTAAGTGCATGTATTGGTGTTAGTGAGTGAATCTCCATTTCTTCCTGCTACAAGTGGGGAATTGTCTGGAGTTGTTTGAGTGTGAAGTTAATTTGTGGATATAAAGTTTTGTAATGCACAAAAATCTACACAACTCTAAGCAAATATGATCAATGATATGCCAATGAAATTGTTATCACTCTGTAATTTCTAAGGTTGCTAGAGGAATTACAAAGCTAACCACAAAACCACTTTGGAAGCTGGGATCTAGCACCGCCAGCGTAAAAGAGGGATCTCTCTGTCAGATTTAGATTTGTTTAATTGGTAGGATTTTAGGCTTGTTGTGAAAGTTCAAAGTTTGGTTTATGAATTGGTTTGAATTGTATGGTTGATTGATGTCTAGATTACCATTGGACTATGGAATCCGTGACTTAAAGATGGATCTGTTTCAGTATTTTGCAGCTAGATTTCAGAGGGCAAGATAACCAAACTAATTGGATTCTTTAATTTTAAATGAAGTGAATAAGAAGAAGAGAAAGGATTTCCATTAAGTAAAGAGAAATTAAGAATTCATTTACTTAATATCAGTCGAAAACATTAAAATGATTCAAAGCCAGAATTAGAGTGTACATAAAAACAAATTATGTTCTTCAACTTTGTATTGAATAATGCAGATTATGAAAACACGAGTATAATAAGCAAAGAATAATAAACACATAAAATGATAGAGGCACTTCACCAACAATTTGACACAAGAATTCTGTGAAAGAGCTTTTTGTATTACTGATAAGTCCACTGGTGCTCGAAAATATACAATAGATTTCTCAGATGAAAAAACCAACCCTTCATACTTCTAAAGGAGAAGTATTTACAATTTTATTTACAAAATATCCTGTCATAAACGATCATGATGTAATTTAGGAATTTCTAAACTAATTATATCTCTAATTTACAAAAATAAAGGAAAAATTGAACTGCTTGAATGGCTGGCACTATTTTTGTGGAGGCTATTGCTGATCTGGCCCTTGAATTTTGTTGTGTTGTTTTTCCTTCTATTGAAAAATAATTGAATTTTTACTCTACTAACTCGCATAATTTTTCCCACCCGTCTTCAGTTGGAATTGACAATTTGAGTAACTTCTTGTAAATTTCATCTACCTCTGTATTTTTGGCAAAGGTGGGCTTAGTGATAAAAATGTATTTAATTTCATGTTGGATGTATAAATCAAATTCCAATGCCTATAAGAAGGCTTTCCCTGTTATAGTCCCTTTATTCCTGCAAATTTGGCACTGTCTCTCGCAATCGCTGTTAGGATATTCCAACACATAGGAAATAGTTAAGTATAACTTGGCTTAGTGTAGAGTTAGGTAAAGTGTGTTTCTTTACTATGTACATTTGTAACTTACAATCTGACGGTCACGATATGTTCTAGACATGAAGTGATCTAACGGTTCATTCTCTCTTCGAGATTACCAACACTTGATCTATGGCTTAACAACTGATTGGTCCATGATCTCTATTTAAAGAGCATGGAGGGTCATTTGTAGGGTGATGTTCATGAGAGAAGCTTATGTAAATTTTCATTCTTTTATTAATAAATTCCCTGAAGTGGCCGTGTTGGCTTAGGCCGTGGACTATTTCCCTCTTTGAGGTTTTTAACCACGTAAAGAATACTGGTGTATTGATCTGTGATCTGTTTTTGAGTGGTGTCCTCTAGTGTTCTATCCGAGGAACTTACCTTGTAAATTCCTACATGGTATCAGAACTATTTGATGGCTGCATCCGTTGGTGATCCAAATATGAAGCCAGTAAAACTACATCCGACTGTCGTGTCCTAGATCTATTGTTTCTAAATGCTTTCAGGCCGAGAAGACTGCTCTATTGTGTTAGGAGCATCTATTCCAGTGAGGAACCCCTTTCGTTTCATGCGAAAAGGTTTCTGGTAGCCCTAGCTATGTCATTTTTAAGATCTAGAGGTATACAGTTTTTATTTGTAGTTTTATTTATACATCTCTCTGTTTATTTTAGTTTATTTAGCTCTTTGGTTTTTTTATTATCAAATCTATATCTTTAATTTTTGCATATGCTCTTTGCACTGCAACTCTATGCGATCTGGACAAATCAAAAACAGAAAGGAAGGATTTTTCTCATGTGTATGCTCTTTTTCGCGGTGCTTTAGTGTGATCTTGGAAAATCAGAAACATTGAGGAAAATATTTAGGTTCTGGCGAAAGCTAACTTCAAGCCATAAGGTTTGCTTTTTTTTGTATGTTTGTGTTGGGTTATGTGGTTTGCTTTTTCAGGTAAGCACGCACCCCAAAGCTTCAGTGACTTAAAAAAAACAAAAATTATTAACCTTTTAAACCAGTGCACTTGGTCCAAAGTTACTCTATGAGAATAAAGGTCTTGGCTTCAAGTCGTCTTTTTGTTGAGTTATTTTTTCAAAAAGCACATATAACTTATGTTTTAAAGTTACTTTATGTAAAAGTGTTTTCACCCATTATAAAGAGTGATTCACTTATAATTCTAAAGTCTCTTTATCTTTTATTTAAGTTACAATTTAGTGGGTAGCTCATTAAATACCATTGTAAAAGTGACTTTCACTTATTTATAAAAGTGGGTCACATATTTTTTTTTAAAGTGAGCTAATTAGATTAAGTTTGTAAATGGGGGAATTCTTCTTAAAAAAATATAACATTATCATTCACTTCCACACATTCATGCACTTCGTCGGCATCTTCAACAAGTTTTCTTGAAAAACCCATAACTTCTTCATTCAGAAGCCATTTTCAGCGCTGTTTTTTTAATCTTCCTAATTTTTCGAGATCTTTCCATTAGAACACTTAGTTTCATTATTTACAGCTTTAGTTTCTGTTAAAATGGCCAGTCCATCCCAAGTTATTCTTGACAACACCAACTACTTCCAATGGTCATCCTACATTATAGATTTACTTAGAAGTAAAGGTCTTTACAGAATAGCCTCAAGCCAAGAAACTAAACCTAAAGATGAAAATAAGGCAACAAAATGGGAAAATAGGCAAGATCAAACACGTGGGTTGATAGGGATGCCTATTTCTCCAGACCTTAGATTCCGTATCATAGAACTTGATACCCCTAATGAAGCAATGAAACAACTCACTAAAGTTTTTGGAATTAAAAATGAAATTAGAGCCCATCAACTCAAAAATGAGTTGCTTACATTGGACCCCGATAATTTTTCTTCCATTGAAGATTTTTTGTCCAAGTTCAAGACCCTTAGACTTCTCTTCGAAGGTGTTAAGGTTAAGAAAGAAGATGATAGCCTTATCTATTCCATTCTTACTAAGTTGGGACCATCCTACTCTGTGTTTGTTTCCACCCTCCATTCTACTAGAGAATCCTTTATTTCTGAAGGACAAGACTACAAGTCCCCTCTTTTGATGCCTTTTGTGATTCTTTAATAAGAGAACAAGAAAAACTTTTACATCTTGGTCTTATTAATCTTGGAAATTCTTCTAAGAAAGCCTTAGCTGCCCAACAACAACCAAATTCAAAGAATCCTAAGAAGCAATATCCTAAAAAGAATGGTCCTAAACCAAACAAGGGTCCTAAGCAATTTCATTCTCAAAATGAAAAATCAATTCAACAAAATGACAAGGCAAATAAAAGCAAAGGGAAGAAGACAGATAGACATTGCAACTTTTGTAATCAAGATAGCCACTTCGAATCCAATTTTTTAAGAATATGGAAGCCTTGGAAGCAGCAACGAAGAAACACAACATCCATTTGGAGCACTCTTCAACTTCAACTTCATCTTCAAGAATAACACTTTCTGCATGTGGTTGTCAAACATCTTGGTCTGGTTACGCACTAAATGTATCTTCTTCTTCTCATTCTCATGAGTGGCTCATTGATTCCAGAACTTCTTATCACATGGCCAAAAACAAAACCATGTTTTCTTCTTTAAATGATTGTAACACCAAAAATATATATGTTTGTGATGATAGATCTCTTAGTGTTGTAGGGACTGGAATTGTTCATCTATACAATGGTCAATTTAATGATGTATTATGTGTCCAACCTTATCCTGTAACCTTCTATCTGTATATCAGATAACTCATTGAGGTGAAGGTAAAACCGATGAATTTTCACCTCACGATTTTGTAATTAAGGACCTAAGAGATCCTAAACAAATTTTAGCTACTGGCATTACTGATGATTCTACAAGGTTGTATAAGTTTAACAACTTTGGGTCATCAACTCTTCCCTCCGTATTTTTTGTTCATAATGATGAAGTGAGCAAACTTTGGCATGAGCGATTTGGTCTTAAACTATTGCTCCCTTCAAAATCTATGTAAAGAAAATATGGTGATAGGTCTTCCTATGCTATCTTGCAAAGATGGTGTTTGTTCTGGATGTGTACTTGGAAAACATCATCGGGATAGTTTTGAAAAATGTGCCTCTTGGCACACCTCAACCCCTTTACAACTTCTGCATAGTGATTTATGTGGTCCACTTCCAGTTGTTTCATTCTCTGGCTACAAGTATTTCTTAACTTTCATTGATGGTTTCTCTAGACGCACTTGGGTATACTTCTTAAAACTTAAGAGTGAAGTCTTTAACATGTTCTTGGCCTTTAAGGCCTTTGTTGAGAAACAATCTAGACATCAAATTCTTAAGCTAAGATCAGATAATGGAGGAGAATATGTTAACACCAAATTCATCAACTTTTGCACCGAGCATGGAATTCAAATGCAACATACTATTGCATATACTCCACAAAAAAATGGTGTAGCTGAAAGGAAGAATCACACCTTAAAGTAAATGGCTAATTGTATTCTTCAATCTAAAGGACTTAGTCTTAATTTTTGAGTAGAAGCAATTAATTGTGTAAATTACATTGTAAATCACACTCCTACTAAGGTTTTAAAGACTCACTCCAGAAGAAGCATGGAGCTCAATTAAACCATATGTAAGTCAATTTTGTGTTTTTGGAAGTGAATCATGGGCCCATATTCCAGATGAAAAACATAAAGCTTTAGAATCTAAGAGTGAAAAATGTATTTTTGTTGGATATTCTGAAGATGTCAAAGGATATAGATTTCTTTCACCTAAGTCCAAAAATGTTATCATTAGACGAGATGTAAAGTTTGCTGAATATATATTGGCCTACGAGCCTACTTTGGCAGATGTGCCACCTCTCTGTATCCCTTCTACTTCTGAAAATATTTCTTCTTTAGATGATGACAACAAGGATGACAATCCTCCCCCACCTTCTCAGGATCCTCCTTCAGCTCCTCAACTTCCAAAATGGGTCCGTGCTACTCGGGATGCAGCACGTGCTCTTGCAGGTGATCCTACAGATCAACAACATACATGTTCTCAGTTCGATAGAGCCTCTTGTTCACTAGCTCAAGCTTCAGCGAATTATGATCTTGACACCTATGTAGAAGCTTTAGGCCATCCAGACTGGGACACAACTATGAATGAACAATATCATTCATTATTGGCAAATGATACATGGGATCTTGTTCCTCTTCCAAAGGGACGAAAACTTGTTAGATGCAAATGGGTTTACACAACCAAGTATGGACCAGATGGAAAAGTTGATAAACATAAATCTCGTTTTGTTACGAAGGGTTTTTCACAAGTTGAAGGCATTGACTATATTGAAACCTTCTCCCTTGTTGCAAAAATGAACTCTATCTGCCTTGCTCTTTCCCTTGCTGCCTCTTTCAAATGGGAAGTCTATCAGATGGATGTTAAATCTGCCTTCTTGTATGGGGACTTACATGAAGAAATCTATATGGAACAACCTCCTGGATTTATACAAACAGACTCCAGCCTTGTATGTCGGCTTAAGAAATTCTTTTATGGTCTCAAGAAATCCCCTCAGGCTTGGTATGCCAAAATGGATAGGTTTCTGCAAGGTATTGTCTTTTCTAGGTGTCATTCTGACAATACTATCTACACCAAGAAAGTGGGTAAGTCTCTTATCATTCTTTTTCTTTATGTTGATGATCTTATCCTTACTGGTAGTGATCCCAACCTTATAAACCATGTGAAGTCGAGCCTTAAAAATAAGTTTGAAATGACAGACTTGGGACACTTGCATTATTTTCTTGGTCTTCAAGTCTTGCAATCCAAGGAAAGTATTCCCCTTTCCCAGTCCAAGTATGCCTGTGATATTCTACGCCACTTTCACATGGAAGAATGTAAGCTAGCCCCTTCTCCCTTTCAATCTGGAGCCAAACTTTCAGTCACTTGTACTTCCCCTAAAGTTGATGCTACCTTATACCATTAGCTTGTAGGAAAAATTTTGTATCTGACCCATACTCGTCCTGAACTTTCCTATGTTGTTGGCCTTATTGCTCGGTTTATGAAAAACCCACATGAAAGTAATTGGAAAGTAGCTAAAAGAATACTTCGTTATGTTCGAGGTACAGTTCAGTTTTGGATTCATTACAATGCAGAAGCATCTCCTCTATTGGTTGGTTTCACTGATTCTGATTGGGCTGGTGACACTGATGATCAAAAGTCTACTGCCGGTTATGTATTCACTCTTGGTTGTGGATCTATTACATCAGCTTGTAAGAAAAAAGTGCCATTTCTCTTTCTTCAGTAGAAGAGGAGTATCGTGGCACCGTAGAAGCTAGTAAGGAAGCCTTGTGGCTTCATTAGATCTTGTCAGAGTTTGGATTTCCACAGCAGCATTCGACTACACTTTGGTGCGATAATCAAAGCGCCATTCAAATATGCAAAGATCTAGTCCAACATAAAAGCAACAAACACATTGAACTACACATGCACTTCATCAGAAAGCTCATTCATGACCATGTTTTTGAAGTGAAAAATTGTTCGACATATGATCAAGTTGCAGACCTCTTTACAAAGGCTCTCACAGAGGTGAAGTTTACTAAACTTCAATTTATGGTTGGAGTTTAGGAAGTTGTCACTAAGGGGGGATAGGCTCTGATGCCTCCTTCCTTCTCCTATTGTGTCATATTTTCACATTCTTCAATTCTATCCCAAGTTGTTCTTAAGGGGAGATGTTAGGATATTTCGACACATAGGAAATAGTTAAGTATAACTTGGTCTAGTGTAGAGTTAGGTAAAGTGTGTTTCTTTACTATGTACATTTGTAACCTACAATCTGACGGTCATGATATGTTCTATACATGAAGTGATCCGACGGTTCATTCTCTCCTCGGTATTACCGACACTTGATCCATGGCTTAACACCTGATTGGTCCATGATCTCTATTTAAAGAGAATGGAGGGTCATTTGTATAGTGACCATTCATGAGAGAAGCTTATGTAAATCTTCATTATTTTATTAATAAATTTCCTGAAGTGGCTGTGTTGGCTCAGGCCGTGGACTGTTTTAACCATGTCAAGAATAATGGTGTATTGATATGTGATCTGCTTGTTAGCGATGTCCTCTCGTGTTCTATCTAAGGAACTTACCCTATAAATTCCTACAATGGACATCAATTTCTGGCTATAATCGGGCAATGTCATTAATGTGTCATTCAACACTAGCAAACCTAGAAGTCCCTTTTGACTGAGGACCTTAAACTTGTTGAAGAATATCTGGACACAAGTGTCTAGCACTTGACACTTTTTCTTCAGTTGCAACATAAGATTTCTTTTGGTCAATACTTTCTTGATTTCTAATACGGTCTCGATTCTATCTTATATTTCCAGTTCTTCCAACTCATATCTGTTTCTAGAATTTAGAAATTTGACGAGGTCTGTGGCTTCAGTTGGCTTGTTCCCTAGCATTCCTCTAATTTTTTAAATGACTCCTTTGGATTTCTAAATCATCTCCTTCTGCTAAAAAATAATTTGTATTAATGGTCAGATCTCTGTCATTTATTTGTTGATATCTATCCATATATTTTCCTTAGCCTGAATAAGGTATGAGCCATGGAAGATTCCTTTTCCAATTGTTGTAACCTTTACATCAATCTATGGGATTTCTGCACCTCTGTCAATTGAGAATTTTCGATTCTTTCTTTCTATTCCTGTAGCATCCTCACTTGTCCTTGTAGTTTCTTGATTTCCTCCCATTGTAAAGACATTTCTTCCATGGATTTTATCAGTTTACTTGGGTCATTAGAAGTTAGTGCAAGGGGTGTTGTAGATGTAGAAACTCTTACTGTAGTTGTTGAAGCTGTTGTAGTTGATGTAGAAGATATTGTTTGCACTATTATTGCACGAGGTAGTGCATCAAGTGGGATTATAGCTAGCTGTGCATTTTGTTCTTTCTCCTTGATCAACTTGTCCATTTCTACTTCCATGTCCCTTATCTGTGCATTTTTCTCCATAATTAATTTGAGCATGTCTTATTTTTGGCTCTCAGTCTCCCCCACTTCTTTTGCTTGTGGATCCTTGATTGCTGAAATTTTCAACTATTTTTTGAGTGCTGCTATGTCAACATTATTTTTCTTAAATATTTCTTCCGTTGCCTTAACATTGCTTGGGCCATATCCTATCTTAATGACCAAGTCTTCCAATGATTTTATCTTATTATATTTTGTTGGGTGTGGAGGCTGATTATCTTCTTTATCCAAAGGTATCATCGCATTGGACCCCAATTCGTAATGTGGCGGAAACGCTGCCTGTAATATTTGCGCTGCAAGGGGAGTCCCGGGGGCTGCGATCTTTGGGAGCCCCCTCCCTGGCGGGGGATTGGGGGAAGCGCCCCTGAAGCTAAAAGTAGATCTAAAATTGCCTTGTAAAATGTTGTAATCTGGGTCGTTCATTAGGTAGAGATCAGATGGTAGAAGTTATGTTTAATTTAGGGGGTTTTTTTTCCCTAGAAGGAAACCCCTCACTATATATGAGAGAATCGTATTTTGTCTATTTAGATTTTTATTCTGAGTGAGAAAGAGAGAGGAGATTGTGTGAGAGTGAAGAATGAATTACAGTGAATCTGGTGTAGGTTATATCTCTTCATTTTGCTAGATAATATAAAAGGAAGGACTGACCGTTTCTCCGTGAATGTAGCCCAAATTGGGTGAACCACGTATATATGTGTCTCTATTGTTTTATGCATTTTTTTGGTTTATATTTCTGCAATATATTTTATGTGTTCCATTGCTCTATCACATATAATTTTCTAACAACTAGTATGAGAGTCGAAGGTCTATTTGGCTGATAAACGCGCAGGAAAGAAGAGTTCCTAGTTTGAGTGGAAGCAATGGTGGAAGATGGTAGGTTTAGGGTCAACAAATTTAATGTCCAAAACTATCAGCTATAAACGAGTATGACAGACACAAAATGGCATATTCTCGATAGAAAGGCACCTGGAACAATACGATTGTGCCTAGTAGCATCGATAGCATTTAATATTTCAAAGGAAACAACAGCAGAGGGTTTATTGTTGGCATTGGCCAAATTATATGAAAAACCATCGGCCTCACATAAGGTATTTCTTATGAAGCATTTATTTAATATGAAGATGTCAGAAGGTGGATCTATTGCTGATTATTTAAATGAATTTAATACAGTTATCAGTCAGTTAAGTTTTGTAGGGGTAACTTTTGATGATGAAGTTAGGGCTCTATTATTTCTATGCTCATTGCAAGAAAGTTGGAATGGTTTAGTTATGGCCATTAGTAACTCTGTCTTTGGAACTAGTACTTTAAATTTTGATGATGTTTTGGGTGTAATCCTTAGCGAGGAAATGAGATGGAAAAGCTCTGGTGAGACATCAGGTAATGCTTTGAATGCAGAGACTAGGGGAAGAAAAATGGAAAGAGGAAAGAGCCCAGGATATCGCAGTAAGTCAAGGAAAGGCAGATCCAATTCCAGATCGGGGATAGTGTGCTAGAAGTATGGGAAGAAAGGACATCTGAAGAAAGACTTCAAGTCTCAGAAGGGAAAAGAAGGAGACGCGCAACAAGAAAACAATCATGAAGTGAATGTGATAGATGATGTGTTGCAATATGATTTGATTCTTTCATTAGAAAATATGATTAATGTCTGGGTGGTAGATTCAGGGGCCTCATTCCATGCCACACCTGAGAGGAAACATTTTCATGATTATGTTCAAACAAATTTTGGACAAGTTCAATTGGATGATGATAAACCCTGTAAATCATTGGAATGGGTATATTTTTCATAAAACAGTGGAATGAAAATCAATGGCTATTGAAGGAGGTAAAGCATGTTCCAGATCTGAAGAAAAATATAATTTCAATAGGGAAGTTAGGAGGTGAAGGTTGTGTGACTACTTTTACAGATAAAACCTAGAAGGTCAATAAAAGATCCTTGGTAATAGAAAAAGGAGAAAAGGTTGGTACATTATATTTATGCAATGGTATTTCTAATTCTGTTAATGCTTTAACCTCTATAGGAGAAGATATGACATTGTTGAATCATAAGCTTGGGGACACGAGTGAGCAGGGGATGCAAATTCTTCACTCAAGAAATTTGTTGCTAGGTTTGAAGCATGTTGATTTAAAATTATGTGAGAATTGTGTTTATGAAAACAAAAGAGATTCAGATTCCTCAGAGTTGGGAGAGAAAAGAAGAGAAAAAAATTAGAGCTTGTGCATACAGATGTATGGGGACCTACTTAGGTATCATCTCTCGGTGGCTCTTGTTATTATTTACTTTTATTGATGATGAAACCAGAAAAACCTGGATTTATTGTATTCAAAATAAAGCTGATGTATTTGATACTTTCAAGAAATGGAAAGCTTTGGTTGAAAATGAGATAGGAAAAAGGTTGAAGTGTCTTAGATCAGACAATGGAGGTGAATATTGCAACAAAGAGTTTGATAGGTATTGTTCATAGAATGGAATTGGTAGAGAGAAGATAGTTACAGGAACAGCACAAGAAAATGGTGTGTGAGAAAGGATGAAAAAGATAATCATGGAGCATGCAAGCTGTGTGAGATTGCATGTAGGATTTCCTTTAAAATTTTGGGATGATGCTCTAGATAATGCTGTTTATCTAATAAAAAGAGGGCCTTCAAGTTCCTTCGATGATGGAATTCCAGAGGAGGCATGGACAGGTAAAAAGGTAAACTACTCATTTTTAAAAACTTCTGGTTGTGAAGCCTTTGTCCACATTAATAAAGAAAATAGAACAAAGCTTAAGGAAAAATCAAAGAAATGTACCTTTATTGGATATGGTGTTAATGATTTTTCTTATCGCTTTTATGATTATGAAAAACACAAAATCATTAGGAGTAGAGATGTCATATTCAATGAAAAGTTTTTGTATAAGGATCAGCAGTAGGAAAAGAAACAGGAAAAAGAAAACAGAGAATACACAGTGCTTGATGAGATCACAGAAAAAGTGATGGTGCCTGAAAATCATAATGATCAGCAACCAGAATAACAACAACAATGACAACAACAAAAAGTACCTCAAACACCTAAAAGTGGTGTTAAAAGATCTACCAGGATAAGTAGACCCCATGAATGATATTCTCCTTCATTATATTATGTATTGTTGACTGATTCTGGTGAACCAGAATGTTATGAAGAAGCAGTGCAGGTAGAAACCAGGAAGAAGTGGGAGTAAGCCATGAAAGAATAGATGGACTCCTAAGCACATAACCAGACAGGGACTTAGCTAGGTTGCCTGCAGGTAAAACAACATTGAAAAATAAATGGGTTTACAAGTTGAAGGAAGAAGATGGAGGTAGAAAAATGTATAAAGCTAGACTTTTGGTGAAGGGGTTTGCACAGAAAAAGGTATAGAATTTGATGAGATATTTTTTCCTGTTGTTAAAATGATTTCAATAAAAACTTTTTTAAGTCTAGTAGCAGCTGAAGATTTGCATCTTGAGCAGTTATATGTAAAGACAACCTTTCTCCATGGGGATTTAGAGGAAGATATATATATGTAGTAGCCACAAGGATACGAGGTAAAAGGAAAGGAGAAACTAGTGTGTAGGTTGAAGAAGAGCTTTTATGTCTTAAAACAAGCTCCAAGGTAGTGGTATCTAAAATTTGGCAAGTTTATGTCTGAATAAGGTTATACTAGATGTCACTCTAATCATTGTGTTTATCTCAAAAGGCAAAATGATGGCATCTATATTATATTGTTATTGTATGTAGATGACATGCTTGTTGCAGGTTATAACATGCAGGAAATAAATGTGCTCCATAGAAAATTGACAAACTCATTTGCAATGAAGGATTTGGGTGCTACAATACAAATCCTTGGTATGAGAATAACTAGAGATAGGAATAATCGAAAATTAACATTGTCTCAAAGTGAGTACATAGAAAATGTATTGAAAAGATTTGATATGCAAAATGCAAGACTAGTTAGTATACCTTTGGCTAGCCATTTCAAACTAATTAGGGAGGTGTGTCCCAAGACTCAGGAAAAAATGATTTATATGTCTAAATTTCCATATGCATCAGCAGTTGGAAGCTTAATGTATGCAATGGTTTGCACAAGGTCTGATATTGCATATGTAGTGGGAGTTGTAAGAGTTCCATATGCATCAGCAGTTGGAAGCTTAATGTATGCAATGGTTTGCACAAGGTCTGATATTGCATATGCAGTGGGAGTTGTAAGTAGTTACGTGAACAATCTAGGAAAGGAACATTGGATGGCGGTGAAGTGGATTCTCAGGTACTTGAGAGGTATCACAAATCAAGCATTATGTTTTGGTGGTTCAAACATTACTCTACATGGATATGCTGATGCAGATATGGTAGGTGATAGAGATAACAAGAGGAGCACCACAGGGTATGTGTTCACTGTTGGTGGAACAACTGTCAGTTGGGTTTTAGAACTGCAAAGCGTTGTTGCAATCTCAACAACAGAAGTAGAGTATGTTGCTGCTATAGAGGCTAGTAAGTAAATGATTTGGTTACAAAGGTTTCTGGATGAATTGGATAAGAAGCAGGAGTTGGGAAGGTTATACAGTGACAGCCAGAGTGCCATACATCTTGCAAATAACTCTGCATTTCATTCCAAGACAAAAAATATACAACTCAAGTATCATTTTATACGGTCAGTGTTTGAAGATGGACCTTTGAAGCTGGAAAAGATACACACTAGCTAGAATCTTGCAGATATGTTAACAAAAGTTGTAACCAGGGAGAAACTGAGATTTTTCTCGGTTTCAATTGATCTTCAAGTATGATGAAGAAGATGAAAAAATACCAGGTCCAAAGTGGAGTCATTGTCCAGCAAATGAAGCAGTGATGGAGTTGCTATAATCAGTCTTCAAGTGGGATATTGTTGGGTGTGGAGCTTGATTATCTTATTTATCCAAAGGTATCACCACATTGGACCCTAATTTGTAATGTGGTGGCAAAGACACTCATAATATTTGTGTTGCAAGGGGGGTCTAAGGGGGGCGACTACAATATTTGGGATCCCTCTCCTTGGCGAAGGATCGGGGCAACGCCCCCGAAGCTAAAAATAGATGTAAAATTTCCTTGTAAAATGTTGTAATCTGGGTCGTTCATTAGGCGGAGATATGATGGTATAAGTTATGTTTAATTTCGGGTTTTTTGCGCTAGAAGGAAACCCCTCCCTATATATGAGGGAATTGTATTACGTCTATGTAGATTTGTATTCTAAGCGAGAAAGAGAGAGGAGATTGTATGAGAGAGAAGAGGGAATTACAACAGATTTTTTGTAGGTTGTATCTCTTCATTTTGTTGGATAATATAAAAGGAAGGACTGGCTGTTTCTCCATGGATGTAGCCCAAATTGGGTGAACCACGTATATTTGTGTCTCTCTTGCTTGATGCGTTTTCCATGTTTATATTTCTGCAATATATTTTATGTGTTCCATTTCCTTGTAATATATAATTTTCTGGCATCTTTTGCTAAGGAAGAAGCCTTTTCAAGTTTTAATTGGGATTGAATATTAGTAAGGGATACCAACAATTTGGAAGCAATCATTGCAATACTTATCAATGTAGAATAGATCATCTCCCCAACCTGCCTGTGCATGTCAATTCGATCTACATGATGGACATCCTTTGCATCCAACTAAAATGCAGTTTTCTTGTAATCTGCTGCAGGTTTAGGGTGGAGGACCTGTGCCTGCAAGAATTCCATCTGAATTCTTCTTTTCTTAGTGTCGAAGGATGATAAGAGCCTATTCCATGTAGAGAAAGTTTGTTTCTAAAATTGATCATAAGTGCTGACTTTGAGAAGCTCATTTCTATGTTTTATTTCGTTATACTTGTCAAAGATACTTGTTCCCTTTGACCTTGGATTAATTATGGTGTCTGAGATATATCTTGATTCTCTTGTGAGACTGAAGAGAATGGAGATCCTGTAAAGATGCTATCCCTTGCTGGAAAATGTGGAGGCTTGAATCCATCTTAGGATTTTCCCTTGCTTTCTTGGTGTAAATTTTGAATTCTTTGGGTGAAACCTATGGGACTGAAGGAGAGTATTCTTCTCGTGGCCTTTTATTTGCTTTTTCCTAAGGTTTGGGAGTTTGTGAAGTAGCTGTAGACAACAACTGCTCCTCTGCTTCCTGTAGAGTATTTTCTTCCCACTCATCTTGGTTCATGTATTTCTCGATTTCGGGCCTCTCAGTGTGAACATATGTGGTGGATTTTTGTTCCACTCTTAGTTAGAGATCATACTAAAGGGGTCATATGAAGAAGTGAAGCTCAAGGTAAAATTCATCTGTTTTAGGAGGATATCCGCTTCCTCTCCTTCTTTCCTGCTGTTACAAATAAATGGATACAAAGTGCACACGACGAAAGCAAGAATGCGGAAATAAACAAGATCCATGACTGATACTTTAATCACAGAGAGGGAAGAGACTTAACGAAAGCAAGAATGTGGAAATAAACAAGATCCATGACTGGTACTTTAATCACAGAGAGGGAAGAGACTCCTCTATTGCGCAATCTAGCATCACGAATATGTTTTTGATTATATTTGATTACGAATTCCAACAAGAGTATTAGTTCATAATAAATACCAGGTCTGCTTAATCGCTCCAATATTTGACATTTCTTCTAAACAATATCCTCGAGCTGAAACATGAACTCTGGCCCAACGGTCTACTTCTGTGACTTTGCGACTTCTTCAACCTTAACAAGGCTCATACAAGTTCGAGAATAGAATCCAAAACAATCTACAAAGGAGACATAGATTTACAGAAATGGAGGAATCTTTATTGATGAACTTCAAAACTAAAGTATTACAATTTGCTTCTCAAGCAATACAAAGTTACTTCTCTAGCAGAAAGGCTCTCTAAATTTCTCAAAACCCGAATGCCTCTCTTCCCTAGTCTTCATCTATTTATAGATCCTCCTAGTTCTGGGTTTGGTGATACCTCCATATCGGATATGAGAGAATCTTACTTTACATCAAAATCAAATCCTTACATCAGATATGAGAGAATCCTACTTTCGGGTAACTCGGAGGACATCCGCACAGTATCTTACTTTACATCAAAATCAAATCCTTGCATCAGATATGAGAGAATCCTACTTTCGGGTAACCCGGAGGACATCCACACAGTGATTCAATCATAAAATATTTTATATTTATTCTTATCCCTTTATTTAATTATATATGTCGGATTGATTACACTGTAAGAGATTCTTTTTCAGGGAACCTTACGAAAAACCTGTCTGCCACCAAAGTCGGACAGAAAGACATTACAAAATGACAAAATGTTCTAGTTGTTCACAAGAATAATGATGTTCTCTGAACCTAGTCAAGGAGTCATTATTAAAATACTGTGAGTAAATTTCTTCCTCACATTCCCAAATTGGTACTTCAGCATATTTTGGTACTTCGTCCTGAAAAAGTAGTGGGACAAAAGGTTTTAAATCTAGATCTGTCATGGCATGAAATTACTCATAGTCATGTGAAGAGCCATTCATATTTCCCTCAAATCTTCTGAAGAAAAGATTTCATGTAATAAACCAATGAAAGGATCCATTGGCACAGGGTGCTACAAGCATGTGATAATTGGTGATATTTCTTCTATCCAAAATCCTTTTGTATAAGATTCCTGATTGATGTGCCTGTGGTTCTGTAAATCCAGGAAGTTGTAATAACCAGAGAGAGAATGGGTAAAAACATAGAGGATTGATACCATAAATGTTCGACCATTCTTTAAACCATTCAGGTGTGGGGTCTTGTTCTTCAATTTGTGTAACTTGCATCCCATGATATCTAAAAGAAAACTGCACATTATAGAAAAACAAGTTAGTTTTATTTTCAAAATACATACCTGTATACCAGGATTTCTCTTGGCGTTCATGATCTTTAGAGTTTTGAAGGTTGGGTGGCAATAGGAAGCGATCAATGTAGATTTCGCAGCAGATTAGATTTTCATCTGCATCTTTGTGTATTGTGAAATCAAGATTTCTCAAATCTCGAAGAAAACTTAAAGCTTTAAAAGATTAATCATTTCTTTGCATTTGATCATCCCATGAGAAATAATGCTATCCAGTTCCATGCCGATATTTGATTTCTTTCATTGGAAACCAATCTGCTTGATAATCGAGTAGAGGTTTCTACAGATTCAAAATGTGAGAACCATCAACACATTCAATGTGAATCTCATTTTCTAATCTTCTTATGACGTTACATCTGATATTATTTACATCATTTATCTGTAAAAATTCCCAACTGAGAAGATCTGCGAAGGAATTCTTAACTCCAGAAATAAACTCTACATCAAAACGATACTGGGCCAATGTCATTATCCATCTAACCATTTCTGCATCTTCAAAGTCATATTTATGGATAGCAAACTTAAGGGCTTGGCAATCTGTTTTGACTGTAAAATGTTTATAGATCACAAAATCTTTGAATTTGGCAATGCCAAGGCAGACAACTCTAAGTTCTTTCTTTAGGTTGGACCAATTTTTTTGTGTAGTTGACCAAATTCCAGAGGCATACTGGCAAATTTCATATTCCATTTTCTTTTTATTAGGATCATGTTGGCAAAAAATTTCACCCCATCCGATATCACTGGCATCTGTAATGATGGTTTTAGGCCATTCTTCATTGATTGTGCTTAAAGGAGAAATATTCCTAATTTTTCCCTTAATTCTGCTAACTGCCTCTGTTAAATCCTCTATCCACGGAATTGGATATTTTTGCAATATTTTATTCAATAAGACTCTTATCGGGCACAATGTCTGACAAATTTGGAGATGTAATTCAAACTACCCAAGAATCTTTGTAGTTGAGTTTTATGAGTGATTCTGTCTGGAAATTTATCTATGAAATCAAGACTATGTTGCATAATGTAATATGATCCATATTGAGCCACATATCCCAAGAAATCTATCATAGTCTGAAATAACTTCATTTTTGAATATGATAAAACTATACCTTTTTCTTTGACTCTCTTGTAAAATATATTAAAATGTTTTATATGAGAGGGAATATCTTCAGAATGAATTAGAACATCATCAATATATTTCTTCAAGAAATCATCCATACCTTCAAAAGTTTCATCCATAATCCTCTGGAAGGCGGATGGAGCATTTACTAGTCCAAAGGGCATAATATTCAATTCAAAATGTCCTCCTGGTACTGAAAAAGTTGTTTTCCACTTATCTTCTTCTTTTATCCCTACTTTCCAGAAACCAGATTTTAAATCAAACTTGGAAAATATTTTTGACTGTGATATCTGAGACAAAAGCACTGAGGGCTTTGGCAAGGGATAAGAATCATAATCAAGAATATTATTCAGAGGCTTGTAATTTACTACCAGTCTTGGTTTTCCTCTGATAATCTCTAAGTGTTTGTTGACATAAAATCCAAAACAAGCAAGAGGGATATGAGATTTTCTGATCAAACCTTTTTGCAGTAAGGATTTTATTTCTTCTTTACAATACCTGAGTTGTTCAGAATTCATCGGTATTGATTTTGACATTCTGAGTTTTCCATGAAATTCCTTTTTCAAAGGCAATTCTACTTCATGTTTATGAATATGCCAAAAGGCATATGGATCTTCAGAACAACAAGATTTTAGTTTCTGAGAGACCTCACTTATTTCTTTTTCAAATTTGTCTTTCAGAAGATTTTCATCAATCTTGAGCATTTCTTTCTTCTTCTCCATCTTTGCCAAGGTATTCTGTAACCTGTCAATTCTGCTCAATCTATTAGGAGAATTGGAATGAATAAAAGGATAGAAATAATCTATACCTTTGAAGAGAAGAAAATATCCCCATTTCTGTGATTTTTCATCATAAGTGCTTCCATGTCTTCTGAAATTGCTCAGGAAAGGAGTTCCTAAGTACATAGCACAATCAAGCCCTATGACTAATGGAGCATGAACTTGAATTCCTTCAGATTGAGAAACGAAGACATCTATTATAGCTTCTTCTGTTGTCTTGATTTCTCCACTTGCAGTGACAACTCCTGGACACTTTGTCTTTTGTCTTTGAGGATAGGGAATTATAGTGCCGCTTACTATGTTCAATCTTGAACCTGTATCAATTAGAACCTTCCATCATTCTATGGAAGAACCAATTCTGATTTTCATTTTTACACAGTACATTACATCTGCGTTCATTACATTCATTCCTAATCCAGATCTAAGATCTTCAAATTCTTCATCTAGAATTTCAAAGTCTTTAGATTTGAAAATCCCTTTCATTGGATCATGATATGGATCAGGCTGTCTTTCTAGTTCTTTTTGTTCTATCTATGAAGATTATCCTTTTGTGGGTTGTGCATGTAAAGAATGTATATTGTGCCCCTGATGTGCTTCAATGCATAGCCTTCTATTCTCTCTGACTTCTTTTTTGAGATCTTTGATAGCTTGGCTAATTGTAGGAAGTGTTTGAGGAAGATCATCTTCAATTGTTTGTCTGAATTGTCTTGTTAGACCATCAACTGAAAATAAGGCCGTAGAAGGAATATAGCTATGTTGATGATTTATTTGTGTCTTTTGTTGTTCTTAATATTGTTGTGACTTGGACTGTTGAAGATGGTTCATCAGCAATCCTTTACACATTTATTTGAGTTTTGGATCATCAACATTAACCATTTGTGTAAAATAATTTCTAGAAAGCTCATCATGATCTAAGCTTTCATTTGATAGTGGTATGAACATCCTGACTGCATTACATTTGCAAATGTCAGGATCACTGCATTCATAGAGTTCTTGAAAACATTCATTACATTGTGGATCTTTGCAATATTCAACTTTAGAATCTTCTTCTTCATAAACAACATGTATTTGGTCATTTAGATCATAATAATTTTTTGAATCTGTTAATTCTTCACAGCTAGAAGGGAGATCAATAATATTTACCTTGCCAGATTTATTCTTATAGCTAAATTGTTTCTTCTTACCAGATTGTTGTTTGTCTTTTTTCACTTTTGGACAATTTGGAGAAATATGTCCTTTTTCATTGCAATGGAAGCAAAATATTTGCTTCTGTTTTGGCCTTTGATGAAACTGGCATGTTTTTTTGTATTCTTTGGGAGGCCTTCTATGAATGATTTTTTTGTTTTCTACGGATCTAAAAGTTTGCTTAGAGTAAGCTTTCTTTTTAGAGCAACGACGATCATATCCCCCTAAACTTTTAGAGCCATGTAAATGCCATTGTTTACATAGTTGTTGATAGCCATGTGGTTTGTGGCAGCGCGAGCAACTTTCACCTGAGAGCAGAGTTCAACAATGAAAGCTTTAATAACTTGTCTTATAACACCAAATTTATAGGCACCAATCTTTCTAGGAAGCTTATTCAAAATGGCAGTAGTTACCCAATTTGGTAAAGAAGCAATGAAGATTTCTTTCCATTTGGGATCTAGAATCATGTCAGAAGAAAGAGTATGCAGATGATGGAGATATTCCATAAAATATTCATCAAAATACTGCATATTAGTAAGCTTCATGGATGTAAGTGTGACTGCAGCAAGTTCATTATTGGTTTGAGGATAACCACAAAAATTGACAAGAATGCCATGCATTAAGCAACCAATCATGTTATTCATAGGTAATGAAGTCTGTGGATCCATATATGTAGTATTATCTGGGTTCATTACCACAGATGTTTCCAAGAAGGAATGAGGACAGGATCATAATGAATTTGTGCTTTAAGCCAAGAATCAAGGAGTCCTTCGAATCCACTGATGATTTTCCTAGTTGCATTTATTGGAGAAATGTCATTTGCTAAATATGTGCGGTAACAGACCAACATAGAACTTAATGTAGACAGTATTTCTACTTCAGAACAATTGTCAATATTCCATGAGTATGTGGAAGAAGCAGACCAATATTTATGATCTTCTGATTTCATGACAACCCTTTTATTAGGAGCAGGTGACCAAGAAGAATTCCAAGAACTTCTATCAATAACTTTATGTACAATTGTATCTTTGGGTTCTTCTTCATCAGAAAATGAAATCAGATTAGGAATGTCTTTTTCTATCTGAAAAGTTTCTTTATCAGGAGGAGAAAAATTATTCACAAGAAACTCTAAATCTTCTAGAGTAAGAGGAGCAGAGGGTGCTGCTTCAAATTTGTTGAGTATTGTATCAAAACTAGAAGGCTTATCATGATCATCTCCTAATTTCAACCACTCAGAAACTGTTATTTTATGTCCAAGGCTTGAAGAGTTTAGACTGGAAAACATGTCGGGATTAGCCATAGGAGCATAAACAAAGGTAGTTTCTGGTTTAGGAAAAATGATATCCCTAGGATTCTTCATTTTTTATTGAAGAGTAGTAGGAACAACATGGAAAGGCAATTGATCTTGAGGATATGAGAAATAAGTAGTAGCTTTAAAAGTAGGATCAGGAGTGTTTTTCTTTTTCAGACTTTCCACAGAAGTAGAGACAACCCAAACTTGTTTCTTTACTACTTCAAGTGATGTTTTAAAGCTTGTCATCATATCTTGATTCTTATCAGCTACTGAATGTACTTTGCCAATCCATTTGGAATTATCATTAATCCCTTTTTCTAAAACATAAATAGTTTTAACAATATGCATATCATTTGATCCAAGAGTTTTTATTCCATCTAGTAATTGATCTTTGGTAAAATCTACCTTTTGAAGAATTTTATCAATTATTTCTTGGAGCATTTTATTTTCTCTGGCTGCATATTGATGATTTCTTTCTAGATGTTTAATCAAACTATCTAGAGCAAGATTTGTCTAGTTTGTTGCTGCAACCAATTCCCTGACTGAAAGATGAGATTGGTTAGATTGAAGTGGAAGTAACTTGAAAATATTATCATCTTGTCTGATAACAAGATTTTTCCAAGGAGGAATTGTTGTCTCAGTGCTAAGAATAGTTCCATATATTAATTCCCATTTGTGTTGTGGCACTTTTGTCTATAAGGCTGACCCTTGCATCATATTCACTCTAAGGGTTTGACAGATGTGTTCTAACAAAAGCTGCCCTTTAATCTTGACAAACTATAAATGTTTCGGAACATTTGATTTTTGCAACATATTTTTATATTTATCATCTATGTGAGGGATGATAAGAGGTTTAGGAATTTCAACTGTATTTTCCTTAATATTTGTTTTTATATCTTCACAAGATAGATTCTTGAACTTTTTAACCAAAGCCATTTCTACTTCATTTGTACTTGGATAATAGAATTCATAAAAAGAAATCCATTGGTTATTCTGTTCCATCCAAGCTTTCCAATTTTCATTGTTGACTTTGTTGATTGTTGACCTATCTTTCTTTGAATAGGTTTTCATTTCTTCACAATATCTATACTCTTGCTGATGAGTATACAGATCCCAGTTAAACAATTTCTTATACCATTCATTTGATGGATCATAAGGACTTATTCCTTTGTATATCTTAAGAAATTGAATGATTTCTTCATCAGAAGGAAGCTGTAATTTACTAGGAATCCTATTCCTAGGATCCAATTTGTAGCTGGTGTTGGAAATAATACTGAGAGGGGGGGGTGAATCAGTATTATCTAGCAACTTAATAAATCTTCCTTATTTGATCTTTGAATTATTTTAGAATGTCAGTACCATAAAATAATGAGCATGAAAAACAGATAGTCACACCAAAGAACACAAGATGTAAGGTGGAAACCCAATGTGGGTGAAAAACCACCTGCTGCAATATGTCTCTATCTTCTTTCAATTTAGAAACTTCTTTTACAATGATTTTGTACTGGTGCAGTCCTTTACCAGTACGCAGGCTGCAACTTGCAGAGAGCTACAACTCTCTCTCTCTCTCGTTTTCCAGTCTACTCCTGGAAGGGAGCTACAACCCCCTACTTCTTTTCATAAAGCATCAGATGATCAACAAGTACATAACAGATATAGATCACTACAGATATCAGATCAGCAACAACAGAACTAACCCAGAACACCTTATCAATAGAGAAATTCAATCAACAGAACATCTTAAAACAGAGACGCAGTTTTTCTTTCTGTGGCCTGCGACCAGACGCCGTTAACCTTCTGCTACTCTGCGTCCACACGCAGATATCCTTCTGCTCCGCTGCGTGCCCACGCACTGTTCCTTTGACTGCTCTGCGTTCTGTTGCTTCAGGGACGCACCCAAAGATACTATCGCGCCGCGTCTTTCGCTACAGAGACGCACCTGAAAACACTATCGCGCCGCGTCCTTCTGCTTCAGAGACGCACCTGAACCTTGATCGCCCTGCGTCCCCACGCAGGTCTCTCTCTACTGTGCTGCGTCTCGGCGCACTTGCCCTTTATAGTACCTGCGTCCCGGCGCACTTTCCCTTCACTGAACCTGCGATCCTTTAGATATAAATGATATGAAGGCTTCAGGACAAACCCAAACAGTCAGATCTACAGATCTGATCATGCGCCATAGAGATCACAGTCCATTAGAAGATTCGCCCTCTTAGATCTCACCAAATAAGATATTCAACCCAAGACGATTGCTCAATCCAAATGAACTCCTTTGCTTTATATAGGCAAGCTCCTCCCCAAAACATGGAACAATACCACGAGCCGACACCATAGAAACATAAAACCGTCGGCTAGATACCACACAAGAAACCCCCACGTGCTTTTCTTTGCCTTGAAATGTGTGCACTGGGTAGACGCACCCCCTGAACGGCTGGTCGGCGTCCCTGGACGCGGGTTCTGCATGGTATACCTGCGGGGACGCACTTTCTGAACCGATTGCCTGCGTCCTTCTTAATTTTTCAACAAACTGAGAGCCTTACCACTGGAGTTGCCATCAAGTACAACATCTGTAACATACAGTCATACCAGATAACATAATGCCAACAATCTCCCCCTTTGGACTTGATGGCAACCTCAACCTGGCAACCTCAACCTTACAAGCTTCAACTTCATTCTCCCCCTTTGACATCAAGGGCAAAGGGTATGCTCCCCCTTAGCTCATGCTCCTCCAGATCTGCAACAAATAACCAGAAATCCACCATGAAAGAGATAGAGACATATTGCAGCTATTTCCAAGATCTCCTTCTCCATAATGCCAACAATGCATTATGTGCTCCCCCTGAGCCTTGTACCACCAATAAGAAGATGTTCAACAATAAGATGATGCATCAACAACCCCCAGCTTTTGCCTGAGGTATTCAAATGTGTCCCTGGGCAATGGTTTGGTGAGAATATTAGCAACTTGTTCCTTGGAAGGAACATACTCCAACTTGACTTTCTGTTCAAGCACTTGTTCCCGGAGAAAATGGTACTTGATTGGTATGTGCTTGGTTTTTGAATGCATAACAGGGTTCTTTGAGATGCTGATTGCACTTGTATTATCACATAAGATGGGGATTGGTGGAGTACAAGT
Organism: Pinus tabuliformis; assembly: GCA_031772625.1. Taxonomy (NCBI): domain Eukaryota; kingdom Viridiplantae; phylum Streptophyta; class Pinopsida; order Pinales; family Pinaceae; genus Pinus; species Pinus tabuliformis. The sequence goes on from CM062817.1 coordinate 149,025,601, forward strand.
GATTTGAAAATCCTGCAAAGTCTGCATCATCCAAAGGAGTTGGGTGCAACAAGATGCAGCAGCAACATATTCTGCTTCAGCTGTAGATAAGGCAATGGAACTCTGTTTCTTGCTGAACCAAGATACCAGTCTGGAACCCATAAAGATCGCACCACCACTTGTGCTTTTCCTGTCATCCACGCTTCCGGCCCAATCTGCATCTGTATAAGCATGAAGAGTAAGATCTATATCTCTAGGATACCATAAGCCATAATTTTGAGTCCCTTGAAGATATTTGAAAATTCTCTTTACTGCCTGAAGATGAGTCTCCTTCGGATTTGCCTGAAATCTTCCAACTATTCCAACTGCATGCATGATGTCCGGTCGGGTACCTGTCAAATATAGTAAACTTCCAATCATAGATCTGTAGGTTGGTTGATGTACTGCTGCAGATTCATCATTTGCACTGAGACTACATCCTGTGACCATGGGTGTACATACTGGTTTTGCATCTTCCATGCCATATTTCTTCAAAATCTGCTTGAGATACTTGGTTTGAGATAAAAAGATTCCTCCTTCCTTTTGTTGGATTTGCAAACCAAGGAAATATGTCAGTTCTCCTAGCAAGGACATTTCAAATTCTTTCTGCATGACCGAGGCAAAGCTTTGACTCATAGCTTCTTCATTGCTGCCAAAAATAATGTCATCTACATACACAACAAGTATTAGCAATTTGTCATTTTCAACTTTTATATACAGATTGCTATCTGCTGAACCTTTTGAGAAACCTTGTTGATGAAGATATTTGTCCAACCGGTAGTACCAAGCCCTTGGAGCTTGTTTGAGACCATAGAGAGCCTTTTTCAATCGGCATACAAGATTTGGATCATTTCCAAGAATGAACCCATCTGGCTGTTCAATGTACACTTCTTCTTCCAAGTCTCCATTCAGAAAGGCTGATTTTACATCCATTTGAAATACTTTGAAGTTTTGAAAACTTGAGAGAGCAAGGAACATTCGGATGGCCTCAAGTCTTGCAACAGGAGCAAAAGTTTCTTCAAAGTCTATTCCTTCTTGCTGCGCATACCCTTTACAAACAAGTCTGGCTTTGTTTCTAATTACTTCTCCATTTTCATTCAATTTATTTTTGAAGACCCATTTTGTTCCGATAACATTCTTATCCTTTGGTCTAGGAACCAGCTCCCAAGTGTTGTTCTTTTCGATTTGCTCAAGTTCTTCATCCATTGCTTTCACCCAACATTCATCTTTGCATGCTTCTTTCACATTTTGTGGTTCAGTAGAGGAGAGTAATGCCAAATAGCTTGAGGCTTCTGCAACTGTTCTTCTTGTTTGTACACCTGCTTCTTTCTGCCCCACAATCTGAGATTCTGGATGATTCTTCTGAACATATCTGGATGGAGTTTTCTCTTCTATTCTTGTCTGCTCCTCTGGTTCTTCTTGAGGTTCTCCTTGGGGTTCTTCTTCTTCATTATTCTGTCTTTGAGGGTAGCCTTCATCTTCTTCTATATCTTCATGATGTACTTGCCTAGGAATATATCCCTTCTCATCAACCACTACATCAATGCTGTCAACAATTCTGCCAAGTCTTTTATTGTAGCATTTGTATGCTTTGCTATGTGGAGAATAGCCAAGAAGAATGCCTTCATCTGCTCTAGGTTCAAGTTTGCCAAGCTGCTCATCAGTATTCTTGATATAGCATTTGCTCCCAAAGATTTTGAAGTGCTTTACCGAAGGAGTCCTGCCACTCCAAAGCTCATGAGGAGTTTGAGTGCTGTTCACCCGGACATTTGTTTTGTTGAGAATAACAACCGCAGCATGTGCAGCTTCACCCCAGAAAGTTGCGGGAGTTCCTGATTCATCAAGCATAGCACGAGCCATTTGTTGGATTGTTCTGTTCATTCTTTCAACAACTCCATTTTGCTGAGGAGTTCTAGCTGTAGAGAATTCTCTCCTTATCCCATGTTCATCACAGAAATCGAAAAATTCATTTGAAGTAAATTCCCCACCTCTGTCGGATCTGAGGCACTTAATTTTGTGACCTGATTCATTTTCAACCAAGGCTTTGAAGGATTTGAATTTTTCGAATGCTTCATCTTTGTGCTTCATAAGTCCTAACCAGACAAACCTGGAGAAATCGTCAATAAATAATATCAAGTATTCCTCTCCTCTAGGTGTTCTTTTCCTGAATGGACCACATGTATCTGTATGTACTAGCTCAAGAGGCATGCTAGCTGATCCTTCTTTCTCTGGAAAGTTAGTCCTGGTTTGTTTTCCAAACTGACATGATCTGCATATGGTGTTGTCAGGAATTTTGATATCTGGAAGATCACGAACTGCCTGATATTTGCATGCTTTCCTTATTTGTGAGAAGCTTAGATGTCCCAACCTTCGATGCCATAACCAGTGCTCTTCATCCTTGCTTAGATAGCATTGTTGTTGTCCTTCTTCAAATATGTACAGATTATTTGGAGTTCTTTTGCCTTTGAGTACTGTTTTACCTGTATCAAGATCACGAACAAGACATCCATTCGATCTGAAAATAACCTCGGTTCTTTGATCACACATCTGGCTGACACTTAGAAGATTATGCTTCAATCCATCAACATACAAAACATTTCCAGCTTTGACCTTTCCTTTTAACTGAGCAATGCCTTTTCCTTTTATAGTTGCAGGAGTATCGTTTCCAAAAGAGACTTTCTTTCCTTTTTCTAGAACAAAATAAGATTCAAGTTTTTCTTTATCACCTGTCATATGCTTCGAACATCCACTATCAATGTACCATAGATTTTCTTGTCCCTCTGCATAAAATGCTATTCCACATCTTTCTATTTGAGGTTCCTTTATTCTCCATGTTTTGGTGCTTGAGGCTTGCTCCTTTTTCTGCTGAAACCTGCTCCTACATTCAGATTCTTCATGACCAAAGTTATTGCAAATAGAACATTCGACTTCATTTTCAAGAACCGAAAAGTTGTTATAGGTCCTTTTTGTCATCCATTTTCAAGAACCGAAAAGTTGTTATAGGTCCTTTTTGTCATCCCTGTCATACTTCTTTGTTTTTGAGCTTCCCTAGTCATGATTGTTTTATATGCAACACATTGAGCTGCTTTGTGACCAAAATTATGGCAAGAAAAGCATTGTCCATTGAAGAAGCTTCTGCGGTTATTGAATCTACCTGCCAACTGATTGTAATTTCTATTTTCATCTATTCTTGAACCAAACTGAGAAGATTTTACCTGTGGCTGGTTGTAGCTTTTGTTCACCCTTAAGATGGATTGCCCCTGATAGTTTCTGTTTGTATTTTGTCCCTGCTTTACCTGATTATCTTCATTGTTCTTCTGCTCATTTCTTCTTGCCGCATCAAGATAACTTTTTGAGGTGGATGCTTGAGAGGTTTCTCCATTGTAACCCAAACCTGTCTTGTTTAGAGGAGACCGCTGCACATTGATAATCTCATCCAAAGTTTCAGATCCTTTGACAAACTTAAGATTAATAGCTTTTGTTTTCTCAATTTCTTTTCTGAGACCAACAATTTCACCTTCTAGTTTTTCAAGATGTTTTTCTTTTTCATCAATTTGAAATTGTAGAGTATCAATGATCACATTCTTTTCTTCTATACATCTCTTGAGTCTAGTAATTTCATCATAGAGGTTATTCACATCTACAGCATCCTCATAATCATCATCTTCAAATGCCATTAACAACTTATATTTATTACCTTGTTCATCTTCATCACTGTTTGATAAACCATCACTATCTTCATGGGTGTAGTAGCTTTTCTTATTTGCACTTTGTTTCTTGTTCCATCTAGCAGGTTCCTTTCCTTTATCCTTATAAGGACATTTTGCAGCATAATGACCTACTCTTCCACAAGCAAAGCATTTGAAAGGTAGCTTACCTCTGAACCTTCCAGAACCCCTTTGAAGATTTCTGACAAAATTTGATTCTTCTTCCTCTTCTTCTGGAACATGGCTTGTTTCATAGTAATCTTCTTTGCCTGATGCCTTAAAAGTAGCTTCCCTTCTGTCTGATGGACCTCCCTTTCTCATTTCATAAGCAGTTAGAATTCCATGTAGCTGAGACATAGTGAGAACACGGAGATTTTCCTTTTCTTCTATTGCAGATACTTTAGATTCAAACTTGGGGGATAATGATCTTAGAATCTTTTGAACTACTATAGCCTCTTTTATTTCTTCACCCAAATTTTTCATACAATTAACAATCTCATCTACCCGAAGAAAATAATTAGCCACACTTTCATCATTATACATCTTGAGAGTCTCATATTGAATCCTGAGAGTTTGAAGTTTAGCTTGTTTTACCTGTTCATCTCCTTCATAGCTCGTGACCATTTTGTCCCATATCTCTTTTGCTGATTTGAAGTGCATTACCTTCATGAATTCTGTTTGGGATATACTTCCTAATAGAGTACTGACTGCTTTTGCATTTGTTTCATACTTCTTTTTCTCAGCTGGATCTGTAGGAGTAGCTGAAGGAAAAGCATAGCCTGTTTCTACAATGTCCCAAACTTCTGTACCAAGAGATTGAAGATAGGCAGTAACTCTTACCTTCCAATAATTGAAGTTTGTCCCATCAAAAATCGGTGGCCTGATTGATGCTTCTCTCTCGTAGTTGCTCATGATGAACGATCTACCTTCAAGCGATCAAGCTTCTTTGAAGGACCTGCTCTGATACCAATTGTTGGAAATAATACTGAGAGGGGGGGGGTGAATCAGTATTATCTAGCAATTTAATAAATCTTCCTTATTTGATCTTTGAATTATTTTAGCATGTCAGTACCATAAAATAATGAGCATGAAAAACAGATAGTCACACCAAAGAACACAAGATGTAAGGTGGAAACCCAATGTGGGTGAAAAACCACCTGCTGCAATATGTCTCTATCTTCTTTCAATTTAGAAACTTCTTTTACAATGATTTTGTACTGGTGCAGTCCTTTACCAGTACGCAGGCTGCAACCTGCAGAGAGCTACAACTCTCTCTCTCTCTCGTTTTCCAGTCTACTCCTGGAAGGGAGCTACAACCCCCTACTTCTTTTCATAAAGCATCAGATGATCAACAAGTACATAACAGATATAGATCACTACAGATATCAGATCAGCAACAACAGAACTAACCCAGAACACCTTATCAATAGAGAAATTCAATCAACAGAACATCTTAAAACAGAGACGCAGTTTTTCTTTCTGTGGCCTGCGACCAGACGCCGTTAACCTTCTGCTACTCTGCGTCCACACGCAGATATCCTTCTGCTCCGCTGCGTGCCCACGCACTGTTCCTTTGACTGCTCTGCGTTCTGTTGCTTCAGGGACGCACCCAAAGATACTATCGCGCCACGTCTTTCGCTACAGAGACGCACCTGAAAACACTATCGCGCCGCGTCCTTCTGCTTCAGAGACGCACCTGAACCTTGATCGCCCTGCGTCCCCACGCAGGTCTCTCTCTACTGTGCTGCGTCTCGGCGCACTTGCCCTTTATAGTACCTGCGTCCCGGCGCACTTTCCCTTCACTGAACCTGCGACCCTTTAGATATAAATGATATGAAGGCTTCAGGACAAACCCAAACAGTCAGATCTACAGATCTGATCATGCGCCATAGAGATCACAGTCCATTAGAAGATTCGCCCTCTTAGATCTGGACTAGATCTCACCAAATAAGATATTCAACCCAAGACGATTGCTCAATCCAAATGAACTCCTTTTCTTTATATAGGCAAGCTCCTCCCCAAAACATGGAACAATACCACGAGCCGACACCATAGAAACATAAAACCGTCGGCTAGATACCACACAAGAAACCCCCACGTGCTTTTCTCTGCCTTGAAATGTGTGCACTGGGTAGACGCACCCCCTGAACGGCTGGCCGGCGTCCCTGGACGCGGGTTCTGCATGGTATACCTGCGGGGACGCACTTTCTGAACCGATTGCCTGCGTCCTTCTTAATTTTTCAACAAACTGAGAGCCTTACCACTGGAGTTGCCATCAAGTACAACATCTGTAACATACAGTCATACCAGATAACATAATGCCAACAGCTGGGGATTTCTTTTGGATATCCTAAGCCTTTTCTAGCAGATTTTCCTACTGATTGAAGCAAAATTTCTTCATGAGCTGAAAAAGGAGTACACTTTGTATATTCCTGTGTTTGATTTCCAGAACTTGGAACAAAACGTATCATGTTTATTCTTCTTCTGTCTTTATCCTGTTCTTCTTTTTCATGGGGTTTTAGAAGACTAGGAGTTCACTGACAAAAGTTAGGAGAACAATGAGGATGATTACATATATATGGTTGTAGAAATTGTGGAATTTGGAATGCTGGTTGCATATTAATTGTTCCAGGAGGAAAAATATTTGAATGTTGAGACTGAAGAGTTTGTGCAATCATATTTGATAACATATGCATGAAGTTTGGATTAGAAGTAAGATCATATGAATGACTTGGTGATCCTTCAGGAATATATGCAATAGAGGACATTTGTGGTCTTACTACGATTTCAGATTTTACAGGGTTTTGTATAACAAGAGGAGGAGGAGGTTCGCTATGCTCAAGATGTGCACACTCTGATAGGGGAAATAAACGAGTTCGAATAAGGCCATTATCTTCTCGAATAGAAGTTTGAGCAGTGATAGGCTATGGACAGGGAGAAGTACGAATAGAAGCCCAATTTGTGACCCATTCTATTGGCAGTTTAAGATCTCGACGAGATATCATTTAAGGAGCAACAAGATTTAAGCCATAGTCATGAATGATTAGAGTAGTGAACTTAGAGGTTTTAGAAACTTGTTGGACAATAGAAGGAGTGGTCTTCTTATAAAATTTGACAACACATCACCAATGAATAGCAACATTATTGCTATTATATTCAAAATCATCATATCCATGTGTTTGGATGTCGAGCATTAGAGAATTGATGGCATTAGGATCATCTAAGGAAATAGAAAAATCAGGAACACAGGACCACGAAATTGGACCATAGGCTAATGTTCCTTGACATCCTCCAATTAAAGATTTATGAAAATTTTTCCATCAGTGATCAAAAACACAAGAGAAGACAACAACGTCTTGAACTTTTCTATGTAGTGGCTGAATTCCAATTTGGATATGACCAAAATGAGCAAACTTGAGACTAGCTTTGTAGTTGGTATCAGATCGAGGTTGAAAGTATTTCCGCTTTCTTCTTGTTGTGAGAAAGTATTGGTTACGGATAATTTTTCTCCAGCACGAAGTTCTCTTCATGAATTTAGTGATAAAAGTTTTGATGAAATTCTTAGAGAAGAAGAAGAAAGAGAATGTAATGAAAAAATACAATATGGTTTTCACACTGTCGTCCATGATAAATCTATTACATTATTAAATGAACAGAGTAAGTCTGGTTCTTGGTATTTACCAAAAATAGACCCCAAAGATGTCTATACGAATCTCAGATTATTAGACACTATACAATACTGGAGATATAAGGTTAAAGAAGAAATTCTACAAACCTCCAGTAATAATCGTCTGCTTCAAACAATGAACATTTTAAAGAAATATGAGTTTACAACTGTCCTATTTGAGCCTTTATTCTAAACTTTGATTTCTTCGTAGCTGACACAAAATGGACCTCATCTGAGTATATCATTTGCCTGATGTATTCTAAAGAAAAAATTCTCATTGGGAGATATATGGGAAGTTTTTAAGGTGGTAGCTCACATCCGTACACTCTTATCTCAGTGTAATTCCGGTATAAATACCAGTCAACTATTCTGACATGCTCACTTAGGAATTACAGAGATAAACATAAACAAAGAGATGCAGTGGAAATAATACTTCATTTCATTAATGTAAAATATTAAAATATGCTTACAAATATGAATGGAAATAAACCAGCTAGGGTGATGGTAGCTTATCTCTAAGAAGAGATGTGGCGGCTACATGCTTCTGAACTGCCTTACAATGAGGTTCAAGGGCCTTTTTATTATTTAACAATAAGAGCAAACCCTAAACAACCAAAACCATAACTCGAGGAGATGTAACACCAAGAGTTTTTGGGCCCTGTTGAGGTGAGTTGGACAACCAACTTCTTGGGGTCGCAACTTGGTCATATTATCTCCGTTTGACGTGCATGATAGCCTATTGGAAAGATCTATCTGAGGACTAAGACAAAAATACAATTTTAAACAGAAAAACATTGGAGGTAGATTTCCAAAAAATGTCGTTTAGGGCCTCAAAACAAATTTGGAAGTTTAGGACCCGAAAAAACTGCTAAAAATAGTAAACTATGCTACAATTAAAGAAACTAAAAAACTGAAAGAAGCAATGGTGGGGGTCCAAGTGGAATTGGCAGGGGGCCACCAATATCCACCTGGATCATTCCTCCCCCCTTAGGAAGCAATGGTCCCAATTGCGTTGATTTCCTCCATGAGATGAGGGAACATCTGCTGAACTTGGTCCCTAGTGAGCCATTTGCCCCGGTGAAGGAGTTGGCCTGCTTTGACAACTCGATATAGTTGGATATTCTGCTGGCGAGTGTGATTGATCTATGTGTCCATGATCTAATCAGTTGCAGCTTGTTCCATGCAATCTGGATTTAACTCTGTGGGTGTGAGCTGTTTTGCAATGTCGGATGTGTCTAGTAATGGTGGAAAGTATGGCTGAAGGCGGTCCACATTGAACACTGGGTGCAGGCCAAGGAATGGGGGAATGCTGAGCTAAAATTCATTATCTCACACAACCTTGTTAATGGTGTAAGGACCATATCGAAGTGGTTTTAGTTTCGGATAGGCTATGGTAAGGCGTTCCTTTTGCAAATGCAACTGGACTTTGTCGCCCACCTGAAACTTGTGTGGCACCCGATGCTGATCATGTCGCTGCTTGTACTTGGCATTTGATTTCTCCAGAATTTCATGGACCTACTGATGAATATGTTGGATGTGCTCAATGAAGTTGTTTGCCTTATCTATTTCGGACGACACATGAGCCGAATCTACGTGAGTAGCTACAGATGGCATGGCCACATCAATGGGACATAGTAGCTGGAAGCCCAAGCCCACCTGAAAAGGGATGTGGTCAGTTGATCTGTGGAGAGCTCGGTTGTAGTTGTGCTGAACATAGGGGAGAATCTCATCCCATGTGCATGGATGCTTTGAGTTGTACATGTGAAGAATGTGTACAATCATCCTATTAGCAACCTTTGTCTGGCCATTAGTTTGAGGATGGAAGGTTGTGGACTTAGTGAGTTTGGTGTCTAGCATCGACCAGAGACCGGACCCAAATGTACTAAGGAACCTGCTATCCTGATCTGAGATGATAGACTGTGGGATCCCAAAGTGTACCCACACTCATTCAAGGAAGAGTTTAGCAGTGGCTTCTACTGTGATATTCTTCTTGTAGGCTGCCATAATGGCCATCTTCGAGAACCTGTCGACAACCACAAAAACACAGGAATTTCCATGCTTAGTGGAAGGAAGGTTTGACATGTAATCCATGGAGATGGATTCCCAAGGTCGACTAGGGGTAGGCTGTGAGTTATAGAGGTCTTGCTTCTTGATGGTCGATTTGGCAATGGCGCAGGTAGGGCATGATCTAATGTGCTTCCCGACATCCTATTGAAGATTTGGCCAATAGAAATACTTCTGCAGTACTGCCACCGTTTTCTCGACCCTGAAATGCCCAGCAGCGCGACTGTAGTGTGCTTGCCAAATCATCTTGGCACGCTCGCTTGAAGGAACAAAAAGGTGACCTAGGTGGCATAACAGGGCATCCTAGAGGTGAAAATCTGGAACAAGCTGACCCTCCAAGAGTATTTGGTATGTGTGGCCAAATTCTAGGTCGCTTTTGTAGAGAAGTGGCCAATCAGAAGTCTCATGCCCACAAGAGTTGAGCATGGTGGTTAACACCATGATCGGTGGTCGACTAAGGCAATCTGCAACATTATTGGTGCTGCCCTTCTTATACTTGATATTCAAATGGAATTGTTGCAGGTATGTGGACCACTTCTAATGGAGATCATTCTGCAATTTCCCTTGGGTCTATATGAACTGCAGGGGTTGGTGGTCTGTGTGGATGATCATTTCCTTCCCCAAAATGTAATGCTTCCATTTTCGGCAGGCCTGCACAATGGAATACATCTCTTTGTCATAAGTGGGATACTTTCGGACTGTGTCTGAAAGTGTCTCATTGTGATATGCCACTGGATGCCCATGTTGAGTAAGGACTTCCCCAATAGCATAGTCAGAGGCATCTGTCTTGACCTCAAATGGTTGTTGCAAGTCTGGTAACGTGAGCACTGGTGCTGAACAAAGGCGATCTTTCAACTCTGTGAATGCCTTCTGTTGAGATTTAGACCAAAAGAATTATTCTTTCGCTCCTCCCTTGGTGACTTGACTTAAGGGTCAAGCGATATGAGAAAATCCCAACACCAACCTGCAGTAGAAGTTGGCAAGACCTAGAAAGTTGTGAAGCTCTGTCAGATTGGTTAGAGATGGCCAATCTCGAATGACTTGGATCTTGGCTGGATCCACATGCACCCTGTGTTCATCAATAATGTATCCTAGATACTGAACTTGGTTCATGCCAAAATTTTATTTCTCCAAATTGGCACATAACTTGTGTTGCCGTAGTGTTTGGAGAACCTGTCGAATGTGGTGGAGGTCCTCTTCCTAACTCCAGTTGAAGATCAGGATGTCATCCAAGTATACCACTACAAATGAGTTGGTGAATGGCCGCAAGATGTCATCCATTAGCCTCATGAAGGTTGCAGGAGCATTCGTCAATCCAAAAGGCATAACCAACCATTCGAAAAGGCCTTGCTTGGCTTTGAAGGTAGTCTTCCACAAATCAGAGGGTTCGATTGGTACCTGGTGATATCCTGACTTCAAATCGATCTTGCTGAAATATTTTTCCCCCTTCAGTTGGTCCAGGAGGTCATCAATCCATGGGATTGGGTACCTATTACGGACAGTGATAAAGTTTAGCGCCCGATAGTCAATACAGAGTCTCCAAGTCCTATCCTTCTTCTGTACCAACATGATCGGGCTCCCACAGGGCGATGAACTTGGATGGATGTGACCTTTTTGCTGCAACTCCTGAATCTGCCCCTTGATTTCATCATTCTCCAGAACGGAGCATCGATAGATTGGTCCATTGGGCAGCGGCGCACCTGGGGTCAGATTGATGGAGTGCTTGACTTGACAGTGCAGAGGAACCCCTGCTAGGGAGGTGAAGATGTCCTTGTACTCCTCCACGACCTTTTCCATCTGTAGTTGTCGTGTGGAGGGGCCCTTTCTGGAGGTCATGGCCACCATATTCTTCTTTCCTTGAGCATGTATCATCAGGAAAACAAATTTACCGGTTTTGGAAATGATCTTACTACATTGTTTTGCAATAACGAAATAGATGGCGGTAGGTGTTGCTACCTCTGGTATCCTGTACAACTTATTTCCCAAAGTAACAATAACAACATGGGGCCTTGATTCATACACAACATGTCGCTTCCACAAGTATGGTTGTCCTAATAATAAATCACAAACTTCAAAGGGAGCAATGTCACACAATACCTCATCCGCGAAGGGCTTGATGTTGTATGGAAGGTGACACTGCTGGCTCACGCAAAGATCTCGTCTTTAGTGAAGCCACCCGATGGTGTACAGTTGTGGATGTGTTATGGTCGGTAAGCCCAAATGCTTCATGACCTCTGCCAAAATTAGGTTCTTTTGGCTCCCTCTATCGATAATGAACTGTAGCGGGGAGCTCTTTACCCACATCTGGGAGTGGAAGAGACGCTCCTCCTCCTTTGGATCTTTGGGTTCCTCCTTTTGGATCTTCGTGGTGGCAACGGTGGCATTGGGCTCTGCATCGATAATCTGCTTCCCTTTGGCATTTCCCTTGTCGAGTTCTAACTCAGAGTCGGAACATGCATCTGATTCTGAAACCTTTATCTCGGCCACCAGTGACTGCTTGGCTCGACACTCACTTGTGTTGTGAGTGGAGATCTTATGGAACTCACATCACTTTCCTATGTCCTTTTTCGGCTTCATGACGTTGTTCTTTATTTGCAGCTTTGGCGGGTTGTCTTGGGCTACCTCGCCTTGGCTTTGTCCTTTGTTCTGCGGTTTGGGGGCACCTTTCCCTTGCTTCGGATTCACAGATCCAAAGTCTTACTTCTTTTGTCTAAACTTTTGCTTAACCTTGACAACATATTGGTATGCCGTGCCGAGCGAGGAGATGTTCAGGAATTCTATTTCTTCCTGGATGTACTTATTGATGGCGGTTTGGGTATAGGAAGGAGTGATAATCTCCCAAACTGTGAGATTATATCTTCTACTTCTGTTTCCAGGTATAATTGCTCATTCAATGGACTCTCTGTCATCCACCGATAACCTTTAGGGCATCACTAGGTTAGCGGACTCCTCCAAGAACCGTAGAGTTCCACTAAACCTCCACTAGTTTGGACCCGACGGTGATATAAACCATAGCTTAATAAAACTTGAAATCTGCCTTTAGAAACCCGGAACCATACAACTTAGCCGATTTTCTTTATAAATCGGGGCCACAACACTTTAGCGGAAATACATAGAATTACATGGAAAACAACACGCCAACACAAAAGCCAGACTTTAAAGATTATATACCCGCGTTTATAATTGTCGTTGGCTCCTCTTCTTCACCGTTGATCTATCCAAGATCCAACGGTTACAATACTCCCCGATCTCGAACCTGCTCCACCTCTGTCAACCATCGATCTCACACCAACAGATCTGACGGCTCACAAACATATCGGCCAGCTAACCTACACACCTTAAACCCGCCCGATAAGTGGTTTCTCTCGCTCTCCTCTCCACTACGTGGCATGTTCTGTATGGAATCGGAGCCCAAACGGTGAATACCGCTTATGGCCTTTCTTGCGCCTGATAACCACTTCAAAGTTCACTTCTCTTCTTCTCATGTTTGCTATGTTTTTGTACTTGATGTTGCTATCCTATAGCTGTTGTTTCACTTTTTCATGTATTGCTTGTATTTCTGAAGCAAAATCTTCTCCCTTTGCACTTCTCATCTCATCTTTTCCCAGGTTTCTTAGCTCAGACACTCCTTTTGGATGCATTCCATAAACTATATGGAATGGACTCTGTCCTGTACTCTTGTTAGGCAAGTCATTATATGCATATTCAACTTGTGCCAATACTTGATCCCACTGCTTTGGATTTTCTGTAGTAAGACTCCTCAAAAGATTACCCAAACTCCTATTCACAACTTCAGTCTATCCATCAATCTGTGGATGATAGGTAGAACTGAAACTCAGTTTAGTTCCCAAATTTTTCCATAGTGTCCTCCAGAAATGTCCAACAAATTTGGAATCCATGTCTGAGACAATACTCTTAGGCAACCCATGTAATCTTACAATCTCCTTGAAAAACAAATTAGCAATGTGAGTAGCATCACTAGTTTTATAACATGGAATAAAATATGCCATTTTTGAAAATCTGTCCACTACAACAAAAAATGAATCATTTCCTCTTTGAGTCTTTGGTAAGCCCAAAACAAAATTCATACTTACCATATCCCAAGGCCTATCTGCAATTGGTAATGGAACATAGAAACCTGTGTTTTGGCTTCTTCCCTTTGCATATTGACAGACTTTGCAAGTTTTCACATATTTTTCCACTTCATATTTCATTTTCAGCCAGAAAAAAAATCTTTTCAACTCCTCATAAGTCTTACCTATACCAAAATGTCCTGCAAGTCCACCACTATGTTTCTCTTTGATTAAGTTCTCTCTCATAGAACAATTTGGTATGCACAACTAATTTCTCTTAAACAACAATCCATGTTGTAAGAAATAATCCAACCATTTATTCCTATCCATCAAAACAGGATTCTTACAAGCTTCAAATGCCTCTTTAAAATCTAAATCTGTCTCATACAATTCTTTAAGAAAATAAAAAACCAATACTTGAATTTGACTCTCTAGAAGTAATGTATTTCTCCTACTTAAAACATCTACAACTTTTTTTGATTGGCCATTTATGTGCTTCAAGACAAAATGGAAACCTTGAAGATACTCTAGCCATTTGGCATGTTTCTGGTTAAGCTTTGGCTGCTGCATAATATACTGCAATGCATGGTTATCTGAATAAAGTATGAACTCTTTTGACATTAGATAATGTCTCCACTTCTTCAATGACTACACAACTGCATAAAACTCTTTATCATAAGAAGAATACTTATTCTTTGATTCATTAAGCTTTTCACTAAAATAAGCTATAGGTTGTCTTCCTGACTTAAAACACCTCCAATAGCTTCTCCACTGGCATCACATTTCACTTGGAAAGATTTACTAAAATCAAGTAGAACCAAAATAGGTTTTTCAGTGATATTCTTCTTCAACATCTGAAAATTCTTTTCTGCCTCAGCAGTCCATCTAAATGGTTGTTTATCGTTCTTTATAGTCTCAACAATAGGAGCATTGATCTTACTAAAATTCCTTATGAATTTCCTATAAAAACTAGCAAGACCATGAAAACCTCTTACCTCAAATATACTTTTAGGTGAAGGCCACTCCATGATTGCCTTGATATTTTCTGGATCCATCTTCAATCCTTTAGTAGAAATAACAAAACCCAAATACGCTAATTCTTCTTTCATGAATGAACATTTCTTCAAATTCAACAATAATTTCTCTTACTGTAACCTTTGTAAGACATAATTCAAATGTCTCATGTGCTCCTCCGTATACCTGCTATAAATTAACATATCATCCATATATACTATTACAAATTTACCAATAAACTCTTTAAGAACTTCATTCATGAATCTCATAAACGTACTTGGTGCATTTGACAACCCAAAAGGCATTACTCTCCATTCATACAATCCTTCATTTGTCTTAAAGGAATTTTTCCACTCATCCCCTTCTCTTATCCTTATCTGATGATACCCACTTTTAAGATCTAGTTTTGTAAAATACTTTGCTCCACTCAAACAATCCATCAAATCTTCAATTCTAGGTAAAAGAAATCTGTACCTGATTGTGATTTTATTGATGGCTCTTGAATCAATACACATTCTCCAGCCTCCATCTTTCTTTGGAATCAACACTATTGGTACTGCACAAGGACACAAACTTTATCTAATCAGTCCTTTTTCAAGCAGTTCCTGATCCTGCTTTCTAACCTCTCTGTTTTCTGTGGGAGTCATTCTGTAAGCTGCCTTGTTTGGTAGATTTGCTCTAGGAATCAAATCTATATGATGGCTAATTCTTTTAATGGGTGGTAAATCATTAGGAAAATCATCAACAATGATATCACAATAGTTGTCCAACATTTCTTGAATTTCAATGGGTAAATCAAAAACTTTAGTAGAAGTCATTATTACCTTGGGCTTGCAAATTACAACAAAATTTACCTCATTCTCTTCAATTTGCTGTAAGTATTCCTTTCCTCCTAGCAATAGAAGTTTTGGATCAGTCTTCTTTCCTAATGCATCCTCTTCTCCCATAGACAGCAATGTATGATTGATACCATCTTTACCAAACTTGTAGGTGTTTCTTTTCCCATCATGCATAGCTCCTCTGTCATATTTCCAAGGTCTTCCAAGCAATATGTGACACACATCCATGGGCATCACATCACATACAATTTTATCCTTGTATTTTCCCAATTGCAACTCCACTTCATACTGTTCATTCACTAACAACTGATGTCCCTTTTGTAACCAAGACACCTTGTAAGGTGTTGGATGTCTCATTGTATTTAGCTTCAACTTCTTCACCACTTCTGTAGAGACCAAATTATCAGTGCTACCACTATCAATATTAATCACCTGACAACGTTTCCCTTGAACCTTACACACTGTTCTGAACAAATTCTTTCTTTGTGATGGTTCAACTATCTCGTTTGCTGGCTTGAGCAAAACTTTATTGACTACTAAAGATTCTCCTCTCTCTGGTACATTTTCTTCTTCTGTCATTACCGCTGCTTCTTCCTCAACTTGAGAAACAATTGCATTCCTCTGATTTGTTCCTACATTCTTTGGGCACTCAAAAGCTCTGTATCCCAGTTTGTTACATCTATAACATCTTACTTATCTTCCTCTACCTCTACCTCCTCTTCCTCTAGAAAAACTCCCTCTGCCACCTGCATCACCTCCTATGGTTGCATGCTGGTTTGAGCTACTGCTAGCTCCATATTTAGGTTCTGTAGATCTTCCTCTACCACCTTGACTTCCTTTTCCTCAAAAAGTACCTCTTCCTCTAGCAGGCTACTTCCTCATGAGTTTTTCTTTAGCTTTCAGTACCATCTGATAAGCTTCTTCCACTGTTTTAGGAGACAATATACTTATCTCATCTTGAAGGTCCATCCTAAGACCATTCAAATATCTAGCCACCTTCTCATCTGTATCCTAAGTTTGTCCAACTCTTATACTTACCTCATAGAATTCCTCTGTATATTCTCTCATTGTCATAGACCTCTGTCTAAGAGTCTGCATCTGTTTGAACAAGGTTTGATGATAATTACTTGGTAGAAAATTACCTCTTGGCTTTTCTACCATCCTATTCAAATTTTTGATTGGTTGCTTACCAAGGCTCTTTCTTTCTGCCTGCACTCCATCCCACCAAAGCGCTGGATGTCCTTTTAGCTTGGTGATAGCAAAATTTACTTTCTTCTCATCTTCTGTTTCTTCACAATCAAAGAATTTCTCCATGCCATTATTCCAGTCTATCAATTCTTCTGGATTCAATCCTCCTTCATATATTGAAACCTCAGTGTTTGGCCTAGCTGTGGATCTCAACATTGATTGGAAGAATCTCATCTCAGGAGTAACTACTATAGTTTCCTCTTCTTCTTCAGTTTCAACCTCAAGCTCACTAACATCCCCATCATCTATATTTCTCCTTGCTGTTAATGCTTCTAATCTAGCCTGCATCTATTGCATAGCTTCCATCACCTCAACATTTGCAACTAGTCGTCCTCTTCTAGCACATCCTCATCCTCTTCCAACTCTGAAAGCCATAATAAATTTCCTTCTCTTGTTTCTGAGATTCAATTCAGTGTCAATAGGTTGCTCTGATACCACTAATGATGGCGCTCTGGGTACAATAAGGACTAATAATCTCCCAAACTGTGAGATTATATCTTCTACTTTCGTTTCTGGGTATAATTGCTCGTTCAATGGACTCTCTGTCATCTGCCAATAACCTTTAGGGCATCACTAGGTTAGCGGACTCCTCCAAGAAATGTAGAGTTCCACTAAACGATGATATAAACCATAGCTTAATAAAACTTGAAATTCACCTTTAGAAACCTGGAACCATACAACTTAGCCGATTTTGTTTATAAATCGGGGCCACAACACTTTAGCGGAAATACATAGAATTACATGGAAAACAATGCGCCAACACAAAAGCCGAACTTTAAAGATTATATACCTGTGTTTATAATTATCGTCGGCTCCTCTTCTTCACCATTGATCTATCCAAGATCCAACGGTTACAATACTCCTCGATCTCGAACCTGCTCCACCTCTGTCAACCGTCGATCTCACACCAACAGATCTGACGGCTCACAAACATATTGACCGGCTAACTTGCGCACCTTAAACCCACCTGATAAGTGGTTTCTCTCGCTCTCCTCTCTGCTACGTGGCACGTTCTGTATGGAATCGGAGCCCAAACAGTGAATACCGCTTACGACCTTTCTTACGCCCGATAACCACTTGGGGTTTCTTCAAACCACTTCGTTAACTGTTGGTTGATTTCCACGCCGAACACCGTTGATCTTCCTCGGTCTTTGTCTATGGTTTTCCCTCTACAAATCTCAACCTTCCACTTGATATACTCAGAATTTACGATAAACTCAGTTTAAAAGGAAAAACATGGAATTTAACACAATCGACATAGTTTTAACCAATTTCACAAAACACCATTTAAACTTGGAAATTCACAATAAAACAGAGATTTCAAAGGAGATTATCCTTCGGGATTTGACATAGAATTTATCATTCACATACACAGAACTAAATCTTCCAAATCTACTGAATTCACTCCAAGGAAGCCAAATTTCTTCAACAGTCAAAATCCCTTTACAATAGTGTGAAAGTTACATAAGTATTGGTTCATCCTAACAACCGGATCCTAATTCAGAGGCTAAAATTTATTTAAATAATCCTATCTATTCTACGAGGAATCCTCCTTGAGAATCTCCACTATAGCTAACTAACTAGAATTTATTACATCATGATCAAATCCTATATTCTAGCTCTATGCTTAACTAGGAAAACATGGAAATTGATGGCTAAAGGATCCCACTCGTTGGCTTGTAATTTTTTTTGTATTTTTGGAATAAGTTTGAAGCCTTTATCCTCCAAGTCTAATGATCCTACATCACTTGTGTAGGCAGCCATGGTATTTGAGTACCAAATGCTGCTCTGTATCCTTGATACCAAACTTTTTGCGAAGGCTATGGAAAATATTGGTAAACTTTGGCAGGTCTTGGTCCCTTCCCTGCCGGAGCGCGGTCCACTTTATGTGTTGATCCTCATAGCTTTCGATAGGGTAGTACTGCTCCTTAATGGCATCCAGGAATGAATTCCAAGTGGGTGTGACTGAAAATAGTGAGCCTGTAATTTCATCCTTCTTCTCACAGTAGGTTTCCCACTAATCCTTGACGTGGGGGGCTACTTTGAGAAGAGCGAAAATAATCTTTTCCCAAATGGAAAAATCATGAACAGAAAAATAACCCTCTAGAAAATTTAACCATTTATCGACGATATCTGCATCTATCTGACCCTCGAATATGGGGATTTCAAAATTAATTTGTACCTTAAACAGTGTGGCATTTCCAGAGTAGCTGTTGGAAGTCGATGCATTGCCCCTGGGTAGCTGCTAAAGGATCTAGGCAAAGTTGTTCATCATCGCATTCCTTTGTCACTCGAGGGCTTCTTTGAGCAAGATTTTGTTAGGATCTCCTTCTCCCTCGTCTTTCTTTTCATCTGCCATGGGAGGCCATCGGGATTTACGAGGCTGGTCTTGTAAAGGTTTGACCAGTTCAAGCCCTAACTCCTTATATCTTGACCTCGTTGGGGACATTCAAAGAAAAACAGAGAAAAAAAGCAGACTGCTCTGATACCATTGATCTGGATTTAAATAGGAATGCCACAAATTACAGAGATAACCATAAACACAGAGATGCAGCAGAAATAATACTTCATTTCATTAATGTAAAATACTGAAATATGCTTACAAACAGGAATGGAAATAAACCAGCTAGGGTGATGGTAGCTTATCTTTGAGAAGAGATGTAGCAGCTACATGCCTCTGAACTGCTTTATAATGAGGCTCAAGGGAATTTTTATTATTGAACAATAAGAGCAAACCTTAAACAACCAAAAGCCTAACCCGAGGAGATGTAACACCAAGAGTTTATGGGCCCCGTTGGGGTGAGTTGGACAACCAATTTCTTGGGGTCGCGACTTGGTCATATTATCTCCATTTGACGTGCATGATAGCCTGTTGGAAACATCTCTCTGAGGACTACGACAAAAAAGACGATTTAGGCAGCAATTTTCTAGTGCTAGATTTCCAAAAAAACGTCGTTTAGGGCCTCAAAAAGGCTCTAGAAGTTTAGGACCCGAAAAACTGCTAAAAATAGTGAACTGTGCTACAATTAAGGGAACTGAAAAAATGAAAGAAAAAATGGTGGGGGTCCAAGTGGAATTGGTGGGTGGCCACCAATATCCACTTGGAATCTCAGCATTGACCTTGGGTATTGTTTCACTGCTCAACAAACATGTAGTTGGATGAATAAATTGATCAATAAAGTATTTGAAGCTATATTCTTCTAAATTCCTTCTTGTCATGGAAGTCCAAAAAATGACTGAGTGTGGCTCCCCCTCTTCATTTAGCTTTTGTACTGCAAATGGGAAATTGTATGCTTGATAAAATAAAAACATATACACACGAATACAGGAATATCTGAACATTCCTTCAGTTTAAAGCTTAAGGAATTGTTCATGAACGTTGTCAGCAAGGAACTGGCTAAAATTGAAAATTACTGAGGTTTTTTCTTTGGTGGAGAAAATGGACAAAAAAACTAAAATAGGTTCATCTACCCATTCATCTGAACAATACCCTAGCAAACATGAGAGTATAGAAATGATTTGTTTATCTTTGCTTGGAAAAATAGAGGAGGGATATGGTGGATTACTTTTCGAGAGTTGGGCATCTTCAGGTAGGAAGATTTTGAAAATCTTGGATCTCTAAGAAAAGGTCAATTTTTTATATAATTCATTCAGGGCTTCCACTGAGAAAGAAATAGTGGAATCATTATGAGGGATCTGCAATATTTTGTTAATTGACAGAGTGGTGATTATGAATAGAATCTCACCATTGTGGGCCATAATGCCTCTCTGGTTTGGCAAGTAACAAGCTTGGCATTCGTGGACAAATTCAGGGAACTGATGGGTTTGCAGAAACATGTAGAGGGGTAAATTGGATCCCCAAAGGCCAATTTCATCACTCTAGTCAAGGAAGGTATCTTTGAGCTAGATGTGTAATTTAAATAAATCGAATTCACATTTCGACTCTGAGATTTTATAGTCTCTGTCAGCCAGGGAGATGTGATCAAGGTCAACTGATGGGGAAATCATGAGATTTTCATTATTTACATTATTTTTTCTCTTGGGAGCCATATTGGGAATTTTGAAGCTACTTGGAATGGCTGAAGAGTTATGGAATTTACTTGGGAAAATCTTGTAAATGGAGGTTGGCCATGATGGTGAAGATGGTGCTATGACGTCCTGGTTTCTTGCTCAGTGGCGGGACAATTTTCCTATATGCATTGAAATTGAGAATAATCAAAGAACATTCACGGGGTTAGATTGAGCAAAGGGTGAACAAGAATGGAAAACAAGCTATTTATGGTTGAGGAATCATCCATTGAGGGAGCGGGACCGTTGGCGGGTTTAACTAGTAATTTAACGGAGGATTAAATGCATAACGAGTAAGGGAAACAGTTAGACAGGTGTCGTGGGGGAATTAGCAGTGTAGGCGCTGGGAACCATTGGTGGAAAGGAGCATATTAGGCTGTTTTCGGAGGGGGGAAGGGTGGTATGTGATATTGAGAGCGTGGTGCATAAGAATGCGGGAGTGACATCTAAGGTGGGGTCAAGGAAACGAAACCACCTTTTCGGACCACCCCCCTGCCGATAAAGGTAGGAAGGGCAGGGGCAGCCGAAAGGCATTATAGATCATTGATTACCATTTCCAATGAATTTACAGTGTAGATCATGTCCACCACTTATCCACTACATGACAAAACATATTGTCGTTTCCCACTTTTGTTTATAAGCACCAAACTTAGGACAAAACTATATGGCTTTAAAGCATGCATAATACCATTTTAATGTTTTTTCTCCTAATTTTTGAAAGCAAAGCCTATCTTCTACCAACCAAGGGTGCATTTAAATGTGCAAACCCTTCCTATTTTCCTTTGAAGGAGAGATTTACCCTAATTTGAGTTCTAACCTACAAACTTTAAATTACTAATCCAGCTTAAACAATTAGATCAAGTTTTTCACCTATCTACCTAATTTTAACCAAGTTTAAATAGTTTGGTTAAATTCTTCTCTAGTATAACAACAAAAATTCAAATGTGTTTGACCATAATTATATTGTATGATTCAAACAAAGAGATGCAATTGTGGCATTTAAAACAAGATGCACACAATCCCTAATTTATTTTTCAAAACAAAACTATTTTTCTCCTAGTGGCATTTGAATTTGCATCACTTTCACTTTTTTTCTTTTCATATTTTTTTATATATTCTATTTTTCTTTTTATATACCCTCTTTTCATTTTTTATTTTTATTTTTATTTTTTCTTTTTGGAAATCATTTGCAATATGCAATATTATTTATAATTTGATAAGTTGAAAGAAAATATTCAATCATCATTTGATCCTATGAATCATAGGACCCTAGCAGAAATCATGATTGATTATGCATTAATAACACCACTTAACTCTATTCCACTTCAATGATAACTTAGGAGAACATAAACATCACTTTACAAGTAAGAGAGTCCATGTGAATGATAATGTGTGCGATCAAGAAGGCATTGGTCAAACATCACAACACATCCCAATCAATAACCAAACTTCTAAATCAACATTCGAATACCTTGAAAATTGATTGAAACCATATTGGATGAACAACACTTGCACAATTTTATACTATGTATCAAATATATCATAAATCTTCTAGTCTTTTAATATTTTGAATTAATAAACTCTTGGGTAGGTATGTACTTGTTAGTGACTTTTGTTTTCTTCCTTTTACTTGCATAGCCTACTCATCTAGTTGTGCCTTTCACTCAATTAGAGCATATAGAATGTTCTTCCAAATATATATGATTATATCTCATTTTTGTAATGGAAATACACTGCAATATTGAGCTATACTATTGGAATTAGAGGAATTTTTAGCCTAAAAGTTCCCATGAATTTTTTATGTATAAACCAATCAAAATCCTTTAAATTTAAAAATAGGTACATGTAAATATTTTGGAGAGAAAAACTATTTTTTAATTGTATTTTTGGTTTGTCTCCTCTCTCCTTATAGGTTTACTCAAATTTCAAGTGTAAACACTCGTTGGATGCATAATTAAATTCCACATTCAACGAGTGTCTACATTGAAATTTGAGTAAACCTATAAGGAGATAAGTCAAAATACAATTAAAAAATAGTTTTCTTCTTTTCCCTCCAAAACTCATAACTCTTATTTTATTATTTTCCCTTAGGAGACCACTTTAAGGCTAAAATTTCTTCTAATGCCTATTATCTTTTAGGAAAATTTTAAGGTGTGAATTTCACCATTTGACTATTTTTCCCATTTGTTTTCCTAAAAACAATCTGCCTATTCAAAAATTGATATTTTCCCAAATTAATATAGAATAAAATAATTTTACTTGAAAAAATCACCAAAATTTATAGAAATAAGATAAAACCCTTATGATTACAAAATATTGTAAAAAAATTATGTTTGACACTCTACTCATTTGTAAGATTCACCAAGGTTTTTGTTGGAAATATTGTTGTGAATGATGTTAGGGGGAGACTACAAATTTCCAAGATAAAGATTTCTAGATGAAGATTGTTGTAAATATTGTTTGGATACCCAATTTTTTCATGTTTAATTTGGTTACCCTATCTTTGAAGGCCTTTTTAATCTAAAGACATGGATCAAATGGGACCATCGTATATGCATTGAAAATATTATTCTAAGGTATTTCAAACATGTTGATGGTAAAAAATGATTGCATCAATATTTGGGAATCCACTCGGTCAAATCCCCAAACTAGACTCTTTCTGTTGAAGCTAGTGGTTTTGACTGGTATTTTGATTGTAGTTACCCGTGAAAAACTATTTGTATATGGGGATGTAGAGGATGGTGTTGATAAATGCTAAACTAATCTAGTTACTGATATAAGATAAAAACTAGTCTAATCCAATTACCTTTACCCGTGTATATTAAGTTATATGTGCTAGAAGAATAACATAGTTTCATGACAATAACAATTCCCACAAATTAACACTGTTTAAATCGGTTAAAGAATTAATTTGATTAAATATTTAATCAAATTAATTGTAAGCTCATCACATATAAACAACAATTTCATTATTCACTATATGTTATATAATTTAATTCACACACTTCAAAAGTGATAATTCTAGAATTAATAAAAGCAAATACATGAACAATATTTAAACACTTGAAAATATTTGATAGTATCCCTGCTTGTTTTCTTTATTATGAATATTTTGATCCAATAGTTTATGTAGGTCTTTCTTTTTCTTCGTCATTAATTTATCTGGTTGCGAAATGGAAAATTAAGGTACTTATTACTGAGGCTGTTGGTTTTTGTACCTATTTTTGTAACCAATTTCTTTATTTTTACTCCTATGACTAATAAAAGGCTTAATCAATGAAAATAAACAAAGAGTGATATACATTGGAAATCAATTAGATTGCCATAGGGTGGATTTTATCCTAACCCATGCTTACTAGCACCTCGAGGAGTTTTCACTACCAGTGTGACAACAACATCATGGATATACCTTTTTAGGTAGGCTTTGATGAAAAATCAAGCAAGTAACTACTCTTGCAATGTCCTTAGTTGAACAAAAATTGAAGGTTGGATATTTTCCACTACATTGGGGCCTAACCATATTGTTTCTATTTTTCTTGACTTCCATTTGATCTGACTATCATAGAGTAATGTGTTGTCTTCAAATATTTAGATTTAATATCCTATCATGCCAAGATTTTTGTTGATTTTTTTTGGCATCCTATCGATGTAATGCATGAAGTCGATTTTGTTCAAGTATATGTAACCAATGGAGGCATTCTCTTTTTATGTTATCCATATCACACTTAACAACAATTGAAACTTTAGATGCATTTGATGTGAATTGCAAAGGGATCACAAATTCTTATTCATATACTAATTTAAATGACATATGGCCAATTGATATTTTATATGTTATTTTATAAGCCCATAGACTATTGGCACTTTGTCATCCCATTCATTTCAATTGACTCCAAAAATATTTGTAAGTTCTTTATGAAGTGTCTTATTGAAGGATTCAATTGCACCATTGGATTAAGGATGCTGGGTTGTCATCCTCCTATGGGCAATGATATTTTTTTGCATAGTACTTGTATTGTTGCATTGACAAAGTGAGTGCCCCTATTATTGATCAATGTTAGGGGGAACCCAAATCTTGTGATGAAATTTTCATAAATAAAGTTCGGTGCAACTTCCTTGGTACATGATTTGACTAGTTATACTTTAGCCCATTTAATGAGGTACTCAACTACAATCATAATATATTTAGAACTTGTTCATTTTTCTCATACTAGAAATGGAATAAAGAAGTTGATGGCCTAAATTTCAAAGGGTAGACAAGTTAATCGACTTTAATGACATCTCACCCATAGAAGTCGGACCAACCCTTGATATATTTTTCTTGACTTCCTTTTGATCTGACTATCATAGAGTAATGTGTTGTCTTCAAATATTTAGATTTAATATCCTATCATGCCAATATTTTTGTAGATTTATTTTGGCCTCCTATCAATGTAATCCATGAATTCGATTTTCTTCAAGTATATGTAGTCAATGGAGGCATTCTCTTTATGTGTTATCCATATCATTCTTAATCAATGTGAGTTGATGGACCATTTTATTCATTGGATTGTAGAAGGAGAAAAGTTATAATTTGTTTAATTTTGTTTTCATATAATATAGGTACTTCTTTTATTGAAAAACATGAGCAACTGCTCTTTATTGGAATTTCTTCAATGAACCAACACTCTTTTTCCTTTGAATCATAATTTTCTAGTTTTCACTCATATAATTTAGTGTAAGAGTTTTGGCCAATGGATATTGGCAAGCTAGTTAGAATTTCTCCTTCAAATTTGACTCAACATTGTCTTTATCTTCATGGATAACTTGGTAAACGTCTAGTCTTTTTTAATCCCATGCTTCAATATAGGGTTTCCCCTCTTGTGGGTTCAATAATATGACAATTTTTATAGTATTTCCTTTCAAATTTATCCTATCCCTCTCCATGGAGATGGTCACTTTCATTTTCCTTCCTCATGGTTGTCCAACTAGAGTTGGATATGCTGGTATCCCATCGACTAAGTTGATGAATTCAAATTTGTAAAACGTTGGGATACCCATTATAATAGTTTGGATTTTATTTAATGTACCAATTGGCTCTAGGAAGAATTGATTTAATAACCTGAGATAACTTGTAGTTTTTTAGAGTTTTGTGTTGCACATATGTTGTCAGTGATGTCAAATTCTAGGAACATGGGAGATCATTGAATGTGTATAATGTGTTGCAAATTTGTTGTTTAGATAACATATCTTTGAAGACATTTCTTCTTTAGCTCCCTAGTCCAAATAAGAATGAAATATGTATGGTCAAATAACCTATTCTAAGTCCTTTCCAATTGTATATGGCACTTTCCATAACTCTATACGAATAAGAGAAAAATGATGTTGAAGTGAAGAAGTCAAAGTAAGGGTTTAGTTGGTTAAACTTCTATCTTAAAGTAGGATCTAGGCCACTTCATCATATCTAGGCATTCGAGGTCTTAACCACAAAAGTCATTGAATTAACAAATATATACTGGATGCCTGGATCTCTTCCTTACCCAACAAGTGGACCTCGACTAACTTGGTAGTACATATTGAAAAACACACGTGTTGGGTGTGGAACTTGATTATCTTCTTCATTCAGAGGTATCACCGCATTGGACCTCAGTTCGTAATTTGGCGGAAATTCCACTCGTAAATGTGCGCCGCAGGGTTCATTAGGTGGAAATCTGATTGTAGAAGTTATGTTTAGTTTATGGTTTTTTTTCCCTAGAAGGAAACCCCTCGTTATATATGAGGGAATTATACTGCAGCTATGTAGATCTGTATTCTGAGCGAGAAAGAGAGAGGAGATTGTGTGAGAGTGAAGAAGAAATTACAACGAATCTGTTGTAGGTTGTATCTCTTTAGTTTGTTAGACAATATAAAAGGAAGGACTGGCTGTTTCTCCATGGATGTAGCCCAAATTGGGTGAACCACATATATCTGTGTCTCTCTTGTTTTATGTGTTTTCTGTGTTTATATTTCTGCAATATTTTATGTGTTCCATTGCTCTGTAATATATAATTTTCTAACAATTGGTATTAGTGTCGAAGGTCTATTTGGCTGATAAACGCGCAGGAGATAAAGGTTCTTGGTTCGAGTGGGATCAATGGCAAAAGATGGTTGGTTTAGAGTTGAAACATTTAACGGAAAAAAACTACCAGTTGTGGAAGATGCAGATGGAAGATTACTTGTATCAGAAAGATCTGTACCTACCATTGAGCAGAAAGACAAAGAAGCCGATGAGTATGACAGACACAAAATGGGATATTCTTGACAGAAAGGCATTTAAAACAATACAACTATGCTTAGTGACATCGATAGCCTTTAATATTTCAAAGAAAACAAAAATAGAAGGTTTGATGTCAACATTGGCCAAACTATATGAAAAACCCTCGGCCTCAAATAGGGTATTTCTTATGAAGTGTTTATTTAATATGAAGATGTCAGAAGGTGGGTCTGCTGCTGATCATTTAAATGAATTTAATAAAATTACCAGTGAGTTAAGTTTTGTAGGGGTAACTTTTGATGATGAAGTTAGAGCTCTGTTACTTCTGTGCTCATTGCCAGAAAGTTGGAATGGTTTAGTTATGGCCATTAGTAACTCTGTCTCTGGATCTAGTACTTTAAGGTTTTATGATGTTGTTGGTGCAGTACTTAGCGAGGAAATGTGACGGAAAAGCTCCGGTGAGACATCAGGTAATGCTTTGACTACATATACTAGGGGAAGAAAAATGGAAAGAGGAAAGATCCTAAGATATCAATGTAGATCCAGGGAAAGGTAGATCCAAGTCCAAATCGGGGATAGTGTGCTGGAAATGTGAGAACAAAGGACACCTAAAGAAAGACTACAAGTCTTGGAAGGAAAAGAAGGAGACACACAACAAGAAAACAATCATGAAGCGAATGTGATAGGTGATGTGTTGCAAGATGATTTGATTCTTTCATTAGAAAATATTATTGATTCCTAGGTGGTAGATTCAGGGACCTCATTCCATGCCACACTTGATAGGAAAAATTTTCATGATTATGTTCAAGGAGATTTTGGATAGTTTCAATTGGGTGATGATAAACCCTGTAAAATCATTGGAATGGGTACAATTTTCATAAAACAACATAATGGAAATCAATGGCTATTGAAGGAGGTAAGGCATGTTCCAGATCTGAAGAAATATCTAATTTCAACAGGGCAGTTGGGAGGTGAAGGCTATGCAACTACTTTTATAGATAAAACATGGAAGGTCACTAAAGGAGCCCTGGTAATAGCAAAAGGAGAAAAGGTTGGTACATTGTATTTATGCAATGGTATTTATAATTCTGTTAATTACTTAACCTCTACAGGAGAAGATACAACATTGTGGCATCATAGGCTCAGGCACATGAGTGAGAAAGGGATGCAGATTCTATTGAAAATGCAACAAGATGATGTAGCTTAGTGAAAAGAAGTCGCCTTCACTAAGTGGGCCCTCAGGCTATTTTTGGCGCAAAGTCTATTTCTAGACTATGTCTATTTTTAGACATATGGATCATGGTCTATGAGTTGCAGGATGTTATTTATGGATGATTGGTCATGTTGGTAAAAATAGATGGACCTCTATTTTTAGACATATGGGCGGAGTCTATTTTTATATTGCTAGTCTAAAAATAGAACAGTTGAATATTATTAGCTCTTAATAATATTTGGACTATAAACATTATCTTATCCTCTTGCAGCACTTCAGTTCGAGCTACGGATGTGGCACATGCAACTTCCAGAAGGAAATACACTTTTCCTATGGGTTAGTTGAGCTATTGCATGATGGACTTCAGTTAGAACTCAAGTGATTGAGTTTGGTGGAGTTGATTGAGGAGTTGATGTAGTTGTGTTCAGTTTGACTTAGTTGAACTAGTTGTATTTAGTCTAACTGCCAAATACACTAGTGATGAGTGATGTGAATTAATTATTAATTAATTCACTAATTATTAACTCATAAATCAACTAAAGAATACATCAGTTATCTCGGTGCATGGATAGTGGAGACAAGTGTTAGAGGTGGGTGAAAGGGTGAGACTACTATCAGTTGTGACTATAGTTGTGCATGAGATTTGCACAATCATTGATTGAGATTGCCCATGAGGATTGCGTAGTACAAGCCAAGGGAATTCGAGCTTGGATCAGATCTATTTCTCAACTTGGATTGCACAGTAGAGGCAGGAAAACAGTGGAGGAGATTTGAACCGGTGACTTGTTCAGATTTGAGCTAGTTTGTGTGTAGCAGGTGGAGATAGTACTGAGTACTTGTGAGGAGTATTGTACTATGTATTGTTACATGTTCTCTATCATTATAATATACATATAGTTGGGGGTTTTTAGCTGTATGCTTTCCCCATTACATACTGTGTTGATATGTGTGATTGATGTTTCAATGTGCGCATGCAATTGTTTTTAATTCCGCAAATTGATGATCAATGTAGAGGAGGTTATGTATTATGCATGCATTCCGAAAATAGTGTATAATCAGGATAATCTCTGTGAATAAGTGTTATATTATTCAAAATTTCTACATGGTATCAGAGCTAGCTGATTTGTAGAAAAAGTTCTACATGGTATCAGAGCGAAGTTGATCATCAGATCTATTATTCAGAAAGTGATTACATTTTATTTCTTCAGGCAGAGTCTGTAATCGGGCCAGGTAGCCTCTGGATTCATCCTTATTTTGGAAGGTGAGATATCCGGTAAAAGCCCATATAGTCAATCTTTGTACGAGAAATACTTTTTTCTCACGAATTTTAGATCAGAAGCAGTTGAGTTTTGAGCTGGTGGAATTCGAATTTGCAGCAGTGTTTTCTTGGTGTCGAAGTTGAAATGTCTTTCAACGGATTGCGATTGGAGTATGCCCTTGAAGGCAGCTCGAATTATATTGCATGGAAAGACAGGATGGAGGCGGTGTTAGATGACAATGGGTTGAAGGAGTTCATAGATGCTGAGGTCCCAAAGCCTACTGATGCTGCTCACTTTGAGGCTTGGCAAAAGAAGACATCAAAGTGTCGAATGATTTTGTTGGAGGGCGTGAAGGATCACATTGTATCCAACCTGCATGGAAAGGCTTCTCCATACTTGATGTGGAAAGCATTGATAGATTTATTCCAAAGCAAGAGCGACCAGAGGAAGTTGGCGCTCAAGGATAAACTCAGAAACATTAAGTGTGAGAAAAGAGACAGTATGCCCAAGTATCTCACGAAGTTCACCCAATGCTAGGATGAGCTGGGAAGTGTGGGGGTGACTGTCGATGATAGGACTTGGTGAGCTTGGCTCTCCTTGGTCTTTCGAAGAGTTGGCATTCCTATCAAGACTCTGTTAATGGTCAGGAGAAATTGCCTGGATGGGAGAGACTTTGGTCTGATCTTGTGCAAGAGGAGATTAGGCAGAATACCAGGGATGGACTTCATCAAAGGCATCTGATGAAGAAAATTGAGCTTTAGCTTCCAAAGCAAAGAAAGGGAAGAACAAGAAAGCTTCTCATTCTGGTACGAAAGGCAAGAAGCAGGACATGTCCAAGGTGAAGTGCTTTCACTGTCACCAGCACGGACATTATGCCACAAATTGTCCGCAGAAGAAGAAAAATAAGCAAGCTACTAGATCTGCAGTGGGAGAGGCCTTAGCCTCGCATTTTGAGCTGGATTTTTCGCTGATTGCATGCTTGGTGTCAAGTGTGATGGGATTGGTATGGTTCTTGGATAGTGGTGCGTCTTTTCACATGACAGGAGATCGAGATTTGTTCTCTGATCTGGATGAGAAAGATCTTGGAGTGCACATCGAGATGGGCGATGATGGTAGATACAGTGCGACCGGTATCGGTACCATTTCCTTTGAGAGGGAGTCTGGTAAACCCTTCATATTGAAGGAAGTGATGCATGTTCTAGGATTGAAGAAGAATCTTATCTCTGTGGCGATGTTAGAAGACAAGGGATATGATGTTGTTTTCAGCGAGGGAAAGGCTTTCCTGCGTAGTAAGACAACTGGAGAAACCCAGAAGATAGGGTTTCGAGTCAAGAACCTTTATCAATTGCATGTAGATGGCTGCACAACAATGGCATGCAAGGCAGAAGGATTGGTGAGCCGGGATGATGGCGAGCTGTGGCACCGGAGATTGGGCCACCTTCACCATGGAGCCTTGAAGATACTGCAGCAGATTTCTACTGGGCTTCCTAAAGGCACTCTTGTGCAGTCAGATCAGTGCAAGGGGTGTACTTTGGGAAAATTTGTGAAAGTCACCTTTCACGAGAAGGATAGTCGTGCCACGACGATCCTTGAGAGAATTCACACAAACGTGTGTGGACCTTTCTCAGTAGCTTCGACAGCAAAGCACAAGTACTATGTGATCTTTGTTGATGATTTCTCTTGAAAATGCTGGATCTTCTTCATGCAGAAGAAGAGCGAGACATACTCAAAGTTCTGTGAGTTCAAAGCACTGGTCGAGAAGGAATCGGGGAAGAAGGTGAAGGCTCTTAGGAGCGACAATGGTGGTGAATTCATCTCTGGCAAGTTCAAGGACTTCTGTAGCGCAGAAGGGATTCGAAGAGAGCTCATAGCTCCCCATAACCCACAGCAGAACGGGGTTGCTGAGTAGAAGAACAGAACGATCGTGGGTGCTGCACGGGCGATGTTGCATGATCAGGGCCTACCCCTTCACTTGTGGGCGGAGGTATGCAATACTATAGTATATGTGCAGAACCATTGTCCTCACAAGATACTTGGCATGAGTACACCCGAGGAGGCTTATTCTGGTAAGAGCCCTGATATTTCCCATTTGAGGATTTTTGGTTCTCCTGTTTACATGCATGTGACGAAGGATTCCAGGAAGAAGCTGGAGCCGACCACAGAGGTTGGGATATTTGTAGGGTACACTGATACGCCCCACAACTATCGTGTGTATTTTCCAGACAGTCGCAAGACTGTTGTGCGACAAGATATCAAATTTCAGGAGGAGAAAGCCATGAAGTGTTCGCTTGAGAGGGAGCCACACTTGCATGTAGATGAGGAGCTATTAGTTCCTAAGGATGAGCTTCAAGATGTGGATCAGCCACAAGATGAAGTTCATGGAGTGGAAGAGACCACTCATGCAGCGCCAACCATCAGAGGGTGAAAGCGCACTACAGAAGCTGAGCGACTGGCTCAAGATGCAGAGAAGGTTGTAGGACCACCTATAGCACAACGCAGACAGAGACAGTCACCTGATCGGTACACTGGATACATGGCTCTTGTGAGAAAATGTGTTGTGACTGAACCATATTCTTTCGAGGAAGCTGTGGAGGATCCCGCATGGGTAGATGCCATGGTGGAAGAGTATGATTCGATTTTCAAAAACAGTGCATGGGAGATTGTCCCAAGACCAGAGGGGAAATCAGTGGTGGGTTCGAGATGGACCTGCAAAGTGAAGCAGGCAGCTGATGGGAGTGTGGAGAAGTAGAAGGAAAGATTTGTTGCCCGAGGCTTCTCACAGATAGAGGGGATCGATTATGAGGAGACCTTTGCACCTGTCGCAAGGTATTCTTCCATACGGACGATTCTTGCTCTCTCAGCGCAGATGGGGTGGCACATCCATCAGATGGATGTGAAGACTGCGTTCCTCAATGGAGTCATTGAGGAGGAGGTGTACATAGAGCAGCCCGAAGGTTTTGAGATCTTCAGCAGTGAGTCGCATGTGTGCAGGCTCAAGAGAGCATTGTATGGGTTGAAACAAGCACCTCGTGCTTGGTACACACAGATAGACAGTTATTTCACCGGACTTGGATTCTCCAAGAGTGAGGCGGATCCTACCCTATACCAGATTATGGTGGAGGGTAAGTTGTTGATCATTGTACTTTATGTAGATGATTTGATTTTGACGGAAGATGAGCTGTTGATACTTTCATGCAAGGAGGATCTTGCTAGAGAGTTTGAGATGAAGGACTTGGGCCTCCTTCATTATTTCCTGGGATTGGAAATTTGGCAGCACAGTGATGGACTATTTGTTTCTTAGGGTAAGTATGCCTGGGAGATACTAGAGAAGTTCAACATGCATGGCTGCAAGCCTGTTGATACTCCTCTTCCTGGAGGTTGGAGGAAGGAGGATGATACTTCAGTGGAGGTAGTGGATGCCACTGTTTATCGACAGTTGGTGGGGTCGCTTATGTATCTGGTCAATACACGACCCGATATATGCTATGCTGTTAACCAGCTTTCACAAGCTATCGTTAAGCCAACCAAGCTCTTCTGGAAGGCGGGCAAGCATGTATTGCGTTATCTTAGAGGCAAATTGAGATATAGATTGTGGTACAGACATAAGGATGAGGTGAAGCTATGTGGCTTCACGGATGCAGATTGGGCAGGGAGCCCAACGGGCAGAAATAGCACATCTGGAGGGATCTTCAGTATCGGGTCGACAGTAGTTTCTTGGTATAGCAGGAAGCAGAGATCCATGGCACTCAGTTCAACAGAGGCCAAGTATATGGCAGCAAGTTTGGCTGCATGCGAGGCTATATGGATGAGGAAGATCCTGGTCGGGTTGTTCGGGTCACACTTGGATCCTACTGCGATTTATTGTGATAACCAGAGTTGCATTAAACTCTCGGCTAATCCAGTATTTCATTATATATCCTAGCACATCGACATCAGGTACCATCATATCAGAGATTGTGTGCAACGGAGAATCATATTAATTTCATACATTCCCACGGAGGGTCAGGATGCTGATATCTTGAAAAAGGCACTTACCAGGAGCAAATTTGAATACCACAGAGGCAGGATAGGGGTTGTAGATAATCCATATCTTGTTGAGAGGGAGTGTTGAAAATGCAACAAGATGATGGAGCTTAGTGAAAAGAAGTCGCCTTCACTAAGTGGGCCATCAGCGTATTTTTGGCGCAAAGTCTATTTTTAAACTGTCTATTTTTAGACATATGGATCATGGTCTATGAGTTGCAGGATGTTATTTATGGATGATTGGTCATGTTGGTAAAAATAGATGGACCTCTATTTTTAGACATATGGGCGGAGTCTATTTTTAGACTGCCAGTCTAAAAATAGAACAGTCGAATATTATTAGCTCTTAATAATATTTGGACTATAAACATTATCTTATCCTCTTGCAGCACTTCAGTTCGAGCTACAGATGTGGCACATGCAACTGCTAGAAGGAAATACGCTTTTATTATGGGTTAGTTGAGCTATTGCATGATGGACTTCAGTTAGAACTTAAGTGATTGAGTTTGGTGGAGTTGATTGAGGAGTTGATGGAGTTGTGTTCAGTTTGACTTAGTTGAACTAGTTGTATTTAGTCTAACTGCCAAATACACTGGTGATGAGTGATGTGAATTAATTCACTAATTATTAACTCATAAATCAACTAAAAGAATACATCAATTAACTCAGTGCATGGACAGTTCAATGGAGACAAGTGTTAGAGGTGGGTGAAAGGGTGAGACTACTATCAGTTGTGACTATAGCTGTGCATGAGATTTGCACAATCATTGATTGAGATTGCCAATGAGGATTGCGCAATACAAGCCAAGGGAATTAGAGCTTGGATCAGATCTATTTCTCAACTTGGATTGCATAGTAGAGGCAAGCAAACAGTGGAGGAGATTTGAACTGGTGACTTGTTCAAATCTGAGCTAGTTTGTGTCTAGCAGGTGGAGATAGTACTGAGTACTTGTGAGGAGTATTGTACTATGTATTGTTACATGTTCTCTATCATTATAATATACAGATAGTTGGGGGTTTTCAGCTATATTCTTTCCCCATTACATACTGTGTTGATATGTGTGATTGATGTTTCAATGTGCGCATGCAATTTTTTTTAATTCCACAAATTGACGATCAACGTAGAGGAGGTTATGTATTATGCATGCATTCCAAAAAAAGTGTATAATCAGGATAATCTCTGTGAATAAGTGTTATATTATTCAAAATATCTACAGATTCTCCACTCAAGAAAATTTTTGCTAGGTTTGAAGCAGGTTGATTTGGAATTCTGTGAGAATTGTGTTTATGGAAAATAGAATAGAGTCAGATTCCTCAGAGTTGGGAATGTAAAGAAGAGCGAAAAATTAGAGCTTGTGCATACATATGTATGGAGACCTACTTAGGTATCATATATCGGTGGCTCTCATTATTATGTTACTTTTATTGATGATGAAACCAGAAAAACCTAGATTTATTGTATTTGAAACAAATTTGATGTATTTGATACTTTCAAGAAATGGAAAGCTTTGGTTGAAAATGAGACATAAAAAAGGTTGAAGTGTCTCAGACTAGACAATGGAAGTGAATATTATAGCAAAGAGTTTGATGGGTACTGTTCAGATAATGGAATTCACAGAGAGAAGGCAATTCCAGGAACACCACAAGAAAATGGTGTGTCAGAAAGGATGATCAGGACAATCATGGAGTGTGCAAGGTGCATGAGA
Organism: Pinus tabuliformis; assembly: GCA_031772625.1. Taxonomy (NCBI): domain Eukaryota; kingdom Viridiplantae; phylum Streptophyta; class Pinopsida; order Pinales; family Pinaceae; genus Pinus; species Pinus tabuliformis. The sequence goes on from CM062817.1 coordinate 149,060,732, forward strand.
TTGCATGTTGGATTGCCTTTACAATTTTGGGCAGATGCTGTAGATATTGCTGTTTATCTAATAAACAAAGGGCCTTCAAGTTACTTGGATGGTGGTATTCTAGAGGAGGAATGGACAGGTAAAAAGGTAAACTACTCGTTTTTAAAGACTTTTGGTTGTGAATCCTTTGTCCACATTAACAAAGAAAATAGAACAAAGTTTGAGGAAAAATAAAAAAATGTACCTTTATTGGATATGGTGTTAATGATTTTGGTTATCGCTTAAATGATTATGAAAAACAAAAAATTATTAGGAGCAGAGATGTAATATTCAATGAAAAGGTTTTGTATAAGGATCAGTTGCAGGAAAAGAAACAGGAAAAAGAAAACAGAGAATACACAGTGCTTGATGAGATCAGAAGCACTGTGTAGGTGCCTAAAAATCATAATTATCAACAACCAGAAAAACAACAACCACAACAACAACAAGCACCTCAAACACATGAAAGTGGTGTTAGAAGATCTACTAAGATAAGTAGACCCCCTAAACCATACTCTCCTTTATTATATTATGTATTGTTGGCTGATTCTAGTGAACGAGAATGTTATAAAGAAGCAGTGCAGGTAGAAACCAGGAAGAAGTGGGAGCAAGCCATGAAAGAAGATATGGAATCCTTAGCACATGATAACCAAACTTGGGACTTAGTTAGGTTCCCTGCAGGCAAAAAAACATTGCATAATAAATGGGTTTACAAGATGAAGGAAGAAGATGGAGGTATAAAAAGGGATAAAGATAGGCTTGCGGTGAAGGGGTTTGCATAGAAAAATGGTATAGACTTTGATGAGATATTTTCTCCTATTGTTAAAATGACTTCAATTAGAGCTATTTTAAGTTTAATAGCAGTTGAAGATTTTATCTTGAGCAGTTAGATGTAAATACAACCTTTCTCCATGGGGATTTGGATATATATATATATATATATATATATATATATATATATATATATATATATATATATATATAGCTATATCTATATCTATATCTATATCTATATATATATATATATATCTATATATATATATATATATATATATATAACAGCCACAAGGATATGAGGTAAAAGGGAAGGAGAAACTAGTGTGCAGGTTGAAGAAGAGCTTGTATGGCTTAAAACAGGTTCCAAGGCAGTGGTATCTAAAATTTGACAGGTTTATGTATGAACAAGGTTATACTAGATGTCACTCTGATCATTATGTTTATCTCAAAAGGAAAAATGATGGCAACTATATTATATTGTTATTGTATGTAGATGACATGCTTGTTGCAGTTTCTAACATGCATGAAATAAAAGTGCTCAAAAAAAATTGGCGAACTCATTTACAGTGAAGGATTTGGGTGCTGCAAAACGAATCCTTGGTGAGAATAAATAACGATAGGAAAAATCGAAAGTTAACCTTGTCTCAGAGTGAGTACATAGAAAAGGTGTTGAAAATATTTAATATGCAGAATGCAAAACCAATTAGTATACCTTTGGCCAACCATTTCAAACTAAGTAAGGAGGTGTGTCCCAAGACTCATGAAGAAATGGATTATATGTCTAAATTTCCATATGCATCAGCAGTTGGAAGCTTAATGTATGCAATGGTCTGCACAAGGCCTCATATTGCACATGTAGTGGGAGTTGTAAGCAGGTACATGAACAATCCAGTAAAATAACATTGGATGGTTGTGAAGTGGATTCTCAGGTATTTGAGAGGTACCACAAATCAAGCATTATGCTTTGGTGGTTCAAACATTTCTCTACAGGGATATCTTGATGCAGATATGGTGGGTGATAGAGATAACAGGAGGAGAAAAACAGGGTATGTGTTTACTATATGTGGAACAACTGTCAGTTGGGTTTCAAAACTACAAAGTGTTGTTGCACTCTCAATGACGGAAGAAGAGTATTTTTCTGCTACAGAGGCTAGTAAAGAAATGATTTGGTAACAAAGGTTTGTGGATGAACTGGGTAAGAAGCAAGAGTTGGGAAGGTTATATAGTGACAACTTGAGTGTCATACACATTGCAAAGAACTTCGCATTTCATTCCAAGAACAAACATATACAACTCAAGTACCATTTCATACAATCAGTGTTGGAAGATGGACAATTGAAGCTGGAAAAGATACACAGTAGCCAAAATCCTGCAGATATGTTAACAAAAGTTGTAACCAGGGAGAAACTAAGACTTTGCTCGGTTTCAATTGGTCTTCAAGTACGATGATGAATATGAGAAATAACAAGGTCCAAATTGAAGTCATTGTCAAGAAAAGGAAGCCGCGGTAGAGTTTCTATAATCGGTCTCCATGTGGGAGATTGTTGGGTGTGGAGCTTGATTATCTTGTTTATTTAGAGGTATCACCACATTGGACCCTAGTTCATAATGTGGCGGCAATACCACACGTAAATGTGTGCTACTAAGGTTCATTAGGCAGAAATATGACTGTAGAAGTTATGTTTAGTTTATGGTTTTTCTCCTTAGAAGGCAACCCCTTGCTATATATGAGGGAATTGTATTGTGGCTCTATAGATCTGTATTCTGAGCGAGAAAGAGAGAGGAGATTGTATGAGAGTGAAGAGGGAATTACAATGGATCTGCTGTAGGTTGTATCTCTTCAGTTTGTTGGATAATATAAAAGGAAAGGCTGGCTGTTTCTCCGTGGACATAGCCCAAATTGGGGGAAACACGTATGTATGTGTCTCTCTTGTTTTATGTGTTTTATGTGTTTTATGTGTTTATATTTCTGCAATATTTTATGTGTTCCATTGCCATGTAATATATAATTTTCTAACAATGTGGAGATTGGTGGAAGTGATGCATTTAAGGCAATGACATGTCAACTATAGGTGATGACACATGGCACTCATTTTTTGCACTTTTAGGTTGTGAATTGAACAAGTGGTATATGACATGTTGCATGTACCTAAACACATGGAAATAACAAAGAATGGCATGTGGCAATATGATGACTTGGCAGATGATGTGGTACTGACATGGTAGAGATGATGTGGCAAGAGAATCTCATGGCAAGTTTTGATTGGTTATTGATTTTTCAATGGGGAAACTTCTAAAGCCTTGAGATTCACACCAAGGACTAGTTTGGTGAAGGTTTCCTACGTATTTTCATTTAAGCCAAAATGGTGAAGGATAAGGAAATTGCACTAAAATGAGCAATGGAGAAATATTATCCAAGAATTTGGTGCTTTGGGGATGCAATAAACATGTGCATGAGCTTGAAATTAGGATCCATATTTAATAGAAAATGAATTTTGGTAAATGTTTCATAGTTAAGGTTTCATGTGGAGAAATATATCCAACCTATTTTTCATCTAGGCCTTAAGTAAGTGTGTGCCATAAGAAAATGCCTAGATTCCTAGATATATATAGCTCACTGTTTAAGGTTGTGACCCTGCACTCGGTTGTATGGAATAATAATTAAGACCCTAGAGATCGATTTAAAAGCAATCCAAGTAGAAGGTGATCTAGGTATCCATTAACGTGTTGCAAGTAGGTGGACCCGAATATGGATTTAGTGGAATGCTTGATTAACAGGGTCAATCATATGGTTTTCATGTAACTAAAAGTAATTCCATGAGGAGCAAAGGAGACATTGTATTAACTCACATTTGGGTCATGTGAGCTAGATTTCCAACATAAGACATTAAAATAATAGTTTGATTTTCTGATTATTCTCCATGGCGAGTCAACCTTTCCACGATTTTTTTGTGCTAATGTAATATAAATAAGCCAAATAAATTTGAAAGTTTTGTGATTAATTTGATTTATTAAGAATATGCTTTTGGTGGGTAAGCACCTGTGGTGGTTATGTTGAACAAAGTGCGAAATATGTTTGAGAAATAAAGTCTATGGAAAACATGTCAAGTTGTTCATTTTGGATGTGATTAATATTGTGAAGTATATAGGTGTGATATGTAGGGATGTTATTTGAATACTGAAGAAAAACAAAAATGTGTGGCCTCTAAGAGATCAAAATTTGTAAGTGCATAACAAAGGAGCAACATATGAGAATTGTGGACAAAGTAGAGCTGAAGATATATAATAGGGAGTTACGTGCAAAATAAAAGAGTATCATAAAATAAAGTTGAAGAAATAGAATATGGCCAAAAATGCTTCACTTAAGTCACTAGTGACAAGTGACCCTAACAATAGAATGTGGCCACTTATTATGCTTTAGGTTTGCAAGAAAACATGATAAAACCCTGCAAGAAAATATCTCATGCAAGTCCACCTAGTTAGAAATGGAACCTAGTTAGAAATGACTAGGTGATCATTTTTTAGGTGATAACAGTGGGGTTGGTGTCAATACAAAATTTAGGTTGGTTATTGCATTTCTCAAGATACTAGTGTCTTCTTCTATTTGGTGTCAGTAAATCAATGTAACAGTAGGCTAGTGTCTACAAGATCATTCAATAATGAAAGAATTTTCATCTCTCTCTCTCTCTCTCTCTCTCTCTCTCTCTCTCTCTCTCTATATATATATATATAGATATTATGGTGTATTATTTTATGTTGATGTGATTATATATCCATTGAAGTGTTTTTAATTGGTTAAGATTGGCCATTATAATGATTCACCCCCCTCTTAGTGTAATCATATTCCTAACATGTTGGTCTACCTAACTTTATCCAATTATCTCCAAGAGGAATGTTTACATGCGATCAAAAGTCAACCATTACTTGGTTTACCATGTAATGATTGATTTTTAAGTTGACTCTGTTATCACTCAGGTTGTTCCCCAAAATATCTGAGAAAAGGGAATACAGCCGAGGTAAGCACTAACCAGTCTTTTAGCTGCAGATTCTAGCCAATCTGCAACTAGAGAGGGCTCTCTCTTTGTAATTTAGATTTGTTTTGTTATATGTTAGGCTAGTTATGAAGCACAAGCATTAGTTTGGTGTTTGGAAGATGACATTCAGTAGAACAGGGTTGCAAACTAAGAGAAGTTCAGACCATTGGGTTGATGGAGTCCAATGAAAATAAACCTCCGGTATGGTTTCTTTGGCAAAAGGAGAAACTACAGAGCAAGATAGTTAAACACAGGACAATTTTCAAGTTGGAATAAGATGAAGTGAAGTAAGGGAATGAAAGGCGATTAAGAATCTTCCATTATGCTAACAGAGGGAAAAATGAGTAAATATTACCAAGGAGTAGTTAATAATTCCTTAATTGTATTTAGAGTGTAAGAACTAGGGAGACAAGAGTAGTCAAGAATTCTTGCCTATGCTAGTCCTGTAGAAAACATAAAAATTGACAGGAATTGAACACAAAGTACAGTCAAGTAAATTCTGGGTTATTATTTTTTCCTGCAATTAGAACATGATACACATATGATAAATAAACATAGGAATAGTAAAACAAGGGTAAAAGACTTATTGATCCATGAAGTAATATGAGAATTCTGTAACATATTCTTCTGCCATTAATTCCACAATCAGAAAATTCACCAGCAATGCATTCCAGCAATCTTTATTTCAGAAGAGTTCTCAAAATTTATAGCGCAGGTCCAGAATGATATTCACCAACCAACAATAATACATATCTTGAGGAGGTATTTATACAAAGAGAATTGCAAAATATCCCATAGGGAAAATATCAAGCAATAAATTTATCCATCTACTTCTTCAAAGGCAATAAATGATATTGAAAACAACGTGTAATGAATGAAGGAGTAACTACGCGGTACTGGCTGCCTTAGGTGGTCTGCTATGCTTGACTTTTTGACTCAATTAGTCGGTTGGTAGCTGTCTCTTTGATTTGTGTTCCTGAGTTGTTGTCATGGCCCTGTCACCTGTGCCTACTTCTGCCTTAATGCATTCTAGCGTGAATTCCTTACTTTGTTATTTTGTTTTTCTAATAGGTGACCCGTATATTGGAATTTGCTTTAATGTAGATGATCAAAGAAAGAGAACCAAAATTACCTTGGTAAAACTTAAAGCATGCCATGCCACCATTGATCTATTGGCAACTGGTGTCTTTGTAGTTTTATTAATGTTTCATCAGCTTCAGTATACCTGTAGTAATTGGGCTGGACTTCAAAAAGATGTGTCATCTCATGTTCAATGTAGAACAAATCTTCTAATTTTTCATATAATCTCTGTCCAGAGGGAGGTATTGTGTCTTCTGAAATGCTTGATGATGCTGCGATTTGATTGGTAACAGAGTTATTAACCCTGTGAGCATACTGTTCATGTGTTAATAGTCTCCGATTGCTGGTCAATAAGCTGGGTAACCCTTTGCTTTGCAACACTGCAAACTTTTCTCTAAATGCATTTATTTCTGTCTGCATTTCTTGGCACTTTCTTTCCAAATTTTGTACAAATTCCTCATGGTCAGCACCTTTTTCACTATCAAAATTGTACATGTTCTGTCCTGAATATCTAGAGCTGCTAGTTGCTCTCTGGTATGAGTATTCAAAAAATGAATTAGTTTATTGGCATGTTCGGGCTTGTTTGCCAATAATGCTCTGGCTTTTTGAGTCTCAACTTGAGCTATCTCTATCAATTCAATCTGGTCATGGATAGTCCGTATTGATATCCATTGATCAGTGATGGACTAGGCAATTTTAGTCCACAAAATTGTTTTAGAGTTCTGCTAGAGATTTGTGAAGAGTAAGGTCCTTCTCCAAGGATTTCACCTTATTTTCTAGGGCCCTTACTTCTCTTGTTTTCTCAACCACAATTATTTTTGATTTATCATAATTCACCTCTATCTTGGCCAATTTTTCTTTGGCTTCTTTTAGCTCTTCCATTTGGAGTTCTAAAGCCTTTATTTCCTTCATCATATCTTCCATGCTCAGGCTAGCATCTGATCCTGCTGTTGTTGCTGTTGTAGTTGTTGCTGAAGCTGAGGTACCTGCTGTTGATTCTGGGACAATGGGAGGGACTGCTGTTGTAGTTGTAGGAGGAGCTGTTGTGCTTATTGGAGCTGTTTCTGGTGGCTGGGAGGCCAATTCTCCTTGTTTTCATTGTAATGCTATCTCCAATGCCTTCTCTGTTTCTTCCAGCCTTTCATTCATCCTCATTAGCAAACTCACCACATCCTCCTCTTCTTTCTGTTGTGCAACTTCTGTGGTCTGAGGGTGCATTGTAATTGGCAGCTTGAGCTGCTTCCTGAGGGTTGCAATATCTTCTTCTTTCTTCTTTATTAAGGCCTGAATACCCTTGGGATCCGTGGGATCATGTCCCATCTCAATGATAATTTCCTCCAAGGATTTAATCCTGTTATCCTTTTCTAATGAGGAGGCCTTCTCCAGCTCTAATTGGGCAGAGGTATTATGCAATGAATTCTGCAGTTTGTGGGCTAATAATGCCTTGTCTGCTAAGGTGGAGTACACCATTTCTTCGGTTTGTTTATGTAATTCAATCTGGTCCATTGGGTGGATGTCTTTAGATATGACTTCTAGATTGGTCCTGATATAATCAGCAACTGACTGTGGTTGCTACATTGTAGGCCTAAAGTGACTAAGGGTCATTTTCCCTTCTTGAATATCATAGGCTGCCATTAGCCTTTGTTGATTGGTGGGAGCCATTCTCAGCAATTGATTATAAAGTTGGAACCTTACTGGCTCATTTCTAGCTTTTATTTCAGTATATGCTTTCTTGATATCCGAGCCTTGCTTGCTCTTTTGCCTGGTAGATGTAACCTCCACACCATGCTGCCTCTCTTGCTCTTGCTGAAATGAGCTAGTTGATGTTGCCAAAATTGGGGGAGCCTGTTGTTCAGTTGTTTCCTCACCCCTTAGGCTGCATGCTGTTTCTTCTACCAATTCTTCCTCAGAGTAAGGATTTAACCTTTGCCTATTTTCCCCTTGCTGTTCTGCCGATCCACCTGTAGGTGTCTCCTCCTACCTGTCCCTTTTCTTGGCTCTTTCCTCATTGAGAGGAGTTTGTAACATAGGGACTTTAGGTACATTTGTTTGTGTTGAAGGACCTTGCCCTTGACTTTGCTCCTTTGCTGTATCTGGTCGATCTGCCATTGTATCTTGCTGTTATGAATGCTGTACTTCTTTGCCTTTGGATGTCCCTGCAGGTGGAGCACTCTCTTGGGAAGGTTGTTGTGAAGTTGTGGCAGATGATGTGCCCGCTCCAATGTGTTGAGGCAATGTGAAAGGGACCTGTCCAAAAGAGTCCAGGTCAAGTGCTTTTTCAACCTCTTTCATTGCTTTTTCTAATTTCTCTTCTTCAGTAAGCTCTTCAACTAGTGTGCCTTCTACCCATTCCTGTTGATTAGCATATTGTTCAATTTCAGGGATTTTGTGGTGCACATATCCTGTAAGCTTGTTTTTGACTCTTCTAAAACTTATGAAATGTTCAGGGTCATATGGTGACCAATGAAAACTTTGTTTCAGCATAAGTTGATCTCTTAATATCTTATCTGCTTCTTCCCAGGCTTCTTCCCTTTTATTGAAGATAAAAGGGTCCAATTGATGTCTTATCTTGAGCTGTGCCTTTTTCCTAGCACCATAGAAATGAATCAAATTTGAACTACTAAATTTCCGGTAGTATTCCAGGGCAAAGAGTCTCATAGGGACATACTTTGGTAGCTTGTAGGGAGTTATTTCACAGCTATAAATCCTGATTACTGGGTGGTTTTGGTAAAAATACCAGTCACCAATACTGTATTCCTTTGAGAGATGCAAAATTTTCTGCATTTCAGCAGAGAGCCTGGCAGGAGGAGTTATTATCAACAAAGAAGTGGCCAGATATATCAAAAAGATCAATGAACTCACAATATGTATATGGGGAGTTGTGGACTTCATGGAATACTGAGGTCCAAAAAATCACAAACCTCCTTTCTCCTTTGAGGTCCAATCTTTTAAGAGGAAGTTGGAAACTATCAGGTTGATAGTACAACAACAAATGATATATGTAAGATGTGTATTTGAACACTCTTTCTCTCTCCAAATTCATGAATTGCTCATGGATTTTATCCGCTATGAAGGTGGCATAATCATATTTGACAGCAGGGGGCTGTCCTGGAGTGAATATGGACATCAATACTAAAAGAGTTTCATCAACATACTCACTGGTTTTGAATCCTAAAATGTAGGATATCATGTCTATAATGAGTCTCCCTGCCTCATTGAACCAGACTTGGAGATAAGGAGGAGGCTGGTCATGCTGGCAATTTGGTTTCATAAACAACTGAGCAATTCTGGTTATCTCTGAGCTGGGCAGTTTGGCACCTTGGTTAAGCAAGAATTTCATGGTAAGAGGAGCCAGAGGCTAAGTGGGCTTAAAGTTCAGCATCTCATTTATGGATTGAGGAGTAATATAGAAGAGTACAATCCTAGATGGAGACATAACTGCTCTTTGTGTGGGTTCATAATTTGCACAGCATAAATGGATGAAATCAGGGAGCACATTCACTGAGGGGAGGTAATAGATAGGCATGTTGGACTCCCAAATTCCCAAGACATCAGTGTTGCTTCTGTAGCTATTTCTAATTTCACAAATGGCTTGCAGGTGAGGTTTGTAACCCATCATATCCTTAATTTGGAAGTCCCTGTCAGCAAGGGGTATCCATTCCAATTTCTTATGTGGTGCATTGAAGGGGGAAATATTCAAGGCCACTGGAGCTTCCATGCTTCACTGTTTGTGTTTATAATTGGAATTTGGGTTTGTGTCACAACAAAAAATAGAGTACTGGTACTGGGGTTTTCTCAGGAAATTTGCAAACTGAGTTATATATAGAAATGGCCTCACTGGGTAAAATTCATAGAAAAGACAAAGTCTGCAGAGTTTAATTGGGAAGCTGGATAAAACAGTGGAAATGGTGCTCTTTTGTAAGTGATTTTGACAAATTTAACTCAATATTTGGGCACTTTTTGGAGATTTTGCCGGCGGAAATGGGCTTGGATTTTTAGTTTAATGGGCAATTTGCAGAGAAGAACAAAATTCGCAGGTTTTCTTTGGAAAAATGGGTCAAACAGTGAATTAAAATGCAGAGATTTGTAGGCAGGAGCACATTTTAATTTGAATTTTAGTTCTTTGGGTGATTTTAACAAAGAAACTTGGAAAAATAGGGTTTACGAGTGAATATAGGGTAAATACCTGTTTTACAGGCGCCTGGTGCAAAATGCAGGACGAGGACTGAGCTGAGGGGCTGAGCTGCAGATTGAATTCCTTTGGGTGGGGGACTGTGCAGAGAAAATGTAGTTTTTAACGTCGTAAACCATGTAAAGCTCGTGCAAGAAAAACAAAGAGAAATGGACAAAAATGTCATTAAAACGACTTTTTTAACAAAATTTTTGATTTTGGCGGGTTATTGGCGCGCATTATTCGGGTGACGTCAGCATGAAATCATCTTTGTCGGCCAGCGGGGGGTATGGAAGGTGACTTGGCGGATGACATGGCAGACACGGTGGACGGAATGGTGATGACGTGGGTGCTGACGTGGTGGACGACGTCAGCAACGGTAAGCGGGAGTGGTTTATGGTTTCATCGCACCGCTTAATGTACGGGGGCGGTTTTGGACCAAACGGACGTGATAAACTGTGGGAGTGACATGCGTCCCATAGTACGACGGGAAAACCGCCTTTTATCGCACACTATTGTCCGGTCATCGGGGCGCCTCCGATATTGACGTGAGCCATCCGATCTGGGGGATCGGATCCGACGGTTGACGGAGGGGTAAGTTGGCGGTGGGGTACGGCACGGGGCCCGCCCGATATATTAACATTTATATGGTTTGGCAGGGCATAAAACCTTTGGTTACTGGGTTTTATATGATTTATGCGGGCGGCTTTGGTTATTTGTTTAACCAAATGTTAAACAAATCCCTTTTTATGTGCGCGGAGGGGTTATTACATGGTCCCAGTTGAACCAATAATTCTTGAAATAACATGGTTATGGCTATAATTGCTGGGGCGGGGATATTTAAGTATTTTGGGGTTTTTTATATAGTTTTTTATGTGTAATAGGGGAGGAGAAGTATTATATGGGAGCTATACAATATAGTTAGGATGTTAATATGGTTTTGTGAATAGAAAACGCTAAGTTTATAAGGTAAAACTTAGGTTCTTATGGAAATGAAAGGGAAATGGAGGGGTCTTTTTACACAAGAAATGTGGCTTGTTTTGATTAAGTGAACCCAGAGTTCCACTCAGTATTTCTCATAAAATGAAATGAGTTAGGACCACTGATCAGATCTCAATGTCCTTGAAGGGATGTTAGTAAGGGTTGCTTGGGGGAGATGGGAGGGGAAATTAGTCATGATCCAACTGTTTAGCAGCCACTTTGCCATGGTAGTTGTGATATCCCTGAGATGAATCATACGAAAAAAGACAAAAATGATCACCAACCTGCTTCTGCAACACCAGAATTACCTACCCATTATGCTACACCTAACATTTTTTCTTCATCTTGTTTGGGTGCATTTGAGCTAGCAAACCCTTTCTTTCTTTTTCTTTTGACTGCCCTCCTATCTAAGTCCGCCCTTATCTCCTCCAGGGGCTTAGATTCAACTGTTGAGCACCCTTGTTTCTCTACCTAGCCAGTGATCTGCCAAGCTTGAACTGTTTGAACATACCTTATCCTGTACTGCTAAAACAAGAAATTTAAACATGGACTGGCCAAGATTGAGCTGTTGGGCCATCCATCAAGTGTGACAAAGTCACTGATTGCATGATTTGAAATTCTTTTCAAAAATAGGACAGTAGTGGCATTTTGAATAGCACACTTTCCTAGTCTTTTTTTGGGGTTCATTTTCTCTCTTTTTTGACCAATTCATTCTTTTGCCCTTTGATTTTTCTTTTAGGGCATACCCTCTTTACATTTTTTAATTTTTTTTTTAATTTTTTGAAAATATGGAACCTTTGCAGCATGGAAAGGACGATCATATTTGGCATTTCCACAGTCAATCATGAGATATGACACCTATTGGTATAGGAACCTAACAGTGGCTCCACTTGGGGATGGCTTTTCCAGGTGAAAAACCAAGAACAATAGGTCAGATGGCCTTATTTTCAACTCTTGCTGTAATTTGAAACTTCATTCTGCTGTAGACAAACGAACTGAATCTTTGTGGCATGTATACACTTCTCATGAGCTGAGCTAAACAGAATTACAACTCTAACTTTGCTAGTTTGCCTGAGTATTTGTCATGATTTTTGTAGCTCCCAAGTTTTCTTCTTGATTTCTTTTGATAAACTCAAAATATACACAAAAAGGTGGCACAATTGTTTTGCTTTTTTCCCTCAAAATTTGTTGCATCCTATTCCCTATCCTATTGCTGTAATAAACTGGTGAAAATAGACACTATTATGTACAAAATACAGTCCTACTATGTTAACAAATAGGATCAAAATAATGCTTGAGCACTCACCCATTGACTGGCCCTTCCTCAGCTTCTGTACCATCCAAACTTCTCAAAAAATAGGTGTTATTTCCTCGTACATCCTGAATGACAAAAGGGTCTTTCCATAGGAAATCATATTTGCCATGTTTTCCTTTGTCTTCCCTCCTAGAATCCCACTTCAGCACTTTGTCTCCTATGAAGAAATCCTCTGCTTTTGTTCTTCTGTCAAAAATCTTCTTCAATTTCTCTTGTAGAATCTGAGTTCTCTGATACAGTTCTTCTCTAGTCTGCTGCAAGTGAATAATTTGATTGATTCTTCTTTGAACATTATTGGGTTTTGCTTGTATTTCTTGCAGCAATTTGATCACAGGGATTCCCAAGGATGAAATGAATACAACCTCCATGCCATAAACCAATTCATATGGGCTTGTTCCAATAGATCTTTTTGTAGTTAACCTGTCTACCCAAAGTGCATTAACAAGCTTTTTGTGCCAATTTTTCTTGTTTTCCTCCAATACTTTCTTTATGATGTTTATCAAGCTCTTATTGGATGATTTAGCTAAACCATTACCTTGAGGGTAATAGTCTATGGAGTGGCCTAAGGTAATGTGGTACCTGTGGCAGAAATTGATTATTCTCTTGGATTTAAAGGCAGCAGCATTGTCTGTTATGATCTTTTCCGGACAGCCAAATCTAGATAGGATATTGGTTTCTAAGAATTGCATGATGATTCAGTCATTGGCTTTCCTACAAGGGATGGCCTCTATCCACTTAGTGAAGTAATATGTGGCAGTTAAAATCCACTTATGTTGGCCAAAGGAAGAAGGGTGAATCTCTCCAATGAAATCTAAACCCCATTGTTGAAATGGTCTCTCTGTGGAAATGGGTTTTAGAGGTAAAGGTAACAATTTTCTCTTGCCTTCATAGATTTGGCATTTATGACAAGAAACTACAAATTTCTTGACATCAGCAAATAGGGAGGGCCAATAAAACCCAGCTCTTAGAAGTTTATCAGCTATTGACTTCCAATACAAATGTCCACCACAGTCCCCTGCATGAAATTCCTTGAGTACTTTGTTAGTTTCATCCTGTATTAGGAAATTCAACAAAATACCTTCATGATTTTTCCAAAATAAAACATTGTCTAGAATACAAAACTTTGAAGCTTTCATTTTCAAGAATCTATTCTTAGTTCTGGATAACCCTGGAGGAGCTTGCAGGTTTAACAATACATAAATTATATCAGCATACCAAGGTGATTGTAAGAAGGCTTGATTGATCTATGGAGTCGCCATCTCCTGTTCGTTATCCAGTTCATTGATGTCAAGGGCTTGAAAATTGGTTTCAGACATCAGTTTGGCTAATCCTTGTCCTTTTATCAGTTTTGTTGGTTTGATTTCAATGTCATATTCCAAAATGTTGGCTATCCATTTGCCCCTCTTACCTTCAATTCCTTCTTGAGTCAGAATTTCTTTGACCACGACATTTGGGACATAAGCTATCACATGAGAGTACAAGATATAAACTCTGAAATCCTTGATGGCCTTTACAAGGGCATAGGCCTGTTTCTCCATGATTTGATATTTGAGTGGAGCATCTCTGAGTGCTTTGCTGAAGAAAGCTATGGGCTTCTCACATCCTTGGTCATCTTTTTGTAATAGGACAACAGCAATAGTATGCTCATATGCAAAGGAAAAGATTATGAAGTCTCTATCAAACTTCGGGCTTGTGAGGACCGGTGTCTTAGTTAAAGCTATTTTGATATCTTCGAAGGCTTGTTTAGCTTCCATTGTCCATTTGACTTTGTAATCTTTCTTCAGCATGTTATTCAACAACCTTATTAGTTCGTCCAAGTTGGGAATGCATCTTCTTAGGAAATTGATCTTCCCTAAAAAAGCTTGTAGTTCTTTGATGTTTCTTGGGTGAGGCACTTGGAGAATAGCTTGTATTCCTTCTGGGTCAATTCTAATGCGATCTTGTGAGATTATATGACCTAGGAGTTTTCCTTCTTGGCCAAACAATGATTTCTTTGGGTTCAAAGATATGCCATATTTTCTGCAAATTAGGAACACTTGTCTTAAATGTTCTAAATGTTCTTGATCTGATTTGGAAAAAGCAGTGAGGTCATCAAGATATATGACTAAAAAATCATGAATCTCTTTTGCAAAGGCTATGTCCATTGCTCGTTGAAATGTAGCCCCTACATTCTTAAGTCCAAAAGGCATTTTTACATATTTGAAAGTTCCCCAAGGTGTTGTAAAGGCAGTTTTGTCTTGATCATCGGGTGAACTAAGATTTGATTAAATCCTGAGAATCCATCTAACAGTGAGATCCTAAAGGCTCCTACAACCCTTTGTAAAATGTGATCCATCTTGGGTAAGGGGTAATGGTCTTTCAAAGAAACTTTATTCAGATTTCTTAAGTCAACACACAGTCTTATTTCTCCCGTTTTCTTCCTAGTGGGCACTAGATTTGAAATCCACTCTAAAAATCTAATAGGCGCAATTATTCTAGATTGGTACATCTTTTGACTTCCTTTTCAATGAGAGGAAGGAGGACTAGATTAACCCTTCTCAGCTTTTGTTTAAAATGCTTTTGATTTTCTTTTAAAGGTATTGTGTGTTGGATGACTGAAGTATCATAAGACTTGAGCTCCTCATAACTCCATGCAAAGACATCTTGAAATTATTTAAAGAGCTCAATGTATTTTAGTTTTTGATTTGGAGGCAAGGCTTTGGACAATTTTATCATTTTAGGATTTTGTGCAGTTCCTATGTTACAGTCCTCAATTTCTGTGTTTAAAGGCTGCATTTTTGGCTTTCTTGGTATATCATTTGAATAAAAAATGTCCTCCAAAGGAGTCAAGCCTCTGGGCAAAAAGTTATCTTTTAGCTCAATTACTTCAGCTTCTGCCTCAGCAATTTCATCAAGGTCCATTTGCTTCAGCTGTTGCAAATTTTTGCTGGAAAAAGTTGTTGGATGCAAAATATGGTTCACTGTTTCAGCTGATATATTTTCCTCAATTCTGTCTATTTGCTATTGATCACAAAGGGTGTTTGTGTCTATATTTATGCTTGAGAATTCCTCTTTCAAAGTCAAGAAATTATTTATTTGTGTGTCATTTTCAAACACTTGCCAATTTTTTACATTATCTGGGATAGCAGGTCTATGTTTGATTTCAGCAGTGAAGTGGTGGTTGGGCTCAAATGGCAGCTTGCAAGTGCTGGCAAAAGTTGCCAAACTATGTGCATGTAAATTATGGTTTCTTGGAATTTTGGTGAGCTGAAATTCTATGAAGGTGTTGAATATTTCAATGGCTACACCTCTGTAAGCTCTTAGCCTAAGATCATTTGTGACAAAGTTTCCCTTTATTTGTTGTATAATCAAATCTGAGTCCCCTAGAATGGAAATCCTAGTTGCCCCTAGACTTCTAATCAGTTTAAGTCCCAACAACAGGGCTTCGTATTCGGCCACATTGTTTGTACATCTGAAATTCAGCCTATATGCATGACCTTCAGCATGGTCATTTTGCATGTTATGTATTCAAATCCCTACCCCTGCTCCTAACTTATTCACTGAGCCATCAAAATCTAAGTACCATAAGATTTCTTGATTACCACTAGCTTTAAGAGTTTTGGATACTGTCTTAATGGAAGATTTGGATTTTGCAACTGATATTGTATGTCTTGTTTGTTTGTTGCATCAATCACTTCAACAATTTCTTGATCTTGAGCACTAGATTGTTCATTTATGTTTTTTGCTTGTGCTGATTCTAGGAATTTGACATCTGTTTTGGGACACCTTTCAGCATTGTATAAGATGAATGAATCCATATCTGAATGCATGGAATAAATGGGGAAGTTTTGGGGTTTCTCTTGACTGCTAACCACATATTTCATCAATGTTTCCCGATACAATCTCTTTGGCTGGCCAAAGACTGAAATGGTGGCATAGGACATGTCTAGCTGCAAAGATCCTTGGAGTTTTGCACCCCAAGATCTGGACAAAAGCATGCCATATTTAGGTGGGATATCAGCTACCACCACATCCATCAAGATTGTCTTGGTAGGGTATTGCACTAGAGATACACACAAATCTTTGATTAGGCCTAGACACCTGACCTGGCTGGAATCAAATGAGAACAAGTCTTTGTATGGCCTTGTGATATCTAGGTCCAATCTTTCCATCATAGACTTAGGCATCAAATTATGGGAAGCTCCCGAATCAAACATTGCATTATGTAGCACTTTGTCATGAATGTTTAAGCTCACATAGAATGGAGGAACTCCTCCATCTACTGTTTTACCATTTACCTCAGGACCAAAGATTAGCTTTGGTTGGTCATCTAAAACATTAACTGCATCTTTATTCTCCGATATTTGAAGTGACCTACTGATTTGCTGCTTATAAACCTCATGTTTAACCAATTAAGACAGAGTAATGGCTATTTTAACTTTCCTATTTCTGTTTCTAGGTTGAAATGTTTTTCCAGCTGAATCTTTATATTCCGGGAAGCAAGGTTTTCTTTTTTTGCTGTATTTTCAGTGGTTTTTTCTTCATTATGAGTGGTGTTATGAACTAAATCTGCTCTAAAATTGTTTTCAGGAGAGTTGTTTACATTTTATTTTGTAGGAAAGGATGTGGGTGGTTGGTCACCTAATGATTGTAAGTTTGATATATCCTCAACCGTGGGTTCTTTTGGGTTGAGGTCTATTTTAACAGGGAGTTCTGTGAGGGTAGCTTTATCCTTAGCTCTCTTAAGTTTCTTGGTATCTTTCAGCTTGCTAGGTTCAGGCACATCAACCGTTCTGTTTCTCAATTTATATTGTTTATGGACCTCATAGACAGCTATGTCATACCCTTTTCTGAAATCAAATGATTCTCCGGATCTGGTTTGAAATTGGTTGAAATTATGAGCTTCTTGGTCATCTTGTGTTAAGAAGATTTGTTTCTCACTGTTTAAACCCATTAGGTTGATTTGGGTATCTTCTGTTGGCTCACTAGAGGTTGAGGCTTCAGCATAGTTCTCTTGAAATGGAGGTCTGATATTCTGGTCAGGGCCAGCCTTCCCGTTGTTAGGATTTTGATTTTTTCTAAAGTTTGGATTTCTAGTGGTGTTACTTGGTTGACCTTCCCAAGAGGATTTACTTTCAATGGTTTCCACTCTATCACCCATTCTATCCATGCCTTTGATGATTGCATCTAGTTTTTGTTCAAATGCTGAAGGCTCTTCTTTGAAAGTAGTCCTTCTTTCAACTCTAGCTCGGGCTCTTTTAGAGATCAGATTTGCCTCTACATTAATAGCTATGCTCTGCATGTCTTCCAAGATGGCAGGAGCTCTTTCCCTTAGCTGATATTCCATGTCAGAGTAAAATCCATCAGGGAATTTGATTAAGGCTAAGTCAGGTGGAGGTCTAAGGTTTTGAGGGATAACATTGTACACATTGTTGAATCTAGCACAATAGTCTTGGACAGTTTCTTGTGGGCCTCTTTTTAAACTGTCATACTCTGATAGGATATGCAATGGGTCCTTCTTTTTTTCCCATCTGTTCAGAAAGGTTTGGTAAAGGGCATCTGGATCAGCAATTGTGTTTGCACCAAGTGCCCTAAACCAGGTCCTCACTTCACCGGTTAAGCTTTGAACAAAAATTTTCATTCTGACATCGTTGTCATTGATTTCATAGTTCTCAAAGTAGTCCATCATTTTCTTAGTGTGTTGTTGGGCTGTATAGGAGCCAGTACCATCAAAATATGTGATTTTACTTTGATAATCCTGAGGCATAGCCCCTGGATTTGTAGGCAACTGCAAGGGAGCATATCGGTTTGCCATATTTACAGGTATAAATGGGACAGCTGGAAGCACAGGGATAACAACTGAGATAAACAGAGTGAATGGAGGGGTAGAAGATGTGCTTTGAAGTGATGATGGTGAAATAGAAGTAGGTACTAAAAGAGTAGAAAGGACTGCTATTTTTCCAGGAATAAGCTCAGGTTTGGTAAGGTTTTGCTGCAGTGTATCAAGGTTTATATCAGTAGAATTCTCTAGACTTTCTTGTCTTTTAAGATTTTTAGAGATCAAGTTAGGGTTTTCAAAGATAGCTGGAGGGTTAGGATCAGGATTTGATCTAGTATAATGCACTTTCTTCTTTGGATCCAGCTTCTAGATCTATTTTTGGTATTTTATGAAAATGTTTAAAGGACACTGTTTTTGACCATATTTTTCTAGGAAAGTATGAATTGTAAGAGGGTTGAATTTTCCTGAAGATCTTTTGAAAATACAAGGAAACTGATCGAATTTTTGAGACAACTGTTTTAAAGCCTAAAACTAGACTGGATATTGACTGAAGCAACTTTTATTTACTCCTGTAAATGCACAACAAAAACAGTTTCAAAGGCTACCTGGCTAACTTCACGCTCCATCTGTAGCTTTAGAAAATAGACATTAGTAACAAACACAGTCATTCAGTTCCCCAGTGGAGTCGCCAATGATGTTATCACTCAGATTTTTCCCCAAAAGATCTGAGAAAAGGGAATACGGCAGAGTTAACCACTAACCAGTCTTTTAGTTACAGATTCTAGCCAATCTACAACCAGACAGGGCTCTCTCTTTGTAATTTAGATTTGTTTTGTAATATGTTAGGCTAGTTATGAAGCACAAGTATTAGTTTGGTGTTTGGAAGATTACATTCAGTAAAACAGGGTTGCAAACTAAGAGAAGTTTAGATCATTGGGTTGATGGAGTCCAATGAAAATAAACCTCCGGTATGGTTTCTTTGGCAAAAGGAGAAAATGCAGAGCAAGATAGTTAAACACAGGACAATTTTCAAGCTGGAATAAGATGAAGAGAAGCCAGGGAATGAAAGGCAATTAAGAATCTTCCATTATGCTAACAGAGGGAAAAATGAGTAAATATTACCAAGGAGCAGTTAAGAATTCCTTAATTATATTTAGAGTGTAAGAACCAGGGAGACAGGAGCAGTCAAGAATTATTGCCTATGCTAGTCCTGTAGAAAACATAAAAATTGACAGGAATTGAACATAGAGTACAGTCAAGTAAATTCTGGGTTATTCTTTTTTCCTACAATTAGAACATGATACACAGATGATAAATAAACATAGGAACGGTAAAACAAGGGTAAAAAGACTTATTGATCCATGAAGTAACACGAGAATTCTGCAACATATTCTTCTGCCATTAATTCCACAACCAGAAAATTCACCAGCAAAGCATTCCAACAATCTTTATTTCAGAAGAGTTCTCAAAATTTACAGTGCAGGTCCAGAATGATATTCACCAACCAACAATAATACATATCTTGAGGAGGTATTTATACAAAGAGAATTACAAAATATCCCATAGGGAAAATATCAAGCAATAAATTTATCCATCTACTTCTTCAAAGGCAATAAATGATATTGAAAACAACGCGTAATGAATGAAGGAGTAACTACGCTGTACTGGCTGCCTTAGGTGGTCTGCTATGCTTGAATTTTTGACTCAATTAGTCGGCTGGTAGCTGTCTCTTTGATTTGTGTTCCTGAGTTGCTGTCACGGCCCTGTCACCTGTGCCTGATTCTGCCTTAACGCATTCTAGCGTGAATTCCTTCCTTTGTTATTTTGGTTTTCTAATAGGTGACCTGTATATTGGAATTTGATTTAATGCAGATGATCAAAGAAAGAGAACCAAAATTACCTTGGTAAAACTTCAAGCATGCCCTGCCACCATTGATCTGTTGGAAACTGGTGTCTTTGTAGTTTTATTAATGTTTCATCAGCTTCAGTATACCTGTAGTAATTGGGGTGGACTTCAAAAATATGTGTCATATCATGTTCAATGTAGAATAAATTTTCTAATTTGTCATATAAGCTCTGTCTAGAGGGAGGTACTGTGTCTTTTGAAATGCTTGATGATGATGTGATTTGATTGGTAACATAGGTATTAACCCTGTGAGAATATTGTTCATGTGTTAATAGTCTCTGATTGCTGGTCAATAAGCTGGGTAACCCTTTGCTTTGCAACACTGCAAACTTTTCTCTAAAGGCATTTATTTCTGTCTGCATTTCTTGGCACTTTCTTTCCAAATTTTGTACAAAATTCCTTATGGTCAGCACCTTTTTCACTGTCAAAATTGTACCTGTTCTGTCCTGAATATCTAGAGCTGCTAGCTGCTCTCTGGTATGAGTATTCAAAAAATGAATTAGTTTATTGGCCTGTTCGGGCTTGTTTGCCAATAATGCTTTGGCTTTTTGAGTTTCAACTTGAGCTATCTCTATCAATTCAATCTGGTCATGGACAGTTTGTATTGATTTCCATTGATCAATGATGGATTGGCCAATTTTAGTCCACAAAATTGTTTTGAGTTTTGCGAGAGTTTTGTGAAGAGTAAGGTCCTTCTCCAAGGATTTCACCTTATTTTCCAGGGCCTTTACTTCTCTTGTTTTCTCAGCCACAGTTATTTTTTATTTATCATAATTCACTTCTATCTTGGCCAGTTTTTCTTTGGCTTCTTTTAGCTCTGCCATTTGGAGTTCTAAAGCCTTTATTTCCTTCATCATATCTTCTATGCTCAGGCTGGCACCTGGGCCTGCTGTTGTTGCTGTTGTAGTTGTTGCTAAAGCTGAGGTACCTGCTGTTGATTCTGGGACAATGGGAGGGACTGCTGCTGTAGTTGTAGGAGGAGTTGTTGTGCTTATTGGAGCTGTTTCTAGTGGCTGGGAGGCCAATTCTCCTCATTTTCGTTGTAATGCTATCTCCAATGCCTTTTCTTTTTCTGCCAAGCCTTTCATTCATCCTCAATAGCAAATTCACCACGTCCTCATCTTCTTTCTGCTGTGCAACTTCTATGGTTTGAGGGTGCATTGTAATTGGCAGCTTGAGCTGCTTCCTGAGGGCCACAATATCTTCTTCTTTCTTCTTTATTAAGGCCTGAATGCCCTTGGGATCCTTGGGATCATGTCCCAGCTCAATGATAATTTCCTCCAAGGATTTAATCCTGTTATCCTTGGCTAATGAGTAGGCCTTCTCCAGCTCTAATTGGGCATAGGTATTGTGCAATGAATTCTGCAGTTTGTGAGCGAATAATGCCTTGTCTGCTAAGGTGGAGTACACCATTTCTTTGGTTTGTTTATGTAATTCAATCTGGTCCATTAGGTGGATGTCTTTAGCGAGGACTTCCATATTGGTCCTGATATAATCAGCAACTGACTGTGGCTGCTTCATTGTAGGTCTGAAGTGACTAAGGGTCATTTTCCCTTATTGAATATCATAGGCTGCCATTAGCCTTTGTTGATTGGTGGGAGCCATTCTCAGCAATTGATTATAAAGTTGGAACCTTACTGGCTCATTTCTAGCCTTTATTTCAGTAAACGCTTTCTTGATATCCGAGCCTTGCTTGCTCTGTTGCCTAGTAGATGTAACCTCCACACCATGATGTATCTCTTGCACTTGCTGAAATGAGCTAGTTGATGTTTCCAAAATTGGGGGAGCCTGCTATTCAGTTGTTTCCTCACCCCTTAGGTTGCCTGCTGTTTCTTCTGCCAATTCTTCCTCAGAGTAAGGATTTAACCTTTGCCTCTTTTCGCCTTACTGTTCTGTCGATCCACCTGTAGGTGTCTCCTCCTGCTTATCCCTTTTCTTGGCTCTTTCCTCATTGAGAGGAGTTTGTAACACAAGGACTTCAGGTACATTTGTTTGTGTTGAAGGACCTTGCCCTTGACTTTACTCCTTTGTTGTATCTGGCTGGTCTGCCATTATATCTTGTTGTGTTGAATGTTGTACTTCTTTGCCTTTGGATGTCCTTGCAGGTGGAGCACTCTCTTTGGCAGGTTGTTGTGAAGTTGTGGCAGATGATGTGCCCGCTCCAATGTGTTGAGGCAATGTGAAAGGGACCTATCCAAAAGAGTCCAGGTCAAGTGTTTTTTCAACCTCTTTCATTGCTTTTTCTAATTTCTCTTCTTCAGTAAGCTCTTCAACTAGTGTGCCTTCTACCCATTCCTGTTGATTAGCAAATTGTTCAATTTCAGGGATTTTGTGGTGCACATATCCTGTAAGCTCGTTTTTGACTCTTCTAAAACTTATGAAATGTTCAGGGCCATATGGTGACCAATGAAAACTTTGTTTCAGCATAAGTTGATCTCTTAATATCTTATCTGCTTCTTCCCAAGCTTCTTCCCTTTTATTGAAGATAAAGGGTCCCAATTGATGTCTTATCTTGAGTTGTGCCTTTTTCCTAGCACCATAGAAATGAGTCAAATCTGAACTACTAAATTGCCGGTAGTATTCCGGGGCAAAGAGTCTCATAGGGACATACTTTGGCAGCTTGCAGGGAGTTAATTCAAAGTCATAAATCCTGATTACTGTGTGGTTTTGGTAAAAATACCAGTCACCAATACTGTATTCCTTTGGGAGATGTAAAATTTTCTGCATTTCAGCAGAGAGCCTAGCAGGAGGAGTTATTATCAACAAAGAAGTGGCCAGATATATCAAAAAGGTCAATGAACTCACAATATGTATATGGGGAGTTGTGGACTTCATGGAATACTGAGGTCCAGAAAATCACAGACCTCCTTTCTCCTTTGAGGTCCAATCTTTTAAGAGGAAGTTGGAAACTATCAGGTTGATAGTACAACAACAAATGATATATGTAGGATATGTGTTTGAACACTCTTTCTCTCTCCAAATTCATGAATTACTCATGGATTTTATCCGCTATGAAGGTGGCATAATCATATTTGACAGCAGGGGGCTGTCCTGGAGTGAATATGGACATCAATACTAAAAGAGTTTCATCAACATACTCACTGGTTTTGAATCCTAAAATGTAGGATATCATGTCTCTAATGAGTCTCCCTGCCTCATTGAACCAGACTTGGAGATAAGGAGGAGGCTGGTCAGGCTGGCAATTTGGTTTCATAAACAACTAAGCAATTTTGGTTATCTCTGAGCTGGGCAGTTTGGCACCTTGGTCAAGCAAGAATTTCATGGTAAGAGGAGCCAGAGGCTGAGTGGGCTTAAAGTTCAGCATCTCATTTATGGATTGAGGAGTAATATAGAAGAGTACAGTCCCAGATGGAGCCATAACTACTCTTTGTGTGGGTTCATAATTTTCACAGCATAAATGGATGAAATCAGGGAGCACATTCACTGAAGGGAGGTAATAGATAGGCATGTTGGACTCCCAAATTCCCAAGACATCAGTGCTGCTTCTGTAGCTATTTCTAATTTCACAAAAGGCTTGCAGGTGAGGTTTGTAACCCATCATATCCTTAATTTGGAAGTCCCTGTCAGCAAGGGGTATCCATTCCAATTCCTTATGTGGTGCATTCAAGGGGGCAATATTCAAGGCCACTGGAGCTTCCATGCTTCACTGTCTATGTTTATAATTGGAATTTGGGTTTGTGTAACAACAGAAAATAGAGTACTGGCACTGGGGTTTTCTCAAGAAATTTGCAAACTGAGTTATATATAGAAATGGCCTCACTGGGTGAAATTCATAGAAAAGACAAAGTCTGCAGAGTTTAATTGGGAAGCTGGATAAAACAGTGGAAATGGTGCTCTTTTGTAAGTGATTTTGACAATTTAAACTCAATATTTGGGCATTTTTTGGAGATTTTTGTCGGTGGAAATGGGCTTGGATTTTTATTTTAATGGGCAATTTGCAGAGGAGAACAAAATTCACAGGTTTTCTTTGGAAAAATGGGTCAAACAGTGAATTAAAATGCAGAGATTTGTAGGCAGGAGTGCATTTTAATTCGAATTTTAGTTCTTCAGGTGATTTTAACAGAGAAACTCGGGAAAACAGGGTTTACGAGCGAATATCGGGTAAATACGTATTTTACAGGCGCCTGGTGCGAAATGCAGGTCGAGGACTAAGCTGAGGGGCCGAGCTGCGGAGTGAATTCCTCTGGGTGGTGGACTGTGCAGAGAAAATGTTGTTTTGAACGTTGTAAAGCATGCAAAGCTCGTGTAAGAAAAACAAAGAGAAATGGACAAAAACATTGTTAAAACGACTTTTTAACAAAAAATTTGATTTTGGCGGGTTATTGGTGCGCTTTGGTCAGGTGACGTCATCTTTGTCGTGCAGCGGGGGGTACGGAAGGTGACCTAGCAGATGACGTGGCGGACACGGCAGACGGAATGGTGATGACGTGGGTGCTGACGTGGTGGACGACGTCAGCAGCGGTAAGCGGGAGCGGTTTATGGTTTCATTGCATCGCTTAATGTACAGGGCGGTTTTGGACCAAACAGACGTGATAAACTGTGGGAGCGACACACGTCCCACAGTACGGAGGGAAAACCGCTTTTTATTGTGCGCTATCATCCGGTCATCGAGGCGACTTCGATATTGATGTGAGCTATCCGATCTGGGGGATCGGATCCGACGGTTGACGGAGGGGTAAGTTGGCGGTGGGGTACGGCACGGGGCCCGCCCGATATATTAACGTTTATATGGTTTGGCGAGGCATAAAACCTTTGGTTACTGGGTTTTATATGATTTATTCGGGCGGCTTTGGTTATTTTTTTAACCAAATGTTAAACAAATCCCTTTTTATGTGTGCGGAGGGGTTATTACGTGGTCCCAGTTGAACCAATAATTCCCAAAATAACATGGTTATGGCTATAATTGCCGGGGCAGGGTAATTAAGTATTTTGGGGTTTTTTATATAGTTTTTTATGTGTAATAGGGGCAGAGAAGTATTATATGGGAGCTATACAATATATTTAGGATGTTAATATGGTTTTGTGAATAGAAAACACTAAGTTTATAAGGTAAAAACTTAGGTTCTTAGGGAAATGAAAGGGAAATGGAGGGGTCTTTTCACACAAGAAATGTAGCTTGTTTTGATTAAGTGAACCTAGAGTTCCACTCATTATTTCTCATAAAATGAAATGAGTTAGGACCACTGAGCAGATCTCAATGTCCTTGAAGGGATGTTAGTAAGGGTTGCTTGGGGGAGATGGGAGGGGAAATTAGTCATGCTCCAACTGTTTAGCAGCCACTTTGCCATGGTAGCTGTGATATCCCTGAGATGAATCATACTCAAAAAGACAAAACTGATCACCAACCTGCTTCTGCAACACCAGAATTACCTACCCATTCTGCTACACCTAACATTTTTTCTTCATCTTGTTTGGGTGCATTTGAGCTAGCAAACCCTTTCTTTCTTTTTCTTTTGACTGCCCTCCTATCTAAGTCTGCCCTTATCTCTTCCAGGGGCTCAGATTCAACTGTTGAGCACCCTTGTTTCTCTACCTAGCTAGTGATCTGCCAAGCTTGAACTGTTTGAACAGACCTTATTCTGTACTACTAAAACAAGAAATTTAAACATGGACTAGCCAAGATTGAGTTGTTGGGCCATCCATCAAGTGTGACAAAGTCACTGATTGCATGATTTGAAATTCTTTGCAAAAATAGGACAGTAGTGGCATTTTGACTAGCACACTTTCCTGGTCTTTCTTTGGGGTTCATTTTCTCTCTTTTTTGACCAATTCATTCTTTTGCCCTTTGATTTTTCTTTTAGGGCATACCCTCTTTACATTTTTTAATTTTTTTTTTATTTTTTGAAAATATGGAACCTTTGCAGCATGGAAAGGACGATCATATTTGGAATTTCCATAGTCAATCATGAGATATGACACCTATTGGTATAGGAACCTAAAAGACTCAGGGATCATTATCCTTGTACAACTTTTCTTGCTTGAGTTAACAATGGATTTAGAATGGCTATTGCTCTTCTTTGCTTCCTCTTAATATATTTAATAGTTCAATCAATCATCTAATTGATTATTTTTATTTGATTAATTCAAACAATTTTTGAGGATGTTGTCCTTACTCGAAATTCCATTTTGATGGTTAGAATATTTGTTGTAATCATTCTATTTGAATAAGTCGAGTGCTTACTTCATTGATTTTTGTTGGTATTTCGACATCTATATATGGAGTGTTCGATCTTCCTTGTCTAGATAGAGGTTCTATGCATCTTGGATTTTCTTGACCTACCCAAGGTCTGGTGACAATATGAAGGTTCTTTTAATTATGTAGGTTATGTTTAGGCATCGAGTGTAATCGATTTACAATTTTTTTATTGATCACTTTTTTTAGAATTTTAGGATAATCCTGTAGATAGTGATTGTCTCAAGAGACATACATTACAAAATAGAATGTTGTTCCTATCTTTTAATGGGTAGTCAAGTTCCATATTCCCTCAAATTTAACTTCTACAAATTCTCCCATTGAATGACCAATGGCACTAAAGGGAAAAAGCACGTTGAAAGTTAATTTCTTGAAATTTGACAAAATTAAGATCATATGTTAAGTTGCGCGAATCCCAATCTCCTCAGACTAGAAAATCAATAAATTCATATGGTACTTATTTATATTATTTTAGATTAGTACCTCTAACCATATCTAATTGGAACAACAATCATAGATCCAAGTGAAGCCACAATAAAATAAAAACGAATGAGAGGCTATTCTAATTGATTTGTAGGTTACAACAAGTAGAAATAACCGAAGACAAAATATGAATGAAATCGACAATCCTCACGAGAGTCCCTGAGGCTTCCCATAACTGTGAATACATTCATTGAATTAACACAATCAATTACAACCTTATAAAGATGCATAGGACTAGGATAGTTAGAACTAATTCCTAGAAATCAGGAACTAATCCCTAATTGAAGCAAACATCTAAACAACAATCTGTTTCTCCATTATTTTCAAGTTCCCCCCTTAATGGAGAAATGATTGATTTCCAAACCTAGCATCTCTCTAAACAATTCAAATTTTATCTTCCCAAGACGCTTTGTGAAAATGTTAGCAACATTTTCACAAGTATTATAGTATTCAGTAAAACGTTCCTTAGGATGTATCTTCTCTCTAATAAAATGAAATTGGGCATCAACATGCTTTGTCCTTGCATGAAAGATTGGATTATTTTCCAACTTGATTGAGCTTTGGTTGTCACACTTGATCATTGTAGCCTTCTTTTGTTCTTCTCCAACATCTTGAAGAACTCACCTCAACTAAACAACTTCACAAGTTTCTTTACACAAAGCTTTATATTCCACCTCTATAGATGACAAAGATACAGTTCACTGCTTCTTGATGCTCCATGAAATAATCTTGTATCGAATACGAAATGCATAACCTATAGTAGATATTCTTATCCGGATTACAACCCGATCTGAATCTGAGTAACCTATCATCTTAACATCAAATGAATTAGTATGTGTAAGATCAAAATAAATTGTACCTTTAAGATACATGAGTAATTCTTTCTCTACTCTCCAATGGCTTTCTAGAGGTATTTTCATAAATTGACTAAGCACACTAATTTAATATGAAATGCCAGTTCTAGTTGTAGTAAGATAATTTAGGCTTTCAACTAGTTGTGTGTCCAATGTGGCATCCATATCTTTTGAACCATCATAGGATCAAAAGATCTTTGCACTGATCCATCTTAAACTTTTTAAGCACTTCTCTGACATACTTACCCTGTGAAACAAAATTATGACCAACATCTCGACAAACTTCAAGACCTAAACAATAATATAACTCACTGAGATCTTTCATCTCAAACTTGTGACATCTTCATCTTAATTTCATTAATTGACTTCATTGAATTTCCTGTAGTGATTAATTCATCAACATACAAAGAAATAAACACCACATACCCCTTTGCATCAAATTTGGTATATTGATTCACATCATTTTGACTTCTCATAAAACCTTGCTGAAAAAAGAAAGAATATATCTTTTCATACCATGACCTAGGTGCCTGTTTTAGCCCATAAAAAACTTTCTTTAATCTGAAAACTAAATGTTCCTGCCCTTTTTTGACAAACCCTTCAAGTTGTGTCAAATACACCTCCTCCTTAAGTCACCATTCAGAAAATCAGATTTTACATCTAGTTGGTGCAAATTCCAATAATACTTTGTAGCTAATGCAATTAACAATTTAATAATGTTCAATTTAGCTACAGGTGTAAATGTTTCTTCATAAACAATACCTTCTTTCTGAGAGCATCCTTTTTCCACCAATATAGCTTTATATTTATCTATGTTGCCATATGCTTTAAACTTAGGGTTGTATAGCCATTTGCATCCTATGCACTCTTTTCCTTTAGGAAATTCAGTTGATTCCGAGGTTTTATTTTTCATTATAGATTCATGTTCTTCCTCCATAGCTTTTCTCCACTCTTCATATTCAATAGCTTGATTAAAATTCATTGGTTCTATGACATTCAAAATGCTAGTATGAGAGCATAGTCCTTGTACCTTTCTTGTAGTCAAATCTGCCGAGTATATTTCTTGTGTGCTTCACTGCTTTCACCTCTGTTCTCTAAAATTACTTCTCCATTTCTGATTTGGATCTTATTGTTGATGATGTCCACATCAGTGGATTCTTCCACAATATTTTGCTACTTACTGTCTTCTTCTTTTTCTTCTGCTTTATTGTCTTCAAATTCAGGAAGAATGTGTCATCTTTCATAGTTATTATCCTTGTTGTCTTCATCTGCCTATTCATGGAAAATCACATATCTAGTTGCAAATACTCTGTGAGTAGATGGATCAAACATTTTATATGCTTTAAATTTTGTACAATATCCTACAAAAATACATTTGATACCCTTAGCATCAAGTTTCTTTTTGTTATCCTTCGGAATATGTGCAAAGGCCTTAGACCCAAATATCCTCAAATGATGAACTGTTGGTTTAAAGCCATACAAGGCTTCGAATGGAGTCTTGAAATCAAGATGCCTTGTTGGACTTCTATTCTTTAAATAAATAACAGTACTAACAACTTCTACCCAAAACGAATTTGAGAGGTTCTTACCTTTGATCATACTCTGTGCACACTCCACAAATGTCCTGTTTTTCCTTTCTGCAACCCCGTTCTGCTGTGGAGTGTAGGGTATTGTGAATTGCTGCACTATTCCATGATCCTTGTAGTATTTAACGAAGTTACCCAATCCGTATTCTCCTCCTTGATTTGAATGAAGGATTTTTACAAAATTCCCATGTCTTCTTCTCTACCATGTTTTTGAATTCTTTGAAATACTAAAAAGCATCACTTTTTTTCTTGAGGAATTACACCCAAGTGTACCTTACGCAATCATCAATAAACAACAAAAAATAATGGGCTCTTCCTAAATATCTAGCCTCCATGGGCCCATAAACATCAGAATGCACAAGTTCTAATACATCTCTTCTTCTCCTATCCGAATTAGAGGGGAATTCATCTCTCTGAATTTTACCTAATGCACAAACTTCACAAGCACCATATTCATTCTTAAACATACGGAGACCTTCAACCATATTATGTTTATGTAGAAACAACAAATCATGATAATTGATGTGACCATACCTATGATGCCAAAGAAGTTTTGTTGACATAGTTGTAGAAGTCGGTGTTTGATGAATTTAGCTGGTAACATCAAGCTTGTACATCCTTCCAACTCTGTCTCCTGAAGCAACATGTTTGTAGTGATCCAACAAATCTTTCACTATGTAATGTGTTTTGAAGAATTCAACCTTCAAGTTTTGATATGTAATTGTAGACACATAGATCAATTTTTTCTTGATCCTAGGTACATACATAACATTATGGATGCACTTGATGCTGCCATTTGGTAAAGTCATAGGTATATCACCATATCCCATGATCTTATATGCATGATCATCTCCAAGGTAGATGTTTCCACCATTGCTAATTTCCTTGAAGTTTTTGTACCAGTCCTTATTGCATGTCATATGAATCGACACTCCAAAGTCCAAAAACCATGTATTAGCATCATCCATTTCAGTAAACAACACAACATTAGACACAAATAAATTGATATTTTTGAGATCAGAATTCAGGGCTTCTCCTGCAAAATGTCTTGATTGTCTTCTATGTTTATGTCTAGATTCATCATTTTTCTTCTTATAACAGTCTTTGGCCAGATGCCCACTTCTACCACAGTAAAAGCATTTCATTCCAGATGACATACCTTGATTTGATTTCGGAAATGGCCTTTTCTGGGATGAGCTTCCCCCTTTGTTTGCTCCTCCTTGTTTCCCTTTGAAGAATTTCTTCTTCGCCACAATTGCCAAATTTGGATTATGGGACTTCAAGTTCTTGCGCCTCTCTTCTTTCTACAATAGTATACCTGTCAATTTCACTGAATTAACACAATTAATTACAATCTTATAAAGATGCATAAGACTAAAATAGTTAGAACTAATTCCTAGAAATCAGAAACTAATCCCTAATTGAAGCAAACAACTAAACAACAATCCGTTTCCCCATTATTTTCAATTCAACAAATGAATAAAATAAAATCCCTAAGTAAGAATACCTTCCTTAAAATATTAACACTAGATACTAGATACAAACCTTTGTTATAACCAAATGTCTAAGTCTAATTTGTAATAGATTCCTTGATATGCTAACTTATGCTCCCTTAATATTACTTATTGGCCATTCATGATACATTTTTTTTACATATAAGTTTCATAGATATTTGGATTTATAGATATAATAATCTATGTAATTTTTTTTATACAACTTGATAAAAAATAAAACACTTTATTAAAAATAATGTTAATCATTATTCAAAATAAATTAATTATAACATTTGTACTCATATGTGATAAAAGTCCATAATTACTAAATTGACCTATTGGATTGTGTAATATGGTTACATGATTTTTTGATAATATGATAAGTCTAATTTGCATTAATATAATCTAATTAGGTTTTAGATGAAAATGTGGATGGTTTTTAATATTAATTTTTTTTATTGAAATAAAACTTTTAATAAATATATATGTAATTTTTTGTTTTTTATAAGTCTAATTTTCATCAATATAATCTAATTATTTTTTAGATTAATTAGATGAAAATGTGGATGATTCTTAATATTAAAGTATTCCTTAATTGAAATATTTTTTTTTTATTAAAAAAAATGTAATTAAATAGGGGTTATATATAGCCCTAAGTTTCTAATCGAAATTTTATTTTGTTGAACCCCATCCAACCTTTAATGCATCTCTTCAATAAAAATAATTCTTATTTGCACTAAATAATTTTTATTTTTACTAAATATTTTTTTATCTTCTTAATACTTAAAAATTTCATAGCTTATATAGTTTACATGAAAAAGCTCATATATATAGCTGTCATTACTAAGTAGCAATAGGAAGTTAGGACACTTATTCATGATGATGATGATTAATGTCCACTAAGACTAATATGGTCCATTAAACCTTAAGAAGATAATAAACTACTAATAATTCTTTAACATTTTATTTGTATGCTTTAAAAATATTAACAAGAGGTGTTCCAAGATCACCATAGTTTGCTAATTGTCAGTAGTGTGACATTTTTTGAAAATCAGATGGAATGTCAATATAAGATGGACAATCTAAGAGTAATTTATTTTCAGCTTCGACACTTTTTATGTCACTAAAGTGAAATCTTTTTTCATCACCTCATAATATCTTAGTTTTCCTTTCCCCTCTAGCTTCTTTATCACCCTATATTTTTTCTTTAAATTTTGAAGTAATAATATTTTTAATGTTTTCTTTTTTCTACAAAATAATCTCCTCTTTCTCCCAAATGGTCTAGTAAAGATTAGACATACTTCTTCCATCCCTACTTAAGCTGAAGGTGAGGGTTTTAGCTAGAGTTAGAAGCAATTTCAAAAAACCTCTTAGCTTCCATGTTGTCTACCATATTCTTATATATAAGTTAAATACTCATATATGATAAAGAGTACTTCATTTGATCTTAAGATAATTGTATGCTTGAGTATTATTTCCAACTTTCTTGTTGTTGTGAGGTAAGTTGTTTCAATTATTAATTTATTTTTTGTTCAGCTTTTACTATTGCCACTGTGTGTTCTCATCTTTTTATTCTTTTCATATTAACAACTATAAGATTCAAGGCTCTTTTATTATCTTAATCCAACTCAATTAGCTTGTTCATTTCTTATTTAATAAATTTGATATCTAATTTACTTTCCACACTACTTATGGTCAAATTTCTTCCCTTTAACTATTTAATTATATAATTTTATTAAATTATTTATTATTTTCTATTTTTCTAACCATAGCAACTAATTATATATTTCAACTCATAGTGATGTGGGTTGATATTTATTTTTTATTTTTTTAAGTTAGAGAAATTACCTATTTCAACTCATAGTGGATTTAGATTTTAATTTTTTTTTTTTAAATCAATGGATAAAATTGCATTTTAAAGGAATATTCTCCGTGTGAGAACAAGATGGATGGTTGTGATGTTAGGGTTGAGATTAAGTACTTCATTTTCAGTTATTATGTCAAACCAATTGTTTGCTAGAGCCAAAGCTAACAAACATTGTGATTTTAATTTTTGTTTTGATTGAATTAAAACAATGACAATACATCCTACCTTATGGTGTCCTAGTCGTAGCGCGGTGACTTAATCTCAGGAGCATTATTTTTGCAGTGGATTTAGGTTAACGGGTTATTATATTTTTACAGTGAGTTTAAGTTAAAGGGTCATTCGGATAATTAATATTATTCATTCACTCAAGCATCTTATTATTCATTTATTCAGCCAGCTAAGCAATCGTTAAAAATGACCAATATTATGAATTTTATAAGGACAATGATAAATATTAATGAATTTTATAATAATAAATGTTAATGGTTTTTAAAAGAAGTGTTGTAATGATAAAGGTTATTTAAATTAATTTAAAAGAATTAATAACTTTTTTTTCAAATTTTAAGAATGTTAGAATGAGGTAATGAATTTAATTATCTTTTAATTTTTTGGAGAATGGTTTAAAAAAAGTCTATGGCATATATCTATTACATTTTATTAATGTGGTTGTGTTAGTTATTACATTTTATTAATGTGGTTGTGTTAGTTATATGATATGTTTTATTTCTTTTTTTTTTTTTTAATAATGAATCAATATGATTATAAGACTTTTTGTGGTGATTTTGCTTGGCTTCCCCAAGCTAAATTGAGGTGGAAAAATCTTGATAGAAATTTATCTTAAAATTTAAAAATTTTGGGAAATCTTACTATTCTATAAACTCAATATGTAAAATGATTAGTAATATTTTTGTAAAAATATTTATATTTATAATAATCTATATAATCTCTATATAAAATTTCTGTGATTTTTAAAATAAAAAAAAATTATACTAAAAAATTTTAAGTGAATAGTCACAAAAAAAATAGAAAATAAATCTATCTTATTTTTATAAAAAAAAATATAAATAATTAACTTACTTACAAAAATAAACATTTGAAATTTTCAAATACTCATAATTTAAAAAAATAATAAATATGAAAAAAAATAAAAGAAAAGAAATTTATGCACTTAATTATGAACTGCCAAATATGAACAATCTTACAGATATATTGTTTCAAGTTCTTAATGATATGTAATGATGTAAACTGTACAAAAATGTATTTAAAACATCACAAATAAATTGCGCAATTTTTTATTTTTAAGTTTTTAACTC
This sequence comes from Pinus tabuliformis, assembly GCA_031772625.1. NCBI lineage: Eukaryota > Viridiplantae > Streptophyta > Pinopsida > Pinales > Pinaceae > Pinus > Pinus tabuliformis. The sequence continues at coordinate 149,094,582 of CM062817.1, forward strand.
CGTGGGTGCGATTTATTGGTAAGCAGTGGCCATTCAATATTTTGTGGTTACAAATGTTCGAACACAAACAAATAGAATTGGATCCGTGGTGACATATAGAAATGATGAGACTAAATTCACACTTGGCCTTCCATAACAATCTCCACCGTGCTCACATTTAATTTCTCGACCACCACCTTTCTCTCGTCTGCCACAGCAACCAGTGTTGCATTGTCGTCCTGATTGGTTTCAGAAAGTTCACCAGACGCAGGTAAAACCACTCTTGAATTTCTGTAGATAAAGTAGACGATGAGTTGGATCATTCCCATTACAGACCCAATACCATTGGGTACCTGCAATGTCTGTCAGTCAGAAAGAAAGAAAGAAACCAAAATAAAAGAAGAGAATTGACCCAATACCGTTGGGTACCTAATCTCAGAAAGAAAGAGACAAAATAAGAGAAGATAAATTGTATATACAGATCAGTACTGAACCAAAACAGGGAAAAAAATATTACCCCTATGAAGATATCTCGTGTGACCATAGAGTATGCAAGCCAGGCCATTGCATTTAGAAAGTTGAATAATGAAAGTAAGAATGGCATGTACTCCACGCTTTTAGTTCTGATAACAAGCCTCTGAAAAGCATCCAGAAAACACAGGTACTGGTCATTACGTATTACATTTATGAACCTTTTTACTTTTCAAAACTCATGGGAACGTACAAATATATTTATATCTTTAGCCTGCGTTTTATTGAACGTTGCAGGTTAACTTTTCTTGTATTGGTCATAAATCTTTACCTTTTTGTGTCGGCATACTTCCTTTCCCTTTATTAATAAATGTATGTTGGCAGATTATTTTTATTTTTAAATCTAAATCTTTCCTTAATGGGCATGATGGTTATAAAGAAAAGATATCTGTATATTCTCATATATTATGAAGCTATATTATTAAATATATTAAATAATTTTGTTGTGATGTTATAAAATAGATTATTTGTAATCTCTGTTTATTTCTTTATATTAACTTTATTTGTTATATGATTGTGATATTATATTATTATGTAAATTAATTTAAAAAGATCAAATTACATTTCCCAATATAGTTTTGTTAATTATATACAAAGTAATGTATTATTGTTTAGAAATAGATCGTTTATTTTTTAAATTATATTGGTTAATATAGTTGTGTTAATCATATATAAATTAATTTATTATTGTTTATAAAAGATTGATTTATTTTTTATTGTTTGTAATTGTTATCATTTTTTAAATTTCTAAAATATTTAAATCATAATATGAAATTTAGATAATTTTTTCCTTAATAATATTAAAAGATAATTATCAAAAAATAAAATTGATTTGAAGATGGATTTTTTCTTAATAATATTCCCCACATATATATTTTTAAAAGTTATAATGCATGGCATTTTTTTGAGTGTTGTTATTATTATTGAAAGTGAATTCAATGACTTAAACACTAGACTTTATGTCAAAAAGCAATATGAGACTATCTCATAATTTTCTTAGAAAAACATTAATTGGTTCTCATTTTTTCTAAAAATTATTTAAACAGATTTTATATAATAAAATTATTTTACATTAAAAATCTTCAAAAATTTATAAAAAATATATAAAAATAATTAGAAATTTGAATAGAATTATAAAAATTTCATGCAATATTTCATAATTTATATATTATAGAGAGTCGCAACATTTGCTAGAGTTTCTAAATTTCAAAATAAGTTTATATCCTTAAAATTTTCCTTAACTTATATTGGTTGCAAATTATGATATCTAAACAAAAATTAATTGTTAGTACATGATTTTTTTTTAAATATTATCATGAGAAAAAATCTTAATCACCTAAGATGAGATCAATTACCTAACAGTGAAACTTAAGTTGATTGTAAATTTTTACATCCAAATAAAATCAATTATTAACTTTGAGTGCATGACATTTTCCCTGTAAAATTGAACTTAAGTGGATTGTGAATTCTTACATATCAATTGTTAACTTTAAATGCATCACATTTTCCCTATAAAATTGCAAATTTTGAAATATAGATTAATTTTATAAACAAAATTAATGGTTAACAATTACCATCCAAATAACCATAAATTAAACTAAAGTAACCAATGTTAACATCTCCCATAGAAACTAAAGTAACCAATATTAACATCTCCCATAGAAGATGAGCTCATGAAACTAGCCATCCAAGGTAAACTGAGTCATCTAAAATAAAATGAGAATGTATGTGTGCATGCTGACCTACATTTAAACTCCAAACAGACCATGTTGCCAACAATTTTGAAGCGTGTAAAGATGGGTGAAGAAGAAACTTACGACGACAGAAAATGGGGAAGCGTACATGATGATGGACAAAACCACGCCCACGGTGCCTACTACTAGTTGCCGTACATGGGGAGTATGGAACGCAAATATGGTAATGCCAACTTCCAGACCGAAGGCCAACATCAAAGCACAGGTTAGCCGTATCGTTCTCACCTGGAACAGATTCGTAAGATAAGCAGGAATCTTCCACACAATACATACATATAATTCAGTTCTCCATTAATGAGGGAAGGAAGTATAAAACAAGGGTGAGAATATTTGTAAATCTATTCCAAACATTAAAATTTCTAAATGCTAGAGTTGGGACTTACATTTTTAATAATTTTTTACAATTTCCAAAGACTTAAATTTTAGGAGAGTAAGAATATGTGCTAAAAAAGATTTATACCTTCTTCTTTGGCAGAGCGAAAGTTAGAAAGGATGCTAGATAGAATGTTTCCAGAACAAAACCTGCACTGTTGATTGTGAGGATCATGGTACTGTGGGGTTTGACTAAGGGGCTCCCATAGAGCAGCCCAACACAGCAATTGAATAGGGTGAACACATAAGGAAGGCCAGAGTACTCTTTCGTGGACTTGAACGTGTATATTCCCCAGAATGTTGACCTGCAATTCAGAATTTCAGTATCAGGCTTGTCAGATCAATAAAAATTTATAAAATTTCACTCAGAAATAAAGTAAACATTCAAAAAGGAAGCAGCCTGTTACAAGAAAAAACAAAGAAAAGAATCAATAGTACTGGTAGCAAAGGGTGCAGTATACTTACATAGGGGATAAGTAGAGTGCTAGAGATGTTGCATTTCCTGTTATAAACATCACCAACAAAGAAGCCATGTATGTTCAGTCATATTTAAGCATTATTTTGCTCATTCCAGTACAATATAGAAAAATTTAGCTCTCAGATACTCAATTTCAATGCAAGGTGCACCTTTTCTTTCTCAACATACTACCAATTTATCTAACAAAACTGGAATTTGCAAAGACAGAATCATTTGTATAAGCAAACTACAAACTGAACAACATGATGGACTGGGTTTTCTATAGGAACTGATTATAAACCCACCATCCTTCACAAAAGAAAATTACTTTTTCTATTGATTATATAAAGTGTAGTTAGGTGCATTTGCAGTTTACTAGGTGGACCAGATTTATAATATTATGGAAACATAAAATTATAAACAGAAACATAATAATAAATAAATCAAAATTATGATAATATTATATATATTTTTTTAAACATCCATAACATGAAATCTCTATTTCTTTTAATACTTTGCTTATTAAACCTAGATTCATAAAATTAACTTTTTAATTCCTTTAATACTTTTAATTACCAATTAAATCTAAGTTTGGATATATATTGAATCTATACTCATTAAAATACATCAAACGTTCTGAGCCATAGATGGAACTCAATAATACATTATACGTTCTGAACCTAGATGGACCTGAATATGCAATAGCTTAAATTCATAACTGCATTGAAAGTTCAGAGAGAATACCAATAATTCCAACCACAAGCTTCAAAGGCAGTTCCATGTCAGCCACACAGTTGTCAACAATGGAAACTGCTTTTGCAGTACAAGAATCGACTCTAGGATTGAATGCAATGCAGAGGTCGATTTTTCTGGACCTTTTTATAGAGCTAAAAGTGATCAGTCTCCTCTGCAAGTGATCCTATATGCAACCGATCAGATGGTCTACTCCAAAAATAAAATAAGTTGCCACAATTTGCATTCAGCTTTACACGTTATGATTGCTGGATCCCAGCTCAATGCTAGTCTAATCCCCCAGTGCATGCAATCAGGGAAAACTATACTGCAGAAATGGTCAAGCTGAAATTTTCCTTTCTCAGTATGAATTGATATCAAGGGGCTAGTCCTTTTGTGCAGCTATATGCAATAGTGGGAATAGTGGGGTTCTAGAAGGAAGCCAGAGGAGAAATTCAATATATTGGGTGACCACCTAAGCAGTTAAGTTGAATGGAGTGAATGGATACGCAATACCCATGAGTACAAGTACAAGAAATTCAAAAGCCAAACGTACTATGCCTTCTTATATATTTGAAAAAGCATATTAAAATGAGTAATCATAAGGATGAAGTGATATATCAATCCAGGATTCCATTGGATTCAACCCTGCAATGGGCCAATGGTCTACTTTACAGCTATTACTACTGATGTCATAAATTTATAAGTAACAATTCAGAACAAATAATTTATAGTGGAAGAGCTTCAACATTTAGCTGAGTGCTATACTTACCCTGTGAAAGAAAATTATGACCAACATCTCGACAAACTTCAAGACCTAAACAATAATACAACTCACCGAGATCTTTCATTTCAAATACTTGTGACATCTTCATCTTAATTTCGTTAATTGACTTTACTGAATTTCCTGTAGTGATTATGTCATCAACATACAAAGAAATAAACACCACATACCCCTTTGCATCAAATTTGGTATATTGATTCAGATCATTTTGACTTCTCATAAAACCTTGCTGAAAAAAGAAAGAATCTATCTTTTCATACCATGACCTAGGTGCCTGTTTTAGCCCATAAAAACTTTCTTTAATCTGAAAACTAAATGTTCCTGCCCTTTTTTGACAAACCCTTCAAGTTGTGTCAAATACACCTCCTCCTTTAAGTCACCATTCAAAAAATCAGATTTTACATCTAGTTGGTGCAAATTCCAATGATACTTTGTAGCTAATGCAATTAACAATTTAATAATGTTCAATTTAGCTACATGTGTAAATGTTTCTTCATAAACAATACCCTCTTTGTGAGAGCATCCTTTTTCCACCAATATAGCTTTATATTTATCTATGTTGCCATATGCTTTAAACTTAGGGTTGTATAGCCATTTGCATCCTATGCACTCTTTTCCTTTAGGCAATTCAGTTGATTCCTAGGTTTTATTTTTCATTATAGATTCATGTTCTTCCTCCATAGTTTTTCTCCACTCTTCATATTCAATAGCTTGATTAAAATTCATTGGTTCTATGACATTCAAAACGCTAGTATGAGAGCATAGTCCTTGTACCTTTCTTGTAGTAAAATCTGACGAGTATATTTCTTGTGTGCTTCACTGCTTTCACCTCTGTTCTCTAAAATTACTTCTCCATTTCTGATTTGGATCTTATTGTTGATGATGTCCACTTCAGTGGATTCTTCCACAATATTTTTCTACTTACTGTCTTCTTCTTTTTCTTCTGGTTTATTGTCTTCAAATTCAAGAAGAATGTGTCATCTTTCATAGTTATTATATTTGTTGCCTTCATCTGCCTATTCATGGAAAATCACATATCTAGTCGCAAATACTTTGTGAGTAGATGGATCAAACATTTTATATGTTTTAAGTTTTGTACAATATCCTACAAAAATACATTTGATACCTTTAGCATCACGTTTCTTTTTGTAATCCTTCGGAATATGTGCAAAGTTAGACCCAAATATCCTCAAATGATGAATTGCTGGTTTAAAGCCGTACAAGGCCTCGAATGGAGTCTTGAAATCAAGATACCTTGTTGGACTTATATTCTTTAAATAAATAACAGTACTAACAGCTTCTACCCAAAACGAATTTGAGAGGTTCTTACCTTTGATCATACTCCATGCACACTCCACCAATGTCCCATTTTTCCTTTCTGCAACACCGTTCTGTTGTGGAGTGTAGGGTATTGTGAATTGCTGCACTATTCCATGATCCTTGCAGTATTTAACGAAGTTACCCAATCTGTATTCTCCTCCTTGATTTGAATGAAGGATTTTTACAAAATTCCCATGTCTTCTTCTCTACCATGTTTTTGAATTCTTTGAAATTCTAAAAAGCATCACTTTTTTTCTTGAGGAATTACACCCAAGTGTACCTTACGCAATCATCAATAAACAACAAAAAATAATAGGCTCTTCCTAAATATCTAGTTTGCACGGGTCCACAAAGATCAGAATGCACAAGTTCTAATACATCTCTTCTTCCCCTATCAGAATTAGAGGGGAATTCATCTCTCTGAATTTTACCTAATGCACAAACTTCACAAGCATCATATTCATTCTTAAACATACGAAGACCTTCAACCATATTATGTTTATGTAGAAACAACAAATCATGATAATTGATGTGACCATACCTATGATGCCAAAGAAGTTTTGTTGACATAGTTGTAGAAGTCGGTGTTTGATGAATTTCGCTGGTAACATCAAGCTTGTACATCCTTGCAACTCTGTCTCCTGAAGCAACATGTTTGTAGTGATCCAACAAATCTTTCACTATGTAATTTGTTTTGAGGAATTCAACCTTCAAGTTTTGATCTGTAATTGTAGACACATAGATCAAATTTTTCTTGATCCCAGGTACATACATAACATTATGGATGTACCTGATGCTGCCATTTGGTAAAGTCACAAGTATATCACCATATCCCATGATCTTATATCCATGATCATCTCCAACGTATATGTTCCACCATTGCTAATTTTCTTGAAGTTTTTGTATGAGTCCTTATTGCATGTCATATGATTCGACACTCCAAAGTCCAAAAACCATGTATTAGCATCATCCATTTTAGTAAACAACACAGCATTAGACACAAATAACTTGATATTTTTGAGATGAGAATTCAAGGCTTCTCCTGGAAAATGTCTTGATTGTCTTCTATGTTTATGTCTAGATTCATCATTTTTCTTCTTATAACAGTCTTTGGCCAGATGCCCACTTCTACCACAGTAAAAGCATTTCATTCCAGATGACATACCTTGATTTGATTTCGTAAATGGCCTTTTCTAGGATGAGCTTCCCCCTTTGTTTGTTCCTCCTTGTTTCCCTTTGAAGAATTTATTCTTCGCCACAAGTGCCAAATTTGGATTATGGGACTTCAAGTGCTTGCGCCTCTCTTCTTTCTACAATAGTATACCTGTCAATTTCACTGAATTAACACAATTAATTACAATCTTATAAAGATGCATAAGACTAAAATAGTTAGAACTAATTCCTAGAAATCATAAACTAATCCCTAATTGAAGCAAACATCTAAACAACAATCTGTTTCCCCATTATTTTCAATTCAACAAATGAATAAAATAAAATCCCTAAGTAAGAATACCTTCCTTAAAATATTAACACTAGATACTAGATACAAACCTTTGTTATAACCAAATGTCTAAGTCTAATTTGCAATTTCTTGATATGCTAACTTATGCTTCCTTAAGCCATTCATGATACATTTTTTTTACATAAGTTTCATAGATATTTGGATTTATGGATATAATAATCTATTCTACTATTTTTATGTAATTTTTTTATAAACTTGATAAAAAAAATAAAACACTTTATTAAAAATAATGTTAATCATTATTCAAAATAAATTAATTTTAACATTTGTACTCATATGTGATAAAAGTCCATAACTACTAAATTGACCTATTGGATTGTGTAATATGGTTACATGATTTTTTGATAATATGATAAGTCTAATTTTCATTAATATAATCTAATTAGTTTTTAGATGACAATGTGGATGGTTTTTAATATTAATTTTTTTTATTGAAATAAAACTTTTAATAAATATATACCTAATTTTTTGTTTTTTATAAGTCTAATTTTCATCAATATAATCTAATTATTTTTTAGACTAATTAGATGAAAATGTGGATGATTCTTAATATTAAATTATTTTTTAATTGATTTTTTTTTTTAATATGTAATTAAATAGGGGTTATATATAGTCCTAAGTTTCTAATCGAAATTTTATTTTGTTGAACCCCATCCAACCTTTAATGCATCTCTTCAATAAAAATAATTCTTATTTGCACTAAATAATTTTTATTTTTACTAAATATTTTTTTATCTTCTTAATACTTAAAAATTTCATATCTTATATAGTTTACATGGAAAAATCTCATATATATAGCTGTCATTACTGAGTAGCAATAGGAAGTTAGGACACTTATTCATGATGATGATGATTAATGTCCACTAAGACTAATATGGCCCATTAAACCTTAAGAAGATAATAAACTACTAATAATTCTTTAACATTTTGTTTGTATGCTTTAAAAATATTAACAAGAGGTGTTCCAAGATCACCATAGTTTGCTAACTGTCGGTAGTGTGACATTTTTTGAAAATTAGATGGAATGTCAATATAAGATGGACAATCTAAGAGTAATTTATTTTCAGCTTCGACACTTTTATGTCACTAAAGTGAAATCCTTTTTCATCACCTCATAATATCTTAGTTTTGGTTTCCCCTCTAGCTCCTTTATCACCCTATAATTTTTCTTTAAATTTTGAAGTAATAATATTTTTAATGTTTTCTTTTTTCTACAAAATAATCTCCTCTTTCTCCCAAATGGTCTAGTAAATATTAGACATACTTCTTCCATCCCTACTTAAGTTGAAGGTGAGGGTTTTAGCTAGAATTAGAAGCAATTTCAAAAAACCTCTTAGCTTCCATGTTGTCTAACATATTCTTATATATAAGTTAAATACTCATATATGATAAAGAGTACTTCATTTGATCTTAAGATAATTGTGTGCTTGAGTATTATTTCCAACTTTATTGTTGTTGTGAGGTAAGTTGTTTCCATTATTGACTTATTTTTTGTTCAGCTTTTACTATTGCCATTGTGTGTCCTCATCTTTTTATTCTTTTCATATTAACAACTATAAGATTCAAGGCTCTTTTACTATGTTAATCCAACCCAATTAGCTTGTTTATTTCTTATTTAATAAATTTGATATCTAATTTACTTTCCACACTACTTATGGTCAAATTTTTTTCTTTTTAACTATTTAATTATATAATTTTATTAAATTATTTATTATTTTCTATTTTTCTAATCATGAAAACTAATTATACGATATGCCTATATATTTCAACTCATAGTGATGTGGGCTGATATTTTTTTTATTTTTTATTTTTTCTTTAAGTTAGAGAAAGTACCTATTTGAACTCATAATGGATTAGATTTTAATTGTTTTTTTAAATCAATGAATAAGGTTGCATTTTAAAGGAATATTCTCCGTGTGAGAACAAGATGGATGGTTGTGATGTTAGGGTTGAGATTAAGTACTTCATTTTCAGTTATTATGTCAAACCAATTGTTTGCTAGAGCCAAAGCTAACCAACATTGTGATTTTAATTTTTGTTTTGATTGAATTAAAACAATGACAATACATCCTACCTTATGGGGTCCTAGTCGTAGCGCGGTGACTTAATCTCAGGAGCATTATTTTTGCAGTGGATTTAGGTTAACGGGTTATTATATTTTAACAGTGGCTTTAAGTTAAAGGGTCATTCGGATAATTAATATTATTCATTCACTCAAGCAGCTTACTATTCATTTATTCAGCCAGCTAAGGACCAATATTAATGAATTTTATAATGACAATAATAAATATTAATGAATTTTATAATAATAAATGTTAATAGTTTTTAAAAAATTGTGGTAATGATAAAGGTTATTTAAATTAATGTAAAAGAGTTAATGATTTTTCTGGTTAAAATTTTAAGAATGTTAGATTAAGTTAATGTTTTTAATTGTTTTTTAATTTTTTTAACAATGGTTTAAAAAAAAAGCGGATGGTATATATCTATTACATTTTATTAATGTAGTAATTAATGATTTTTCTGGTTTAAATTTTAAGAATGTTAGATTAAGGTAATGATTTTAATTTTCTTTTAATTTTTTCAACAGCGTGGTTAAAAAAAAGCAGATGGTATATATCTATTACATTTTATTAGTTATATGATATGTGTGTTTTTTTTGGTTTTTTTGTTTTTTTCTTTGGTAATGAATCAATATGATTATAAGGACTTTTTATGGTGATTTTGCCTGGCTTCCCCAAACTAGATTAAGGTGAAAAAATCTTAAGGATAGAAATTTATCTTAAAATTTAAAAACTTTGGCAAATCTTACTATTGCATAAATATAATATGTAAAATGATTGGTTATATTTTTATAAAAATATTTATGTTTATAATTTTTATATAATCTCTATATAAAATTTTTGTGATTTTTAAAATAAAATATTTTTATACTAAAAAATTTAAATAAATAATCATAGGAAAAAAAGGAAATAAATTAATCTTAATTTTATAAAAAACATAAATAATTAACCTACTTACAAAAATTAACATTTAAAATTTTCAAATACTCATAATTTAAAAAAATAATAATAAATAAAAATATAAAAAATTAAAAGAAATTTATCCACTTAATTATGAGCTGCCAAATATAGACAATCTTACAAATATATTGTTTCAAGTCCTTAATAATATGTAATAATGTAAACTGTGGAATATATATATTTGTATAGATTTATAAAATAAGCTTTCACTTTTACAAAAATGTATTTAAAACATGACAAATAAATTGGGCAATTTTTATTTTTAAGTTTTTAACTCCGTCGGTGCGATTTATTGGTAAGCAGTGGCCATTCAATATGTTGGAACACAAACAAATAGAATTGGATCTGTGGTGACATATAGAAATGATGGCAACTCTTATTTCGTAGACCATAGCAATATTAATGCGGTTTGATATGGTGTCGATATAAAACGATACAACACGCAGCGCGGTGATGAGAGAGAAAAAAAATAGGGAGGTGTTGTATGTCTTATATCGGCACCATGTCAGAGTGCATTAATATTGCTATGGTCTACAAAATAAGAGTTCCCTAGAAATGATGAGACTAAATTCACACTTGGCCTTCCATAACAATCTCCACAGTGGTCACATTTAATTTCTCGACCACCACCTTTTTCTCATCTGCCACAACAACCAGTGTTGCATTGTCGTCCTGATTGGTTTCAGAAAGTTCACCAGACGCAGGTAAAACCACTCTTGAATTTCTGTAGATAAAGTATACGATGAGTTGGATCATTCCCATTACAGACCCAATACCATTGGGTACCTGCAATGTCAGTCAGTCAGAAAGAAACAAACAAACCAAAATAAGAGAAGAGAATTGACCCAATACCGTTGGGTACCTACAATGTCAGAAAGAAGCCAAAATAAGAGAAGATAATTTTATACACAGATCAGTACTGAACCAAAACAGGGAAAAAAATATTACCCCTATGAAGATATCTCGTGTGACAATAGAGTATGCAAGCCACGCCATTGCATTTAGAAAGTTGAATAATGAAAGCAAGAATGGCATGTACTCCACGCTTTTAGTTGTGATAACAAGCCTCTGAAAAGCATCCAGAAAACACAGGTAACTGGTCATTACGTATTACATTTATGAACCTTTTTACTTTTCAAAACTCATGGGGAACGTACAAATATATTTATATCTTTAGCCTGCGTTTTATTGAACGTTGCAGATTAACTTTTCTTGTATTGGTCATAAATCTTTACCTTTTTGTGTCGGCATACTTCCTTTCCCTTTATTAATAAATGTATGTTGGCAGATTATTTTTATTTTTAAATCTAAATCTTTCCTTAATGGGCATAATGGTTATAAAGAAAAGATATCTGTATATTCTCATATATTATGAAGCTATATTATTAAATATATTAAATAATTTTGTTGTGATGTTATAAAATAGATTATTTGTAATCTCTGTTTATTTCTTTATATTAACTTTATTTGTTATATGATTGTGATATTATATTATTATGTAAATTAATTTAAAAAGATTAAATTACATTTCCCAATATAGTTTTGTTAATTATATACAAAGTAATGTATTATTGTTTAGAAAAAAATTGTTTATTTTTTAAATTATATGGGTTAATATAGTTGTGTTAATCATATATAAATTAATTTATTATTGTTTATAAAAAATTGATTGATTTTTTTATTGTTGGTAATTGTTATTATTTTTTAAATTTCTAAAATATTTAAATAATAATATGAAATTTAGATAATTTTTTCCTTAATAATATTAAAAGATAATTATCAAAAAATAAAATTGATTTTAAGATGGATTTTTTCTTAATAATATTCCATCTATATATATATATATATCTTAAAAGTTATAATGCATGACATTTTTTTGAGTGTTGTTATTATTATTGAAAGTGAGTTCAATGACTTAAACACTAAACTTTATGTCAAAAAAGCAATATGAGACTATCTCATAATTTTCTTGAAAAAACATTCATTGGTTCTCATTTTTTCTAAAAATTATTCAGACAAATTTTATAGAATAAAATTATTTTATATTAAAAATCTTCAAAAATTTATCAAAAATATATTAAAATAATTAGAAATTTGAATAGAATTATAAAAATTTCATGAAATATTTCATAATTTATATATTATAGAGAGTCACAACATTGGCTAGAGTTTCTAAATTTTAAAATAAGTTTATATCCTTAAAATTTTCCCTAACTTATATTGGTTGCAAATTATGATATCTAAACAAAAATTAATTGCTAGTGCATGATTCTTTTTCTAAATATTATCATGAGAAAAAAGCTCAATTACCTAAGATGACATGAGATCAATTACCTAACAGTGGAACTTAAGTTGATTGTAAATTTTTACATCCAAATAAAATCAATTATTAATTCTGAGTGCATGACATTTTCTCTATAAAATTGAACTTAAGTTGATTGTGAATTCTTACATCTAAATAAAATCAATTGTTAACTTTAAGTGCATCACATAAATTGTAAATTTTGAAATATAAATTAATTTTATAAACAAAATTAATGGTTAACAATTTACTATCCAAATAACCATAAATTAAACTAAAGTAACCAATGTTAACATCTCCCATAGAAGATGAGCTCATGAAACTAGCCATCCAAGGTAAACTGAGTCATCTAAAATAAAATGAGAATGAGAATGTATGTGTGCATGCTCACCTACAAACAGACCATGTTGCCAACAATTTTGAAGCGTGTAAAGATGGGTGAAGAAGAAACTTACGACGACAGAAAATGGGGAAGCGTACATGATGATGGACAAAACCACGCCCACGGTGCCTACTACTAGTTGCCGTACATGGGGAGTATGGAACGCAAATATGGTAATGCCAACTTCCAGACCGAAGGCCAACATCAAAGCACAGGTTAGCCGTATCGTTCTCACCTGTAACAGATTCGTAAGATAAGCAGGAATCTTCCACACAATACATACATATAATTCAGTTAATTCAGTTCTCCATTAATGACAGTTCCCCATTAATGAGGAAGTATAAAACAAGGCTAAGAATATTTGCAAATCTATTTCAAACATTAAAACTTATAAATGCTGGGACTTACATTTATAATAATTTTTTACAATTTCTAAAGACTTAAATTTTAGGACACAAAGAATATGTGCTAAAAAAAATTTATACCTTCTTCTTTGGCAGAGCGAAAGTTAGAAAGGATGAGAGATAGAATGTTTCCAGAACAAAGCCTGCACTGTTGATTGTGAGGATCATGGTACTGTGGGGTTTGACAAAGGGGCTCCCATAGAGCAGCCCAACACAGCAATTGAATAGGGTGAACACATAAGGAAGGCCAGAGTACTCTTTCGTGGATTTGAACTTGTATATTCCCCAGAATGTTGACCTGCAATTCAAAATTTCAGTATCAGGCTGGTCAGATCAATAAAAAAAATTATAGAATTTCACTCAGAAATAAAGTAAACATTCAAAAAGGAAGCAGCCTGCCACAAGAAAAAACAAAGAAAAGAATCATTAGCACTGGTAGAAAAGGGTGCACTATACTTACATAGGGGATAAGTAGAGTGCTAGAGATGTTGCATTTCCTGTTATAAACATCACCAACAAAGAAGCCGTGTATGTTCAGTCATATTTAAGCATTATTTTGCTCATTCCAGCACAATATAGAAAAATTTAGCTCTCAGATAATCAATTTCAATACAAGGTGCACCTTTTCTTTCTCAACATAATACCAATTTATCTAACAAAACTGAAATTTGCAAAGACAGAATCATTTGTATAAGCAAACTACAAACTGAACAACATAATGGACTGGGTTTTCTATAGGAACTGATTATAAACCCACCATCCTTCACAAAGGAAAATTACTTTTTCTATTGATTATATAAAGTGTAGTTAGGTGCATTTGCAGTTTACTAGGTGAACCAGATTTATAATATTAGGGAAACATAAAATTATAAACAGAAACATAATAATAATAAATAAATCAAAATTATGATAATATTATATATATATATATATTTTAAACATCCATAACATGAAATCTCTATTTCTTTTAATACTTTGCTTATTAAACCTAAATTCATAAAATTAAGTTTTTAATTCCTTTAATACTTTTAATTACCAATTAAATCTAAGTTTGGATATATAGTGAATCTATACTGATTAAAATACATCAAACGTTCTGAGCCATAGATGGAACTCAATAATACATTATACGTTCTGAACCTAGATGGACCTGAATATGCAATAGCTTAAATTCATAACTGCATTGAAAGTTCAGAGAGAATACCAATAATTCCAACCACAAGCTTCAAAGGCAGTTCCATGTCAGCCACACAGTTGTCAACAATGGAAACTGCTTTTGCAGTACAAGAATTGACTCTAAGATTGAATGCAATGCAGAGGTCGATTTTTCTGGACCCTTTTATAGAGCTAAAAGTGATCAGTCTCCTCTGCAAGTGATCCTATATGCAACCGATCAGATGGCCTACTCCAAAAATAAAATAAGTTGCCACAATTTGCATTCAGCTTTACACGTTATGATTGCTGGATCCCAGCTCAATGCTAGTCTAATCCCCCAGTGCGTGCAATCAGGGAAAACTATCCTGCAGAAATGGTCAAGCTGAAATTTTCCTTTCTCAGTATGAATTGATATCAAGGGGCTAGGCCTTTTGTGGAGCTATATGCAATAGTGGGAATAGTGGGGTTCTAGAAGGAAGCCAGAGGAGAAATTCAATATATTGGGTGACCACCTAAGCAGTTAAGTTGAATGGAGTGAATGGATACGCAATACCGAAGAGTACAAGTACAAGAAATTCAAAAGCCATATATATTTGAAAAAGCATATTAAAATGAGTAATCATAAGGATATAGTGAGATATCAATCCAGGATTCCATTGGATTCAACCCTGCAATGGGCCAATGATCTACTTTACAGCTATTACTACTGATGTCATGAATTTATAAGTAACAATTCAGAACAAAGAATTTATAGTGGAAGAGCTTCAACATTTAGCTGAGTGCTATTTTTTTCCTCCATTTTCTCTTCACACCGCTAATGCACTACACCATTAAGTAGGATGTAGTTGATTAGGACTCTCCCTTACCAAAACCCTAATTAGTAGTTTTCAACCTAAATGTCCACCAAACGAAGGGCATTTGGGTTCATTTGTCACCTCCCATAAATGCTTTTCAACTTTCCATAATCAAACCCCGTTAGGTTTTCCAGGCCCTTCCTAGTTTGGTTGCCCTAATTCTTCCTTTAGGTGGTCATTTTATGAATAAGTGTTCCTGATTTGATCCCTGGCCACGTAAATCCAAACCACTGGACCTGCCGCTTGCCTTGTGGTTTTCAAAAGCCACGAGTCAATTTCCTTTTTCTGTGGAGCTTTGAAGCTAATAAAATGGCGTCACGTAACCAGATTGCTGGTACCGTTCGCTATACGTATTTTCCAAAATGGGCTGCCTTCAACGCCCATCTCTCTGTTAAAGCAAATTCTAAATCTTGGGAGTTTTAGATACTCCATCCAATCATTCATGGTGTTATAATAAACAACGTCCAATTTAAGCCATTGCTAAATTGTCCCTTTTCAAATTGATAAAATGGGTCCCAGGCTCTGGACAGATATCCAGATTCGTTAAATTTGTTGTAAAGTTGAATATAGGTTTTACGAAGTGCAATGAGAACAATATTCAGTATCAGGCTCACAAAAAGATTTAAATGTGGAATCATAAACTCAATTTCCTTATAAACGAGATTGGATAAATATTACACTGTTATAGTTCGATGAAGAAGAAAAATAATCTCTTCCGTGAGTTGTTGATTTTAGAATTTTCCATCTTTTAGAATTTTCCATCTTTCCGATGGAAATTGTTTTGTTTTTTCTTTAATATTATGTTATTTATAGTTTTGTTAAAGATTTTTTAAATAACACTGTGTAATATGTGTAATCTGTTTAATTTTGGTGATTCTATCCTATTCAATTTTGGTGATTCCATCTATCACAGAGACCACAAAGAGCTTTTTGAGTAAATGAGAGCTTTTTGAGTAAATGAGTGTTGAAGAGTCTTTTAATAGAAATGGTTACTCCATCCATTATGACAGACCACAAAGAACCTTGTGAGTAAAGAAGTGTTGGAGAGCCTTTTAGTAGGAATGGTTACTCCATCCATCATGATAGACCACAAAAAGCCTTGCGAGTAAACTAGTATTAGAGAGCCTTTTAATAATACTTTTTTTGAATGTTGGATTAACACTCAAATTTTAAATTGAATAAATAATATTTGACCAATTATACTTTTGAAACAAGTTGACCAACCAACTTTTAACAAAATAATAATGATTAAATTTACAATTGTTAATACCGTAAAAGTAGTGAGGATAGAAATTAGATTTTTTATTTTCTATTAATTTTTTTATTTTTTTTTAAACAAGATCGGGTACTTATATATTATAAAAACTACGAGGGGCCAAGTCCTATTACATATGTAAGAAGAAATGGAGAAGGAGAAGTCCAAAAAGGGTTCGCAGACCCTGACTTCTTGTAGGAAAACTTGAGAAGAACAGATTGAAAAAGAAAACGGCTATATAGCCGTACAAACAGACCTGCAAGAAGACAAAATTTACAAGTCATAAGACAGATTGCTAAAGCTGGTTAACAGAGTCATCAATCTGAGGTTCTTTCTTTACACTAGCTCTGGTTGAGGTCTCAGCTTGCATACTCTGAGTGATGGATTTGATGTGAGCGATTGCTTCCTCCATGTGGTTACATTTTTCCTTTAGACTTTCTATCTCTGCTTTTTGTTTTTCCAACTTCTTTCTCTTTGATCTGCTATCTGCTTGATATTCCTCTTTGAGCTCATTGAAATGCTTGACGAACCTTGCTATCATAAAGCAATGGGCTTTACATAACGTGCAGCTGCTATTTGCAATCACTCTGTCCAGAGGATTCTCAGCTTGCTCTCTGTTTTCCAGATTCGCAGCCATATCAGGAGTGCTTTTGGGGAGGGGATGCAATACAGGAACAGGGAGAAGGATCTGGGGGAGTAAAGAAGAAGAGGGAGACCGGAAGGAAATGAGGAGAATGACAGGAGGCAGGCACAGACCAGAGAAGAAACCATGCTGATGAAGAACGACCGGGCACTGTGAGTTACCAAACTACCGAGCAGATGAAGAGCGACCGAGCAGATGAGGAGCGACCGAGCCTGGAGATTGTTGAAGATACCCCTGGAAGTTTTTGGAGGCGGTCTCACGACTGTGTTGGACTGATGGCGGCCACGCTTGCTGCAAAACTTCTGGAGCTGAATACTAAAGACAGGACCTTTACTCTCTATTGGGTCCCTATAATACTAGTGATTACCCCATTACTATTGTAGTTATACCCCTTATTTATATTGTTGTGCCCCTATTACCCCTATATTGTTATTTATGTGCCCCATAGAATCCCTCTATTGTTATTTTTGTGGCTTTATATTATTATTGTTAGGTCGGCTGGATTATATTGTGACTCTTTAGACTCCTATGTATAGAAAGGAGGTTTTGTCATTTGTATCATCCAAGAATTGTTCATTTATGTAATGTAAAGGAGGTTGCCCCCTCGAAGAGGCTGAATTCTAAGGCGTTGATCTTTCTTTTCTATCTTTTCTTGAGCTGGTTTCATAACATTTGGTATCAAAGCTTTGGATTCTAGGGTTTCGCTGCTCCAAACAGGTCATCGTGGCATTTTCGCTATAACTTTTTTTCTGTGACGTTTCAGAAGTCGCAAAAAAAACCCATTTGAGAAGCAATCGCGCTGAACCTTGGGTCCGAATTTCACAGCTTTTCGCGTGATATTTGCGGAGATATGATCTGAGGAAGTTGGTCTTTTTGCAGACTCCTGAATTACATTCAAAATAGGTGACCTGGGGAAAATCGTCATAACTTTCTCTCTGGGGATCGGATTGAAGTTTCGTAAGAAGGTACAGAAAGAGGACGGATTGTAGTTTCTTGTGGGTGTTTTTCAGATCCAAAGGTCGAAACAGTGACTCGCAGCACGTCGTACAAGTTAGCTCTACTGAACTAGTCTATAATCAAGTCACTGTGGGAGATTTCGCATAACTCTTCCTTGGAGAATCCAATTTGGGTCAGACTTGTGGCATTGGAAAGAGGACACAGAGAGCTACTATAGGTCACAAGTTCAGAACTAGATGATTGGAAAGTACAGAGATACATCAGAGGCAATATCTAGCTCCTACAAAGTGAAAAAAGTGTGTAGATTTTTTTTTAATTTTTGCTTAAGCTTGGTTTGAAAATTTATTTTGAAGGAATTCAAAGGGCATAGTAGAGAATTATTATCGGTAACTGATGCCCTGAGGAAAGAAAATGCAAACACCTAGTAGGGAACCTGAAAGCTCTAGCATGACTCATGAAGAAGAGGAAGAAATGCTACATGATATATCAAAATTACAAGAACAAGTGCAACAAATGTCACGCTCACAAAAGTTAACAGATGCTAAGATAAATGGCGTGGAAGCTAAGATAAATGGCATGGAAGCTAAGATGAATGGCATGGAAGCTAAGATGGACAATTTGAAGATAGATTTGAACACAAATTTGAAGACAGGCATGGCAGATTTGAAGACAGATTTGACTAATTTTCTATAAGAAATACTTACTAATGCTGAAAAGGTAGTAAAGGAAACTCATGATGAGAACAAAAGAAATGTTAATCATGATTCCATAGACGCTAATGTTGGATCGAAGAATCACCACATTCCAAAAATCAATATGAGGAAGTTTGATGGCAAGGATCACGCCACATGGATATTACAGATGGAGCAATTCTTCGATCTCAATAATGTGCAAAACACACAAAAGGTATTTACGGCAACTTTATATTTGGAACCAAATCAGTTTGTATGGTATCAATGGCTTTGTTCTCGTAAACAATTTATCACTTGGGCAATTTTTACGAAAGAATTGATAGCACATTATGAGGATACAAAAAGCAACACTTTTTTTAGCCAATTGATAAGTCTCAAACAAAAGGGTTCAATAATGGAGCACATTGAGGAGTTCCAAAAATTGAACATAAGGGTAAACGATATTCCAGAGGAGCATAGGATTGATGTGTTCATAGGGTCTTTAAAGGATAATATCCAACATGATGTGCACCTTTGGGAACCTGATTCATTAGAGAAGCCATTCAGGTTAGCAAGAAAAGTGGAAAGCAAAATTATGGCAACTAGGAATCATACCATTCACAACTATAAAGATGGAAGTGTTGTTGCCCATAGTCTTCCACAACCTACAAGGTTGACACCACAACAATTGGAAGAAAAAATAGCAAAAGGGCTTTGTTACAATTGTGATAGCAAATACACAAAAGGTCATAAGTGTGCTGAGAAGAAATTATTCTACATAGATTGTGAAGAGGAAGAAGAAAAGGAGCAAGAAAGGTCAAAAGAAGAGGATATATTCTAGGAACAAAGCCTAGATGAAGAACAAATAAATGCGACCATATCTTGTAATGCATTGGCGGGAATTACCACTCCTCAAACCATCAAGATAGAAGGACAAATCAAGAAGAAAAAGGTAATAGTGTTGATTGATTCAGGAAGCACCCACAATTTTATTCATTGTAGGGTAGCAAAAGAATTGAATTGCTTCCTATATCCAGCACCAGAGTGTCAAGTGATGATTGCAAATGGAGGAACAATAAATTTTTCTGGAAAGTGCCATAATATCAAGCTATCCATGGGAGAATATGTATTGACTAGCCCAATGCTTTCCATTCCAATGGGAGGTGCTGATGTTGTACTAGGAGTCTAATGGCTACAATCCTTGGGTACAATAGCTTTTAATTTTCAAGAACTTTTCATGAAATTTTCTGTGGAAGGAAAGGAAGTTGAATTAAGGGGTATTGCAGGGAAACCAGGAAAGATAATCAGCTCTAATGGCATGACAAAGCTTCTAAAAAAGGAGCAAAGAGGTGTAATTGCACAATTATGTTCGCTAGATGTTTCCACATTGGAATCATCTATTTCTCCAGATCTCCAAAAGTCTTGGACAATCATTCCAAGGTATTTGAGACTCCCAAAGGTCTCCCACCTATGCGTGATCATGATCATGCTATTCATCTCATTCCAGGAAGTGTTCCTCCAAACATCAGGCCGTACAGATATCCATATGTCCAAAAAAGTGAAATTGAACGTATGGTAGCAGAAATGCTAGAGGCTGGTATAATTCAACCGAGTCAAAGTTCTTTCTCAGCTCCAGTAGTATTGGTGCACAAGAAGGATGGATCATGGCGCATGTGTCCAGATTATAGGGAACTCAATAAGCTCACTATTAAAGATAAGTTCCCCATTCTTGTCATTGATGAATTACAGGATGAATTGCATGGATCAATTTACTTCACCAAATTGGATCTTCGTTCGGGATATCATCAAATCAGAATGAATATTGAAGACATTCCGAAAACGGCATTTAGAACTCATGAGGGTCATTATGAATTTTTGGTCATGCCTTTTGGCCTTACCAATGCACCTTCAACATTTCAAGGTTTGATGAATTCAATTTTCAAACCATTCCTTAGAAAATTTGTGTTGGTATTTTTTGATGATATACTAATCTACAGCAAGTCTTGGAAGGATCATGTTGAACATGTTGACAAGGTGCTACAACTATTGGAGGAGAAACAATTATATGCAAAAAGATCCAAATGTTTCTTTGGAGTCCAGGAGGTGGAATATTTGGGTCATATTGTATCTCATGAAGGAGTTAAGGTAGACCCTAGCAAAATTAAAGCCATTAAGGAATGGAAAATCCCCACATCCATTAAGCATCTACGAGGATTTCTTGGGTTGACAGGGTATTATCGCAAGTTCGTTAAGAATTATGGGAGAATAGCAGCACCTCTAACAACATTATTGAAGAAAGATTCATTTTCATGGACTCCGGAAGCAACAAAGGCCTTTAAACATCTTAAAGAGGCAATGTGCCAAGCACCGGTCTTAGCTACACCGGACTTCACAAAAACCTTTATTGTGGAATGTGATGCTTTAGGAAATGGAATTGGTGTTGTTCTAATGCAAGATGAAAGACCCATTGCTTTTGAAAGTCGTCCAATCAAGGAAAGTTTTTAAGCAAAGCTATTTATGAGAAGGAAATGTTGGCAATACTCCATGCACTTAAGAAATGGCGACCCTACCTAATGGAAAGACACTTCAAGGTAAAAACGGATCATGATAGCCTTAAATACTTTTTAGAACAAAGATTATCCTCTGAAGAGCAACAAAAGTGGGTCACAAAGATGTTGGGTTATGACTTGGAAATCATCTACAAAAAAGGGAAGCAAAATGTAGTGGTAGATGCACTCTCAAGAAAGGATGAGGATATGGAAGCATTGTTGTGTGCCATTTCTATTATCCAACCAGATTGGATAAACGAAGCAAAGGAGGAATGGAAGAATGATGAAGAAGTGTGGGCACTTATTCGAAAGCTACAACAAGATTCCAATACTTCTGATACATTTAGCTGGCAAAATGATTCGTTATGGTACAAAGATCGCTTATACCTCTGTAAGAATTCCCAGCTAAAACAAAAGATTATTATGGAATTGCACACTTCTCCCTTAGGAGGGCACTCAGGATTTTTAAAAACTTACCACAGGGTTAAGAAGGAATTTTTTTGGGATGGCCTTAAATCAGATATTCAAAAGTTTGTGGCGGAATGTTTGGTTTGCCAACAAAATAAAGTTGAAACAATTAAGACACCGAGTCTATTACAACCTTTATCCATTCCAAGCCAACGTTGGGAGGAGGTTTCAATGGATTTTATCACAGGTTTACCCAAGTCTGAGGGAAAGAGTGTCATCATGGTGGTAGTTGATAGACTTACCAAGTATGCACACTTTTGTGCATTATCACATCCATTTAAAGCCAGTACAGTTTCTACTGCATTTATGGAAACAGTTCAAAAGCTACATGGAAACCCAAAGATTATTGTAAGTGATAGAGATCCCATTTTCACTGGAAATTTTTGGACAAAATTATTTTCTTGTCTTGGTACTCAGTTAGCTCATAGCTCATCTTATCATCCTCAATCTGATGGGCAAACTGAGATAGTAAACAAATTTTTGGAAGGATATCTTCGTTGCTTTGTATCTGATAAAGAGACACAATGGGTCAAATGGTTGCCTCTAGCTGAATGGTGGTATAACACTTCCTTCCATACAGCAACAAAAATGACCCCATTTATGGCACATTATGGGTACCAACCACCATCAATCACATCATATTTAAGAGAAAATTCTAAGGTTCAAGCAGTGGAACATCACATCGAACATCAACAACAAGTCCTCCAACTCTTAAAGGATAACCTCGTGTTGGCACAAAATAGAATGAAACAACAGGCAGATCAACATCGCAGTGAAAGAAGTTTTGATGTAGGTGATTGGGTATTCCTACGGCTACAACCATATAAGCAAATGTCCCTAAAGCAAGCTAACAAGGATAATAAATTATCACCAAAGTATTATGGTCCGTACAAGGTGTTGGAAAAGATTGGTACTATGGCATACAAATTGGAGCTTCCTGCAGCTTCTCGATTGCACCCAGTTTTCCATGTTTCATGTTTAAAGAAGGTTATAGGCGACAAGCTCCCAGTTCAAACAATATTGCCAGCACTTGACGAGGAAGGAAAAATTATATTGGAAGCGGAAGCAGTCACAGAAACAAGAACTCGACAGCTACGAAATCGATCAATTTCAGAGTATCTTATCAAGTGGAAGAACTTATCCGCTGAAGATTCCACATGGGAGGATGAGAATTTTATGCAGAAGTATCCAGAACTACTCAAGCGTTGAGGACAACACTTTTTTGAAGGAGAGGGGCATGTTGGGTCCCTATAATACTAGTGATTACCCCATTACTATTGTAGTTATACCCCTTATTTATATTGTTGTGCCCCTACTACCCCCATATTGTTATTTCTGTGCCCCATAGAATCCCTCTATTGTTATTTTTGTGGCTTTATATTATTATTGTTAGGTCGGCTGGATTATATTGTGACTCCTTAGACTCCTATATATAGAAAGGAGGTTTTGTCATTTGTATCATCCAAGAATTGTTCATTTATGTAATGTAAAGGAAGTTGCCCCCTCGAAGAGGCTGAATTCCAAGGCGTTGATCTTTCTTTTCTATCTTTTCTTGAGCTGGTTTCATAACACTCTCCTGCAATTATAAGAGTGAGATTTTGATATGCGCATAGAGGCAGAGACTCAGGGATATATAAAGCAGAGAGGAAGGTTGAGAAAGCAGAGAGGACGAAGTATACTCAATGATCTGGCTGGGCTTGGGATCATACTTAGGATCTTTGTAGCAGTCTATGGGGATTTTGAAAAGACTCCTACCTAAATTCTACGTGAGAGAGTCACGAGAAGTCTGGGGGGTCAAGATCCTGTAATCGATCCAGATTGATTGAGTGGCAAACGAGGAGAAGGAAGGATCGAAGTCTGAGATGTGATAGACTGCGTGCGACTTGTCTGAATTTGGCCAGAGAGCACAAGAGGATATATGGAGAATGATGAGACTTGAGATCGGAGACATACTGATATGACTAGTCAGAGGATTTGAAAGGCAGCTAAGCCAACTACGGGATTGATTTTTCATAGATGGAGTCATTTTCCCGAACTTGACCGATCTGTCTGTTGGAGGCCTTGGTGGCATAGTAGTCCGCTTCTGTGTTGTTGTCTCTTAGGACATGTTTGAAGGTCGTGTCCCCCATATTTCTGATGTTGTCCGCAATCCTGAGCTTTACATTATTGAGGGCCGCTTTTTTGAATTCTGTCCCCGACACCATAGCTGCAATAACGATGGCCGAGTCTCCCAGTATGATTGGATTCCTAATTCTCAACCGATTCAGGATGATGGTGCCTAGGTAAAGGCTGTAAGCTTCTGCCATATTATTGGACATTTGGCCCAATCCCCATTCATAGCTTACAAGAATTTTTCCTTGATTGTCCTTTATAATGCCCCCTGCTCCAGCTTCCCCCCGGTTGTTTTTAGAGGCTCTGTCAAAATGCAGAGTAGGGCGATTCTGGTCTAGAATCCATTGATTTACTTCTTCCTTGGTGCCTCTGAGCTTCCAGTGAATTCTTCTCGTGCATGCTTTGGGTTGAGCTAGATGGTTGTTGCTATAACTGATGCAGAATTTGTTGTACCAATCAATATCTTCTTTGTGCCAACTTGATTGATCGGGGGAAGCAATGGAGTTAGTACTTATTGTTTCAGAGATGAGCGCTATAGTTTTTGCCAGAATGCGGGCTGGGTTAGGCTTGTTGTTATTGAAAATACAGTTATTCCTAGCTAGCCATATTTTCCAACTTAGAGTAGCTGGGATGAATTTCCACAAAAGGATGATGTTGTTTTTGCCTTTCTTAGTAAAAGGATAACATTTCGCCCAGTTTTTTTGGAGAGAGGAGAGCTGGTCAAAAGTCTCTCCAATTTCCATAGGTCTGATAATCTGAGTCCAACAGCTTTGGGCGAGAGGACAGTGGAAGAAAAGATGATGACTACTCTCCTCCTCAGCACGACAGAAGCAACATATTGAGGGGCCCGAGATCCCTCTTTTCCTAAGGTTCTCAGCTGTGAGAATCTTACCTTTAAGGAGAGTCCAATTGAAGTGTTTGATCTTTGGTATGCACTCTGATTTCCAAACAGTTGTGTAGAGGTTCCATTTGACTGTTGAAGTGGATGCCTGAAGAAATTTGTAACCCTCTTTGACAGTGAATTTTCCTCCGCTAGGCTCCTAGATGTATCTATCTTCAGCCCCTATGATGGTGGGGGCAGAGCCTGTGAGAGAGACCTTAAGATTGGACCAAAGATCTCTGAGTTCATTGGGAATTTGGAGGTCCTTCCAATCCTGCCAGGTGTTGTGATCCCATATTGAGATATCATACAAGGAGATTAAGTTTTTAGCTTCCATCCAAAGTTACAGAGGTCTGAGGTCTTGGAGGAGGTTTCTTGGTTTGGCACCCATGATTCTATCAGTCCAAATGTTAACCTCCTTACCGTTTCCAGGCACTTTGGAAATGTTCTCTCTGAATTGAGGGAGAACTTTTTTAATGAGCTTCCAAACAGGGGTGCAAGGTCTTTCAGCTATTGTTTCGAAGAGGAGATTAGAGTTCGGTCCATTAAGATATTTCATTTTCAAGACCTCCACCCACCAAGAGCCTTTGCCAATGAGGATTCTCCAGATCAGCTTAAAGCCCATAGCACGGTTGGAGAGGCTCGGGATTTTAATGGCTAGGCCTCCCTTTTCGTAAGGAAGAATTACTTGATCCCATTTGACAAGGCTGAATTTTTTAGACTCTTGCATTTTCTATTAATTAATTGAAAAATAAAAATGGTGTTAGAATTAATGGAGAATAGGATATTATTGTTACGTAGTTGAGTGTTTACTTTTCATAGTTGTTTAGTGCCTATTTTCTAGAGATATGATTTACTATCCCTAGCTACTTGTAACTGTTTAATACTGAGATTAATGTGAAGCTATGTGTGGCATTTTGCTTGAGGTAGCTCTTGGTGATCCGCACATGTGAGCTCCTCTTGTTCTGGTTTCATTATTTCTTGTCTTCCCTGTGCAACTCTTGACATGGTATCAGAGCTACATGGCTGAGAAAGCCTATACCTTGAGTGGAGAGAAGTCGATGCGTTTGGAGGGTGATCAGTGCGGATTTTAAAGGGACAGTCATGTCGATTCACCTCTAACCTCACGTGATTTTTTAAAGCCAGAATGGCGTGAGTGCACGTAATAAAATCGCGTAGACCTGCGTGCTTTATTTTTTTTGGTGGTGAAAAGGTTGTGTGTTTTGTTGAAAACGTTGCGTGTTTTGTTTATTTTTCTTGGTGCTTGCCAAGATCCCCCACTGCTACACCAAGCCCGGACTGCTTAGGCATAGGCAAGGCCTTGACCGCCAAGGAGGAAGATTGCGAACCTGTTGGATGTGGATCCGCATGTAGGAGGCCGACACTGCGAGGAGGAGGCCGAATCTCTATTTTTTTGTCGGATGCGTGAGATCAACGGTAGTAGAGAAGAAATCACTGAAGTTTGCCATTGAGTAGTCAATTCTTGGATCATTGAACTGCCAGATCGGGTGTTGAGGAATGCTGTCATCGAAGGTGATTTGAGGACGGATCCCTGAGTGAAATCCGTGGAGGTGGTCAGCATTGCATGGATCAAAGCCGCTGGTGTTGGGAGACTGTGAGGAGTTCAGGTCGGCAGGAGAAAATGCGAAGAGATTCCTTTGTGGAATTCCGGCGAGGGAAACGGGGTCCAGGTGGTCAAACACATCTTTCACGAAAAAAAGTGTTATTTTCTTTTTGATGATGATGATGATGATGATAGTGGTTAACGTCCACTGAGACCAAATTGGTCTATCAGACCTATAATTTTCTTAGTTTTTAATTGTCTGTCTCCTCGTCTTTCTTCGCGAGATTGGTGTTGTAGCTTTCTTTTTTTTCTCTACGTTCTTCTAGCTTCCTTTATATTGCATCTCCTTCAGCTCTTCTGGTTCTTGGGACATAGGTGTCTTAGCTTCACGATGTATCGTGTTCGTCCTTTTGAAGATAGTCGGAGAAGAGGTTTGGTCTAGGAGATCTGCTTTGCTGTTAAATGAAGATTTATTTTGTGCGGTATTCAAATCCTCATATCTGTTGATGCTTGAGGGGTTGTCGAGTTCACTTTTTTGTTGTTGGGCGGGGCTTTCTCCCTGCTTGTCTTGAGAGTTATTTCTTTCTTTCCCGATTTCTTGTGATTCAGAGTTTTCTCTAGAGTATTCTTCTTTGATGACAGTGTAGTGTTCTTTTTGTGCTCCTTCCCACCATGTAGATCTGTGGTGGTTTTTTCTAGCAGAATTTTACTAGGAGGCTTTTGGTCAATTTTTGGCTAGATGGCTTGTCTCAAAGTAGGATCGACATCGGAAGAGGACACTTTCATAATCGAGTTTCTGGTTCCACACATATTCTTGTTAGGTTTATTTCTGCTGGGAATCTAGCGCTGAAGTCCATTTCCACACAGATGCGTGCATAGGTGGTTCTAGCATATTTCTTTGTTTCTGGGCACCTGCAGTAAAATTTCCCAATTGCATCTCCAATGGCTTTTAGCAAGGAGAGATTCCAGAGATTCAAGGGTGGGCTTAGCAATCTCACCCAAACTGGTGCTGAGGTTATGATTGCTGTTGAGGGATCGAATGATGGGTTCCATGGCTTCATGAATAGGCCTGTGTTTTCCAAAAACCAAGGACCAGAATCTAGAATAAATTGTCTGCTTTCAGGATTTTCAAAATCTACTATAAAGAAACCCCTAGCACACGGGTGGATATTAATTTCATCAGAAATAATAGGTTTCCATACCTCCGAGATCTAATTGTGGAGCGCTGTCAACCGCAACCAAAAACCATTGAATTGGTAGATTAGGGCACTTTCAGAAAACTTCAAAGCCTCATTGAGGTGAGGCCTGGACCACCTGGATAGTGGGAGCTGGGGCTTCACTGACAATATGGGCAGGAGCTTTCCCTCCAGAAGCAGACGGAACTGAGCCAACAACTATTTTCGCAAAGCTGGGAGCCATATTTTACTTGATCGTAGAACCCAACTGCAGAAAAATAAGGCAGAAGATTAGATCTAGATCTAGCCGTAGAAGATTAGATCTAGAACCCAGCAGAAGATTAGATCTAGAACCCAGCCGCAGAGAAATAAGGTCGAACTTTTATTATAGCACCAAGTAAATTGTAACCTCATGATCTGACAAAGCCAGAACTTTTATTATAGCACGATTTCAGCAGCACCAGAGGTTCAGAGCATGACATGCATTTCCTAGATAGAAGCACCCACGATTACTCGTTGTGCAGAGATCTGACATTCGAGGATGTCAATACTATTTCTGGATTCTTTGCTTCCTGATTGTTCAGCAGATTCCTCGCAGTAATTTGGCTACTGTAGGCCGTGATACAGAATACGCGTGAGAATAGAATATGGTTAATGGTATTCATGTTTTTGTTAATTAGTTTTTTAGTGGCCCCAATGGAATTTCAATTAAGTTTTTTAATTAAAGTTCGGTTGATTCTTTAATTAAAAAAAAAGGGATGTTTTTTATTTTGATAAAGAGGTGATTGATTAATTTTTTAAAAAGGGAATTGAAGTAACCTCCTTTTTTTGAAGGAAAAAAATGGGGGGATTGAAAAAAAAAGGTGGATCTAGGCTCTCTTTTATTGTGTTTTTTATTTGGGCTTAGTTTTTGTGATAGATCTGGCATTTAGCAATGTTTTTTAAGATCTGGGGTTGTTTTGAATTGTTGGGGTTGAAATTTTATATTCATTCAAAATGAATAACTAAATTGCGGAAGCTTATCTCAATGAAAGTAATAAGCTTGATGGTTCAAATTACACCAATTGGAAGTGTAAGCTCCATATTTTACTTGAGGGACACAATGCCTATGGCATTGCCATTGGTGATGAGGTCAATCTGACTACTGCAACTTATGGAATGAATACAATAATTCAAGGCTGGGAGAAAAGGGAGATGAAGACAAAGGTTCTCCTCAAGTTATCAGTCAAAGATTGCATCATCCCTCACATTCGGGAGTGCAAGGCGGCGAATGAAATTTAGACGACTCTCAAAGAAATGTATGAGATCAAGAACACAGTCAAGCTTGGTTCCTTAGGAAAAAGATTCTCTCCATTAGGATGGAGGAGAATGAGTCTGTACCATCATTCATATCCCGGATAAAAGATGTTAAAGATAGACTAAGTGATATCAATGAGGTTGTTTCGAATGGTGATATGGTGACGATTACCATGAATGGCATAACAGATGATTATTGGATGTTGATCACAGGATTGAATGTAAGAGAAAAGCCTTCAGTCTTTGAAGAGCTTACTGGGATCTTGTTACAAGAAGAGGAAAGGAGGTTGTCCCTCAAACCTCAAAATCCAGATCTTGCACTGATGACCAAGATGAAGTCAAAAGGGAAAGCAATGGCTGATCACAGGAATCACAACACATCACAGAAAAGGTCACCACAAGGTATGACCTCACATAAACATGAATCTACTCCTAAATGTTTTTATTGTGGTAAGATAGGCCATATTGCTACATTTTGCCTTAATAAAAAGGTAGGCGGGGAGAGGCACAAGCAGAGAAGACATGCAGGTCATCTGGCTGATGCAAATTAGAACCAGGATGTTAGATTATTTATGGCTGAGACTACACTAGCCACTGAGGAGGATGAATCAGAAATCTAGTTCGTAGATTTGGGAGCCTCCTCACATATGACAGGTAAAAAGCAATGGTTCAGAAATTTTAGAGAATCCAACAGTGGAGTGAAGGTATACCTTGGAGATGATAGAGGGTACGAGATCAAGGGACATGGAGATATCCCTGTCACTCTGCCTGATGGAAACATTAGGAATATATATGATGTGTGGTATGTACCTGGTATTAAGAAGAACATGATTTCTATATCAAAGATAACAGATCAGGATCTCAAGGTAGAATTCTTTAAATCTTATTGTATTATTAAAGAATTGTCAGACCATATGAAGCCTATTGCTACAGGTGTTCATATAGGAGGACTCTACAAACTGGATGTGAAGAGTACACCACAACAAGCATTGATGTCATCGAATAAGTCTACTGAAAACTTGTGGCATAAAGGACTTGGGCACATCAATTTCAGTGATCTTCTACTGTTGTAGAACAAAGGTATGGTGAACGGTATTCCTGTTTTGAAGAACTTGCATATTGATTGTGAAGCATGTGCATTTAGAAAACAACATAGAGATGAATTTCCTGCTGTTAAAGATAGGAAACAGAGGGATACACTTGAACTTCTACACACTGATTTATGTGGGCCTATGCAGATAAGATCATTCGGTGGGGCCTACTATTTTTAATTTTTGTTGATGAATGTACAAGATTCACATGGGTGTATTTTATTAGACAGAAGAGTCATGCCTTTGAGTATTTCAAGTAGTTTAAGAGCATGATTGAAAAGCACATAAGAAATTTCATCAGGATTCTTCGATCAGATCAAGGCGGAGAATTCAAGAAAGGGGATTTCATCAAATACTGCAAAGATCATGGGATACAACAACAGTTTACAACACCTTACACTCCTCGGCAGAATGGAGTAGCCGAGAGGAAAAATAGAACACTGGTGGAGTGTGCTCGCAGTATGCTGAAAGGAAAGAATCTAACTAATGGTTTTTGGGCAGAAGTTGTCATTACTGCAATATAGTTGAAGAATAGGAGTCCCACTAAGAGTCTTGATTATAAAACTCCTTTTGAAGCATTGTTTGGCTTCAATACAGGAAGAAGTTAGATTCAAAGGCCATTACATGTACTTTTATTGGATACTTCAGTGATTATAAGGCTTATAAGTTGTTTAATCTTTCTACTCGCAAGGTGTTTGTTAGTATAAACGTAGTATTCCATGAATAAGTTGATGATGGAAATCTTGTTCAAGATAGTGAAGAATGGCATGTACCCTTACTTTCAGACGAGGATGTTGAAACAGGGATCAGTCAGCAACAACAAAAATAAGATAAAGAGGAGAAAATTGAATTCAGTCCACAAAGAGGAGAACAGAGTAGAATATAGGACACCCCACCACTCAGGAGATCTAGGAGGCAGAAATAGTTACCAGCTCTATATAGGGATTGTGCGCTCATGACTGGTATGTTAAACATTACGAAACCTTCTAATTTTCTTGAAGCTAGTAAGAGTTGTGAATGGAAGGAAGCAATGAAGGAGGAATATAAATCTATTATTAAGAATAATACTTGGGATCTAGTAAAGCTTCCTCATGGTAAACAACCCATAGGTTGTAGATGGTTATTTAAGTTGAAATTTAAAGCAGATGGATCTGTTGATAAGTATAAAGCAAGGTTGGTTGCAAAGGGGTATTCCTAGAAAGAAGGTATTAAGTTTGAGGAAACATTTGCCCCTGTAGCAAAATTATATACTATTAGATTGATTATTGCTTTAGCTACTAAGAATCATTGGAAAATACATCAATTATATGTTAAATATGATTTCTTAAATGGTGATTTAAAAGAAGAAGTATATTTGATGTAGCCTAAGGGGTTTGTGAAGAAGGGAGAAGAGAATTTAGTCTATAGATTAAAGAAAGATTTATATGGTTTAAAACAGGCTCCTAGATCCTAGTACGACAAAATTGATTCATTTTTCCTCATGCATGGTTCTAAATGGAGCAAAAATAATCCTAATTTGTATACTGTGTTTAATGATGAGGGGAAATAGTGTTGATTTATTTATATGTAGATGATCTGATCATGATAGGAAGTGCATACAACCTCATTGAAGAAATCAAGTAGCAGTTATCACAGAAATTTGAGATCAAGGACCTTGGAGAATTGCATTACTGTTTGGGTCTAGAAGTTTGGAGAGATTTAGGCCAAACTTTCTTGTCCCAGGGTACTAAGAGTTTGTTGACTAAATTTAAAATGGATGAGTGTAAGGCTGCATTTGTACCTTTACAACAGAATAACAAACTTCAGGTGAATGATGGTTCGAAAAAGGTAGATGCAACATTGTACAGACAATTGGTTGGTAGTCTTATCTATTTGACTACAATGAGGCCTGATCTGGCTTATGCAGTTAGTGTTTTGAGCCAGTTCATGACTCAACCTCATGAGAATCATTGGCTTGCAGCGAAAGGAGTACTGAGGTATCTGCAAGGAACTTCAGACTTTGGTATTTTGTATTCTGATTCATTTGATGTTAGCTTGATAGGTTATATAGACTCTGATTGGGCGGGAAATTTAGATGATAGAAGATCAATTACAGGTTACGCCTTTAGCATTGGATTCAGGGTCATCTCTTGGTGCAGCAAGAAGCAACATACTATAGCCTTATCCTCAGCCGAAGCAAAATAGCAAGCTATGTGTGCAACAACATGTGAGGCAGTTTGGCTGCGCAAACTTCTCCAAGATGTAGGAGAAGAACAGACAGAAGCTACGGTTATCAATTGCGATAATCAAAGTTCCATCAAACTGGCTTACAATCCTGTGTTTCATAAAAGCACTAAGCACATAGACACTCAATTTCATTTTGTTAGGGAAGAGGTGCAATCCAAATAGATATGTGTTGAATATTGTAATTCTTGTGATAATATGGCTGATATATTTACTAAGCCTCTAGGACAGGGAAAATTTTAAGAACCCCCCTAAATTTATAAATATAATAAATGGGCGAATCTCCATGGTATATAGGAAAATGGAAGACGATTTTATCAATAATATAATATGTATATATAATTTTTTGGCGAATCTCTCACCAGGCATGGCGAATATTTTACTCAATTATAAAATCTTGTAAGATCTTGGCGAGTCTTTCACTAAATAATAAAACTTTGTAAATTCTTAGTGAATCTTAGCATAGGCTACATGCTGGTTTAATTCCCCCATTTAAATAGGCTACATTCCAGGTGAATACCATGGGTCAATACCATGTGCCATTTTTGTTTTTATTAATTCTAATATTAGGGTTAATAATGGTTTTTTACATGGTATTAATAACAATCTAGTCCATGGTATTTGTCCCATAGTAT